>RYFJ01000637.1:0-648332 GCA_003991445.1 Oryza meyeriana var. granulata | reverse complement strand
GGCCAGAGTACAATCTATTTGAAAAGACCGCGGCGCAATGTACCCAGTTAGATGTTTTCTTCTCTTAAAAATTTGATACCATGTATAGTGTGCTCAAACTTGTTGGTTGACTGGTTTGGTCTAGTGGGTCAGGTTTTAAGGCTGATCCGCGGGGTATTCGTGGCCATGGTTTAATAGTCTGATAGTAGATGTTAGACCGTATTCTAAAAATGCCTTATATCCTAAAACTATTTATAAATGCAGGGTTACTGCAATAGGCATATTAGATGTCCTTGTACACCTTATCATTTTCATGCATTTGCGGGTGACTTGTTGAGTACGGTGGTGTACTCAGTCTTGCTCAATTTTCCCCCATGGGGGAAGAGTACCTTGGAGATGAAAGGCTTACGTCTTCGCTATTCTGTGAAGGCACCTGTTGGGCTTGGTCCCTAGCCTGTTTAGTTGCTGTTTATTCGATTGTCTTCGCGTGCTGGGCCTTTGCGTCGCCCATGTAGTAAATCACTTAAATACGTTCTCACTTTATGTACTTCTGTTATTTTTCTATCAACTTTGTATGTTACCTCGCTCCTGGGATGAGGATAATGCACTGAGAATGGACATGGTTGTGGTTATTTTTAGACGCTAAGTTTATATGGGTTCTTATCTTGTGGCTTCAATTTCGTATTGGTCGTGTAGATGTTGCTAACTCGGAAGACATGCAGTATCGTGTCGATTGTGAAGACTTTGGTGCGATCAAGGCAAGTCTACATTCTCGATCATATTGATAACCTATTTATTCCAAAATTATGCTTTTGCTTTATCCAAATATAATAATTGATTTTATTTAGCCGTTCCTATTATTCCTTGTTATGGGCCTTATTATATGTATATTTTTACCCTTGTAAACTCTTTAGGCAAATAAAACTATCTAGTGAGAACTCTATATGTGATGCTTACTAGAAACTTTAGGTTTATGCTTAACCATGCTAATTAGAAACAACTTATCATATTTATGTAATATTAGACTTTGGGAATAAATCCATAATAGTGCTTAATGTTGGGATGATGGTGGATTAGCTAGGACATATTGAAATTCCATTCAAAATTCCCAAACCCTGTTTTTGGCTAGGCTCGAGGTACTTGGTTTTGCTAGTCGTGAAAGATCTATACCCTAGAGATGCCTTGTGAGGGGAGATTGGAAGATCTACTATCCTAATAGTGTGGTGATAGTTTTGGTGATTAATGACAACTGATTGCTAGAACTAACTATTTCCATGAGTTGGTGTGATTAGGTTGAGTTCTAGCATCAAGTTAAAAGATTATTGAATGTGTTGATGACAAAGAGAAGCAATGAAAATTGATGATCAACGTAACAATGGTGAAAGAAATTATCAAGTGAAGAGATTGAAGATGCGGTGGTGAAGGGCAAGCAAGTGGCTTGGTGCCGACGGACCAAATCCAGTAGTGAAGGGTGAGTGAAGGCTTTGTCGTGATGTACCATACGAGACCATTAGAAGCTATGGATTATCCACATCAACCATTTGAAGAGTTCAAGATGATGTGTCAAAGATCAAGAAGATGTGATGTGTTGATGATTAAGATGGACATTGATCAAGCCAAAGGTATAATTGATTTGGGAGTAATGCGCTCCATAAGTTGTAGGTGAATAGTCCCGACGATGAAATGACTTTGACGTTGGCAACCCTCAAAGTGAAGAAAGAATGTGGCATGAAGGCATTCCTATTGATATAACTTTTCTATTTGCATTTGAGTATAACAATGCCATACTATTAAGAGAGATGCAATGGTGATGTGTTTGTTTATGTCTCGGTGCTCAAAATGACCTATCCTAGTGCTACGTTGAGAGAAACCCAAGCCTTAACCTAACCTTTGAGTGGTTTTAGCCCTTGTTTTCGGTTGGGTTGATTAGCCCTTTGAATAAGATTTCCATAGAGTCCAAGTTTGTTGAAAACAAACTCTGGAGCAAGGAGTTATGATCGTTTTCGTGGAGTACTATCAGGCTGTCAGAGATGGCCGGAAGATCTGATCCCGGGGACTAGAACTTCTGATCCCGGTTCTTATTTTGGCTAAGGGTTACTGGAAGTTCTGATCCAAGGGACTAGAACTTCCGATCCATGTTCTTAGGTTGACCGATGAGGCTGACCAGAAGTTTTGATCCTCCCGACTAGAACCTCCGATCCTTGAATCTCTATCTAACGGCTAGTTTTTGGGGGCTTAAACCCTTCCACCCCCTCCATCCTTGGCTTCTGAGTTTCGGCAAGAGTTGACATATCCAGAGCCAAATAGCCCCTCCCAATTCTCGTACCTTGGTGGTAAAACTTTGTGAGAGAGATTTGAGAAATGATTAGGGTTGGATTGAGAGATTAAGAGGTTGAGAGCTAGTGAGCTTCAATCCATCCTTTGAGTACTTGAGTTGATAGCAAGAAAATCTTCAATTGTGTTTATTACTCTTGGAGATCAAGGTCTCCTAGATGGTTAGGAGTCACCGATGAGCCTCCAAGGATTATGGTGAGCCGCCGGATGTTTGTGAAGGTTTTCCCTTATCTCTGCAAGGAAAGAGGTAATTGAGTGAAACCCGAGCTAGTTTCTTGGTGGTTGCTTGGTAGTGCAAGCCTCACCGGAGGTAGCTGGACGTTGTCCAAGCTTGGGACCTTGGTGGTCGCTTGGAAACGTACTAAGCGTTGGTGGTTGCTTGGGGACTAAAGCTTCTTCCTGGTTATTAGCTTGGTGAGACTTGGGATCAATTGAGATCCGGCTCCTTGGAGTCCCTCAACGGAAAGTAGGATCATTGGATCCAAACTTCGAGCAAAAGTCCTTGCCTCCTCTCTACTTGCTCTGTTTATTGTTTCTTGCTCTCTTTCTTGTAGTGCCGGTGATCTATATCTGTGGTGTGTTCCCACCATATTGTTTATCTGTTTAGGTTTCCTTTTCTTGAGAATTGTATTTACTGTGAGCTACTCTTAAAGAGTAGTACACAACCGATCAGAAGTTCCAAGTCCAGGGATCAGATGTTCCAATCAGCACTCTCTGTTTGACCAAGAGTTCCTACCGTTGGGACCAGAAGTTCTAGCTAGTTGAACTTGACAGCTGCATTGTAAGAATATTCAGGAATGCCTGTTCATCCCCCTCTAGGTGATATCTACGGACTTTCAAGTAGTACCTCAGCTATCATAAGGACCGGTCTTTAGGCCTCTGTTGCAAAGCATAAACCATACAACCACATGTTTAATGGGTAAGGCTTAACCCGTAGCTTAGTCCAGTTTTAAACAATAAGACACAGTGGGACAAATGAAGCCCAATACGGGTCCGATCTCTCTGCAAATGAATGCCAACACGACAAGGATGCATGGGGGCTTAGACCACGTCTTCTCGTCCCAGAGCACCTAACGGGGGACAAGGGTCTAGATCAGTCTGTTGTTTAGGATTGGACTGAGTGAATTGTTATGTCATGATCTCGTCCGAGGCACCGTGGTAGTGCACGACACATGGTAACACGTGTGAGACGTGTCTTGTGGGTAAGGTGTACACCTCTGGCCAGAGTATAATCTATTCGAATAGTCGCGCGCTCGGTTATAGGCAAGCCTAGCAACGTACCCAAGGTAGACTCTTTATCTCTTAAAATAAATTGATGGTATAACTGGTTTCACTCTTGGTGTAGCCCGGGTTAAGGCAGGTTTGTGCAGGTGCACGACCTTGATAATCTTGCTGTAGACACAGGAATGTAATTCTCTAAAAATGCCTCAAAACTATAAAGTGTTCCTACATGCTCTTTACTCGCAAAATAACCCTATAAAATGTTCCTTGGACTCCATCGCATTAATCATGCATTTATTGGTATGACTTGTTGAGTACGGTGGTTGTACTCAATCTTGCTCCAACTTTCTTCCTTGGATGAACAACTCCTTGGAGATGGAGGCTTCGATGTCTAGCTCGTTCCTACCATGAAGCACCTGTGGTTGCCCGTGCTAGTTGCCGCTTTTACCGTTACTCTTTGCAGTGTTGGGCCTTTGGTTGCCCATGTAATAAAATACTTATTTATGTTTTCGCTAATGTACTATGTTGTTTACCAACTCTGTATTGTGTACCTCACCTCCTGGGATGAGGATTAATGTACTTACGAATGGAAAATATTTTGGTGTATTTTCTGGACATGACAACAGATGTGAGAGAAAAACAGATATTTGGGCTAGACCTTCTAAAACACGCAGAAGAGCAAGTAAAAGTAGTATGTGAGCACCTAAGGATTGCACAATCCCGACAGAGGAGCTACACGGATAATCGACGAAGAGACTTGGAGTTCCATGTAGGAGACCACGTATACCTTAGGGTATCACCTCTGCATGGTATGAACTGATTCAGTATGGCAGGAAAGCTGTCTCCTCAGTTTATCGAACACTACCCTGTCATCGCTCGACGAGGAGAAGTTGCGTACCGGTTGGAGTTACCCGTCGAACTTGCCAACGTACACAACGTGTTTCATGTCTCCCAGTTGAAGAAGTGTCTTCGCATCCCAAAAGAACAAGTCGCTCTCAAAGGTGTAGAACTAAACAAGAACTTGACGTATGAAGAACAACCCCTTCGTATCTTTGAAGAAATGGAGCGATGAACAAGAAGGAAGGCAATAAAGTTTTACAAGATGCAATGGAGTAACCACTCAGAAGAAGAAGCTACCTAGGAACGAAAAGACCATCTTCGTGCCGAGTATCTTGAGTTGTTCGCTTAGATTCAGAATTTTGGGGTCAAGATTCTGTTAAGTGGGGTAGGCTTGTAACGCCCATGTTTTTGTGTCCATGAAAAAAATAATTTGAATTAAATTTCATTGTGAAACTTTGATCATATTCTAATTCTTGAAGTGTGTGACAAGATGTGGATCAAATTTTTCTTCAAAATCAACCTCAGAAACCTCCCAAAAAATTCTCCAAATTTCCTTGAGCTCAAATGCACAATTTAAATCCAAATTCAACTTCAAAATGTCAAATATCCTTTCAAAATTCTTCTTGAGAAATTCACACGCATCCCTATTCACTTGGGCCACCCTTTCTCTTTTTCTTCCCCGGCCCACTCGGCTTGTCTCCTTTCCTTCCTCCCTGCGCCACCCAGCGCCTCCGTGGCCTAGAGCCCATCTCCTCTCCTCCGCATGCCACCTATCTGAGTTCACATTCATGCGCACACGCCTGCCCCCAACCGCCTTTGGCTGATAGCCCAGGCCCACCGGGCAGCCGCACGATGGATGGTGTGGAGGCCATGGGCCGTAGGTACCTCATCAGAAGCATTAAGGCCACTTGGATAGAGGATGGGCCTAACCTTGTAATTAGCGATGCAACAGGATATAGTCCTAGTCGGGTATGTTTTATTCCTAGAAGGAAATCCCTTGGTCAGAATCCGACTGGGGTTCTTACCTTGTAACCTTGCCTCCTCGGTATATAAGGGGAGGCAGGGAGCCCCCTGTGGGCAGAATAACCAGAGAAGAACAACACCATACAGTTTCACCAAAGAAACATTAAAGGCAATACACCACAGCTGGAAGTAGGGTATTAACTCATATCGAGGGCCTAAACCAGGATAAATTTTCTCGTGTTCCTTTGTAGTCCATCAAGTTTAGGTCTCACGAATAGCCCTATATTATTATTACCAATATCAAACATCGACAGTTGGCGCGCCAGGTAGGGGCTTCGTCGAGATCATCTTCGGCAAGCCTGATGGATTCAACCACCGGAGTTGACGGCGTCAAGATCTTCCCCGGGTAGACAATTAGCTTCAGGCGCCACGACTTCATCGCCGACAAATTCGGCGGCCTCACCCTGTCCCACGTGGACTTGATCCGATCGGTCAGAAATCAAGCCGACTCCACACCAGTCGGCCTACTCAACGCTGCAGCGATCTTTGGTGACATGCTGCGGCGATCTCTAGTATACCCGAGTCTAGGGACAACTTTTTCTTTCAATGTTCAGGCTAAGAGAGGCAGAGATCATCAATCTCCCGTTCGGACTCAGCAATGCCACAGACAACTTCAATCAGCATCTGATGTGGCAGACCCGATCCTCTGGAGTTCAACTCGGATATGGCCCAGATCTGCTCGAGATCGGATCTAGGGAGGTCGGAGTCGTAATTATCCCCCTCAACTACTCTGATTCTAACTCTCAATTGGATAGCAGTTCGGCAAGATTCTCTCCGCCGCGTGAAATCTTCATGGCGTCCAAGGGCTCAACTCCCACTCAAGACGCACACCAACTACACGATCAGCAGGAGGAGGCGGCCCACCGATTGTGTGAACAACAGGAGGAAGATGCAACACACCTACAGGCCAAGTGTGATGCTCGCAACAACAATCTACCCAAGGCTAGGTGCACTGCTCAACAGGAGATCCTCCAAACTCGAGTCGGCAACCATGACGTCTTTGTGACACCACAACAGAATGTCGTGGCCGCTGCCACATTACTGGACACCTTGCAGTTTGAGCCTGATCATCAGGCCACCCCGACGATTGCGAGGATCAAGGCCATGATTACCGCTGCGGCATGTCAGCAATGGCAACAGTTGGGAGATACACTCATACCATCCAACAGGATGGCTTCTGCTACGGCGATGTCATCTGCCTCCGCACGAGGCCGGGCGGCTGGCTCCAGTCAGACACACTCGGAGTCACGCCATACGTCACTCAGCAATCAAAACAAGCACCGGCGGCGGCGACATCAAGATGACCACCGTGACAACTGTGATGTCTAAGGCCGACTACGATGTGATCTCCAGCAAGATATCAATACCTGAGGCCAGGAACGCGAGGAAGACGAGCATCGTCAACTAGAAGACAAGAACGATCGCTTCGGCCTCCACCATGAGCAGTTTCATCGCCGCAGTCGGAGTCGGAGCCCTCACCTAGACGATGGAGTACCGGCGTTTACCCATCAACTACATCAAGTCGACTGGCCATCTGGCTTCAAGCCGACTGGGATTGAAAAGTATGATGGGAAGACCAACCCCAAGTCCTGGTTCACAGTTTACACCCTGGCAATCCGTGCTGTCGGAGGAGATCACAAGGCCATGGGTAACTACCTCCCAGTCGCCTTAGCCGACTCGGCGAGGACATGGCTAACAGGACTTCCCAGGCGGTCAATCGGCTCTGGGGAGAATTCCGAGAACGCTTTATTGCGAATTTCCGAGGAACATACGAGAGGCCGTCTTCCAAGTACGACGTATATCAATGCTATCAAAGGAAGAACAAGTCTCTGTGTGATTTCATCAAGAGGTTTTCTGAGAAGTGGAACTCAATTCCAAAGATCAAGGACGAGGTCGTCATCACCACCTTCCGCAAGGAAGTCAAAGACACCTCCATTCATCGCCAAGTTCACTCGGAAGCCTCCGACTTCTATCAAAGCTCTATTTGACATGGCAAACAAGTATGCCGACTCGGCCTACGCTGTTGCCGAGGCCTTGGACAACAAGAAAGAGCACCAACAGAAGGACAAAAAAGACACCGACGATGCAGCACAAAACAAGTCTGGTATCCACAAGCGTAAGTCAGACAACGTGGTGGTTGCTGTGGAGCACAATCGGCCGCAACCCCCGAGGACGGACGAGTATCAGAAAGTGATGAATGGGCCATGCCCTTTTCACCCAAAGGGGAAACACACAGCTAAGGATTGCTTCATGCTTAAGAAGTTTGGTTCCGAGCAGACTTCAATATCTAGCAAAACAAAGACAAAGACAAGCCAGACTTGGGCGTGGCCGGTGACTACCAAGATCCCCAAGCCAAGCTCAACCACATCTTTGGAGGGCTGTCTGCAAACGAGTCCAAGAGGAAGAAAAAGTTGACAGCGCGAGAAGTTAACTCGGTCCCAGCAGACGCCCCCCAATATTTGCGTTGGTTAGAAACAGCAATCACGTTCAACCGCGTAGATCACCCCGACCGAGTCACTCACCTAGGGCGTTATCCACTCGTCCTGGACCCGGTCATTAGAAGTATCAAGCTGAAGAAGGTTCTCATTGATGGAGGAAGCACTCTCAACATATTGTTCGCCAAGACGCTCGACGAGATGAAAATTCCTCGCTCCGAGCTGCGGCCGAGTATAGCACCCTTCCAAGGGGTAATCCCCGGCCTGTCTTCTACTCCACTCGGACAAATCACTCTGCCAGTCACATTTGGCACACGGGAGAATTTCCACACTAAGAACATCTATTTCGAGGTTGCTGACTTTGAGACTGCGTATCATGCCATACTCGGACGGCCAGCACTCGCTAAATTCATGTAGTGCCCCATTATATAGATATAATGCTCCAGATGCCAGGACCAACTGGAGTACTTTCCCTGTGCAGCGATGTCAAGCAAGCTTTCATCTGCAATAAGGAGAGCTGTGAGCTGGCCCAATCTCAGGAAGCGGCAGTCAGGCGAAACAACATCCGACTAGCCGTGACAACTGCAAACGAGGACGGCCAAGTTCCGATGAAAAAAGCAGCCAAGTCAGGAATTTCAGCAAACTCTGAAACCAAAAAGATCCCCTGGACCCTTCCAACCCCACTAGGACTGCGCTTGTTGGGACCGGACTCGACCCCCAAATAGGAAGACAAGCTCATCACCTTCCTCCAGGCGAACATGGATATATTTGCTTGGAAGCCTTCTGACATGCCTGGGTACCAAGGGAAGTGTTCAAGCATTCACTCAACGCCAAACTAGTCAAGCAACGACTACAGTGCTTCGCACAAGACCGCAAAGATGCTATTCGGGAGGAGATAACTAAGCTCCTTGTAGCCGGATTCATCAAAGAGGTCTATCACCCGGATTGGCTGGCAAACCCAGTTCTGGTCTAGAAGAAGAACGGTAAATGGTGCATGTGCATCGACTACACCGACTTAAACAAAGCATGCCCCAAGGATCCATTTGGTCTACCCAGAATAGATCAGGTGAATGTTTTTTCTAAGTTTATCTTGAACCACTCGGCGTGAACTACATAGTCAGGTAAAGCTAATGACAACTCAGAGCAAAGAAGTACTCGGCAGAATTTAACAAACATCAGCAAAAACATTTACAACATTTACATATTGTCTTTTGGTGGACACCAACTGCACAATTGTTTCATGTTTACATCACCAGGTCTTTGGCTATGGCCTCTGCGGTTGCCCTTACCTGGTTGATCAGCTCCAAGCCATCTTCTTGGGTCATCCCTTCAGTGAGGCCTTCACCGACAGCCTCAATATCTACTTGAGGGTAGAGAGACTTGGTCATGGCCAGTGCTTGGGTGACCCCGACAGCAACGCGCTCGTCTGAGTACTTCTTTAAAATGCCTAGAGCTTCACTGAGGTATTCTGCCACTTGAGCAATTGAACTGGGGCTGGACCTAGGGTGGTGCGGCTGCATAATATCAAGCAGGGTCTTCACGGAGTCAACAATGATTGTCGCGATTCCTTGATGAGCTTTATTTCTTCCGCAAAGGTGCCAAATTGAACCTGGGAGTTAGCCTTGAAAGCTGCCCACACACCAACAAGTGTATCAGCCAACCAAGACATATAGTCGGGTCAAGTTCACAGTCGGGCAGGAGACTTACTGGCATAGTCAGTGTCTACCTTCGATTTGGCCTTCTCGAGCTCCTTCAGTTCCTTCTTAAGGCACTCATTCTCCTTAGTCTGGGCACTGAGATCTAACTCAAGGGCTACAGCACAAAACATTCAAGACTCAATAATGCAGAGAAATTTACCCAAGTTCACTCAGGCAAAAAGGAGACTTACTTCTGATTTTCTCAGCTTGAGCCCAGTTTTCATCCCTGAGCTTATCCACCGATCCCTTCAGCCACACCTCCCTTTCCTTGTTGGTCCTCTCCAGGTCGTCCTTGGCCACCTGAAGCTGGCAGAGTTGGAGTAGCTTGGGGGCGAGCTCAGTCAAGACTTTGCCCATCTTCTTGGAGTGGTCAACGAACTTCTGCTCAGAGAGTACCAAAGTCAAGCAAAACAAATAGCAAGGATTCAAAACTCTGAGGAATCATCTATCGACAAACATAGCAAGGTTGATCAAGTACCTAGATCCCCTTCGACGCAGCGATGGCGGCATACATCAAGTTTGTCCTTTCTCTCAGGGCTGCTTGCTCGTCGTGCTTGAAGCTTTCTACTATCCCCTCTGGAGTAACCCAGTAAAATGTCTTGGGGAAATTTGGTGGGGGAACTTCGAGCCCGGGGAGATTATTTTCTTTAGAAGACAATGACAACACAGGTGATGGAGTCCTAGGCCTCGGTTCGACTACTGATGTGGCTTCTGGGGTGAGCTCAGGGGCTGGGACTTCAACTACCACATCTCGACTAGGCGATGGTGGTGGCTCGGCTATCGGGATCGCTTTAGCCTAGGGGGTTGGGACAACCTCTAGCTTGGCCTGTGGTGCGATTGGCTCGGGCTTAGTCGAGATGGGCTCTGCCACGGGAGTTGGTGGTGCTGCCCCCTTGGGGTCAACATCACTCAGCTTCCTGCAGAAATATACAACAATCAAGATGCTGCAACAACATTCAAACTTCTTGGAAGACTGAGAATTTTAATACCTCTTGGAAGTCTTAAAGTTCTAGATTGGCGCGCTGGAGGAAGTCGGTGAGGGGCTTGATAGCCTGCTCGACGGTGGAGAGCTAGCGGCTGTCGGGCTCATTGGTGCGGCAATCGATAGAGGAGAACCTGCCCCAGTCGGTGTCGTGCCTGATGCGGCCGACTAGGGGTAAAAGCACTCAGCGGTGCAGCTCTTGGGCTAGGAGGCCTGGGGGTGGTGCTGCTGGTGTCCTGAATCTTCAGGCTCCCTTGTGCCTTACTCGGCACATCCTTCTTCTTGCCCTGGTCAGCCGCTGGTCTTTTCCTAGCCCTCTTGGGGCTGGCCTTGGTGGCAGAAGGGTTGGCCGGGCGTTTCTTGGATCCCACGGCCAGCTGGTCTTGGGAGTCAGAATCAAACTCCTCATAGTCCTGCAAACATTTGGATAATATCCATCACACATTGCAGAATAGGACAAACATTCACAGCATTCATCACATATGGATATCAAGTTAACAGCAACATTTCAAGATTACCTTTGGCCGGGGCCTGCCCTTGCAGTAGGGCCTGGGGGGTCGCTCCTCATCCTCGGTCTCCTCGACTCCATTGACGAAGAAGCCTAACAAGGTGTCAGTAACCATGTTCTTGTTAACGAAGTCGAGATATTCCTAGCTCGGATCATTTTTGCCCTAGTAGCTGAAGCCGAAGTGGCTCCTCGCCTTCAGCGATCGGATTCAGTGGTTGAGGAAGCACCTGGCTACCTAGGGACCTATCAGCCCTGTCCCGTTCAGCAGGTCTATCTTCTCCATGAGCTAGTAGACTTGCCCCATCTCTTCGTGGAACGGCACAGAAGACCAGCACAAAGGATGGTTGGAGGGTTGCCAGTGAATGGGGGCAGAGAGGGTTCCAAGTTTGAGTAGTTGAACCACTCTCGGTGCCACCCCTTGAGAGGGGTTTTCAAGGGGACATTGAGGTAGGCCCTCTTCATCTCATTCCTGAGCTGAAGGCCTGCCCCACCGATGGTCTGGATCTTGGACTTGGATGGCTGGGGTTTGATGTGGAAAAGATATCTAAAGAGGTTGAAATGGGGCTTGACACCCAGAAAGGCTTCACAGAGGGCAGCAAAGATGGAGATTTGGAGGATCGAGTTGGGATTGTGATTCACCAACTCGATTTGGTAGAAAGCAAGAAGATGGCAGAGAAAATCTGAGGATGGGAGGGCCAAACCACGGTCGAAGAAGGAAGTGAAAACCATGGTTTCACCCGGGTTTGGGGCCGGAACAGACTCACCCTTGGCCGAGCTCCAATGGATGACTCCTGCTGCTGCAAAATCATATTCTTCTCTAGGAGCCGTAGCTTCACCGTGCCGCAATCCAACACTGGCCAAACTCCGGCCGCCATATCAGGGATCTTGAGCAGGGCCTTCGGCATTGCTGGGGGAGAGGGAACCTAGAGAAAATCTTGCGAAGGTTGGGAGTCGGCGCAGGGAAGCGGAGCTCTACAGGTCTCGAGTTGGGGACACGAGCAACAGCGAACCCTAGCATGGTGGAGAGCGCAAAGTTTGCACGCAGATTTGGGAGCTAAAGCGATTTGGCGGATTGGGGGAGAAACAGGAATCTTTTCTCTCTCTCGCCGCTTTATAAGGCCTGTGTCGAGTTAGTGGGCTTGGGCCGACTAGCTCTGTCGATGTTTTACACTGGCAATACAATTATAGGACTACTCGGCGAGGGGAAACTCAATGGATTGTAGAGGAACTCAAAGAAGATTTATACTGGTTCAGGTCCTCGATGTGAGGTAATACCCTATGTCCAGTTGTGGTGTTATTCCTCTGAGGTATTTGTCGATCGATGATCTTGTGATCTCGTTATCTCGTGTCCCTTGAGGGGCGCCCTGCCTCCCCTTATATACTAGGGGCAGAGGTACAGGATAAGGATCCCAGCAAGATTCGGCCAAGGGATTTCCTTCTTAGAGACAGAAACTTATCCGACTAAGACTATGTTTTCCTTATTGTACAAGGCAAAGCTTGCCGGGTGCTATCTTATCTCTAACTACATGATTCGGCCCATCCTCTATCCGAGTGGCCCACATGCTAGTGGTGAGGTACCCGGGGCCCATGGCCTCCACAGTAGCCCCTGAGACCTTCATAGTTGAGTCACAGCTGATGCCGAGTGCTCATCCTCCACGGTGAAGATTGCCCGAGTGCGATGCTCCCGAGTACTCTTTGTCCGAGTGAGTCTTCTTCCCGAGTCCTGCTTCATGTCAGCTGGCAGCAAGGCTATGAAGGGCTTCATGTAGATGTATGAATAGTGTGTGCCGAATAGGCGCACCTATTAGGTGTAGCCCCCGACTTTGTGCTTAATTATGAAGACAATTAAACATAAAGTCAAAGATCTTTAACCTGATAGTCTTTCCCGAGTAGTATACTACTAGTATATGAGACTCTTCGGTATCATGTCAACCGGAATTTAATTTATAGTCTTGCCGAGTAGCATGCCACTCGTATATAGGACTGTTCAACTTCATATCAGTCGGAATGTGTGTTTATAGTCTTGCCAAGTAGGATGCTACTCGTATATGGGACTCTTCAACTTCATGTCAGCTGGAAAGGGGGTTTATAGTCTTTCCCGAGTGGCGTCCCACCTAGAAGCTAGACTCATCCGCATCATGTCAGCGGGAATGAGGAATTTATAGTCTCTTCCGAGTAGTGCATTACTCGAAAGTTAGACTCTTCAGCGTCATATCGGCTAGAATAATGTTGCTCATGGCAACTGATGGCCACACATGTAGGCCAAATACCACTTTATGAAAGTAAATCCTTGGCGTGGTTAGGTGTACTCGAGAAAGATACCTGCATCCCCAATTTTAATGAAGACCAGCTTGTGATCCATGTAAGGATATATCCTCGAGACCTGGTGGATAAAACAGATACCCAAACATATACGTTTAGCAATAAGGCTCCCATGAAGCATATCTGTTTACCTCATCGGCTCCTGTTGGTAGCACCAGCGCTATAATTTCAACTCAGCCTGTGAGCGGCCCACATGGAGCATGCTATTGTAGGAACTCATGTCTTGGTGGCCCAGTACCAACTATGTAGGCTCAAGCCCGTTAGTCGGTATCGGCTCTATAAAAAGCGGGGAGAGAGAAAAAGATTCCTTCATCTTCGCAAATCTGCCAATCGCTTCGTCTTCCACCTTCGCACCCAACTTTTCGCCTCTTGCTCGGCTAGGGTTAGCTGCTGCTGCTGTTCCCCGCTCAAACTCGGGCGATTCCAATCCTCTTCGTCTGTTCCAAGCCCTCAATCACTTTTCCCCAAAATCTCTCCGCCCCCAACTATGTCGAAAGCTTCGGATCCTACGGGTGCGCCAGGGAATGTCTGGCCGACTTCGGATTGCGACACGGTGAAACTGAAGCTGCTGGAAAGTCAATCGAAGTTGCCAAGCCAGGAGGTGATCCGTTGGAGGCCGGCTAATGGTGAGTCAGTCCCAAATCTCCAATCTGGCGAAACAGTAGTTTTTGCCTCTTTTTTTGATCGGGGTTTGTGCCTTCCCTCTTCTGCGTTCTTCCGCCGCATCCTTGACTTCTATGAGTTGGAGTTGGTGAATTTGAATCCCAACTCGATTCTTCAAATCTCCATATTTGTTACTCTCTGCGAGTGCTTTTTGGGTGTGGAGCCCCATTTTAATTTCTTTAGGCACTGTTCCACATCAAACCCCAGCCCTCCACGAATAATATCAATGTGATTGGGGGGGCTGGTCTCCAATTGAGGAGTGATGGGAAGAAAACATATCTTGATCTCCCCTTGAAATCTTCCTTGAAAGGCTGGCACAAGGAGTGGTTCTATTGCGCAAATTTGGCTCCCTCCTTGCGTCCATTCACCGGCTTGCCACCAGTAGTTTTACCAAATTAGTCGGCAGATCCAACCTTTGAGGAGATGGGCCAGGTGCATCAATTGTTGGAGAAGTTAGAAAAGCTTAAGGAAGCTGGCCTGACCGGGCCTTGGGTTGCCCGGCGTTTCCTGACTCGACGCATCTAGCCGCTGAAGCTGAGGGGCGCGTTCGGCTGGGATTTTATGGGCAAATATGATCTTGACCGAGTAAGCCACAAGTTAGCTGATAAGTACAAGGTGACCGAGACCCTGTTTGGTTACTTCTCCGTGGGGGTGATCGAGACCGAGGACGATAAACGTCGGATCGCGGCTTTCAGCTTCCTTCGGCCCCGTCCCAAGGTAATCTTTGTCCTTCTTCTTTGACAAATGCCTATGGGCCTGTATCTGCGATTGCCCAGCATTATGTGATATATTTTATTGAATCTTTTGTAGGAGTGTGAGGAGTTTGATGAAGACTCCCGCCCGTTGTCGGCCGTTAAATCAAAGAAAAGGCCAAGGAGCCCTACTGCTGCCCAACCCGACTCCAAGAGAGCGGGGAAAAAGCCTGTTCTATATTGGGGCGAGGGGGCCATGACGCTGCGTGTCGTGGTAGGAGGCCTGAAGATAAAGGACACCGCCGCCGCGGCGCCCAGGCGATCAAGTCCGAGGTTGGGACCAGTACGGCCGAGCTCGACATTGCTGAGCCCGGCAAAAGCACCGCCGAGTAGACGATCCGAGTGGGTGCCGCCAAGCACAGAGGTGCCCGAGTTGGCCACGCCACGGACAGGGCCACCTCCAGTTGCCGTGCTGCCGTTGACTACTTCGTCGACCATGTCGACAACCGGGCATAGCGCTCCGCCGGGACCCGGATCGCCCAGCAAGAAACTGTTAACGCCAAAATTTGGTACGGATCGTTTTTAGATTCGGTTAAGAAAAAATCACGGTTAACTAGCAGGAATTAAATCCAGAAGAAGCCGAATTCAAGGAGTCGGGAAGACCACAGCATGGCCGTTAATTATTTTATTTGTAAATTAGGTAGCTTTAACGATTTTTAAGAAAACCTGATCTCGTGTCCGGTCAGGGCTTGTTGTTTTTCCTTTTATAGTTAGGAAATTCCTGTTTCGTATCCGATCAGGACTATATCAACTTGGGGTATAAATACATATGCCCGGGTACCTTGTAAATCATCAATCAGATCAATACAAACTTCGGCGCATCGCCACCCTATTCAACAGGTTCTTGCTTCTCGAGCCGGGCTGCATTGGTTAAGTTCAACCTCCTGCGAGAGGGTAAGTCTCGTTACCCCGACTACCGTATCGGCTAGGACTTCCTCGGTTAGGTCCGATATTCTAGTCGGCCTACGGTAGTCGGCTTACCACGATATATCTGTTCTATCTACGGCTGCATCAGTTAGGTTTGATCTCATAGGCCGGGTAGATATATCACATCACGCGTGCATAGGCTTATCGGCTTACTGGGCGTAACTTATCATCGGTTTGTGCTGCATCGGTTAGGTCCGACCTACTAAACTGCGTGATAAGTTATTCCTGCTAAGTTGATCGGTTTTATGCAAGCGTTTTATCGGGATGTACAGCTGATAAGTTATCATATGTCACATCACGATTGCATTAGATCTATCGGCCCATCGAGGTTCTGTTATCATCGTCAGTTTGTGCTGCAACGGTTAGGTCCGATCTATTAGACTGGTGATAATAATTCTATCCTTAATGAGCCGATGGATACGTATGCAATGTTCCATCGGAGTGCCTAGCCGATAGGTTATCTTTTGTTAATTAAGGCCGATTGCACCGCTACACGTTTTTGGCACTCTACACCGTTATCGGCTTTCCGGCCGATACACTTCATATCAGTAATTGGCTAGTTTATTTATTGATATTGTTATTGGTTCCTTAGCCACATGTTTTATTTATCTTATCCATCTATGCCATCATCGGCTCCCAGTCGATGTATAAGTGCTTTGTCTATATTGGCCATCGGCCGATGGAGTGAGTCCAATTCGGCTTCCAGCCGATTGGCTCAACGATCTAATATTTTCTATCTCCTTGTCAATTGTAGGGTCAAATTGACTAGCACGCCTACGAACCTCAAGATTTAGGACCTACACTGGAGTTAAGCAAATCTCCCAGGCCTTCGCGTGTCTCCAGGCGTCGAACCATATCATCGGCTCGTTCCCCACGCTGCCGGTGATTTTCGGCGTCAACAGAAACTCAAGTTCTCCAAGAGGTAAGCTGCTCCGGATCTTCTGAGACTCTTGTCTATTGCAGTAGTATTTTGATGTCTGTTTTGCCATGCAGGAAACGTGCCGATATCGATCTCAAGGAGACCGCTCCGACTGCTCCCCTTGAAGAGCCCGCCCCAACCGAGCCAGCGCCCGCGAGCACACCCGCTGAGCCGGTGGCCAGCCTAGTCACGGAGACTGAGGTGGTCCCGACTGCGGGGCCGTTGGTGCCACCGCGGTTACTGAGGTTGCTGCCCTAGTCCCCGAGTCGACGCCCGCTACCGAGGCCGTTGCTGGAGCCCCTGAGTTGACCCCCGAGGCCACAGGGGATGCCAGCGTGGGGGCTAGGACCCCGTCGCTGTCATGGTCGTCGTCGTCGTCGTCGTCGACGCCGGAGATCCCGAACCTTCCTCGGATTGAAGCTCCTCCGCGTAAGTTCCCCCGGACGTTCACCTGGACGGCGCCTTATGGGACCGCGAGGAGGTTCAAGCTCAACGAGGCCGCGGTGAGATGGGAACGCGAAAGCTTGCTCCGCGCCGCTATTGCCGGGTCCGAGGGGGTTCGGGTATGATTCTTGCGATGGAGTTTTGGTGGTCTTCTTGTTCTGACGTCTGACTCCATTCTTGACTTGTTTTCTCCCTGAGCAAAAGCTTGTTGATCGTAACGAGGAGATGACCAGGATCCTGGTCGAAATGGCCCCGCATCTCGCGGAATTAGAGCAGCTCCGGGCGTTGAAGGCCGAGATGGAGGAGCACCACGCGGGGAGGGAAGCCTGGCTGAAGGATGCTGCCACCCAGCTCAGGGATGAAACTTGGGCCCAAGCCGGGAAGATTAGAGGTAAATCCCCCGAATGCATCTTCCCGACTGAACCATTGATGTATTTCTCCAGCTGCGTTGTTCCCGACTGCCCCGTTGCGTCATGGCTGCAAGGTTGAGTTCTTGACTAATCTGTTGTGCAGCCCTCGAAGCCGAGTTAAAGACCCGAACAGAGAGGGAAGCCCAGCTGAGGAGGCCAAGGAAGCCAAGGCCGAGCTTGAGAAGGACAAGGCTGACCTGACAAGGCCAACACCGAGCTCGAACGGGAAAAGGCCGAGTTAAAAGAGGCCACCATCAAGCTCGGCAAAGAAAAAGCTAGACTGGAGAAGACTGTGGCCGAGTGGGAGGCCGATTACGCGAGTAAGTCTCCGCCTCAACAACGATCTTAACCAATCCTTTAATCATTCCATCTGCAGCTGTGCCTAACAAGTTTACTTGTCGGTGGACCCGAGCAGACCTCAGAGCCAATGCCCAGGACCAATATCGGTTTTATGCAGAGGAGATAAGGGTTATCCGGGAATCACGGGAAGCCCTCGTCGGGTCCATGAAAGGGTTCCTTGATCTGATGGATTCCCGCCCTGTGGGAACCAGCTGTAGCCGAATCCCCCAAGTAGAGGTGCGTCTTGAGGATGCACCGAGTGCCCTGAAGAGGTACTCGGATGAGCATGTCATTGCTGGCGTGGCCCAGACCCTGGTGATGACCAAATCAATCTACCCGAGGGCAGACATTGAAGCCATCGAGGAGGGGTTTGCCGAGGAGATGACGCCCGAGGAGGCGTTGGAGCTGATAGCACGGGCGAGGCCGACTGCTGAGATAATCACCTGAGACCTGGGTCTGTAAGAGCAACATATCATGTAGTCGGTATGTATAAAATTTTGTGGAAAACATGTGTAAATATATGTGTAATGCCGCCAAGCTTTGAATTATTACTCAGTTGTCATTAGCTTTACATGACTGTGTAGTCTACGCCGAGTTAGTCTATCAGAACTTAATAAAATCGCTCAATGTAAGAAACTGTACTCGGGCAAATGTGAGTTGTAGTAAGGCTTCATAACTGGAGTAATACAAGCTCGTATATTATTGACAAAACACATATATACCTGCAACCCCTGACTCACTACTCAGTTGATACAAGCGGTGTAGTGAGTCAGAAACTGTACACATGAGAAATTATAAAGCTCAGGTATAGAAAGGACATAGCTGTTCTATATTCCATGAGTTGCTGACAAGGGCACCGTCTTCGGTCTTCAGTCGGTAGGCGCCTGGCCACGTGACCTCGGCTATAATGAACGGCCCTTCCCAGATTGGGGATAATTTGTGCCTGTCTTTGGTGGTTTGTATTTTCCTCAAGATGAGATCCCCGACCAAAAGGCACAGCCATGGACATTGCGATTGTGGTAGAGACACAGGCCTTGAAGATACCTTGCCGACTGGATTGTTGCGATGTCCCTTGCTTCTTCCAACTGATCTAGCTCGACCAATCGGGTATTCTTTGAGACGTCTTCTGAGTAAGCCCGGACTCGCGGAGAGCCGAACTGTAACTCTGTCGGTAGCATAGCCTCAGCACCGTAGACCAGAAAGAAAGGGGATTGCCCTGTTGCCCGACTAACCATGGTTCTGAGAGACCAGAGAATAGATGGGAGTTCTTGTACCCACCGGCCCGCGTATGGTTGTAGTCGGTCGAATATCCTAGCCTTGATGCCTTGTAAGACCATACCGTTGGCTCGTTCAACCTGCCCGTTGCTCCGCGGGTGTGCCACAAATGCATATAAGATCTTGATGCCGAAATCTTCACAGAAGTCTTGGAATACACCGCCCATGAACTGAGTACCGTTGTCGGTAATGATGCGGTTAGGAACCCCAAATCTGTATAGTATACTCATGATGAAGTCCTTTGCTCGTGCCGCTGTTATAGTTGCAACGGGTTTTGCCTCAATCCACTTGGTGAATTTATCCACTGCGACGAATAGATGTGTGAACCCTCCTGGCGCTTTCTTGAAAGGCCCAACCATGTCGAGCCCCCATACTACGAATGGCTAAGAAATAGGGATAGTTTGGAGTTCTTGGCCTGGGAGATTTGTTTGTCTTGCGTAGAACTGGCAACCCTCACATTTGCGAACAATTTCTTTTGCGTCTGTTACTGCTGTGGGCCAGAAAAATCTCTGCCAGTAGGCCTTTCCGACTAACGTCCTAGATGCTTCATGGTTGCCACATATGCCCGAGTGGGTCAATTGTAGGATCTGCTTGCCCTCCTCGGTGGTGACGCAACGCATGAGGACACCGGATGCGCTCCTTCAGTATAGGTCTTCTCTGACTAGTAGGAAGCTTTTGCTTCGACGCTTGATCTGCTCGGCTTGACTGCGATCTTCTGGGAGTTTGTCGTCCAGGAGAAATTTGATAACATGAGTCCGCCAGTCTTGACATATGTGCAGCACCTCGTCTGTAGCCGGGGTAGGTTCACCTCCCGACTGCTCCGGTGCCGGTTTCTTGTTGACTGATGGCTCCATAAGTTGCTTGACAAAGATCCCTGCAGGACCGCCTCTCGCTTGGATCCCATATTTGCCAATTCGTCTGCCGCGTCATTGTATTGGCGCAGGACATGTGTTATCTCCAGTCCGTCGAACTTGTTTTCTAGCTTGCAGACCTCCTGATAGTATGCCGCCATGGTATCATCGAGACAAGTCCAATCTTTCATGACTTGGTTTACCACGAGTTGAGAATCCCCGCGCACAACCAGTCGACGTATGCCGAGTGATATAGCAATCCGGAGCCCGTGGATAAGTGCCTCGTACTTGGCGACATTGTGGGAAGCTGGGAAGTGGATTTGTAGAATGTACTTGAGTTTTTCGCCGGTGGGGGATGTCAATATGACTCTAGCTCCGGTGCCGCCGATCCGTAGGGAACCATCGAAGTACATTGTCCAGTACTCTAGCTTCGCTGTTAATGTAGGCAGCTGAACTTCTGTCCACTCGGCCACAAAGTCGGCTAGAGCTTGTGATTTAATTGCTATCTGTGGCTGAAAGGTGATGTCAAATGCCATCAACTCGAGTGCCCATTTAGCGATTCGGCCGGTGGCCTCGCGATTATGAAGGACATCCCTAAGTGGAAATGATGTAACCACCGTGACTTGATGTGCTTGGAAATAGTGCACCAGCTTCCGGACTATGATGAGTAGGCCATATAATAGCTTCTAAACCTGCAGATATCTCGTCTTCGAGTCGGCAAGTACCTCGCTGACAAAGTAAACTGGCCGTTGTATTTTCTAGATGTGACCCTGTTCGGATCGCTCGACCACCAGCACCGTGCTGACTACCTGAGTGGTTGCCACCAGATATAGCATTAGCGGTTCTTGGAGCATAGGTGATGCCAACATGGGAGGTGATGTGAGAAATTGTTTGAAGTCTTCGAAGGCTTGTTGGGTGTCCGGAGTCCACTGGAAATTGTCTGTCTTTTTGAGTAGCTTGAAGAAGGGCATACCCTGTTCGCCCAGTCGGGAAATTAATCGGCTGAGTGCCGCCATGCAGCCTGTTAGCTTCTGGACGTCCTTTAGGTTAGTCGGGGGAGCCAAGTTCATTATAGCGTTGACTTTCTCTGGGTTTGCCTCGATGCCACAATGCGAGACGATGAAGCCAAGTAACTTGCCGGATGGCACTCTGAAGGCGCATTTTTCTGGGTTCAACTTCATCTTGAATCGTCGAAGATTTTGGAAGGTTTCTTCCAGGTCAGCGATGAGGTCTTCTTTGAACTTGGTCTTGATCACCACGTTATCGACGTAGGCTTCCACGTTGCGCCCGATTTGAGTTTGCAGACACCGCTGAATTGCCCGTTGATAGGTTGCTCCAGCATTTTTCAAACCGAACAGCATTGTGATGTAGCAGTATGCTCCAAACAGCGTGATGAAAGATGTCTTTAAGCAGTCTTCCTCCCTCAGGCTGATTTGATGGTATCCCGAGTAGCAGTCGAGAAAGCTGAGTAGGTCACACCCGGCCGTGGAATCTACCACCTAATCTTTCCTGGGAAGACCAAATGGGTCCTTGGGGCACTCCTTGTTGAGATCGGTATAATCGACGCACATGCGCCATTTACCGTTTTTCTTCCGGACCAGAACTGGGTTAGCCAGTCAATCCGGGTGATAGACCTCCTTGATGAACCCGGTTGCAAGGAGCTTGGTGATCTCCTCCCGAATAGCATCCTTGCAGTCTTGAGCGAAGCGCCACAGCCGTTGCTTGACTGGCTTGGCATCTGTCTTCACATTGAGGGCGTGCTCGATCACCTCCCTTGGTACGCTCGGCATGTCGGACGGTTTCCACGCAAATATGTCCTTGTTGGCTTGGAGGATGGTGACGCGCGTGTCTTCCTATTTGGGGTCGAGTCCGGTCCTAACTAGGGCAGTCTTGGAGGGGTCGGAAGGGTCCAGGGGGATCTTCTTCGTGTCAGAGTCCGCTGAAATTCCCAACTTCGCTGCCTTTTTTGCCGGAACTTGATCTTGCTCGACTTCAGTTGTGGCGGCTTGTCGGATGCTGTTGCACCCGACTGCCGCCTCTTGTGATTGAGCTAGTTCGCAAGTACTGGGGGTGTCCGTCGTAGAGACCGTGTTGATGTTGCGCGCTGATAGCTTCTGTTTGCGCTTGGACTTGTACGTGAGCGGCCCTCCAAAAATGTGATTGAGCTCGGCTTGGGGATCTTGAAAATCATCAGCCAGACCCTGATCTGGCTTGTCTTTGTCCTTGTCGGCGCCAGATGATGAAGCCTGCTCAGAGGCAAACTTCTTAAGCATGTAGCAGTCTTTGGCCGTGTGCTTGCCCTTGGGGTGGAAGGGGCATGGCCCGCTCATGACCTTCTGGTAGTCATTATTCTGCTGGGGCCGCCTCGTTGGCCACCTCGTTGTCTGTCTTCCGCTTGCGGCTGCCCGACTTGATTTGAGACGGCTCGTTGTCGGCTTTCGCCTTCTAGTCTTTCTGTCGACACTCCTTCTCGTCGAGGGCCTCTGCAACCGCTTCAACCGAGTCAGCGTATTTGTTGGCCATGTCGAAAAGAGCCCGAATAGAGGGTGGTGGCTTCCGAGTGAATTTCGTGATGAACGGGGCGTCCTTTACTCCCTTGCGGAAGGCAGCGATGACGGCCTCGTCACGGATCATTGGGATCTTGTTGCGCTTCTCGGAGAATCTCTTGATAAAATCTCATAGAGACTCGTTCTTCTTCTGGTGTAGTTGATACAAATCGTGCTCAGAAGATGGCCTCTCATAGGTTCCCTGAAAATTGGCAATGAACCGCTCCCTGAGTTCTCCCCAGGAATCGATCGACCGCCTCGGGAGCCCTGTCAGCCATGTCCACGCCGAGTCAGCTAGCGCGATTGGGAGGTAGTTAGCCATGGCTTTGTTGTCGCCCCTAGCAGCTCGAACTGCTAGGGTACATACGGTGAGCCAGGACTCGGGATTTGTTTTGCCGTCATACTTTTCAATTCCTGTGGGCTTAAAGCTAGTCGGCCAGTCGACGTCCTGTAGCTCCCGAGTGAAAGTTGGAATGCCTTCGTCTTCATGAGGGCTCGGGCTTCGACCACGGTGGTTAAACCACTCGTGATGGAGACCGAAGCGCTCATTTTCATCCTCCAGTCGGTGGCGCTCGTTTTCGTATCGTTCATGGCACTGGGTATTGATGGTGTGGTGGAGGTCGTGTTTAGGCGCTCTCGGAGATCTCGGTTGGGCCGGCGGTCATACTGGTGACGCTGCCGACTGTCATTGCCGAGTGACGTTTGCCTGGACTCCTCATGTGGCCGACATGAGCCAGCTGCCCGACGCCATGCTGATGTGGATGAGCCCGCTGCAGGAGATCCCGACCGGTTAATCGGTACCACGGTGTCGCCCGACTGCTGTTGTTGTTGCTGGCAGGCAGCAGCCGTAATCATCGCCTTGATCTTGGCGATAGTTGGGGTGGCCTGGTGATCAGGCCCGAGCTGGAGCATGTCCAGCAAGGTTGCGGCAGCCACAACATTCTGTTGTGGCGTGACGAAGATGTCGTGATCGCCGAATTTAGTCTGGAGAATCTGCTGCTGAGCTACTCGCCCAGCCTTGCGTAGCCCATCATTGCGAGCCTCGCAATCTGCCTCCTCCTGTTGTCACAGTCGGCACGCCTCCTCCTGTTGCTCCTCTTGTAGTCGGTGCACCTCGGATGGTGGTGTTGAGGCCATAAAGATCTCGCGGGGAGGAGAAAACTTGCCAGACTGGAGTCCGAACTAGCGTTCAAACCA
Source organism: Oryza meyeriana var. granulata (assembly GCA_003991445.1). Taxonomy (NCBI): domain Eukaryota; kingdom Viridiplantae; phylum Streptophyta; class Magnoliopsida; order Poales; family Poaceae; genus Oryza; species Oryza meyeriana. The sequence goes on along the minus strand of RYFJ01000637.1, from coordinate 624,668 downwards.
TTATCCTACTTGGAGTCGGACTCTGAGTAGTTTATCGAAGTAAGAACGACCGCAACCTCTCTAGATCCAATCTAAAATGGCACTTGGCCGTGTCCAAACTAAATCGCAGGTGATCAGGTCTGTTGCGCGGGATGTAGATCCATAGCGTCGCCAAATCCGTGCGGGAGATTGATGATCTCTCTCCTTCTTGGCCCAACCCGAGCTGGCTCAAGGCCTAGCGCAAGTCGGACACCGAAGGAAAGAGTTGTCCCAATACTCGGCGAAGTGAAGGATTGCCGCAGTAGGTCGTTGAAGGAGATTGCGGCGTCCTATGGGCCGACTGGCGCAACGATGGCTGGTTCCTCGGCCGGCTGGATTGGATCTGCTTCAGCCAAGGTGAGGTTGCCGATCTGGTCGGCAACGAAATCGAGGCTTCCAAAGGAAATTGTGTCTCCATGGGAGAACTTGTTGCCGTCGACTCCGCTTGTTGGATCCATCGAATTTGTTGATGAAGAAACTCGCCGGATGCCTATACCTGGCACGCCAACTGTCGATGTTTTACACCGACAATACAATTATAGGGCTACTCGATGAGGTAATACCCTACGTCCAGTTGTGGTGTTATTCCTCTGAGGTGTTTGTCGATTGATGATCTTGTGATCTCGTTATGTCGTGTCCCTTGAGGGGCGCCCTACCTCCCCTTATATACTAGGGGGCAGAGGTACAGGATAAGGATCCCAGCTGGATACGGCCAAGGGATTTCCTTCTTAGAGATAGAAACTTATCCGACTAAGACTATGTTTTCCTTATTGTACAAGGCAAAGCCTGCCAGGTGCTATCTTATCTCTAACTACATGATTCGGCCCATCCTCTATCTGAGTGGCCCACATGCTGGTGGTGAGGTACCCGGGGCCCATGGCCTCCACAAGCTTGGTAATGGGCCGTAAGATATGAGTTTCTAAATGGCATGTCCTATTGGGCCGACTGCTGGCTGTGTTAAAATCACAGTGCAGATGCTATTTACAAAAACCGATTAAATAATCAGATATACTTCATGTTAAGCCCAATTGCTGGACACATGTGTCGATGTTTTACACCGGCAATATGAATATGCGGCTACTCGACAGATGGAAACTCAGTGGATTGCAAAGGAACAAGGAGAGGTTGATACTAGTTCAGGCCCTCGATGTGAGGTAATACCCTACATCCAGTTGTGGTGTTATTCTTTTGAAGATTTGTGTCTGCTTCTATGAGCTCGTATGTTGTTCTGCCCTCAGGGGGCACCCTGCCTCCCCTTATATACTGGGGGACAGGGGTACAAGGTAGGAGTCCCAGCCGAATACGGCCAAGGGATCTCCTCTTAGAGATACAATCTACCCGACTAGGACTATATATTCCTTATTGTACAAGGCAAAGTTTGCTGGGTGCTACTATATCTCTAATTACAAGTCTAGGCCCATCCTCTATCTGAATGGCCCATATGCTTGTGATGAGGTACCCGGGACCATGGCCTCCACAGTAGCCCCTGAGACCTTCATAGTTGAGTCACAGCTGATGCCGACTGCTCATCCTCCACGGTGAAGATTGCCTGAGTGTATTGTTGTCGATGTTTTACACCGGCAATAGAAATATAGGGCTACTCGGCGAGGGGAAACTCGGTGGATTGCAGAGGGACACAAAGAGAGTTTATACTGGTTCAGGCCCTCAAGGTGAGGTAATACCCTACGTCCAGTTGTGGTGTAATTCCTCTGAGATGTTTGTCGATCAATAATCTCGTCACCCCTTGAGAGGCACCCTGCCTCCCCTTATATACTGGGGGATAGGGGTACATGATAAGGATCCCAGCCGGATACGGCCAAGGGATTTCCTTCTTAGAGATAGAAACATATCCAACTAAGACTGCTATTCCTTATCGTTCAAGGTAAGGCCTGCCGGGTGCTATCTTATCTCTAATTACATGATTCGGCCCATACTCTATCCGAGTGGCCCATATACTGGTGATGAGGTATCAGGGCCCATGGCCTCCACAATAGCCCCTGAGACCATCATAGTTGAGTCACAGCTGATGCCGAGTGCTCATCCTCCATGATGAAGACTGCTCGAGTGCAATGCTCCCGAGTACTCTTTGTCCGAGTAGGTCTTCTTCCCAAGTCCTGCTTCATGTCAGTTGGCAGCGAGGCTATGAAGGGCTTCATGTAGATGTATGAATAGTGTGCGCCGAATAGGCACACCTATTAGGTATAGCCCTCGACTTTGTCCTTAATTGTGAAGACAATTAAACATAAAGTCAAAGATCTTTAACCTGATAATCGTTCCCGAGTAGATTTCTACTGGTATATGAGATTCTTTGGTATCATGTCAACTGGAATAAACTTTATAGTCTTACCGAGTACGGAACTACTCGTATGTAGGACCCTTCGACTTCATGTCAGTCGGAATGTGTGTTTACAATCTTGCCGAGTAGGATGCTACTCGTATATGGGACTCTTCAGCTTCATGTTAGCTGGAAAGGGAATTTATAGTTTTTCCCGAGTGGTGTTCCACCCAGAAGTTAGACTCCTCCACATCATGTCAGCGAGAATGAGAGATTTATAGTCTCTCCCGAGTAGTGCACTACTCGAAAGTTAGACTCTTCAGCGTCATATCGGCTGGAATAATGTTGCTCATGGCAACTGATGGCCACGCATGTAGGCCGAGTACCACTTTATGAAAATAAATCCACAGCGTGGTTAGGTGTACTCGAGAAAGATACCTGCATCCGCAATTTTAATGAAGACCAGCTTGTGATCCATGTAAGGATATATCCTCGAGACCTGGTGGATAGAACAGATACCCAAACATATATGTTTAGCAATAAGGCTCTCATGAAACATATCTGTTTACCTCATCGGCTCCTGTTAGTAGCACTAGCGCTATAATTTCAACTTAGCCTGCGGGTGGCCCACATGGAGCATGCTACTGTAGGAACTCATATCTTGGTGGCCTAGTGCTGACTGTGTAGGCCCAAGCCCATTTAGTCGACATCGGCTCTATAAAAGGCAGGGAGAGAGAAAAAGATTCCTTCATCTTCCCCAAATCAGCCAATTGCTTCGACTTCCACCTTCGCGCCCAACTTTTCGTCTCCCGCTCGGCTAGGGTTAGCTGCTGTTGTTCCCCACCCAACCTCGGATTGTGGCTCGGTGAAACTGAAGCTGTTGGAGAGTCAACTGAAGTTGCCCAGCCAAGAGGTGATCCGCTGGCGGCCAGCTAAGGGTGAGTCGGTCCCAAATCTCCAATCTGGCGAAACAGTAGTTTTCGCCTCTTTTTTCGATCAGGGTTTATGCCTTCCCTCTTTCGATTTCTTCCACCGCATCCTTGAATTCTATAAGCTAGAGTTGGTGAATTTGAATCCCAACTCGATTCTTCAGATCTCCATATTTGTTACTCTCTGCGAGTGCTTTTTGGGTGTAGAACCCTATTTTAATTTCTTCAGGCATCTGTTCCATATCAAACCCCAGCCCTCTAAGAATAATATTAGTGTGATTGGAGGGGCTGGTCTCCAGCTGAGGAGTGATGGGAAGAAAACATATCTTGATCTCCCTTTGAAATCTTCCTTGAAAGGCTGGCACAAGGAGTGGTTCTATTGTGCAGATCTGGCTCCCTCCTTGCGTCCATTCACCGGCTTGCCACCGGTAGTTTTACCAAATTGGTCGGTAGATCCAACCTTTGAAGAGATGGGCCAAGTGCACCAATTGATGGAGAAATTAGATGACCTTAAGAAAGCTGGCTTGACTAGACCTTGGGTGGCCCGTCGTTTCCTGACTCGGCGCATCCAGCCGTTGAAGTTGAGGAGCGTGTTTGGCTGGGCTTTTAAAGGCAAAAATGATCCTGACTGAGTAAGCAATGAATCGGCCAACAAACGCACGGTGACCGAGACTCTATTCGGTTACTTCTCCGAAGGGGTGATCGCGACTGAAGACGATAATCACCGAGTCGTGGCCTATAGCTTCGTTCGGCCCCGTACCAAGGTAATCTTCGTCCTTCTTCTGTGATGAATGCCTGTGGGCTTGTATGTATAATTGCCTGGCATTATGTGATGTATTTTGTTGATTCTTCTATAGTGGTGTGAGGAGTTCGATGAAGACTCCTGCCCGTTGTCGGCCGTCAAGTCGAAGAAGAGGCTGAGGAGCCCCCCTGTTGCCCAACCCGACTCCAAGAGAGTCGGGAAAAAACCTGTTTTGTATCGGGGTGAGGGGGCCATGACGCCGCGCGCTGTGGCGGGAAGCCTGAAGATAAAGGACACCGTCGCCGTGGCGCCCAGGCGATCAAGTCCCAGGTTAGGACTTGTACAGCCAAGCTCGACATTGCCGAGCTCGGCAAAAGCGCCGCCGAGTGTGCGATCCGAGCAGGATCCGCCAAGCGCACAGGTGCCCGAGTCGGCTACACCTCCAACGGGAGTGCCTCTAGCTGCCACGCCTCTGCCGACTGATTCGCCAGCTGGGCTGACAACCGGAGGTAGCGCTCCACCAGGACCTGGATCGCCCGGCAGGAAACTGAAGTTCTCCAAGAGGTATGCTGCTCCGGATCTTCTGAGATTCTTGTCTGTTGCAGTAATATTTTGATGTCTGTTTTGCCATGTAGGAGACGGGTCGATATTGATCTCAAGGAGACCGCCCCGACCGCTCCCCTTAAAGAGCCCGCCCCAGCCAAGCCGGCACCCGTGAGCACACCCGCTGAGCCGGTGGCCACTCTAGTCCCGGAGACTGAGGTGGTCCCAACTGCGGGACCGCAGATGCCGCCCAACCAAGGAGCAGTTACGGAGGTTGCTGCCCCAGCCCCTGAGTCGACGCCCGCTGCTGAGGCCGTCGTCGGAGCCCTCGAGTCGACCCCTGAGGCTGCAGGGGACGCCGATGTGGGGGCCGCGACCCCATCACCATCATGGTCGTCGTCGTTGTCATCGTCGCCGGAGATCCCGAACCTCCCTCGGATTGAAGCTCCTCCGCGTAGGTTCCCTCAGACGTTCACCTGGACGGCGCTTGATGGAACCACAAAGAGTTTTAGGCTTGATGAGGCCGCGGCGAGGAGGGAACGCGAAAGCTTGCTTTGCGCCACCATCACCGGGTCCCAGGGAGTTGGGGTATAGTTCTTGCGGCAGAGTCGTGGTGGTCTTTTTGCTTCGACGTCTGACTCCACTCTTGATTTGTTCTTTCCCTGAGCAGAAACTTGTCGACCACAATGAGGCCATGATCGAGATCCTGGTCGAAATGGCCCCCCACCTCGCGGAATTAGAGCAGCTCCGGGCGTTGAAGGCCGAGATGGAGGAGCGCCACGTGGGGAGGGAAGCTTGGCTAAAGGATGCCGCCACCCAGCTCAGGGATGAAAATTGGGCCCAAGCCATGAAAATTAGAGGTAAGTCCCCCGAATGCGTCTTCCCGACTAAAGTCTTGATATATTTCTCCAACCGCGTTGTTGTCGACTGCCCAGTTGTGTCTTGGCCGCACAGTCGAGTTTTTGACTAATCTGTCGTGTAGCCCTCGAAGCCGAGTTAAAGACTCGAACAGAGGGGGAAGCCTAGTTGAAGAAGGCCGAAGAAGCCAGAGCCGGGCTTGAGAGGGCCAAGGCCAACCTGACAAAAGCCAACACCGAGCTCGAATGGGAAAAGGCCGAGTTAAAAGAGGCCACCGTCAAGCTCGACGAAGAAAAAGCCGAACTGGAGAAAACCGTAGCCAAGTGGGAGGCCGACTACGAAAGTAAGTCCCCAACCTGACCGTGATCTTAGCCAATCCATTAGTCATTCCATCTGCAACCGAGCCTGACAAGTATACTTGACGGTGGACCTGGACAGACATGAGAGACAATGTCCAGGCCTAGTATCGGTTCTACACAGAGGAGATAAGAGTCATCAAGGAGTCACGGGAAGCCCTCGTCGGGTCCGTGAAAGGGCTCCTTGACCTGATAGATCCCAGCCCTGTGGGAACCAGTTGCAGCAGCATCCCCCAAATAGAGGCGCGTCTTGAGGATACACCAAGTGCCTTGAAGAAGTACTTGGATGAGCATGTCATTGCCGGCGTGGCCCAGACCCTGGCGATGATGAAATCCATCTACCCGAGGGCAGACATTGAAACCATCGGGGAGGGGTTTGCTGAGGAGACGACGCCCGAAGAGGCGTTGGAGCTGATTGCCTGGGCGAGGCCGACTACTAAGATAATTACCAGAGACCTGGGTCTGTAGGGGCAGCGTATCATGTAGTCGGTATGTATAAACTTTTGTGGAAAACATGTGTAAATATATGTGCACTGCCGCCAAGTTTATCACTCGGTCGTCATTAGCTTTACTTGACCATGTAGTCTACGCCGAGTTAGTTTGTTAGAACTTAATAAAATCGTTCAATGTAAGAAGTTGTACTCGGGCAAACGCGACGGTCGTAGTAAAGCTTCGTAACTGGAGTAGGACTTCGTAACTGGAGTAGGATAAGCTCGAATATTATTGACAGAACATATATATACATGCAGCCCCCGACTCACTACTCGGTTGATACAAGCGGCGTAGTGAGTCAGATAAACTGTACACATGAAAAATTATAAAACTCAGGTATAGAAAGGATGTAGCTGTTCTATGTTCCATGAGTTGCTGATGAGAACGCCGTCTTCGGTCTTTAGTCGGTAGGCGCCTGGCCGCGTGACCTCGGCTATAATGAACGGCCCTTCCCAGATTGGGGATAATTTGTGCCTGTCTTTGGTGGTTTGTATTATCCTCAAGATGAGATCCCCAACCAAAAAGGCGCAGCCACGGACATTGCGGCTGTGGTAGCGACGCAGGCCTTGAAGATACTTTGCCGACTGGATTGTTGCGGTGTCCCTCGCTTCTTCCAACTGATCTAGCTCGACCAGTCGGGTATTATTTGAGACGTCTTCTGAGTAAGCTCGGACTCGCGGAGAGTTGAACTGTAACTCTGTCGGTAGCATAGCCTCGGCATCGTAGACCAGGAAGAAAGGGGATTGCCCTGTTGCCCGACTAACCATGGTTCTGAGAGACCAGAGAACAGATGGGAGTTCTTGTACCCACCGGCCCGCGTATGGTTGTTGTCGGTCGAATATCCTGGCCTTGATGCCTTGTAAGACCATACCGTTGGCTCGTTCGACCTGGCCATTGCTCCGCGGGTGTGCCACGGATGCATAGCAGATCTTGATGCCGAAATCATTGCAGAAGTCTTGGAATACACCACCCATGAACTGAGTACCGTTATCGGTGATTATGCGGTTAGGAACCCCGAATCGGTATAATATACTCGTGATGAAGTCCTTTGCTCGTGCCGCAGTTATAGTTGCAACGGGTTTTGCCTTAATCCACTTGGTGAACTTGTCAACTGCGACGAATAGATGTGTCAACCCTCCTGGTGCTTTCTTGAAAGGCCCAACCATGTCGAGCCCCCATACTGCGAATGGCCAAGAAATAGGGATAGTTTGGAGTTCTTGGCCTGGGAGATTTGTTTGTCTTGCGTAGAACTAGCAACCCTCGTACTTGCGAACAATGTCCTTGGCGTCTGTTATTGCTGTGGGCCAGAAAAATCCCTGCCGGTAAGCCTTTCCGACTAACGTCCTAGATGCGGCATGGTTGCCACATATGCCCGAGTGGATCGACTGCAGGATCTGCTTGCCCTCCTCGGTGGTGACGCAACGCATGAGGACACCGGATGCGCTCCTTCGGTACAGGTCTTCTCCGACTAGTAGGAAGCTTTTGCTTCGATGCTTGATCTGCTCGGCTTGACTACGATCTTCTGGGAATTCGTCGTCCAGGAGAAATTTGACAATAGGAGTCCGCCAGTCTTGACATATGTGCAGCACCTCGTCTGTGGCCGGGGTAGGTTCGCCTCTCGACTGCTCCGGCGCCGGTTTCTTCTTGACTGATGGCTCCATGAGTTGCTCGACAAAGATTTCAGTCGGAACCGCTTCTCGCTTGGATCCCATATTTGCTAGCTCGTCTGCCGCGTCGTTGTATTGACGCAGGACATATGTTATTTCCAGCCCGTCGAACTTGTTTTCCAGCTTGTTAACCTCCTGACAGTATGCCGCCATGGTGTCATCAAGACAAGTCCAGCCTTTCATGACTTGGTTCACCACGAGTTCAGAATCCCTACACACAACCAGTCGACGTATGCCAAGTGATATAGCGATGCGGAGCCCGTGGATAAGTGGCTCATACTCGGCGACGTTGTGGGAAGCCAGGAAGTGGATTTGTAAGACGTACTTTAGTTTTTCGCCGGTGGGGGACGTCAATATGACTCCAGCCCCGGCGCCGCCGATCCGTAGAGAACCGTCGAAGTACATTGTCTAGTACTCTAGCTTTGCTGTTGATGTAGGCAGTTGAACTTTTGTCCACTCGGCCACAAAGTTGGCTAGAGCTTGTGATTTAACTGCTGTCCGTGGCTGAAAGGTGATATCAAACGCCATCAACTCGAGTGCCCATTTAGCGATTCGGCCGGTGGCCTCGCGATTGTGAAGGACATCCCCGAGTGGAAACGCTGTGACCACCGTGACTTGATGTGCTTGGAAATAATGCACCAGCTTCCAGACTGTGATAAGTAGGCCATATAGCAGCTTCTGGACCTACGGATATCTCGTCTTTGAGTTGGCAAACACCTCGCTGACAAAGTAAACTGGCCGTTGTATTTTCTGGATGTGACCCTTTTCGGATCGCTCGACCTCCAGCACCGTGCTGACTACCTAAGTGGTTGCCGCCAAATATAGCATTAGTGGTTCTTGGGGCATAGGTGACGCCAACATGGGAGGTGATGTGAGAAATTGTTTGAAGTCTTTGAAGGCTTGTTGGTTGTCCGGAGTCCATTGTAAATTGTCCGCCTTTTTGAGTAGCTTGAAGAAGGGCATACCCCGTTCGCCCATATGGGAAATAAATCGACTGAGTGCTGCCATGCAGCCTGTCAGCTTCTGGACGTCCTTCTGGTTAGTCGGGGGAGCCATGTTCATTATGGCGTTGACTTTCTCCGGGTTAGCCTCGATGCCACGATGCGAGATGATGAAGCCGAGTAACTTGCCGGATGGCACTCCGAAGGCACATTTTTCTGGGTTTAACTTCATTTTGAATCGTCGAAGATTATGGAAGGTTTCTTCCAAGTCAGCGATGAGGTCTTCTTTGGACTTGGTCTTCATCACCACGTCATCGACGTAGGCTTCCATGTTGCGCCCAATCTGAGTGTGCAGACATCGCTGAATTGCTCGTTGATAGGTTGGTCCAGCATTCTTCAAACCGAACGGCATTGTGATATAGCAGTACGCTCCAAACGGCGTGATGAAAGATGTCTTTAAGTAGTCTTCCTCCGTCAGGCTGATTTGATGGTATCCCGAGTAGCAGTCGAGAAAGCTGAGTAGGTCGCACCCGGCCGTGGAATCTACCACCTGATCTATCCTGGGAAGACCAAATGGGTCCTTGGGGCACGCCTTGTTGAGATCGGTGTAGTCGGCGCACATGCGCCATTTACCGTTTTTCTTCCGAACCAGAACTGGGTTAGCCAGCTAATCGGGTGATAGACCTCCTTGATGAACCTGGCTGCGAGGAGCTTGGTGATCTCCTCCCGGATAGCATCCATGCGGTCTTGAGCGAAGCGCTGTAGCTGTTGCTTGACAAGCTTGGCGTCTGTCTTCATGTGTAGGGCGTGCTCGATCACCTTCCTTGGTACGCCCGGCATGTCAGATGGTTTCCATGCGAAGATATCTCTATTGGCTTGTAGGAAGATGACGAGCGTGTCTTCCTATTTGGGGTCGAGTCCGGTCCCGACTATGGCAGTCTTGGAGGGGTCGGAAGGGTCCAGGGGGATCTTCTTCGTGTCAGAGTCCGCTGAAATTCCCGACTTTGCCACCTTTTTTGCCAGAACTTGATCTTGCTCGACTTCAGTTGTGATGGCTTGCTGAATGCTATCGCGCCCGACTGCCGCCTCTTGTGATTGAGCCAGTTCGTGACTCTCCTTGTCGCAGGTGAAGGCTTGCTTGATGTCGCTGCAGAGGGAGAGGACTCCTGCTGGCCCAGGCATCTTGAGCACCATATATGTGTAGTGCGGTATCGCCATGAATTTGGTGAGTGCCGGTCGTCCGAGTATCATGTGGTACACGGTCTCGAAGTCGGCAACCTCGAAGCAGACGTTTTTCGTGTGGAAGTTATCTCGCGTGCTGAAGGTTACTGGCAATGTGATCTGCCCAAATGGAGTTGATGACAGGCCGGGAATTATCCCGTGGAAGGGCGTAGTACTCAGCCGTAGTTCTGAACGAGGGATCTTCATCTCGTCCAAAGTCTTGGCGAATAAGATGTTGAGCGCGCTACCTCCGTCGATGAGGGTTTTCTTCAGCCTGATGTTTCTGACGACCGGGTCCAGGACGAGTGGATAACGTCCCGGGTGAGAAACCCGATCTGGGTGATCTGCACAATTGAAGGTAATGGCCATCTCTGACCAGCGCAGGTACTGGGGGGTGTCCGTCGTAGAGACCGTATTGATGTCGCGTGCCGATAGCTTCTGTTTGCGCTTGGACTCGTACGCAGATGGCCCTCCAAAAATATGGTTGAGCACGGCATGAGGATCTTGCAAATCATCGGCCGGACCCTGATCTGGCTTGTCTTTGTCCATGTCGGCGCTAGATGATGAAGCCTACTCGGAGGCAAACTTCTTAAGCATGTAGCAATCTTTGGCCGCATGCTTGCCCTTTGGGTGGAAGGGGCATGGCCTGCTCATGACCTTCTGGTAGTCGTTATTCCATTCGGGCCGCGACCGAGTGCATTCCATGTTGGCCACCTCATTGTTCGACTTCCGCTTGTGGCTGCCAGACTTGTTTTGAGACGGCTCGTTGTCGACTTTCGCCTTCTGATCCTTCTATCGGGACTCCTTCTTCTCGTCGAGGGCCTCTACGACCGCTCCAGCCGAGTCGGCGTATTTGTTGGCCATGTCGAAAAGAGCCCGGACAGAGGGTGGTGGCTTCCGAGTGAACTTCGCGATGAATGGGGCATCCTTTACTCCCTTGCGGAAGGCGGCAATGATGGCCTCGTCGCGGATCATTGGGATCTTGTTGCACTTCTCAGAGAACCTCTTGATAAAATCACGTAGAGACTCGTTCTTCTTCTTGTGTAGTTGATACAAATCGTGCTCAGAAGATGGTCTCTCGTAGGTCCCCTAAAAGTTGGCGATGAACCGCTCCCTGAGTTCTCCCCGAAAACCAATCGACCGCCTCGGGAGCCCTGTTAGCCATGTCCTCACCGAGTCGGCTAGCGCGACTGGGCGGTAGTTAGCCATGGCTTTGTTGTTGCCCCCAGCAGCTCGAACTGCTAGGGTATATACGGTGAGCCAAGACTCAGGATTTGTTTTGCCGTCGTACTTTTCAATCCCTATGGGCTTAAAGCCAACAGGCCAGTGGACATCCTGTAGCTCCCGAGTAAAAGCTGGGATGCCTTCGTCTTCGGATGGGCTTAGGCTTCGACCACGGCAGTTAAACCACTCGTGATGGAGACCAAAGCGCTCGTTTTCATCTTCCAGTCAGCGGCGCTTGTCTTCGTGTCGTTCGTGGCGCCGGGCGTTAAAAGTGTGGCGAAGGTTGTGTTGTAGGCGCTCTCGGAGGTCTTGATTAGGCCGACGATCATACTGGAGACGCAGCCAGTTGTCTTTACCGAGTGACATTTGCCTCGACTCCTCACGTGGCCGACTTGAGCTGGCCGCCCGACGCCGTGCAGACATGGATGAGCCTGCTGTTGGAGATCCCGACCGATTAGTTGGTACCACAATGTCGCCTGACTGCTATTGATGTTGCTGCCAGGCGGCAGCCGTGATCATCGCCTTGATCTTGGCGATAGTTGGGGTGGCCTGGTGATCAGGCCAGAGCTGAAGCGTGTCTAGCAAGGTTGCGGCGGCCACAACATTCTGTTCTGGTGTGACGAAGACGTCGTGATCGCCGACTTTAGTCTGGAGAATCTGCTGCTGAGCTGCTCGCCCAGCCTTGCGTAGCTCATCATTGCGAGCCTCGTGGTCAGCCTCCTCTTGTTGACACAGTTGGCACGCCTCCTCCTGTCGCTCTTCTTGTAGTCGGCGCACCTCGGATGGTGGTGTTGAAGCCATGAAGATCTCGTGGAGAAGGAAGAGACTCGCCAGACTGAAGTCCAAACTAGCGTTCGAACCATTATCCGACTTGGAGTTAGACTCCGAGTAATTTATCGGAGTGAGAACGACCTCGACCTCTCTAGATCCAATCTGAAACGGCGCTTGGCCGTGTCCAAACTGAATCGCAGGAGATCAGGTCTGCTGCGTGGGGTGTAGATCCGTAGCGTCGCCGAGTCCATGCAGGAGATTGATGATCTCTCCTCTTCTCGGCCCAACCCGAGCTGGCTCAAGGCCTAGCGCAAGTCAGACGCCGAAGGAAAGAGTTGTCCCGATGCTCGGTGAAGTAAAGGACTGCCGGAGTAGATCGTTGAAGGAGATCGCGGTGTCCTGTGGGCCGACTGGCGAGACGTCGGCTGACTCCTTGGCCGGCTGGATTGGATCTGCTTCGGCCAAGGTGAGGTTGCCGATCTGGTCAGCAATGAAATCGAGGCTTCCAAATGAGATAATGTCTCCAGGAGAGAACTTGTCGCCGTCGATCTTGGTTGCTGAATCCATCGAGCTTGCAGATGTGAAACTCGCCGGAGGCCCTACCTGGCGCGCCAAATGTCGATGTTTTACACTGGCAATAGAACTATAGGGCTACTCGGCGAGGGGAAACTCAGTGGATTGCAGAGGGACACAAAGAGAGTTTATACTGGTTCAAGCCCTCGAGGTGAGGTAATACCCTACGTCCAGTTGTGGTGTAATTCCTCTGAGATGTTTGTCGATAATGATCTCGTCGCCCTTGAGAGGCACCTGCTCCCCTTATATTACTGGGGACAAGGGTACATGATAAGGATCCCAGCGGATACGGCCAAGGATTTCCTTCTTAGAGATAGAACATATCCGACTAAGACTGCTATTCCTTATCGTTCAAGGTAAGGCCTGCCGGGTGCTATCTTATCTCTAATTACATGATTCAGCCCATACTCTATCCGAGTGGCCATATACTGGTGATGGAGGTACCCGGGGCCATGGCCTCCACAATTGCTCCCGAGTACTCTTTGTCTGAGTGCTTCTTCTTCCCAAGTCCTGCTTCATGTCAGCTAGCAGCGAGGCTATGAAGGGCTTCATGTAGATATATGAATAGTGTGCACCGAATAGGCCCACCTATTAGGTGTAACCCTCGACTTTGTGCTTAATTGTGAAGACAATTAAACGTAAAGTCAAAGATCTTTAACCTGGAAGTCTTTCCCGAGTAGGTTACTACTGGTGTTTGAGACTCTTCGGTATCATATCGGTTGGAATAATGTTGCTCATGGCAACTGTTGGCCAAGCATGTAGGCCGAGTACCACTTTATGAAATTAAATCCATTGCGTGGTCAGGTATACTCGAGCAAGATACCTGCATCCCCAATTTTAATGAAGATTAGCTTGTGATCCTTATAAGGATATATCCTCGATACCTGGTGGATAAGACAGATACCCAAACACATGTGTTTAGCAATTAGGCCTTCATGAAGCATATCTGTTTACCTCATCAGTTCCTGTTGATAGCATCAGCACTATGGTTATAACCCAGCTGCGAGTGGCCCATATTGACGTGCTACTGTAGAAACTCATATCTTGGTGGCCCAATACCGCTTTTGCGAGCCCAAGCCCACGAGTCGGAAATGGCTCTATAAAAGGCGAGGAGAGAGAGAAAAGATTCCTTCATCTTCTCCAATCCACCAATCGTTTCTTCTTCCGCTTCCACGCCGAAATTTCGCCTCCCGCTTTGCTAGGGTTCGCTATTGCTCGCTCTTCCCCACCAGAACTCGGGCGATTCCGCTCTTCCTTGTCCATTCCAAACCTCCAGCAGCATTTCCCCCAAATCTCCTCCACCCCAACATGCCGAGGGCGTCGGATTCCGTGGATGCGTCGGATGATGTCTGGCCGACTTTAGATTACGGGTCGGCGAAGTTGAAGCTTCTGGAGAAGCAGCTGAAGTTGCAGAGCCAGGAGATTATCCACTGGCGTCCGGCTAAAGACGAATCGGCTCCGGAGCTCCAGGACGGTGAGACCGTCGTTTTTGCCTCTTTTTTCCACTGGGGTCTCTCTTCCATCTTTTGAGTTCTTCTGCCAGCTCCTTTCTTTTTACGAGCTCAAGTTGGTGAATTTGAATCCCAATCAGTTCTTTCAGATCTCCATTTTCGTGACTGTTTGTGAGTGCTTCTTGGGTGTGGAACCCCATCTAAATCTATTCAGGTATTTGTTCCATATCAAGCCCACCCTCCAAGAATAATCCAAGTGATTGGGGGGGGGGGGGGGGGCTGGAGTCCAACTTAGGAACGAGATAAAGAAGATCTATTTAGATATTCCTTTGAAATCTTCTCTCAAAGGATGGCATAAGGAATGGTTTTACTATTGTGATCTTGAGCCATGCCTTCCCCTTTTTATGGGTTTGCCCCCGGTGATTATTGCAAGTGGTCGTCTCTGCCACCTCTAAAATGGGGCAGGTTATACACTTGTCGGCAGGATTAGCAAGCTAAAGAAAGCCGGGTTGACTGGTCCATGGGTGGCCAGACGCTTCTGACTCGGGGCCTCAGCCGCTAAAGCTGAGGGTGCCACTTTGGCTGGGACTACAGGGCAAAGGTGATCTCCAGCGGAATTCTCCGACCTGATAGACAAGTATAAGGTGATCGACATCCTACTAGATTTCTTCGTCAGCAGGGTGGTCGAAACCAAGGACACAGATCAGTCCGTGGCAGCTTACAGCAAGAAAAGGCCGCACCCAAAGGTAACCTTTGCTGATGTTATCTTGTAGTTCATCTGTGGTGAATGCTTGCACATATGTGCCTAGATTGGCTCCACGGTGTATAACTTGTATTTTTGAACTGCTTGCAGTTATGTGAGGAGTTCGATGATGACTCCTGAATTGTTCGGCCTGGAATCGAAAAGAAGAGGCCGAGAAGTCCTTCTACTGCCCAGCCTGACTCCAAGAGAGCGAGGAAGAGACTTGTTGTAGATCAGGGCAAGAAGGTGGTTATGAGGCCGAGTACCGTACCGGAGTCTCGAAGACTAAACGACTCCACCGGCACAGCACCCAGGCCATTGAGTCCCAGATCGGGACCCGTGCAGTCGAGCTCAGCATCATTGAGCCCCAACTAGAGTGCGCGCCGAGTATAGGGCCAACTCCAGCGCCACCAGGCTCAGCAACATTGAGCCCAAGAATGGCACCACCGAGTACCCAGGCACCCCAGCCGGCTGCACCAGGAGTGGAGCTAGCCAGGATAAAAACGCCGCAGCTGACTGCCACGTTCCGACTGGCCCGACAGCCGGCTGCACCTTACTGCCAGGATCTAGATCTCCCGGGCAAAGGCTTAAGTTCTCCAAGAGGTAGGTTGCTCTGGGTCTTCTGAAAATCTTGTTTGTCATGGTAGTGTCTTAAAGTTAGACTCGTTACGCAGGAAGCGGGCCGATATTGATCTCAAGGAGACCGCTCCGGCCACTCCCGTTGCAGAGCGAGCCCCAGCTGAGCCAGTGCCAGCGAGCACACCTGCTGAGCCGGCGATGGTCCTAGTTGCAGAAACTGAGATGATCCTGACTGCAGGGCTGCCGACACTGGCCGACCAAGGGGTGACCATTGAAGCTACTGCTCTAGCCCCTGAGCCAGCCCCCAAGGCCCCGAAGGCTGCCGAGTTGGGGGCCAGGACCCCGTCGCCGTCCTTGTCGCCATTGTCATCATCGTCGTCGTCGTTGTCTTCTCCTCCGGATAGACCGGACCTCCCTAGGCTCGAAGCTCCTCCCTGCAAGTTTCCACAGACATTCCACTGGACAGCGCCCGACGGAACCACGAGGAGTTACAAGCATGATGAGGCTGTGGTGGAAAAGGAGCGTGAAGACTTGCTTCGTGCCACAATCGCCGCGTCCCAGGAGATTCAGGTATGATCTCTGTTGTATTGGAATCTTGGTAGTCTTCCTTGATGCTTGACTCTGCTTTGACTTGTTTCTCCCCGAGCAGAAGCTTGTTGATCTCTCAGAGAAGATGCACGAGGTCCTGACCCGGGTTGCCCCCCAGCTCCAAGAATTGGACCAGCTCCGGGCCTTAAAGACCGTATTGAAGGAGCACCATCAAGGGAGGGAAACTTGGCTGAAGGACGCCGTCACCCAGCTCAGGGACGTGAATTGGGACCAAGCCAAGAAGATGAGAAGGTAAGCCTCCACATGCCTCTTCTTGACCGAATCCTTAGTATATTTCTCCAGTTGTGTTGTTCCTGACTGCCTAGTTATGTCTTGACTGCAACGTTGAGTTCTTGACTAATCTGTTGTGCAGCCCTCGAAGCCGAGCTAAAGACCTGAACAGAGGGAGAAGTCCAGCTGAAGGAGGCCGAGAGAGCCAAGGCCGGGCTTGAAAAAGATAAAGCCGACCTGACAAGGGCCAATGCCGATCTTGAGTGAGAGAAGGCCGAGTTGAAGAAGGCCAACACCAAGCTCGAGAAGGAAAAAGTTGAGCTGGAGAAGACCATAGCCAAGTGGGAGGCCGACTACAAAATTAAGTCTCCGCCCTGACATTGATCTTAACCAATCCATAAATTACCCCATCTACAATTTTGCCTCACAAGTTTTCTTGTCGGTGAACCCGGGTAGCTGCTAGAGCCAACTCCCAAATCCAATTACAAGCCTTTGCAGAGGAAATAAAGGTCGTCAAGGAGTCATAGGAGATCCTTGCCGAGTCTATGAAAGGGCTCCTTGACGTGATGGACCCTCGCTATGTGGGAACCAGCTCCAACATGGTGTCTCAGGTGCAGGCGCGCCTTAACGATGCACCGAGTTGTTAGTGATATGCCCTAGAGGCAACATGGAGATGTTATATATATCACATGCTATGTTTATAATGTATTGATTGGTTCCTTGAAATAGACATTATCATTATTGATCAATGAGTACGTGACTTATTCATGAGACTCTTAATGTCAAATGTTACTATTTCTAAATGATCCATGATCACATATCATATGAGGAACAAATATGAATCTAATATCAGCATATGTATTGATTGATGACCATGTCTCATGGATCATGGTATAAAGATACCAAATCGATAATATGGACATATGTTAGTGAACATATGTTGGATAGACCCGCCATAAAATACTGCAGAGATTTCATGTGTCATCAGTTAGTCTCAAGTAGTGTTTATGTAGAGTCCTTAGACTTGAGATCATCATGGTTCCCAACATACGTAGTAGCTTATTTTGGGACTACTAAACACTACTCCGTAACTGGGTAGTTATAAAAGTAGTCTTCTGGTTTGCTATGAAACATGTAGTGGGATGTGAATGATCAAGATAGAATTTGCCCCTCCTTACGGGAGAGATATCTCTGGGCCCCTCGATTAATGGATTATGGAAGTGCATGGCCATGCTAGGGTGATTGAGGTGTCAATCACAAGTTTGTAATCCATCACAGGATCGAGAGAGTGATTGAGCTATTAAGAGGATGACACAAGTCTCGCCTTGAGCTCAATCAATATCGTGAGGCAAAGGGATTTGTACATGAGGACATTACAGGTTCACCTGATATGATCTTTAAGTATATTTTGGGGTTAATATGCCTTGCTAGAGGCCGCTATTAACAGGGTGACCAGAAAGGCATTTCCGGGTCGTGACAAAATATACGTGAACCTACAGGGTCACACGCTTAACGGGCTGGAACACTTATTTGAATGTGATTCGAATATGGGCTTGATTCGGATAGAGATCCGAGTAGACTCTTACTGGGCCTCGGTCCACGAGGTCCGAGTAAGGAGGTCTATATATAGGGAGGCAAGGGGCCGAGGAGACGGACATGTGTTCTTCTGTTGGCTTCGAGCTAAACCCTAGCCACCACCTCCCGAGCCAAACCCTAGCCGCTCACGAGTGCTAGTACACTCGCGATCGGCGTTCCAGCCTTGAACGTGTCGATACCGGTAGAGGTGCTGCTCGTTGCGGCGTTGCTCGGCCGGAGATCGACTACTTCCACTACTACCTCGACGCGCGCATGGTTGGACCGGCTTCTCCAACCCTTCTTCCGCTGCACTGCACGTCTAGTGGTAACGATCCATGATCCCTCTCTCGCATGATGTCCTGGTGTGCGCGGTAGATATTTTTGTTTGCTGCTATTGTAGCCTACGCGTACTCCTTTTCGAGTATCTTGAAGAGTTATTTGGATGAGCGTACTGTTGTCGGCGTGGCCCAAACCTTGGCGATGACCAAGTCCATGTACCCTAGGGCAGATATTGATGCCATCGGGGAGGGATTCACCGAGGAGACGACACCTGAGGAGGTGCTGGAGCTGATAGCCAAAGCGAGGCCAACTGCAGAGATGATCACCCGAGACCTGGGTATATAAGAACAGTATATCATGCAGTCGGTGTATTGTGGATTTTTGTAAAGACATGTGTAAATATATGTGCAATGCCGCCAAGCTCTGAATTGTTACTCAGTTGTCATTAGTTTTACCCGACTATATAGTCTACGCCGAGTTAGTCTATAGGAACTTTATAAAATCGTTCACCACAGAGAGCTGTACTCGGCCAAACGTGACAAAGTCGTAGTAAAACTTCATAACTTAAGTAAAACAAGCTCGTATATTATTGGCAAAGCACATATAATACATGTAGCCCCCGATTCACTACTCGGTTGAAACAAGCGGCGTAGTGAGTCAGAGTAAAACTGTACACATGAGAAAGTATAAAACTCAGGTATAGAAAGGACGTAGTTGTTCTATATTCCATGAGTTGCTGATGAGGGAACCGTCTTCGGTCTTCAGTCAGTAGGCGCCTGGCCGAGTAACCTCAGCAATAATGAACGGCCCTTCCCAGATTGGGGATAGTTTATGCCTGTCTTTGGTGGTTTGTATTTTTCTCAAGATGAGATCTTCGACAAAAAAGGCGTGGCCACGGACATTGCGATTGTGATAACGATGCAAGCCTTGAAGATACCTTGCCGACTAGATTGTTGCGATATCCCTCGCTTCTTCCAACTAATCTAGTTCGACCAATTGGGTATTGTTGGAGATGTCTTCTGAGTAAGCCCGAACTCGCGGAGAGCCGAACTCTAACTTGGTTAGTAGCACGGCCTCAGCACCATAGACTAGAAAGAAAGGGGATTGCCCAGTTGCCTGACTAACCGTGGTTCTTAGGGACCAAAGTACAGATGAGAGTTCTTGTACCCACCAGCCCGTGTATGGTTGTAGTCGGTCAAATATCCTGGCCTTGATACCTTGTAAGACCATACCGTTGGCTCGTTCAACCTGTCCATTGCTCTGCAGGTGTGCCACAGACGCATAGCAGATCTTGATGCCGAAGTCGTCACAGAAATCTTGAAACACGCTGCCCGTGAACTGAGTACTGTTGTCGGTGATGATGTGGTTGGGGACCCCAAATCGGTATAGTATACTCATGATGAAGTCCTTTGCTCATGCCGCTGTTATGGTTGCAACGGGTTTGGCCTCAATCCACTTGGTGAATTTATCCACTGTGACGAATAAGTGTGAACCCTCCTGGTGCTTTCTTGAAGGGCTCGACCATGTCAAACCCCCATACTGCAAAGGGCCAAGAAATTGGGATTGTTTGGAGTTCTTGGGCTGGGAGATTGGTTTGTCTTGCATAGAACAGGCAACCCTCGCATGTGCGAATAATGTCTTTGGCATCTGTTACTGTTGTTTGCCAGAAAAATCCCTACCGGTAAGCCTTTCCGACTAACGTCCTGGATGTGGCATGATTGCCACATATACCCGAGTGGATCGACTGCAGAATTTGCTTGCCCTCCTCGGTGGTGACGCAGCGCATGAGGACACCGGATGCACTTCTTCGGTACAGGTCTTCTCCGACGACTAGGAAACTCTTGCTTCGACGTTTAACTTGTTCTGCTTGACTATGATCTTCTAGGAGTTCATCGTCTAGGAGGAATTTGAGAACAGGAGTCCGCCAATCTTGACATATGTGTAGCACCTCGTCTGTCGCCGGGGTAGGTTCGCCTCCCGACTGCTCCGGCACTGGTTTTGTAACATCCCCAATCTAATAGAGGTAATTATTTAAGTTTTCTAGAACCATCAATGTCTTCTAATTAAAATGTTGAATCATCTTTTCATGTAACTCAAATTTCCTAAACATGTCAGGTGATATGAGTAAGCCCCTGTAAAAATTTCATAATTTTATCCCTTCTGGAAGCACCTCAATTAAATAGATCAGTACCAGTTTATTCTAGATAAATAGTAAAATCTTATTGGCAAAAATGGACCAACTCCTAACAGTGCAACAAACTCCATAGAAACCTATATGGAAAATAATTTATTCAAATACTAGATTATTTATCATGAATTAATATAAATTTTCCAGAATTTTGCTGTCCTTTTTGACCCCTTAAAAATTCATCCAAATCTCAGCTAGGGCCTTTTTCATATTTTTGCTATGACCAAAATACTTGGAATTTTTGGTTGAAACTTTGAAAAACGGAAACTAGGTGCTAATACTTCGACCCTGTTTTTTTTTGGTGCAATTTTATCACACCTCTAACACCATTGTTCGCCCAGCCAAAGTTTGGGAGAAATCCCTGGAAAATCGTGAAATTTTTCGTTTGCACTCACTGTTTTACCCCTCCTCCTCACATCCACCTAGTTGGCTCCGACCTGGACCCACCTGTCAGCCCCAATGGCTTGCCCCAACCCTGGTGAAGCCAGCCCACGCCAGGGAGGGCGCCCCAGTCCAGCTCAAAGCTTCGGCAGAGCTCGATCACCACGTTTTCAATACGTGTCGTCGCCGACCGCTCCTCCTCTCGCCTCCAATCCCCCTAGCCTGCGTCGCCTGCCTCCATTCACCACTCCAGTGCCAAGAAACCCAGAGGGAGAGCTCATCCTCGCCCTCCTCGCCCTCGTCCTCCTCACCGGCCGAGTAGAAGACCACCTCGCCGCAAGGCGCCAGGTCGTCGTCATCCTCATCTACCTCACGTTCTGTCTTCCTCTCTTCATGCCGCACAAATTCTCTTTTGACCTCGCTCCACTTCGTGCAGCGGATTAGCGGGAACGCGGTCACGTCTTTCGAGCCCACGGCGCGCCCTGCCGTGTGCACCGGAAGCCGCCGCCAGCTCGCGTCGCCGTTCCGGCCGGCACAGTCAGTCTTCGCCTGAGCCATCGCGCCATCACCGTCGCC
Organism: Oryza meyeriana var. granulata; assembly: GCA_003991445.1. Classification (NCBI taxonomy): domain Eukaryota; kingdom Viridiplantae; phylum Streptophyta; class Magnoliopsida; order Poales; family Poaceae; genus Oryza; species Oryza meyeriana. Next base: position 603,468 of record RYFJ01000637.1, on the reverse strand, counting down.
TCCTCTCCAGCAACCCAGCGCCCCAAGCCCAACCCGAACCGAGCATCGACGAGGGAGATCGGCTTCTTCTTCTTTCTCTCCAGCCGGACACCGCCGCAAGATCCCCTCTCCGCCGCCAGTGCAGTCCAGAGCTCGCCGGCCTCAGGAGACATCTCGGTGAGCTCCCTGGAGGCCCCTGGATACTTCTACATGTTTTACCTCGCTCGATTTGCAGCTTAATCGGCACATGCACGTGCACCCGAGGACGGCCGCCGCTCGCACTCGTCGCCGGCGAGCCTCAGGCCATCTCCAACCACCACGCCGCCGGGGATTAGTTCTCCGTGCTAGCCTCTTCCTTTTTCCTTTTGGCCCCGACCGCAGCCGAGGCCTCCCTCGCTGCCGGCGCCGGCGAGAGCGCCTCTGGCCGCGCCCGAGCTGCGCCTGCCCTGCTCTGTCTCTCTGACGAGCGGGCCCCACCTGTAAGAGAGAAAGAGAGAAAAAGAAAATCCAAAAAAACAAATATTTGATTTATTTTGTAACTGAAAATGGGTAAACTTCAAAAATAAATAAGAAATCCATCTTAGCACATTTTTGAGTGAAACCAATTTTTTTTAGTTCCATAAATTTGTGAACTTTAATACTGTCCAATAAAATGTGACCACTTCTGTACAGAAAATATCAATAAAATAATATAAATCAAAAGTAACTTATTTTGTGCCTAGACATTTGGAATATTTCTATAAAATCCATTATAACTCTTTTGAGGTGAACCAAATTTCTATGGATTCATAAAAATGATCTCTTTAATTTTGTAAAATAAAAAGTGAGGACTTCTATGTAGGATTTTTCTCTAAAAATGAAAATACCTTTTATATGTGTCTTTATAACCTAGAAGTTTATAAATTTCTAGAAAATTCATCCTAACTGCTAAAAATATGAAACCACTTTTGTTTAACTTAGAAAATTGTAACCTTTACTGTGGAAAAGTTGTATTTGACAAAACTACCTCCCAACATAAGCCTAAATAATTTCTAACCCTTTCTTTTTACAAACTTGAGAAATTCATAAATAAATATTTTTAAATCAAATTTCAGTAAACCAAATTTTGTCGGAACCAGGAAGATGTGTATTTTCACATAAAAATGCTCACACTCATAAAATCCTATCAGAGAAATGCAAGTATATATTTTCCACTTAGGGTTTTTCCTATAGTTTTGGCTTTTGCTATTTTCAGCTTTAGGGTCTTCTTATTTTTGTATCTCTCAATCTAGAGATGCAAATGACTTGGTTTTTTCTCCTAAAATCTTGTTAGGACATGCCCTACCTACTGTTTTTATCTCATAATTAATTGATCATTTCTGCATAGACATGTTTCATTGCTTCTTATTTGCATATTCGCTTTTTATCGATAGATTCGGAAGTTTCGGAGTATGAGGAAACTAATCCAGAGGTTGAGTGTGACCACTCACTGCAGCAAGGCAAGCATCTAAGCATATTGAACCCATATTTTCAATAAATTGATTTATTGTGAAAGCAATATCTATATGCATGTTACGGTCTATTTAAAATGGGAAAAACGGGTAGAGTCAAGATTATCCAATTGTATGCATTTCCATTCCTTGGTTGTTGATTCTATGTTTATACCTTGTCACCCCTGGTTAAGGACTTTGGGATGTTTTTATTTTATCGAATTCTTAGCCATGCTTATTTCTAGACCTAGAAAAATCCGATAGATGGAGCTATCGGTTCAAAACTAGTTTAATCCGAATGGATGGGTTAAAATCTGAAAAGAATAACATCTGATTTATAATTAAGAATATGTTTGACTTGGACGGATGATAGGGTGATGACGGATGGTGTTTCCCCGATGCACGTAGCTTCGTCTAGGTTGTTAAGGACCGTACATGTTGACGTCTATTCAAGCACCCTACGTACTTCCACACGCCAGGAATAGGACGGCTTAACTAAGTAGCACGGGAGGCTGTGGCCATCTACGCCCATCCGTCAGTCGTGAGGATGGTTTTTCCTTTGGAGGGCCTCGAGCGCGCCTGGTTTTGGCTGGAGGTGCCTCCCGCGACGGTGAGCCCGCCTTAGTCACCACGCACGCACGTGGCTAAGTCGTTGGGGGCCCAGACATGGTTTAGGTGGTTGGAGCTAAGTGTGGAAAATGTTTTGTTGTGACCTCTAGTCCGCACTCAATGTGTAGAGTGTGGGTACCGGCAGATACGAATCAAACTAGAGTGTAGCCGTTTGGCTTCTATCACATCGTGTAGGTAAAGATGTACATCTCTGATCAGAGTAAGAACTATTCGAATAGCCGTGTCCACGGTTACAGGACGATCGCTTGATGTGTTAGTTACTCATGTTAGCATCCAACTTGGGATATGTGGTTATGGGATTATGTTGTTATACCATGACTTAGGATAGTCATGGATGGATAGGTTTGTATAAGAGGCTTGATGTTAAATATGGCTTGGTTTTAGCCATGAAAGATGGTATGCTTGTGTAGCATAATTATTTTGGGCAATGGTGGCCTATTGTTGATGTTAGAGCATGGGATTGTGCTCATTTTTACTTCCATTTCAGAACTATAAGCTTGCTGTCCTAAATTTTCAAATTGAGCTATTTCATAGTTGTTTATGTTTTAAATGTATTACTTGCTCAATAAAATCAGCTTTATGCAAAATCAGATCGACATAACCATACTTCTTGATGTAGAGACTAGCATTACCCCTTTGTTCTATTATTATTGTATAAGCCTAGCTGAGTACTTGTTGTACTCACGCTGTATATCTTTCAGGTGAGGATATCGACGACATTGATGTGATCTACTATTATCCCACCGAGGATGGCGAGCATAATGTGTAGTTGAAGTTATGCTCTATCCCCAGTCGGTTGCCCTGTGGTTTGGTTTGGCACCACTAGTTTTATCTTTTATGTTTATATTTTTCTGCTGCTATCTTTTGGGTTACTTTGTGATGAATTAGGGTGTGAGCCCTCTATGTAATATATATAACTCTGCTGCTCGTTTATCCATATTTAGAGTACTTGTGATGTTTATCAATTGCTTGCAATGAAAGTGTGAAGTTAGTCGCTTTCCTGGGGACTAGCTGAACATGAGTATGAATTTAAAAATGATGAGATGCATGGATGTTGGTTCAACCATAGACCATGTCCTTAGAAGTGTGTATCGTGTTTGGTTGCCACATTCGTGTGGTTTGACGGGCACATTTCACCGTTTGGGACTGGTGAATCAACTCTTCAAATATCTCTTTATTTCTGAATTTGGCACGTTGGATTTGTATTGTGAGTGGGTAAAGATTATGGCAAGGCTGCGATGAGGATGGATGCTGCGATGAGGATGGATGGTTACCGTATTTATTCGGTTTTTATTCGAGACCCCATCCATCTAGATATTTCGTGTTGTCATAATAATTACTCTCCATAATGCACTTCTGGGGTGCCCACAGGTTTCTTCTTAACTGATGGCTCCATAAGTTGCTCCATAAAGATCCCTATCAGGACCGCTTCTCGCTTGGATCCTATGTTTGCCAATTCATCTGCAGCGTCGTTGTATTGTCGTAGGACGTGTGTTATCTTCAGCTCATCGAACTTGTTTTCTAGCTTACGGACCTCTTGACAGTATGCCGTTATGGTATCGTCGAGACATGTCCAGTCCTTCATGACTTGGTTCACCACGAGTTGAGAATCTCCACGCACAACCAGTCGACGAATGCCGAGTGATATAGTAATGCGCAGCCCATGGATAAATGCCTCATACTCAGCGAGGTTGTGGGAAGCCGGGAAGTGGATTGGTAGAACGTATTTGAGTTTTTCGCCGGTGGGGGATGTTAGTACAATGCCAGCTCCGACGCCGCCGATCCGTAGATAACCGTTGAAGTACATTGTCTAATACTCTAGCTTCGTTGTTGATGTAGGCATTTGAATCTCTGTCCACTCAGCCACGAAGTCGGCTAGAGCTTGTGATTTGATTGCTGTTCGTGGCTGAAAGGTGATGTCGAACACCATCAACTCGAGCGCCCATTTAGCGATTCGGCCGGTGGCCTCACGATTATGCAGGACGTCCCCGAGTGGATACGATGTGACCACCGTGACTTGATGTGTTAGAAAATAGTGCATCAGCTTCCGGACAGTGATGAGTAGGCCATAGAGCAGCTTCTGGACTTGCGGATATGTCATCTTCGAGTCGGCAAGGACCTCGCTGACAAAATAGACTGGCCGTTGAATTTTTTGGATGTGACCCGGTTCGGATCGCTCAACCACCAACACGGTCTGACTACCTGAGTAGTTGCCGCTAGATATAGCATTAGCGGTTCTTGGGGCATAGGTGACGCCAACACGGGGGTGATGTGAGAAATTGTTTGAAGTCTTCGAAGGCTTGCTGGGCTTCGGGAGTCCATTGGAAATTGTCTGCTTTCTTCAATAGCTTAAAAAAGGGTATGCCCCGTTTGCCCAGTCGAGAAATAAACCGGCTGAGTGCCGCCATGCAGCCTGTCAACTTCTGGATGTCCTTCTGTCTAGTCGGGGGTGCCATGTTCATGATTGCGTGGACTTTCTCCAGGTTGGCCTCGATGCCGCGATGCGAGACAATGAAGCTGAGTAACTTGCCGGATGGCACACCGAAGGCGTATCTTTCTGGGTTCAACTTCATCTTGAATCTTCAAAGATTTTGGAAGGTTTCTTCCAGGTCAGCGATGAGGTCTTCTTTAGACTTGGTCTTGATCACCATATCATCGACGTATGCTTCCACATTGCGCCCGATCTAAGTGTGAAGACATCGCTGAATTACGCATTGATACGTTGCTCCAGCTTTTTTCAAACCGAATGGCATAGTGATATAGCAGTACGCTCCAAACAGCATGATGAAAGACGTCTTTAGGCAGTCCTCCTCCTTCAGGTTGATTTGATGGTATTGCGAGTAATAGTCGAGAAAGCTGGGAAGTTCGCTCCCTGCAGTTGAATCCACCACCTGATCTATTCTGGGTAAACCAAATGGATCTTTGGGGCACGCTTTGTTGAGATCGGTGTAGTCGACGCACATGCACCATTTACCTTTTTCTTCTAGACCAGAACTGGGTTTGCCAGCCAATCTGGGTGACAGACCTTTTTGATGAACCCAGCTGCGATGAGCTTAGTTATCTTCTCCCGAATAGCATCTTTTCGGTCCTAAGCGAATTGCCGTAGCCGTTGCTTGACTGGCTTGGCGTCTGTCTTGACGTTGAGGGTGTGCTCGATCACCTCCCTTGGTACGCCTGGCATATCAGACGGTTTCCAGGCGAAGATATCCTTGTTGGCTTGGAGGAAGGTGACGAGTGCGTCTTCCTATTTGGGGTCGAGTCTTGGAGGGGTCGGAAGGGTCCAGGGGGATCTTCTTCGTGTCAGAGTCCGCTGAGATTCCTGACTTCGCTACTTTTTTGGCCGGAACTTGATCTTCCTTGACTTTGGTTGTGGCGGCTTGCTGAATGCTGTTGCGCCTGACTGCCACCTCTTATGATTGAGCTAATTCGCAACTCTCCTTGTCACAGGTGAAGGCTTGCTTGACATCGCTGCAGAGGGAGAGGTCTCCTGTTGGCCCTGGCATCTTGAGCACCATGTAGGTCATGCTCGTCCTCCATTCGGTGGTGCTCGTTCTCTTCGCGTTCGCGGCGCCAAGCGTTGATGTTGTGGCAAAGGTCGTGTTGTAGTCGGACTCGGAGGTCTTGGTTGAACCGGCGGTCATTCTGGTGATGCCGCTGATCGTTGTTATTGGTGTTGCCGAGTGAGGTTTGCCGTGACTCCCCGTGTGGCTGACTTGAGCTAGCCACCTAGCGTCATGCTGATGTGGATGAGCCTGCTGCCGAAGAACCCGACCGATTAGTCGAAACAAGTGTGTCGCCTGACTGCTGTTGCTGCTGAGAGGCAGCACCTGTAATTATCACCTTGATCTTGGTGATAGTCGGGGTGACCTGGTGATCAGGCCCGAGCTGGAGCGTGTCCAGCAGAGTTGCAACGGCCACGATGTTCTGTTGTGGTGTGACGAAGACGTCGTGGTCACTGCCTTTTGTATGGAGGATCTATTGCTGAGCGGTTCACCCAGCCTTGCGTAGCCCGTCGTTGCGAGCCTCGTGGTTGGCTTCCTCCTGTTGTCGTAGTCGGTGCGCCTCCTCTTGTTGCTCCTCTTATAGTCGGCGTACCTCTGGTGGAGGGGTCGAAGCCATGAAGATCTCGTGGGGGAGAAGGGGACTTGCCAGACTGGAGTCCGAACTGGTGTTCGAACCGTTGTCCGACCTGGAGTCGGAGTCCGAGTAGTTCATCGGAGTAAGAACAACTCCGACCTCCCTAGATCCAAACTGAAATGGTCCTGGGCTGTGTCCAAACTAAATTGCAGGGGATCGGGTCTGCCGCGTAAGATGTAGATCTGTAGCGTTGCTGAGCCTATGTGGGACATTGACGATCTCTCCCCTTCCAAGCCCAACTTGGGCTGGCTCAAGGCCTAGCGTGAGTTGGACACCGAAGGAGAGAGTTGTCCCGTGGCTCGGCGAAGTAGAAGATTGCTGCGTCAAATTGATGATGGTTGTTGCAGCGTCTTGTGGGCCGACTGGTGCGGAGTCGGCTGGTTCCTCGGCCGGTTGGATTAGATTCATGTTGGCCAAGGTGAGATTGCCGATTTGGTTGGCAACAAAGTCGAGGCTTCCGAAAGTTATTATGTCTCTGGGGGAGAATTTGTCGTCGTCGACTCCTGTTGTTGGATCCATCGAAGTTGTTGATGTAGATCTTGCCGAAGCCCCTACCTGGCGTGCCAACTGTCGATGTTTTACACCGGCAATATGAATATGGGGTTACTCGACGGATGGAAACTCGGTGGATTGCAAAGGAACAAGGAGAGGTTTATACTGGTTCAGGCCCTCGATGTGAGGTAATACCCTACGTCTAGTTGTGGTGTTATTCCTTTGAGGATTTGTGTCTGCTTCTATGAGCTCATATGTTGTTCTGCCCTCAGGGGGCATCCTGCCTCCCCTTATATACTGGGGGACAAGGGTACAAGGTAGGAGTCCCAGCCGAATACGGCCAAGAGATCTCCTCTTAGAGATACAATCTACCCGACTAGGACTGTATATTCCTTATTGTACAAGGCAAAGTCTGCAGGGTGCTACTATATCTCTAATTACAAATCTCGGGCCATCCTCTATCCGAATGGCCCATATGCTTGTGATGAGGTACCCGGGTGTCGATGTTTTACACCGGCAATAAATATATGGGGCTAGTCGGCGGATGTGAACTCGGTGGATTGCAAAGGAACACAGGGAGATTTTATACTGGTTCAGGCCCTCGTTGTGAGGTAATACCATACGTCCAGTTTATATGTATTCCTTTGAGGAATTATGGTGGCAATTCTGATGAACCGTATGGCCGTGAGCTTATGAGTGCTCTTCTGCCCTCATGGGGCGCCCTGCCTCCCCTTATATACTAGGGGACAGGGTTACAAGGTAGGAATCCCCATCGGATTACGACTAGGAGATCTCCCCTTAGAGATATAACGCACCCGACTAGGACTGTATATTCCTTTCTATACAAGGCAAAGTCTGCCGAATCTAGCTATATCTCTAATTACAAGGCTAGGCCCATCCTCTATCCGAGTGGCCCATATGCTTGTCATGAGGTACCCGGGGCCCATGGCACCCACAGTAGCCCCTGAGACCTTCATAGTTGAGTCACAGCTGATGCCAAGTGCTCATCCTCCACGGTGAAGTCTCCCCGAGTGCATTGCTCCCGAGTGCTCTTTGTCTGAGTGCTGCTTCTCCCGAGTGCTGCTTCATGTCAGCTGGCAGCGAGGCTATGAAGGGCTCCATGTAGATGTTGGAATAGTGTGCGCCGAATAGGCGCACCTATTAGGTGTAGCCCCCCGACTTTGTGCTTAATTGTGAAAACAATTAAACATGAAGTCAAAGATCTTTAACCTTGAAGTCTTTCCCGAGTAGATTACTACTGGTATATGAGACTCTTCGGTATCATGTCAACCGGAATATGATTTATAGTCTTGCCGAGTAGGATGCTACTCGTATATGGGACTCTTCAGCGTCATGTCAGCTGGAAAGGGGGTGTTTATAGTCTTTCCCGAGTGGCGTCCCATTCGGAAGTTAGACTCTTCAGCTCGTCAGCTGGAAGAATGTTTATAGTCTTTCCCGAGTAGTATGCTACTCGAAAGTTAAACTCCTCCGCATCATGTCAGCGGGAATGAGAATTTTATAGTCTCTCCCGAGTAGTGTACTACTCGAAAGTTAGACTCATCCGCGTCATGTCAACGGGTAATGAGAAATTTATAGTCTCTCCCGAGTAGTGCACTACTCGAAAGTTACTCTTCAGCGTCATGTCGGCTGGAATAATGTTGCCAATAGCAACTGGTGGCCACGCATGTAGACCGAGTACCACTGTATGAAAAATAAATCCATTACGTGGTTAGGTGTACTCGAGAGAGATACCTGCATCTCCAATTTTAATGAAGACCAGCTCGTGATCCTTATAAGGATGTATCCTCGAGACCTGGTAGATAAGACAGATACCCAAACATATATGTTTAGCAATAAGGCTCTCATGAAGCATATCTGTTTACCTCATCGGTTCCTGTGGGTAGCACCAGCGCTATAATTTCAACTCAGCCTGCGGGCGGCCCACATGGAGCATGCTACTGTAGGAACTCATGTCTTGGTGGCTGTTACCAAGTAAGCTGGCCTGAACCAACCTACCCAGCATAGCTCTATAGAAGTATCATCCATCGCATGTCAGGATGAGTTTTTTGGTGTCGATAACCGCAATCAGCCAGAGAAATCCTTATTCGCAAGCCTTTCCGACTTACGTTCTGGATGCAAACTGGTTGCCACATGTACCCGAGTAGGTATGTTGCAGGATCTGCTTGCCCTCCTCAGGTGTGACGCAGTGCATGAGAACTCCGGATGCGCTTTGACGATGTAAGTCTTCTCTGACTTGGGAAAAGCCGAACAAGGTACCCGAACCTTGCATTAGCAGAGGGTTCGGCTGGCGACCCTCATGGGGCGTACCCTATCCAACAGAGTTATAGCCAAGCTAGGCACCCGAATCTTGCATTAGCATAGGATTCGGCTGGCGACCCTCATGGGGCGTACCCAACCTGACAGAGTTGTGGCCAAATAAGGTACCCGAACCTAGCATTAGCGTAGGATTCGGCTGGCGACCCTCATGGGGCGTACCCTACTTAGCCGAGTGGTACACAGCCCTGACTGGCGCCGGGGGCCGATTGTTAGCTCGCATGGAGCGTAGTCGGGGAAGATGACGTCCCGACTGGCGCAAGTACTCGGTAAGTAGCCCTCATGGAGCATCCCGAGTGTATTTTGGCAGACTTGTCCAGCCCCCGAGCGTAGGAGATAGGCTCGCAGCCCTGAGTTCCTGTCACGCGTATCCGGAGCTGGGCCTGCAATATAAAAATATCGGATGAGTAGCATCTGATGATGGAAATAATCACCCGAATAAAATGTATTTTACAATATATGTAAATACGTGTTCTTCCACTTTTTGATATTAATTTCCTTGAGTAGTTGACCCCTTACGTTTAAGCACTCTGCCCGACTAGTCATAGCCCCCTAGCGTCGGGAGTTGGCTCATGGCTCTTTCCCAGACACGCGTTTTGGGTGACTTGAGTTCATCTTACATGGAGCAGAGTTTCACGAATCGAGATTTATGCTACTCGAGTACTTTTGTAATCATTTAAGAGCAAAAACGGAAAAAAGTAAATGTGCAGCTTGTACACCTATTAGGTGTAAGCGGCTGCGGCGTTAGCAAGGCCGAGTGAGGAGGTGTTTATCAGAAAGCGACTTAGCTGTTCGGTATTTGGGAGTGGGGATGCCATCCTTGTGTTTGGGCTTGTGAGCCCCCGAGCATGTCACCCTTTGCTCTGATGATCCTCAGTTGTTGAAGGTCGAAGACGGTTGTGACCGACTGCCACAATAGAGCCGTCTGACTTGCGTTTGCGATTCCCAGCTTTAGTCGGCACCGCGTCGTCGGTGTCATCCCGCTTCTTCTGTCAGGGTGACTTGTTATCATCGAGGGCCTCGGCGACAGCGTGGGCCGAGTTGGCGTACTTGTTTGCCATGTCGAATAGGGCCTTGACAGAGTTGGGAGGCTTCCACGTGAATTTGTCGATGAACGAGGTGTCTCTGACTCCTTTTCGAAAGGCTGCGATGATGACCTCGTCCTTGATCTTCGGGATTGAGTTCCTCCTCTCAGAAAACCTCTTGATGAAGTCACGAAGAGACTCGTTCTTCCTTTGGCGCAACTGATATAGGTCGTACTCGGAAGATGGCCTCTCGTATGTTCCCTGGAAGTTGGTGATGAATCGTTCCCGGAGTTCTCCCCAAGAGCCGATTGATTGCTTTGGGAGTTCTGTTAGCCATGTCCTCGCTGAGTCAGCTAGAGCAACTGGGAGGTAGTTTGCCATGACTTTGTGGTCACCTCTGGCTGCTCGGATCGCCAGAGTGTAGACCGTGAGCCAGGACTCGGGATTGGTCTTGCCGTCGTATTTGTCGATGCCTGTAGGCTTGAAACTCGACGGCCAGTCGACCTGTTGTAGCTCCTGGGTGAAGGCTGGTATGCCTCCGTCTTCATGTGGACTCCGACCCCGACTACGGCGGCGAAACCGCTCGTGGTGGAGGCCGAAATGCTCGTTCTCGTCTTCCAGTTGGCGTTGCTCGTCCTCTTCTCGTTCGCTGCGCCGAGCATTGGTGTCCTGCCGAAGATCGCGCCATAGTTGGCCTCGGAGATCCCGGTTGTCCCGACAGTCACTTTGACGTTGCCGGTTGTTGTTTGGGTTGCCGAGTGACGTTTGGCGTGACTCCGTGTGCGGCCGACTAGAGCCGGCCACTCGGCGTCGCTTTGAGGTAGACGAGACTGCCATTGGGGATGCCGACTGGTTGGTCGGTATGAGGGTATCGCCCGACTGTTGGTGCTGCTGATATGCAGCAGCGGTAAGCATGGCTTTTATCCTTGCGATCATCGGGGTGGCCTGGTGATCAGGCCCAAGTTGGACCGTGTCCAGTAGGGTCGCAGCGGCCACGATGTTCTGTTGGGGAGTAACGAAGACATCGTGGTCACCGACTCGGGTTTGGAGGGTTTGCTGCTGAGCGGTTCGCCCAGCCCTGCATAGATCGTCGTTGCGGGCGTGCAGGCGTCTTGCTTCTTCCTCCTGTTGTTCTCGCAGCCGGCAGGCCTCCTCCTCTTGTTGTTCGTGTAGTCGGCGTGATTCCTGAGTAGGAGTAGAGCCTTTGGATGCCATGAAGATTTCTCGTGGCGGGAAGAAGCTTGCCGATCTGCTGTCCGACTTAGAGTCGGGATCCGACTGGGAGTCGTAGTCCGACTGAGAGTCGTAGTCGGAATAGTCGATGGGGGTGATTGTAACTCCGACCTCCCTAGATCCGATCTCGAGCGGCTCGGAGCCGTATCCGAGTCGAACTCCAGGGGATCGGGTTTGCCGCGTCGGATGTAGATTGTAGATATCCGCGGCGTCGCCGAGTTCGAACGGGAAGTTGACGATCTCTTCCCTTCTCGGCCCGATCTCGGCCGGCTCGAGACCGAGTCCGAGTCGAACACTGGAAGGAAGAGTTGTCCCTGGACTCGGGCGTATTGGAGATCGCCGCAGCATGTCGTCGAAGATTGCCGCAGCGTCGTGTGGGCTGACTGGCGCGGAGTCAGCTGGTTCGTCGGCCGGTTGGATCGGGTCCGTGTCGGCCTGGGTGAGATTGCCGATCTGGTCGGTGACGAAGTCGAGGCTTCTGAATGCGATTGTTTCTCCGGGGGAGAGTTCGCCGCCGTCGACTCCGGTTGCTGGATCCATCGAGCTTATAGATGTAGATCGCGCCGAGCCCCTACCTGGCGCGCCAACTGTCGATGTTTTACACCGGCAATAAATATATGGGGCTAGTCGGCGGATGTGAACACAGTGGATTGCAAAGGAACACAGGGAGATTTTATACTGGTTCAGGCCCTCGTTGTGAGGTAATACCCTACGTCCAGTTTATATGTATTCCTTTGAGGAATTATGGTGGCGATTCTGATGAACCGTATGGCCGTGAGCTTATGAGTGCTCTTCTGCCCTCATGGGGCGCCCTGCCTCCCCTTATATACTAGGGGACAGGGTTACAAGGTAGGAGTCCCCATCGGATTACGACTAGGAGATCTCCCCTTAGAGATATAACGCACCCGACTAGGACTGTATATTCCTTTCTATACAAGGCGAAGTCTGCCGAATCTAGCTATATCTCTAATTACAAGGCTAGGCCCATCCTCTATCCGAGTGGCCCATATGCTTGTCATGAGGTACCCGGGGCCCATGGCACCCACACCGGGGCCCATGGCCTCCACAACATGTATTCATATATCTAAATTATTTATTAGGTATTGAGGATATATCCTTATAAGGATCAATAGTTGATCTCCATTAAAATTGGGGATGCAGGTATCTCTCAAGTACACCTCACCGTATATTGGGTTAAAATCCATGAAGTGGCACTCAGCTTACATGCTTAGCCAAGATTGCCTTGAGCAAAAATATTTCCAGTTGACATGATGCTGAAAGAGTCCAGTTTCTGAGAAATATGTCACTCAGGAAAGATTTAAAGGTTAAAGATCTTTGACTTTATGTTTAATTGTTTCACAATTAAGCACAAACTCGGAGGCTACACCTAATAGGTGTGCCTACTTGGCACATACTATTCATATTTCTTTATGAAGCCCTTCATAGCCTCGTTGCCAGCCGATATAAAGCAGGACATGGAGAAGATGTTAGTGATATGCCCTGGAGGCAACATGGAGATGTTATACATATATCACATGCTATGTTTATAATGTATTGATTGGTTCCTTGAAATAGACATCATCATTATTGATCAATGAGTACGTGACTTATTCATGAGACTCTTAATATCAAATGTTGCTATTTCTAAATGATCCCTAATCATATATCATATGAGGAACAAATATGATTCTAACATCAGCATATGTATTGATTGATGATCATGTCTCATGGATCATGGTATGGAGATACCAAATCGATAATATGGACATATGTTAGTGAACATATGTTGGATAGACCCACCATGAGATACTGCAGAGATTTCATATGTCATCAGTTAGTCTCAAGTAGTGTTTATGTAGAGTCCTTAGACTTGATATCATCATGGTTCCCAACATACGTAGTAGCTTATTTTGGGACTACTAAACACTACTCCGTAACTAGGTAGTCATAAAAGTAGTCTTCAGGTTTGCTATGAAACATGTAGTGGGATGTGAATGATCAAGATAGAATTTGCCCCTCCTTACGGGAGAGATATCTCTAGGCCCCTCGATGTAATGGATTATGGAAGTGCATGGCCATGCTAGGGTGATTGAGGTGTCAATCATAAGTTTGTAATCCATCACAGGATCGAGAGAGTGATTGAGCTATTAAGAGGATGACACAAGTCTCGCCTTGAGCTCAATCGATGTCGTGAGGCAAAGGGATTTGTACATGTGGATATTACAGGTTCAGCCGATATGATCTTTACGTATATTTTGGGGTTAATATACCTTGCTTGAGGCCGCTATTAACAAGGTGACCAGAAAGGCGTTTCTGGGTCGCGACAAAATATACGTGAACCTATAGGGTCGCACACTTAACGGGTTGGAACACTTATTCGAATGTGATTCGAATATGGGCTCGATTCGGATAGAGATCTGAGTAGACTCTTACTAGGCCTCGTCCATGAGGCCCAAGTGAGGAGGTCTATATATAGGGAGGCGAGGGGCTGAGGAGATACACGTTTTTCTATTAACCTCGAGCTAAACCCTAGCCGCCACCTCCCGAGCCAAACCCTAGCCGCTCACGAGTGCTAGTACACTCGCGATCGGCGTTCCAGTCCCGGACGTGTGGATACCGGTAGAGGCGCTGCTTGTTGTAGCGTTGATCGGCCGGAGATCGACTACTTCCACTACTACCTCGACGCGCGCGTGGTTGGATCGGCTTCTCCAACCCTTCTTCCGCTGCACTGCGCGTCTAGTGGTAACGATCCATGATCCCTCTCTCGCTTGATGTCCTGGTGTGCATGGTAGAAATTTTTGTTTTCTGCTATCGTAGCCTACGCGTACTCCTTCAGAAGAAGCACTGGGACAATGAGTACTCGGGAGCAAGGCACTCGGGAAATTTTCTCCAAGGAGGGAGAGCACTCGGCATTAGCTATGACTCAACTATGAAGGTCTTAGGGGCTGCTATGGGCCCCGGGTACCTCATGAGAAGCATTAAGGCCACTTGGATAGAGAATAGGCCTAACCTTGTAATTAAGGATACAACAGGACTCGGTACATATTACCTTATACGATAAGGAAAGGATATAATCCTAGTTGGGTACGTTGTATTCCTAAAAGGAAATCTCTTAGTCGGAATCTGACTAGGATTCTTACCCTGTAACCTTGCCTCCTCGGTATGTAAGGGGAGGCAAGGAGCCCCTTGAGGGCAGAATAACCAGAGAAGAACAACACCATACAATCTCACCAGAGAAACATCAAAGGCAATACACCACAGTTGGAAGTAGGGTATTATATCATATCGAGGGCCTGAACCAGGATAAATTGTCTTGTGTTCCTTTGCATTCCATCAAGTTTAGGTCTCACGAATAGCCTCATATTATTATTGCCAAAATCAAACATTGACAGACGGCCACCGACATAGCCACATGCGAGCGTCGTCTTCCTTGGCTTTCTCCTCCCTCACCCGCCAACCATTTGGTCAAAGGCACACGTGGCCACGCCAGACCCTGATTCCGTGCACAACCACGGCTCCTCCCCATCTGTGACGCTTGCTAACCGTGCTACCTTCGCTGCCCTCGCCATGTGCCGTTGTCGCCCTAGGAGCACCATTATTGTAACGCTAACACCGCCGCCTCGTGAAGCTTCTCTAGCCCATCGGATCACCCTTGCTAGCAAGCTCACGAAGCCACTCCATTTCGTCCCATTGCCATGCCATGCTATCCCTCCCTCACCATCCTCTCTAGCCAGCAAAATCATGGTGTTGCTGCCTCGGCCAGCTAGGCCCGGGCCGCACCAAGCACGCACCACTGTCCTTCTCTTTTGTTAGTTAGCGGTGGTCTCACCAAAGCAAGCCACCACCGCTTGCCTCGCTCCGTCACCGCCATCGCTCTCCTCTCTCCTCCACCACCGCTTCCCCTCTCGGACATCGCCCATACCACCACCAATGGCCATCCAGTCACCCTGCCGCAGTCCTCACCGCCTCGTGACCTCACTTCACTCCTCGCCGCACCCTAATCGTCACCCATGCCAAAAAACCCAATTCCACTCCACCGCCGTCCGCCGTAGCCACCACAGCAATTCTTCACTGCCACCAAAGGTATCGCGTCCTCTCCTCTCCCTTCCTCCAATTCACATAGTGCCGCACCCAACCGAGCCTGTTCTGAACACCTTCGCCATAGAAAATAGTCGCCGCCAGTGATCTCTCTCCCCCACCTCAGCGGCGAGGATCGCTGCCGCGTTCGGCCGCCGCCGGTCACCCTAGCCCCAATCCGAGCCATCCATTCTCTTCGCCATCTCCTCCGCCACCTGCCACCATGTTCTGCTCGCCTAAGCTCGCGGTAGACCGGCCAGACGCCCTCGAGCATTGCCAGTCGTTGATCCCATTCCCCGAGCTTGTGCCAACGTGGTAGCCACGTGGCTGCCATGGGCCACCCGAGCCACGTCGAATCAGTCTGAGCAGGCCAGGTTGTGGCTTCTGGGCTGGCTGCGATGGCCCACACGGCTGTAAGGCCGAGGGCCATCAGCCCATTTTCTCCCTTGGCCCAACAGGCCGTAGCCCGCTCCTCTCCTCTCTTTCTCTCTTTGACCATGGGGCCCCATCTATCAGCCACTATTTCAAAAATAATTTCTTTTCTAAAATTCTTTTAATACTTTTCTATTTATAGAAAATGATTTAAACTTTGAAAATTCATATCTTTTTAACCATAACTTCGTTTGCACCAATTGAACTATCAGAATGTTTCTAAAAATGAGATCTACACAATGGCACTATTAGTTGTTTATGATAGGTTCTAATTTTATATCTTTTATGTGTTTTTATTTTGTGATGTGGAGAAGCTAATTCTGAGGTGCCGTTGATCAAACCCTACGCCGAAGAAGTCCAAGAACTAGAGGATGGCAAGTCACCCTTTTACCAAGTTGATCCTATATTTTTTATAAAAATAGTTGTTTGCAAGTCACGCATTTTAGGAGCACTTTATTGGCTGCGGTTCGCAATTCGATTCGAGAGGCCTAGCCCTGATTGCTGCATTTATACCCTCTTCGTTGATTGATAACCCTATGCCCCCTGTTGCCCTTTTGTCATCCTGGTACCTGTATTCTTCAAGTACAGGTATTGACAACACACAAATCTTATACACATTAACGATGGGAAAAATTATGGGTTTTTTGGAAATGATTTAGAAAGACCAGCACTTGATATCGGACACTTTGCAAATTAAAATATTTTTTATAAAACTTGGTCATGGGTTGTCATCGCCTGTGCGGCCTAAGCTCACATGGCATATAAGGACCGATTCTTTGGGGAATTCCACTGATCATAGAATTGTATGACCACATGGGTGGAATGGGGCACCCCTGGTAGAGTAATTTGTCGAACCAGGGTAAGCTTGGCTGTCGATGGACATGAAGTCGCTGGGGTGGCTATGTTAGATGCACTTGTGGGACCCTGAGTACAGGGAGCCTGGGACTTGCCCGGTACTTGGTCTGGGACCCACCGAATCGGCAGCTGGCTATCGTGGAGATACTTTGGAAAGGCTTTGTCACAAACCTCCTTTTGCTAGCCGTATATGATTAATGCATGTTGGGTGTCTAAAGTAAGTTTGCGTCATATAGCTAAAGTGTGCACCCTTTGCAAAGGCTATAATCCATTCAAACAGCTGTGCCCACGATCATGGGCGAATGTGAAGTGATTTCTCTAGCATAGTTTTGTTTTATGAAATGTTTGTGAACTATGTTTGTGGTTGGGACTCATTACTAGAACCAGCCTAAGTAGTAGGTGTAAGACCTGAGTGGTCCAGAACAAGACTGTGTGTTCTGAGGTGTCGTTTGGCACCATAGTCTGGGTTGCGTGAAAGTGGAAATTGCCTCGAGGAGGCTTAATCCAACTAAATGAAGACGCTGCCTGGGACAGTACGCTTCGAAATGGACTTGTGAAAAGTCATTGAGAAATGACTTGTGGAATGAGTCGAGACGTGAGTCTCTTCTCAATAACTGTGATGAGTTTTTGTTGCAAAGAAACTCACGGAATGGATTGAGTTGTGAGCCTCTTTCTGACAACTTAAAGAACACTAAGAATTCTTTCATAATGTTTTTCAACCCAAAACTTGTTGCGAAATAAACCCAAAACCTTTCCTTAACAAAACTTGCATTCCACACTATTTTCATGACTTGCTGAGTACCTCGTGTACTCACCCTTGCTATATTCCCCCTTAGAAATATACGAAGATGGAGATCCAACTATTGATGAATTTCCCCAAGAGAAAGCCGAATATGAAGACTTTTAGGGTTTTGGTCTAGGTCAAAAGCCATGCTTATGGGTGTCGTTAGGCCTAGCTGGTGTTTTTGCTGCCGTCTTTTGTAATGTATCATTGCATTCCTAGGTTTTGTCCATGGCTACAACCTATGTAAGGGAACTCTATATTATAAATAAAGCAGGTTAGGCTATGATCCACCAATGTCCTGTATGTACTAGCTGGATTTCTAGGACTGGTACAGGTAATGCAGGTAATGATGTTCTGCTCCTATTGACCTATATTGTTTAACTGGAGAGGGGCGTTACAGCTTTTCGCTGCAGCATTCGTCCTGGCTCCGATGGCGCCTCGCAAGCGTGACACAATGATGGCGACCGGGGCTGATCTAGGTTTTGTCGACGATGACTACTCCGCCTTCCTGGGGACATCGCTGGTCTACCAACAAGAGATCAACGACTTTTGCACTCACGGTGTCCTTGTGGAGGGGCAGGCCTGGCCCACAAGTGAAGACGCCGTGCCTGCTCCTGATGACAACTAGACCGTCATCTTGGTAACCTATTTTGATGCAGGGATTTACTTTCCCTGCTGCGACCTCCTGCCAGAGGTGCTTGCATGGTTCAAGCTAGAGCTGCCACAACTGAGCCCCAGCGCTTTCGTCTGCATCGCCGTCTTTGAGTGGATGGCATGGACACTAGAGTTTTCGCCTATCGCCGACCTCTTCGCCGTCGTCCACAGCACCACGCTGTATGGCAAGACAGTAACGACGCCAGCGGGAACCAAGAAGAGCATCTTCGGTAGCATGAACTTCATCACCTGACCCGACCAGATCGACCTTTGGGCGGTTCCTGCTTCCATGCCAAAATGGGAGAAGTTGTGGATGAAGTGGTGGTTTTTCCACAAGATTTCCTATGCCGCCAACTCCGCGGGTTCTGGGCTCTCCGGTCCAAGTTGGGGGTGCTCGCCTTCGATGCACGTCCGAAGGTTGTCCCCACCAACAATTTGGAAGCCAGGCGGGCTTTGCTTCACAAGATGGCAAGCCGGTTCAGCGTTGAGGACTTGATTGAGGAGTTCATCATGATGGGTGTGAAGCCCCTGGCATGGTCTGGGAAGATCACCCTCGACCGCGATAGCACGATCTATGATCTCCCCGCCATCGTCATCTTCGATGACCTCATCAGTAAGCACTTCACCCTTTCGTCGACCATTATCGTTCGTTTAGTCCAGTTTATCTCAACTGTCGTAATTTAGGCAATTTTCAACGGCTTGTAATGGTTTTTCCCTACGACACCAAAAGGCTTGTGAAAAGGTATGTCGGGGATCTCACTCGAAGGAGTATGGGGAGATCATGAAGTTCCAGAAGGGGGAGAGGGCGAACTGCATGTGCATGTGGCTTCCTGAGGCAATCTGTCCCCTATGAACATCCCACCTAGGCCCAGGCGATGACGGTGACGTCGACGTTGCCACGAAGGATAGGAAGAGGGCACACAACAATGTGGCCGGCCCAAGTTGGTCCCACGTGAAGCTAGTGAAGCCACTTCGAGCCGTCTTCCCCTCCAATCACCCTGGTGAGGACCTTGGGGCCGGCCAAGATGAGGGCGGCGAAGATGAAGGCACTGATCCAGTGGGGGGCTTCGATGGCTATTGGTGCCGCCATGATGGCGTCAGGGCAGACCCACGGCTATACGCTTAGTTTGGTGCTAACCCGGCCTTTGGAGGGCCACGCCGGCACTAGGCCTTCACCCCCTCCCTCCCGTGAAGCCGAGGTGGCTGCTGCAGAGGCGCTTGCGGCAGTTGGCCACCGTGCCGGTGGCGGATCTCTCCCCAATGCCTACACCTCCCCCCAGACCTAATGGGAAGCGTGTACAATGACTCTGAGTTGACGTCGGCCAAGCACTGCCCTTGTAGTCCGCCCCCCCCCCCCCCCCCCATGGCTCCAAGGGCGAGGGACGCGTCGCCAAAGGCTGTCCCCTTGGCCAAAGATGTTGGGCCTAGTGTCGGTGGCGAAGAGGACGACGCTATGCAGGCGGAGTGCTGCTATTGCGAAGGCCGGGGACCACTAGTGGGCGGCCTTCAGCGGAGTCCGGCAAGTAGCCTACCGCGGAGGTCTTGGCCTCTGACACCGTTCTCCCCTCAGCGAGCTTCATCGCTAAGGACTTCGGGTGCCGTGACGAGGTTCGCTCATTCATTGATGGGCTCATGTCCCTTGTGTCCCTGCCTTCAGTGCAGCAGGTTATTGAGGGCAGATTTTACCTCGATGAGGCTGGGGTGCTGCTTCACGGTCTTTTGACCAAGGTAAGCCTTTGTCCTGGTCGATTCACTGTTAATCACTTTTCTCCCCTCTTTATAGTGATTTTGACTACTCATTCTTTTTCAGGAACTTTCGCTAACCGGCTGCTACGACTGCATGGCGCACTCCCACTTGGACGAGCTTAAAATCCGCTAGCAGGAGATGATTGTGAAGGTTGACACTACCTGAATTTCCATCCAAAATTCAGGTGCTTTATTGCGTAAATCCTTGTCCAGGAATCAACCGAGGCACATGAAAGACATAGTTGATATCAAAGTAAATGTCTTACATAATTGAATGTACTTATTACAGAGGCAAAGGGCACCTCTCAAAATAATAAAAAAATCTACGCAGTGGAATTAAACTACGGACGACGCGATGACTCCCACTCCACAAGCACATGACCAGGTTCCCGCTTAGTCCTCCAAGAAATCCTCCTCAGTGAAGTACTCCTCTGATGATGATTGTTGATTGCAAGGTGAGTACATGAAATACTCCGCAAGCCACATAGCAAATATGCAAGTGCACAGATATCTAAAGGATGGCATAATAGGGCTCAATTTTGCATAAACAATATTTAATAAAGCATTTAAGAAAGCAATAAAACAGTAATCATTAATCAATATTAACCAACACTATACCGCTCTCCAATGCAGTACAGGTCCAACCACTCCAACCTGGAGCTATGAATATTCCATCATTCATTATTTAATTAAGGTAGTATGGGACTAATGACGAAAAACATTGCTAGGTCACCCATTAACTGCGGGCACGGCTATTCGAACAGTTTTACTCTGACCAGAGGTGTACCAATTTACCCACAAGACACAACCCCACAACACGTTACTGTGCACCTCAATACCACCATGGTACCTCAGAAAAGAGTTGTGACAGGATTATCCATGTAACTTGCATAATAGGAGAGCCTCCCGCCAAGCCTTAGGTCTCCTATAGGGGTGATCAAGTGCCTTACCGCAAGATGACTTGACGCCCGAACTCATGGACTTACCAACTGCCATGTGTGGACTTATACCAGCCACAAACAAAGCCCTGGTGCCTCCTATTGAACTCAGCACACTTCAAGTCCTTCTATTGCCCATTTTAGCTTGTGGTTAGTACAGGTATTGCTTCGCAATAAGTAGTCCATGAACCGGTCCTTAAGTGTGATGAGCACCACTAGCATCAACCACAATCCCGGTGCTCACAACGCACCATTAATTCAGACTTTAGTGGACCATTAAAATTGACCTCACACGACCACAGTCGTGACTGAATCATCATTTCATGTGGACTCAATAGTATAATCAATGTTTAGGTGACAGCCCATAAGTTATGCTATAGTTTCTAAGCATGGCTAAGTAGGGTCCTAGAATTATTCTAGCTAACCAATAATTAAAGCTAGCTAGTCACGTTATTCCCATAGGTACAATGTCAGGTAATCAAGTCAATAAGGCTATAAGCAAAGATTAAGGTTTCTTCCTCTACATGACATTATAAAAATAAATATATAGTTAAAGGGAAACACATAGCTTAAAACATAGGTATAATATGCTCAAAGGTGTTTAGGATCTGTGTGACTTGCCTTGCTGCAAACGCTTCTAAACTCTCCTCGCAAAATCCCGACTCTTCCGGAACGTCGGCGGCTAAAGGCAATAGACAAAAACGAGCCAAACAGTATATAAGCACACATCAACAGTAAAATATTGTATTTTTTAATGGATAGCTCTTGATTTTTAAAGAATTTTGCAAGTTGAATCACCCCAAAGGGAGTTCGGATGAATTTGTTATGAATTTTAGAAGTTTTAATCCTTTAAAAGCCTATTTAAGGAAATTAAACCGATTTATGATGCCATTTAAGATTTATTTTAATTCGAGAAAAAGGAATTATGGCGTCAGCATTGGATTAGAGGGCGGCTGACACGTGGGGCCCATAGGTCAGAGAGAGAAGGAGCTCGGTCCACGGTAGACCGAGTCCACTGAGTTGGTCCACCGGGATTCAACAGTCTAGATCTAGCCAAGGAAGATCGGATGGTTTAGATCGGATCTTAGGATTAAGTTGGATCTGGATGGCTGAGATTTAACCAAAGATGGATCAGACGGCTAGGACTAGCCCCAATGATCCGATGGCTAGGATCTATCCCGATCGGTTTGATCTCACGGGGCTGATGTGGTGCTGATCTGGCTCCGACATGGCATCCACGTCGGCGGCAGGCGACGACGGCAACTCAAGGACCTATGGTCGACGGCAAATGGCGGTGCGGCGAGGCACAACGAAAGCACAGATGCATAGAAGGGATTACGGTGAACCTTACCGAGGTAAAAATAACGATGAATAGCGACGGGGGCAACCGGCAATGAGCTTCAAGCGGCAGAGCGGCTCGGGCCCTTGGTGACAACACTGTTCCAGTGGTCTTCGATGGCTAAGAGATGGCAGCCAAGATTCCTCGTGGTCCGGTGATGCTAACAGGGGCGGCGGCGAGCACTGGCGAAGGCTAAGACGATGGTAACGCTTGACTGGAATGCGACGGCGGCGGTGGAAAGGATTGCTACAGTGCTAGGGCTCTAGGGGCTTAGGCAGGCTTGGTTGATGGCAGAAAAGGGAGAGAGAGGCACCGGGGATGCTGTATATAACGGAAGGGAGGAGAAATCGGCTCGGATTCAGTGCGGTGGCGGATTAGGTTTCCCCTCGGAATCCCAAAGCTCTATGAGCTCGGATTGGCGGCGATCCCATGCGATATCTTCCGCGATTCTCGGGGGAAAAGGAAGAGGAGGTTGAGGGCATCAAAACCCCTCAACTAATTTCAGGATCAGGCTCATTGGGGCTCCGGATTTGGTGCTGATTCGGTGGGGCGATGGCGCGGGCTCGGACTCAGCTGAGGAAGGCAAACCCGACAGGTGGGGTCCACCTATCGGCGAAAGGAGAGAGAGGAGGGGAGGCGCGGGCGCTAACAGGCCATGGGCCTCCGATGCGCGCGGGAAAGGAGAGAGGGAACAGTGACAGGCCGAATTCGGCACAAAAAGGTGATTTTTATTTGGTTTTTCTTTTCTTTAATTACTAAAATGCTTGTTTCATTTATTAAAAATAATTTCCTTGCTCAATTAATTCCCAGAAAATTCCAGTAGATAAAGGATTAAGCAAAGTATTTTATAAAATTAAATCTAGGCCAACTTTAGTTGAAGATTTTCTTTGATTTTTAAGATTTCACTTCTTGAGATTTTTAAAATAATTTTGTAAAATTCCTTTTCCACATAATCTATTTAATTAGGGGATTTCCAGAGTGTTACATTGAGCAGCTCTCACAGGAGCAGAGCATCCTCAAGGGGTGCACAAGAACACCAAGGAGTCTAACTCCAAGCTGTTGGCTAATGCTGAGCAGCTCCGAGTCAAAAACGAGGGCCTTCAAGTCTTCTACAACGGGAGTGAGGCGAAGCTGAACAACCTTCACGAGGAGCTCTGGCGGTCCCGAGAAGAGGTGGAGTAACTAAGTGCCACGGCGACCGAGTCTCAAGAGGCCAAAGCCCGCACCCACGCTTTGGCCATCGGCCAAACCCTACGGCTCACCCTCAGTAAGATGGGGGCGTACCCCTTCCGCTTCCAAGCGACGACACCCCCATCGAAGCGTTTACTGAATGGTTCACGACCGCTGGGGGAGGGGGCGGTAGGGGATGAAGGAGTATGCGTAGGCTACGATAGCAGAAAACAAAAATTTCTACCGCGCACACCAAGACATCTTGCGAGAGAGGGATCATGGATCGTTACCACTAGACGCGCAGTGCAGTGGAAGAAGGGTTGGAGAAGCCGATCCAACCACGCGCACCTAGAGGTAGTAGTGGAAGTAGTCAATCTCCGGCCAATCAACGCCGCAACAAGCAGCGCCTCTACCGGTATCCGCACGTCCGGGACTAGAACGCCGATCGCGAGTGTACTAGCACTCGTGAGCGGCTAGGGTTTGGCTGAGGAGGTGGCGGCTAGGGTTTAGCTTGAGGTTAACAGAAAAACGTGTATCTCCTCAGCCCCTCGCCTCCCTATATATAGACCTCCTCACTTGGGCCTCGTGGACCAAGGCCTAGTAAGAGTCTACTCGGATCTCTATCCGAATCGAGCCCATATTCGAATCACATTCGAATAAGTGTTCCAACCTGTTATGTGTGCGACCCTGTAGGTTCACGTATATTTTGTCATGACCCAGAAACGCCTTTCTGGTCACCCTGTTAATAGCGGCCTCTAGCAAGGCATATTAACCCCAAAATATACGTAAAGATCATATTGGCTGAACCTGTAATGTCCACATGTGCAAATCCCTTTGCCTCACGACATTGATTGAGCTCAAGGCGAGACTTGTGTCATCCGCTTAATAGCTGAATCACTCTTTCGATCCTGTGATGGATTACAAACTTGTGATTGACACCTCAATCACCCTAGCATGGCCATGCACTTCCATAATCCATTACATCAGGGGCCCAGAGATATCTCTCCCGTAAGGAGGGGCAAATTCTATCTTGATCATTCACATCCCACTGCATGTTTCATAGCAAACCCGAAGACTACTTTTATGGCTACCCAGTTACGGAGTAGTGTTTAGTAGTCCCAAAATAAGCTACTACGTATGTTGGGAACCATGATGATCTCAAGTCTAAGGACTCTACATAAACACTACTTGAGACTAACTGATGACACATGAAATCTCTGCAGTATCTCATGGTGGGTCTATCCAACATATGTTCACTAACATATGTCCATATTATCGATTTGGTATCTCCATACCATGATCCATGAGACATGATCATCAATCAATACATATGCTGATGTTATAATCATATTTGTTCCTCATATGATATATGATCAGGGATCATTTAGAAATAGCAACATTTGATATTAAGAGTCTCATGAATAAGTCACGTACTCATTGATCAATAATGATGATGTCTATTTCAAGGAACCAATCAATACATTATAAACATAGCATGTGATATATATATAACATCTCCATGTTGCCTCTAGGGTATATCACTAACAGGAGATGCCTCAGGTGTCTTCGGTGACTGCGTGGGCTGGCGATAATGTCCGAGCCAACTTCCATGTAAGCATTTCACTATACAGTTAAGAGAGAATTAAAACAGTAGAGCAATTAAGCAATATAAAATCAACAGTGCACAGCCCACCTGGCTACACAGGCCCAAACCATCCTAGTCTAGATGTCTCATATCTCATTTCAACATTAATTAATAAATGGGACTAATCATGAAAAACATCATTTAGCTCGCCCATGACCACTAGCATGGCTATTCGAACAGTTTTACTCTGGTCAGAGGCGTATAACTTTACCCACAAGACACAACCCCACAACATGTCACCATGCGCCTTGGCACCACCACGATACCTCGGAAAGGAGTTGTGACAGGACTCTTCGCATAACACGCCCAACAGAATGACCACCCGCCAAGTCCCTAGTAGAGGTGGCCCAACCTCCAGGCTAGAGAAACTCTTGGCTCCCAAACATATGGTCTTATTGGCACTGCCATTATGGGTTTATTGACACTACCACCTATCAACTAAACACACCATGGTGTCTCCTACTGGAACATGCTACACTACGAGTCCAACCGTTGCCCATGCTGGCTTGTGGTGAGTACGGTAAATGCTTCACAATAGTAGCTCGTGAACCGGTCCTTAACTGTCATGAGCACCGCTAGCAACAAAACCAACCTGGTGCTCACAACCCACCATTCATCCATGTTTTAGTAGCCCATTAAGAATCAGTCTCACACGGCCACCTTCGTGAACAGAACCATCATCATTTTATGTGTAATCATATGTTATTAACAACCTTTATGTGATTCTATAGTTTCTAGGCAGGGCTAAGCAACCTAGAATTATTCTAGCTAACCAGTACTTCAGCTAGCTAGTCATATTAATCCCATAGGTACAAAGGTAGGGTATCAAAACAACATGCTGTAAACAAAGATCAGGGTTTCCCTTCCCGATGGCATTATAAAATAAATGCACTTTTGAATCAAAACAGAGAGTTAAATCATAGGATCAACATGCTCAAAGGGCTGTGGGTCTGTGTGACTTGCCTTGCTACTCTGCAAAGTCTTTCGAACCCTCCTCAGCGTAAACCGACTCTTTCGGAACATCCGAAACTATAGGCAAATAACAAAATAGCAAAAGCAGTACATAAGCACATAGCAACAGCACATGTGAATATTTTTAATGGATAGATCTTGATTTTTAAAGAATTTAGAGATTTGAATGACCTCAATCTGAGTTCGTATGAATTAGTTATGATTTTTAGAAGTTTAAACCGATTAAAACTATTTATAGGAAATATTAAAGCAATAGTGACGCAATAATGAATTAATTTTGAAAAGGAAAAAGAGATTTATTGCGTCATCAGAGAGCGATCCACCGTAGGCTAAGTCCACGGGATTGGTCCACCCGGTTCGATGGTTTGGATGGATTGGATCAAGATCCAACGGTTCGGATTTAATGAACCTAGATCAAATGGCTCACATGAAATCCAATCGTGGTGCACAGATGGGCGACACCTAGCACTGATCTAGGGAGGTGACGTGGTGGCTGACGAGGCGATGATGTGGATGACCGGCGATGGCGGCGGCTCGGGCGGCGAGGCTTGCCAACGATCCAGGGCACGACGGCGGTCGCGGTTTGCACCAGAAGGGAGAGCTCGACGAGACGAACTCACCTCATGGTCACTCGGCGATGATCAGTGACGAATTGACCACCGGCGATGAGAAAAGGCAATGGCGAACTTTGGGTACTCGGCGGCGACGGCGCTCTGGCGGGGAAGGGCGGCGACGAACCGAGTGGTGGCGCGGCGCGGCTGAACTTGGCAGCGGCGGCGGCGCTGGGATCTAACCGTGGCTAGGGCTCTCCGGGGTGTCTAGGGCTAGGACAAGGGCGGCAGTGGACAGAGGGGGGACGGTGGTACTTATAGTGTCACCAATCGGAGGAGTCCGAGGCGGATAAGGCGGCTATGGCGGTGGCAAACTTCGAGTTGATCTCGAGTTCGAGCTCAATCCCGAACCGTTTCACACCGGGTTTTGAGGGGGAAGGCAGTGGAGATAGAGGGGAGGATTTTCCCTCAACCAATTTGAAGAGATCACGAGTGGGGCGACCGTATTTCGCGTGGGACGGCGGCGCCGTCTCGGGCTCGAACTCGACCCGAGGTTGAAGACGGCCCCAACAGGTGGGGTCCACCTATCTGCGGGGAAGAGAAAGAGAGAAAGATAGATGGGCTGAGCTGGGCTGCGGGGCGGAGGAATGGAGAGAGAAGGGGAGAGGTGGGCCGAAATCGGCCCATGGCCTTGGGCGAGAAAATAAAACCTTTTTCCAACTTATTTATTCACTGATTTGGATTTTGATTTATTAAAAATACTTTCACTGCTCTAATAATTCCTAGAAAAATCTAGGGACTAGAAGAATTGAAGAAGTATTTAATAAAATTTCTCTAGCCCATTTTTACATTGAAATTTATTTGGGATTTTTATTAACCACTTCTTTAGGCTTTTAATTAATTTTTGAAAATTATATTTTCACAGGTATTATTTATTAAATTATTTTTAGGGTGTGACATATATTGTCACAGCCCTAGATTTAATTTCAGGTAATTAGTGTTATGCCCTACGGTCATTAGAGTGCACAATTTAAATTTTTGCATTGTCACTTCATGCAAGTTAAAGTTTGCAATAATTAAACCCTAAATCGGCAAAAACAAAACACTACTAAAAAGTGCATCAAATTGAACAGACGTGTATATGGGAGATAATTTATTCAAATATTAGTTTATTTTTCATGAATTAATATAATTTTTGCAGAATTTAATTCATTAGTTAAAACCCCTTAAAAATTCAAACAATTTTCAGCCTGGGTCCTTTTTGTTGAATTTCTGTGAGCAAACCATTTTGAATTTTTGTGTGAAACTTTCAAAAATGGAACCTAGGTAGTCTGGGCTAGCTACACAAAAATCACCATATTTTTAACACCAGTTTTACTTACTCAATTTGATTTTTAAAAGTGAGAGGAAGAGAAAAATCCAGAAAATCCCTCAAAATCAATGTTCACCAGTTTTCCTACCCATCTCCCTCTGGTTTCCATAGGCCTCCACGGCAGGGACCCACCTGGCAGTGACCTGGACTTGCTCAGCCCCCTGTCCAGCCAACCCACAAAGTGGTGTGCTCGCCAGCCTGGTTGAAACTCGGCCGACGCGTGTGCCCATGCATGCCGGCGTGTCCACACTCTCCTCTCGCCCTATATCTCCCTCAGCTGCACCGGCCGACCATCCTTTGTGCCCTAGAGTGCAAAAGACCGAGAGGGAAGGACTACCTTGACTAGCTCATCATCGATCCTGTCGCTGGCCAAGGAAAGCTGCTGCCGCTGTCGGATATCCATCCGGTGAACTCCTTATCTTTTCCGCGTTCCAAGCTCTCCTCCGCATGCCATAGCTCCTGCCCTAATCTTGTCTCCTATCTCACAGTCAATCGCTAGGAACGCGGCCTCACCACCAGCGCCTGGGAGCGCGCCCAGCATGCGGCCACGCGGCAACGTCGCCGTTGTGCAGCCGCGCCGTCGCGCTGGCGTTCCCGCCGTTCGGGCTCGTCTCTGGCCGAGCCACTGCGCCATTAGTACCACCTCAGCCCCAGCAGCCAAACACCCCAAAAATCTCTAGAAACCGAGCCCCGAGCGAGGAGATCGGCCATCGTCTTCCTTGACTCCGGCCGAGCTCCGCTGCGCCTGTTTTCCACTGAGCCGGTGAGCCATCTTCCGATTCCTCGTGTGAGCAGCCTCCTCGTGACCTCCTTAACCACCTGCATGTGTTGTCTCCACCGCGCATGCAGCAAATCGAGCCAGCCACAGTGAAGCAGAAGCTTGGCCATCGCCGTTGCCACTGCCTGCAGCCG
The DNA here is from genome assembly GCA_003991445.1 of Oryza meyeriana var. granulata. Taxonomy (NCBI): domain Eukaryota; kingdom Viridiplantae; phylum Streptophyta; class Magnoliopsida; order Poales; family Poaceae; genus Oryza; species Oryza meyeriana. The sequence goes on along the minus strand of RYFJ01000637.1, from coordinate 574,722 downwards.
CCGGAGCCCCTCTGACCTCCTTCGACCCAGAAAACCCCACGGTAAGCTTCATCATGCTCCCTAGCCACCTCTTCCAGTTCCTTTTTCACTTGATTAAAGGCCATCACCCATATGAATGTGTAGCCAGTGCGCAACAGCTGCTCGAGCTCGCTGTTGGTGAGCTGTTGTCCATCACCGGCGAATTTCCGAGCACCGTTAGCTTCGCAGGGACCTCGGCTACATTTTCTCTTTTGGCCACAACTTCAACCGAGCCGTCGTTTGCCTTCGGCGCCAGCGAACAGAGCCGGCGGCCCAGCCAGCCTGTGCCTCCCCTATTTTGTGCCGCCGACAGGTGGGCCCGGGCTAGGGGAAAAGAGAAAAGAAGAAAGAATTAGGAAAAATGATTAAGGGATTTAATTTACAACAGAAATATGGCCAACCTTTGAAAATCCATAACTATTTCATTTTAACTCCTTTTTGAGTGAACCAAATTTTGTTGGATTCAGTAAAACATGCACTTTATTTCTGTAAATTAAAAAGTAGCACACGCAGTAGAGAAAATAACCCCTAAAATTCATATTACTAATATATATGTTATTTATTGCATGAGTTATGTATAAAATTGATAAATTTGTTCTAATTTCAAATATTCTCAAACCCAGAATCAGTAGGCTCCTCTTGGCATGTTTGTCACTTCAGTAAAGTTTTATCACACTTTTATATACTAAAATATATTTCACTAATCACTAATGTATAGGGACTTCAAAATTTATAGTAAATTGATTATAAATCCAAATTAGGTGAACTCAACTTTGTTAGAACCAGTAGGTTATGCTCTTTTATATAAAAATACATGCCTTCTTGATATCTTAATAAAAAAATGTTAGTCAAATATAACAACTTAAGGTTACAATACAAATAATTACAAAACTGCCATTTTCAGCCTTCCTATCTTATTATTTTTGTAACTCTTAAACCGTAAAAGATTTTGAAATGGTTCTTTCACTAAAATTCACTTTAAAATGTTAAAATACCACTGTATTTATCTCAGAATTAATTGATCATTTGCATAGACATGTGTAATTGATTCTTATTTGCATATTCGCTTTTTATCGGTAGATTCAGACAATTCGGAGTACGTGGAGCAAGAACCTGAAGTTGAGTGTGACTTTGTGCAGCAGCAAGGCAAGCATCTAAGCATATTGAACCTATGTCTTCAATAAATTGATTTGTTTGCAAAAACAATATCTATATGCATGTTTCAGTCCATTTAAAATGGGAAAACGGGTAGAGTCAATATTGTCCAATTGTATGCATTTCCATTCCTTGGTTGTTGATTCTATGTTTTTACCTTGTCACCCCTGGTTAAGGACTTTGGGATACTTTTATTTTATCGAATGCTTAGCCATGCTTCGTTCTAGACTTAGAAAAATCCGATAGATGGAGCTATCGGTTCAAAATTAGTTTAATACGAATGGATGGGTTAAAATCTGAAAAGAATAGCTTCTGATTTATAATTGAGAATATTGTTGACTTGGATGGATGATAGGGCGACGACGGGATGGTGTTTCCCCAATGCATGTAGCTCCGTCTGGGTCGTTAAGGACCGAACATGTTGACGTCTATTCAAGCACCCTACGTACTTCCACACGCCGGGAATGGGACGGCTTAACTTAGTAGCACGGGAGGCTGTGGCCATCTACGCCCGTCCGTCAGTTGTGAGGATGGTTTTTCCTTTCGAGGGCCTCATGCGCGCTTGGTTTTGGCCGGAGGTGCCTCCCGCGACGGTGAGCCCGCTTTAGTCACATGTGTGTGTGGCTAAGTTGTCGGGGGCCCAGACGTGGTTTAGGTGGTTGGAGCTAAGTGTGGGAAAGGTTTTGTTGTGACCTCTAGTCCGCACTCAATGTGTAGAGTGTGGGTACCGACAGGTACGGATCAAACTAGAGTGTAGCCGTTTGGCTTCTATCACATCGTGTGGGTAAAAATGTACACCTCTGATCAGAGTATGAACTATTCGAATAGCCGTGTCCACGGTTACAGGACGACCGCTTGATGTGTTAGTCAGTCTATGTTAGCATCCAACTTGGGATATGTGGTTATGGGATTATGTGGTTATATCATGACTTAGGATAGTCATGGATGGATGGGTTTATATGAGAGGCTTTGGTATTAAATATGACTTGGTTTTAGTCATGAAAGATGGTATGCTTGTGTAGCATATTTATTTGGGCAATGGTGGCCCATTGTTGATGTTAGAGCATGGGATTGTGCTCATTTTCATCTCTTTTTCAGAACATATTACTTGCTATCATGAAATTTCAGATTGCTATTCTTTCGCAAATGCTTATAGTTACAAGTTATTATTTTGCCCAATAAACTTAGCTTTATGCAAAACCAGATCAACATAGCCATATTCCTTGATGTAGAGACCAGTATTACTCCTTTGTACTATTAATATTGTGTAAGTCTAGCTGACTACCATTCGTACTCATGCTATATATTTTTCAGGTGAGGATAACGACGATGTTGGTGTGGTCTACTATTATCCCGCCGAGGGTGGCGAGGATAATGTGTAGTTGGAGTTAAGCTCTACCCCAGTCGGTTGCCTTGTGGGTCTGGAATGGCACCACTGGTTTTATCCTTTATGTTTATATTTCCACTGTTATCTTTTGTGCTACTCTGTGATGATTTAGGGTGTGAACCCTCTATATAATATATATATAACCCTGCTGCACTTTTATCCATATTTAGAGTACTTGTGATGTTTATCAATTGCTAAGATGAACGTGTGGGACTAGAGCTTTCCTGGGCTAGTCACACATTAGTAAGAATTTAGAAATGACGAGATACATGGATATTGATTCAATCATAGACCATGTCCCCAGAAGTGTGTATCATGTTTGGTCGCCACCTTCGTGTGGTTTGACGGGCACACTTCGTCGTTTCGGACTGGTGAATCAACTCTCCAAATATCTCCTTATTTCTGAATTCGGCACTTTGGATTTGTATTATGAATGGGTAAATATTATGACGAGGCTACGATGAGGATAGATGGTTACTGTGCTTATTTGGTTTTGATTCGAGATCCCATTCATCTAGATATTTCATGTTGTCATAGAAATTACTCTCCATAATGCACTTCCGGGGTGTCCACACATATGCATTGCAATAGCTAAAGGAAAATTCTAAAAGAATATTTAGTGCAACATAAAGCCATTGGAAAGCTCCCAGAAGTGATATTCACCATACACATGCTACCAAAACTTTTATATAATTTTATCACTCAGTCTAGTACCTTGATAGGATTACTCCAAGGAAGCACAATATGGAATTGATTAGTGCCAAGCTACCTAATTCACTTTTTCACCACATTAAATCCCTAGGTTGTCTTGCCATGCAAATTTTAAGAATGGTTTTCATATTGTGACCCACTCACAGAAATTTTTAATTGAAACAATGCATGAAAAAGGAAAACCCTAAGTATTGCTTAACTAGAAACTACAATGTCAATTGGCCATTTTCACAAATTCACCATAAATAATTCCTTCTCAAGAGGTCACTCAAAAGACCCTCTATTCACAATAATTTGGTGCTAATTTAATTCAAAAGTTAAACACATGAAATGATGATGACAATAATACCTAGCTAATTATACTAGGGCAGAAAACAGCATTGTGAAGCCTACTTCACAATTTAACCCAAATTAATCCCTAAGTCCCCTTGGGCTGCATGTTGCCCAGTTAATAGAACCTAACCCACTCTACTCATAGAAATGTTTCCACAACTCATATCATAAAGGAACTCAGTTAAACCTTGTGTCCAAAATTGAAAGAAACTCAGTTTAAGGACAGCCAAATCTGCAGCGACAAAACTGTGTAATCTAGCCAATTTTGCGAGCTTGCCAAATCCAATCCATAACTTGTCATCAAATGGGATTCTCCCAGAATGTAGCCCTATATACCCTCTACCACCAGCACGTTTTCCCAAGCCTAACTCGCAAATTAAACACATAAAATGACAGGCTCAAGATCACTGCCCAGACTGATTCAAACATGGACTGCAGTCAACTGTATCATCTGACCCACATTGCAATTTCACCAAGGATTAACCACAACACCATTATCCCTGCAAAATGGCCAGTTGGTAGACCATAACTCCCTCCACCTCCCACATTTTTCCCACATTTTGAAACACAGTGGAGGAGGGTGAAACCAAGATCTCAAAACAGCTCAAGCACACGCTCTAAGACTTAGTCTCCACGTGGTTTTCTTCCCGCGTTACACTGACCAGTGGGTCCCACTGCTGCCCCTGGCCCACCTGCCAGCCTCCCACTTCAGCCTCCACCCCCAACCAGCCAGGACACACAAGGGAGAGCAAGGGAGACCGCAACAGAGTGTGGACGACACATGTGCCCACGCATCCATTGACTCTCAACTTCCCCAAGCCCCAAAAGTTGTCGCACAAGCCTCCTCATCAAGTTCCCATCACTAGTTTCCTGAAACACTCTAGCCAACCACCCGTTTCCTCGGTTTCTCCTCATTGGCCATGAAGACGATGACAACCGCAATCGCCGACGAGTTGACGTCTTCGCCACTCCTTCCCTGTTCCCTAACCCTCTCTCAATGCTGATTCAATTTCCTCTAATGCCACTCCATTTCATACAGTGTGTGTGGAGGCCATGGGCCCCAGGTACCTCATGACAAGCATATGGGCCACTCAGATAGAGGTTGGGCCTAGCCTTGTAATTAGAGATATAATAGAGCTCGGCAGACTTAGCCTTGTACGATAAGGAATATACAGTCCTAGTCGGGCAGGTTATATCTCTAAGAAGAGATCCCTTGGCCGTAGTCCGGCTGGGATTCCTACCTTGTAACCCTGTCCCCCAGTATATAAGGGGAGCCAGGGCGCCCCCTAAGGGCAGAACAATCAAGTTCATGAGGATTACCTCACGAACTGGACGTAGGGTATTACCTCACATTGAGGACCTAAACCAGTATAACTCCCTATGTTCCTTTGCAGTCCACCGAGTTTCGATTCGATAAGTAGCCCTATATTCATATTGCCGGTGTAAAACATCGATAGTTGGCGCGGCGCGCCAGGTAGGGGCTTCAGCGAGATCAACCTTAACAAGCTCAATGGATTCGATAACCGGAGTCGATGGCAGCAAATTCTCCCCTGGAGATACGATTACATTCGGAAGCCTCGACTTCGTCGCCGACAAGTTCGGCAACCTTACTTTGGCTGACTTGGACCTGATCCGATCGGCCGAGGAACCAGCTGACTCCGCGCCAGTCGGCCCACACGACGCCGCAGCCACCCTCGTAGACATGCTGCGGCAATCTTCTACTTCCCCGAGTCTCAGGACAACTCTCTTCTTTGGTGTTCGACTCGGACTCGGCCTTGAGCCAGCCCGAGTCGGGCTAGGAAGGGGAGAGATCGTCAATCTCCCACACAGACTCGGCAATGCCGTGGACATCTACAATCTACATCCCACACGGCAGACCCGATCCTCTACGGTTTAGTTCGGACATGGCCCAGAGCCGTTCTAGATTGGATCTAGGGAGGTCGGGGTCGTGATCACCCCGATGAACTACTCTGTTCCGACTCCAAGTCAGACAACAGTTCGAACACATTCGGACACCAGTCTAGCAAGATTCCTTCTGCCCGGAGAAATCTTCATGGCTTCAACCCCTCCATAGGAGGTGCGCCGAGTACAAGAGCAGTAAGAAGAGGAGGCCCACCAACTGCGACAACAGGAGGAGGCCGAACGCAAGGCTCGTAACGACGAGCTATGCAAGGCTGGGCGAACCGCTCAGCAGCAAATCCTCCAGACTAGAGTCGGCCACCACGATGTCTTCATCACGCCGCAACAGAACGCCGTGGCCGCTGCAACCCTGTTGGATACACTCCAGCTTGGGCCTGATCATCAGGCCACCCCGACTATAGTGAGGATCAAAGCCATGATTACAGCTGCTGCATGTCAGCAGCACCAGCAGTCGAGCGATACACTTATACTGACCAACCGGTCGGGTTCTCCAGCAGCGGTCTCATCTGCATCCGCATGACGCCGGGCGGCCGGCTCAAGTCAGCCGCACGTGGAGTCACGCCAAACATCTCTTGGCAACCCAAACAACACGTCGATGTTTTACACCGGCAATATGATTATAGGGCTACCCGGTGGATGGAAACTCGGTGGATTGCAAAGGAACACGGGGAGATTTTATATTGGTTCAGGCCCTTGATGTGAGGTGATACCCTATGTCCAGTTGTGATGTATTCCTTTGAGGATTTGTGTCGATCTATGATCTTTTGCCCTCAGGGGGCGCCCTGCCTCCCCTTATATACTGGGGGACAGGGGTACAAGGTAGGAGTCCCAGCCAGATACGGCCAAGGGATCACCTCTTAGTGATACAATTTACCTGACTAGGACTATATATTCCTTATCGTACAAGGCAAAGTCTCCCGGGTGCTACTATATCTCTAATTACAAGGCTAGGCCCATCCTCTATCCGAGTGGCCTATATGCTTGTGATGAGGTACCTGGGGCCCATGGCCTCCACAGCAGCCCCTAAGACCTTCATAGTTGAGTTACAGCTGATGCCAAGTGCTCATCCTCCACGGTGAAGATTGCCCAAGTGCATTGCTCCCGAGTACTCTTTGTCTGAGTGCTTCTTCTTCCCGAGTCCTTCTACATGTCAGCTGGCAGTGAGGCTATGAAGGGCTCCATGTAGAAATTTGAATAGTGTGCACCGAATAGGCGCACCTATTAGGTGTAGCCCCTGACTTTGTGCTTAATTGTAAAAACAATTAAAAATAAAGTCAAAGATCTTTAACCTTGTAGTCTTTCCCGAGTAGTATACTATTGGTATATGAGACTCTTCCGTATCATGTCAACCGGAATATGATTTATAGTATTTGCCGAGTAGCATGCCACTCGTATATGGGACTCTTCAGCTTCATGTCAGCTGGAAGGGGTGATTATAGTCTTTTCCGAGTGGCGTCCCACTCAGAAGTTAGACTCCTCAGCGTCATATCTGCTGAAAAAAAATATTTATAGTCTTTCCCGAGTAGTGCACTACTCGGAAGCTAGACTCTTCAGCGTCATGTTGGCTAGAATAATATTGCTCATGGCAACTGTTGGCCAAGCATGTAGGCCGAGTACCACTTTATGAAATTAAATCCATTGCGTGGTCAGGTGTACTTGAGAGATACCTGCATCCCCAATTTTGATGAAGACCAGCTTGTGACCCTTATAAGGATATATCCTCAATACCTGGTGGATAAGACAGATACCCAAACACATGTGTTCAGCAATTAGGCCTTCATGAAGCATACCTGTTTATCTCATCGGTTCCTGTTGGTAGCACCAGCACTGCGATTTTAACACAGCTAGCGAGCGGCCCATATAGAGCGTGCTACTATAGAAACTCATATCTTGGTGGCCCAATACCGACTGTGTAGGCCCAGGCCCACAACTCGGAAACGGCTCTATAAAAAGGCGGGGAGAGAGAAAAGATTCCCTCATCTTCTCCAATCCTCCAATCATTTCGTCTTCCAGCTTCCGCGCCGAAATTTCGCCTCCTGCTTCACTAGGGTTCGCCATTGCTCGCTCTTCCCCACTAAAACTCGGGCGATTCCTCTCCTCCTCATCCATTCCAGGCCCCTGACAGCCTTTTCCCCAAATATCCTCACCCCCAGCCATGCTGAGAGCATCGGAGATCCTAGAGGTGACTGATGAGGCGTGGCTGACTTCGGATTGTGGTAGATCCAAGCTGGAGCGCTTGGAGAAGCAGTTGAGGTTGCAGAGCCACGATGTCGTCAATTGGCGTCCAGCTGAAGGGGAAACAGTTCCAGAGCCCCAGGAGGGTGAGACCGTCGTTTTCGCCTCTTTTTTCCAGCGGGGTCTTTCTCTTCTTCCGAGTTCTTCCACTAGCTTCTCGCCTTTTATGAACTCGAGTTGGTGAATCTGAATCCCAACTCGATTATGCAAATCTCCATTTTTGTGACTCTCTGTGAGTGCTTCCTGGGTGTGGAACCCCATTTGAATCTCTTTAGATATCTGTTCCATGTCAAGCCCTAGCCCTCCAAGAAGAAAATCCAAGTAATTGTGGGGGCCGGCATCCAACTCAGGAACGAGATGAAGAGGACTTATATCAATATCCCTCTAAAATCTTCTATCAAAGGCTGGCATAAGGAATGGTTTTACTGTTCCGATCTTGAGCCAAGCCTTCCCCCTTTCATGGGTTTGCCCCGAGTGGTCATTGCCAAGTGGTCGTCTCTGCCCACCTCTGAAGAAATGGGGCAGGTCCACAAACTTGCTGGCAGGATTGACAAGCTGAAGAAAGCCAGGTTGTCTAGTCCATGGGTGGCTAGACATTTCTTGACTCGGAGCATGAGGCCACTGAAGCTGAGGTGCCACTTCAGCTGGGACTACACGGCGAAAGGTGATCCCAGCCGGGAATATGCTGATCTGATAGACAAGTACAAAGTGACTGATACCCTGCTGGATTTCTTTGCCAGTGGGGTGGTCGAAACTGAAGATACAGGGTGATTTGTGGTGGCTTATAGCCAGAAGAGGCCGCGCCCAAAGGTAACCCTTGCCGATGTTGTCTTGTAGTTCATCTGTGGTGAAGGCTTGTAGATATATGCCTAGATTGGCTCCTGGATGTGTAAAATATATTGTTGAACTGCTTGCAGTCATGTGAGGAGTTTGATGATGACTCCCGAACGCTGTCGGCCATAAAGTTGAAGAAGAGGCCGAGAAGTCCTTCTGCTGCCCAGCCCGACTCCAAGAGAGCGGGGAAGAGACTTTTTGTAGATCAGGGCAAGAAGAAGGTTATGAGGCCGAGTGCCGCAGCCGGGAGTCTGAAGATAAAAGACACTGCTAGTACAGCCCCTAGGCCACCGAGTCCCCGGCAGGGACAAGCGCAATCGAGCTCAGCATCATCGAACCCAATACGAGTGCCGCCGAGTACAAGGCCAAGTCCAGTGTGGCCAGGCTCAGTAACATCGAGCCCAAGAATGGTGCCGCCGAGTACCCAGGCACCCTAGCTAGCCACACCATGAGCGGGGCCGACCAGGATGGAAACACTGCCACCGACCATCGTGCCCTTAGGCTCGACAGCCAGCGGCCCTCCAGTGCCGACCTCTGGATCACCCGGACAGCGCCTTAAGTTCTCAGAGAGGTAGGTTGTTTTGACTCTTCCGAAAATCTTGTTTGGTGTGATAGTGTATTGATGTTTGACTCGTTATGTAGGAAGCGAGCCCACATTGATCTCAAGGAGACCACTCCGGCTACCCCCGTTGTCGAGCCAGCCCCAGCCGAGCCAGCACCGGCGAGCACACCTGCTGAGCCAGCGACGGTCCCAGTTGCAGAAACCGAGACCGTCCTGACTGCAGGGCTGCCGACACCAGCCGACCAAGGGGCGGTTGTCGAGGCTGTCGCTCTAGTCCCCAAGCCAGCCCCCGAGGCCCCGGAGGCCGCCGAGGTGAGGGCCAAGACCCCGTCGCTGTCCTCCTCGTCGTCGTTGTCCTTACCGCCTTCGGAAAGGTCGGACCTCCCCAGGCTCGAAGCCCCTCCCCGCAAGTTCCCAAGGACATTCCGCTAGACGGCCCCCGACGGGACTGCGAGGAGTTACAAGCATGACAAGGTTGCGGCGGAGAAGGAGCGTGAAGACTTGCTTCACGCCGCAATCGCCGCGTCCCATGGGATTAAGGTATGAATCTCGTCGTATTGGAATCTTGGTAGTCCTCCTTGCACGAGTGTTCTAATGCTTGACTTTGCCTCACACTGTTTCTCCCCGAGTAGAAACTGGTTGACCGCTCGGAGAGGATGAATGAGGTCCTGACCCGGGTTGCCCCCCAGCTCCAAGAATTGGACCAGCTCCAGGCTTTAAAGGCCGAAGTGGAAGGGCACAGCCAGGAGAGGGAATCTTGGCTAAGGGAGGCCGTTAATCAGCTCAGGACCAAGAATTGGGACCAAGCCAAGAAGATCGGAAGTAAGTCTCCAGAATGTCTCCCTGACTGATCCCTTAGTATATTTCTCCAGTTGTGTTGTTTTTCGATTGCCCAGTTGTGTCTTGACTGCCATGTTTAGTGCTTGACTATTATGATGTGTAGCCCTCGAAGTCGAGCTAAAGACCCGAACAGAGGGAGAAGTCCAGCTGAAGGAGGCCAAGAGAGCCAAGGCCGGGCTTGAAAAGGACAAGTCCGACCTGACAAGGGCCATGGCCAAGCTTGAGAAAGAGAAGGCTGACTTAAAGAAGGCCAATGCTAAGCTCGAGAAGGAAAAGGTTGAACTGGAGAAGGCCAAAGCCAAGTGGGAGGCTGACTACGAAAGTAAGTCTCTACACTGACAATGATCTTAACCAATCCATTAAGTACTTCATCTGCAGTTTGCCTGACAAGTTTACTTGTTGGTGAACTCGGGCAGCTGCTAGAGCCAATGCCCAAATCCAATTCCTGGCTTTTGCAGAGGAGATAAAGGTCGTCAAGGAGTCACAGGAGATCCTTGCCGAGTTTGTGAAAGGGCTCCTTGACGTGATGGATCCTTGTCATGTGGGAACCAGCTCCAACACGGTATCTCAGGTGCAGGCGCGCCTTAACGAAGCACCGAGTATCCTGAAGAGGCACTCGGATGAGCATACTATTGTCGGCGTGGCCTAAACCCTGGCGATGACAAAGTCCATCTACCCCAGGGTAGACATTGAAGCCATCAGAGAGGGATTCACCGAGGAGACGACACCTGAGGAGGTGTTGGAGCTGATAGCCAAGGCGAGGCCGACTACAGAGGTGATCACCCGAGACCTGGGTATGTAAAAACAGTCCATCATGCAGTCAGTGTATATGAATTTTTGTAAAGACATGTGTAAATATATGTGCAATGCCGCCAAGCTCTGAATTATTACTTAGTTGTCATTAGCTTTACCCGACTATATAATCTGCACCGAGTTGGTCTATAGGAACTTAATAAAATCGTTCACCGCAGAAGGCTGTACTCGGGCAAATATACAAAGTCGTTGCAAAACTTCATAACATAAGTAAAACAGGCTTGTATATTATTGACAAAGCACATATGATACATGCAGCTCCCGACTCACTACTAGGTTGGAACAAGCGACGTAGTGAGTCAGAGAAGTCTGTACACATGGAAAAGTATAAAACTCAGGTATAAAAGGACGTAGTTGTTCTATATTCCATGATTGTGATGAGGGCACCATCTTTGTCTTCAGTCGGTAGGCTCCTGGCCGCGTGACCTCAGCTATAATGAATAGCCCTTCCCATATTGGGGATAGTTTATGCCTGTCTTTGGTGGTTTGTATTTTTCTCAAGACGAGATATCTGACCAAAAAGGCACGGCCACGGACATTGCGATTGTGGTAGCGAAGCAGGCTTTGAAGATACCTTGCCGACTGGATTATTGCGATATCCCTTGCTTCTTCCAACTGATCTAGTTCGACCAATCAGGTATTATTTGAGGTGTCTTCTGAGTAAGCCCAAACTCGCGGAGAGCCGAACTCTAACTCGGTTGGTAGCATAGCCTCGACACCGTAAACTAGAAAGAAAGGGGATTGCCCTGTTGCCTGACTAACCGTGGTTCTGAGAGACCAGAGAACAGATGGGAGCTCTTGTACCCACCGGCCTGCATAAGGTTGTAGTCGGTCAAATTTCCTGGCCTTGATACCTTGTAAGACCATACCATTGGCGTGTTCATCCTGTCCATTGCTCTGCGGGTGTGCCACAGATGCATAGCAGATCTTGATGCTGAAGTCGTCACAGAAATCTTGAAACACGCCGCCCGTGAACTAAGTACCGTTGTCCGTGATGATGCGGCTAGGGACCCCGAATCGGTATAATATACTCATGATGAAATCCTTTGCTCGTGCCACTATTATGGTACCAACGGGTTTTGCCTCAATCCTCTTCGTGAATTTATCCACTGCGACAAACAAGTGTGTGAACCCTCCTGGCGCTTTCTTGAAAGGCCCAACCATGTCAAGCCCCCATACTGCAAAGGGCCAAGAGATTAGGCCTGTTTGGAGTTCTTGGGCTGGGAGATTGGTTTGTCTTGCATAGAACTGGCAACCCTCGCATGTGCGAACAATGTCTTTAGCATCTATTACTGCTGTTGGCCAGAAAATCCCTGCCGGTAAGCCTTTCCGACTAACGCCCTGGATGCGGCATGGTTGCCACATATGCCCGAGTGGATTTATTGTAGAATCTGCTTGCCCTCCTCGGTGGTGACGCAACGCATGAGGACACCGGATGCACTTCTTTGGTACAGGTCTTCTCCGACGACTAGGAAACTCTTGCTTTGACGTTTGATCTGTTCGGCTTTACTGCAATCTTCTAGGAGTTCATCGTCCAGAAGGAATTTGAGAACAGGAGTCCGCCAGTCTTGACATATGTTCAGTACTTCGTCTGTTGCCGAGGTAGGTTCACCTCCCGACTGCTCTAGCACTGGTTTCTTCTTGACTGATGGCTCCATAAGTTGCTCGACAAAGATCCCTATTGGGACCGCTTCTCGCTTAGATCCCATGTTGGCCAATTCGTCTGCAACATCATTGTATTGTCGTAGGACATGTGTTATCTCCAGCCCGTTGAACTTGTTTTCTAGCTTTCAGACCTCCTGACAGTATGCCACCATTGTGTCGTTGAGGCATGTCCAGTCCTTCATGACTTGGTTAACCACGAGTTGAGAATCTCCTCGCACAACCAGTCGGCGGATGCCAAGTGATATAGCAATGCGGAGCCCGTGGATGAGTGCCTCGTACTCGGCGATGTTGTGGGAAGCCGGGAAGTGGATCTGGAGAACGTACTTGAGTTTTTCACCAGTTGGGCACGTCAGTATGACGCTGGCCCCGGCGTCGTCGATCCACAGAGAACCGTCGAAGTGCATTGTCCAGTACTCTAGCTTCACTGTTGATGTAGGCATTTCAACTTTTGTCCACTCGGCTGTGAAGTCGACTAGAGCTTGTAATTTGATAGATATTCGTGGCTGAAAGGTGATGTTGAACACCATCAACTCAAGCGCCCATTTACTAATTTGGCCGGTGGCCTCACAATTATGCAGGACGTCCCCAAGTGGATACGATGTGACTACCGTAACTTGATGTGCTTGGAAATAATGCACCAGCTTCCAGACTATGATCAGTAGGCCGTACAGTAGCTTCTAGACCTGCGGATATCTCATCTTTGAGTTGGCAAGGACCTCGCTGACAAAGTAGACTGGCCGTTGAATCTTCTATATGTGACCCTATTCGGATCGCTCGACCACCAGCACCATGCTGACTACCTGAGAAGTTGCCGCCAGATACAGCATTAATGGTTCTTGGGGCATTGGTGATGCCAACATGGGTGGTGATGTGAGAAATTTCTTGAAGTCTTTGAAGGCTTGCTGGGCTTCGGGAATCCATTGGAAATTGTCTGCTTTCTTCAATAGCTTGAAAAAGGGCATGCCCCGTTCGCCTAGTCAGGAAATAAACCGACTGAGTGCCGCCATGCAGCCTGTCAGCTTCTGGACGTCCTTCTGGCTAGTCGGGCGTGCCATGTTCATGATTGCGTTAACTTTCTTTGGGTTGGCCTCGATGCCGCGATGGAAAACGATGAAGCCAAGTAGCTTGCCAGATGGCACACCGAAGGTGCACTTTTCCGGATTCAACTTCATTTTGAATCTTCAAAGATTTTGGAAAGTTTCTTCCAAGTCAGCGATGAGGTCTTTTTTGGACTTGGTCTTGATCACCACGTTGTCGACGTATGCCTCCACGTTGCGCCCGATCTGAGTGTGTAGACACCGCTGAATGGCCCGATCTTTAGGCAGTCCTCCTCCTTGAGGCTGATTTGGTGGTATCCCGAGTAATAGTCGAGAAAGCTGAGAACTCACACCCTGCAGTTAAATCCACCACCTGATCTATTCTGGGTAGACCAAATGGATCCTTGGGGCACGCCTTGTTAAGATCGGTGTAGTCGACGCACATGCGCCATTTACCGTTTTTCTTCCAGACCAGGACTGGGTTTGCCAGCCAATCTGGGTGATAAACCTCTTTGATGAACCCAGCTGCGAGAAGCTTGGTTATCTCCTCCCGGATAGCATCTTTACGGTCTTGGGCGAAGCGCCGCAGCCGTTGCTTGACTGGCTTGGTGTCTATCTTGACATTGAGGGCATGCTCGATCACCTCCCTTGGTACGCCCAGCATGTCAGACGGTTTTCTCGCGAAGATATCCTTGTTGGCTTGGAGGAAGGTGACGAGCGCGTCTTCCTATTTGGGGTCGAGTCCGGTCCTGACTAGAGCAGTCTTGGAGGGGTCGGAAGGGTCCAGGGGGATCTTCTTCGTGTCAGAATCTGCTAAAATTCCTGACTTCGCTACTTTTTTGGCCGGAACTTGATCATCCTCGACTTCGGTTGTGGCGGCTTGCCGAATGCTGTTGCGTCCGACTGCTGCCCCTTGTGATGGAGCCAACTCGCAGCTCTCCTTGTTGCAGGTGATGGCTTGCTTGACGTCGCTGCGGAGGGAGAGGACTCCTGCTGGCCCAGGCATTTTGAGCACCATGTAGGTATAGTGCGGTATCGCCATGAATTTGGCGAGCGCCGGCCGTCCGAGTATCGCGTGGTGTCGATGCTTTGCACCGGCAATAAAACTATAGGGCTACTCGGCGAAGGTGAATTTGGTGGATTGCAGAGGAACACAGGAGATTTATACTGGTTCAGGCCCTCGATGTGAGGTAATACCCTACGTCCAGTTGAGGTGTTATTCCTCTGAGGTGTTTGATGATCGATGATCTCGTTGTGGTTGCCCTGAGGGGCACCCTGCCTCCCTTTATATACTAGAGGACAGGGGTACATGATAAGGATCCCAGCCGGATACGGCCAAGGGATATCCTTCTTAGAGATAGAGACCTATTCGACTAAGACTATGCTTTCTTGTTATACAAGGTAAAGCCTGCCGGGTGCTATCTTATCTCTAATTACATGGCTTGGCCCATCCTCTATCCGAGTGGCCCATATACTGGTAATGAGGTACCTGGGGCCCATGGCCTCCACAGTAGCCCCTGAGACCTTCATAGTTGAGTCACAGCTGATGCCGAGTGCTCATCCTCCACGGTGAAGATTGCCCGAGTGCAGTGCTCCCGAGTACCCTTTGTCCGAGTAAGTCTTCTTCCGAGTCCTGCTTCATATCAGCTGGCAGCGAGGCTATGAAGGGCTTCATAAAGATATATGAATTGTGTGCGCCGAATAGGCGCACCTATTAGGTGTAGCCCCTGACTTTGTGCTTAATTGTGAAGACAATTAAACATAAAGTCAAAGATCTTTAACCTGGAAGTCTTTCCCGAGTAGATTACTACCGGTATATGGGACTCTTCGGTATCATGTCAACCGGAATAAACTTTATAGTCTTGCCGAGTAGGAGACTACTCGTATGTAGGACTCTTCGACTTCATGTTAGTCAGAATATGTGTTTATAGTCTTGTTGAGTAGGAAGCTACTCGTATATGGGACTCTTCAGCATCATGTCAGTTGAAAAAAGTGGTTTATAGTCTTTTTTGAGTGGCGTCCCACCCAAAAGTCAGACTCCTCCACGTCATGTCAGCGGGAAAAGATATTTATAGTCTCTCCCGAGTAGTGCACTACTCGAAAGTTAGACTCTTCCGCATCATGTCAGCGAGTAAAATGTCGCTCATGGCAACTGATGGCCACACATGTAGGCCGAGTACCACTGTATGAAAATAAATCCAGGGCGTGGTCAGGTGTACCCGAGAAAGATACCTGCATCTCCAATTTTAATGAAGACCAGCTTGTGATCCTTGTAAGGATATATCCTCGAGACCTGGTGGATAAAACAGATACCCAAACATATATGTTTAGCAATAAGGCTCTCATGAAGCATATCTGTTTACCTCATCGGCTCCTGTTAGTAGCACCAGCGCTATAATTTCAACTCAGCCTGCGAGCAGCCCACATGGAGCATGCTACTGTAGGAACTCATATCTTGATGGCCCAGTGCTGGCTGTGTAGGCCCAAGCCCATCTAGTCGGCATCGGCTCTATAAAACCGAGGAGAGAGAAAAAGATTCCTTCATCTTCCCCAAATCAGCCAATCGCTTCGTCTTCCTCCTTCGCGCCCAACTTTTTGCCTCCCGCCCGGCTAGGGTTAGATGCTGCTATTCCCCACCCGAACTCGGGCGATTCCAATTCTCTCCGTTTGTTCCAAGCCCCCGATTTGCTTTTCCCCAAATCTCACCGCCTCCAGTCATGCTGAAGGCTTTGGATCTTGCGGTGTGCCGGGGAGTTCTTGGCCGATTTCATATTGCGGCTCGGTGAAGCTGAAGCGGCTGGAGAATGAGCTGAAGCTGCCCAGCCAAGAGGTGATTCACTGGCGGTCGGCTAGGGATGAGTCGAGCCCAAATCCCCGACCTGGTGAAACGGTAGTTTTCGCCTCTTTTTTTGATCGAGGCTTGTGCCTTCCGTCTTCTGATTTCTTCCGCCGCATCCTTGACTTCTATGGGCTGGAGTTGGTGCATTTGAACCCCAACTCGATTCTTCAGATCTCCATCTTTGTCACTCTGTGCGAGTGCTATTTGGGTGTGGAACCCCATTTCAACTTCTTTAGGCATTTGTTCCATATTAAACCCCAGCCCTCCAAAAATAACATCAGCGTGATTGGGGGGCTGGTCTTCAGTTGAGGAGTGATAGGAAAAAGTCATATCTTGATCTTCCCTTGAAATCCTCCTTGAAGGGTTGGCATAGGGAGTGGTTTTATTGCGCCGATCTAGCTCCCTCTTTGCGGCCATTCACCGGCTCGCCGCCGGTAGTTTTGCCAAATTGGTCGGCAGACCTGACCTATGAAGAGATGGGTCAAGTGCACCAACTGCTGACGAAGCTGGATAACTTCAAGAAGGCCGGCCTGATTGGTCCCTGGGTGGGCGGTTCCTGACTCGGCACTTCCAGCCCCTGAAGCTGAGGAGCGCGTTTGGCTGGGATTACCAGGGAAGAGATGACCCTGACCGGGTCAGCCGGGAGTCGGCCAATGAGCAGAAGGTGACAGAGACCCTGTTCGGATACTTCTCCAGTGGGGTAACTGAAACCGAGGACAAGAAGAGACGCATTGCGTCTTACAGGCATAGCTGGCCCCAGTCCGAGGTAACATCCGTCTTTGCTTTGTAGCGCATGCCTGCGGACTCGGATGTTTGAGTCCCTGGCAATATATGACGTATCTTGTTGAATCTCTTGTAGTGGTGTGTGGAGTTCGATGAAGACTCCCACCCATTGTCGGCCATCGCGTCGAAGAAGAGGCCGAGGAGTCCCTCTGCTGCCCAACCCGACTCCAAGAGAGCAGGGAAGAAACCGATTTTGTATCGGGGCGAGGGGGCCATGACGCCGCGCGCCGTGGCGGGAAGCCTGAAAGTAAAGGACGCCGCCATCGCGGCGCCCGGGCGATCAAGTCCCAGGTTGAGACCTGCGGGTTTGAGCCCGACGTTGTCGAGCCCGGCTACAGTGCCGCCGAGGGGCCAGCTAGAGCAGACGCCGCCAGGGGCGGTGGCGCCCAAGCCGACCACACCAGAATCGGAGCCGACTCGGGCTGATGCGCCACCGCCGACTGTGACGCCGACCGGGCTGACTACCTGAGCTAGCGCTCCGCTGGGGACCGGGTCGCCCGGCAGGAAGCTGAAGTTCTCCAAGAGGTGCGCTGCTCTGGGTCTTCTGAAATTCTTGCGTGTTGGAGTAGTGTCTTGATGTCTTGTTTCGTCGTGCTGGAAGCGGGCCGATATCGATCTCAAGGAGATCAATCCGACCACTCCCCTTGAAGAGCCTGCCCCAGCCGAGCCGGCAGCCACGAACACACCCGCTGAGTCGGTGGCCAGCCCGGTCGCGAAGACCGAGGTGGTCTCGACTGCAGGGTCGCCGCCGCCACCCGACCAAGAGGCGGCTACTGAGGTTGAGGCCCCAGCCCCTGAAGCGTCACCCGTTGCGGAGGCCGCCGCCGGGGCCCCTGAGCCGGCCCCCGAGGCTGCGGGGGACGGCGATGTGGAGGCCGGGACCCCATCGCCGTTGTGGTCGTCGTCATCGTCGTCGCCGCCGTCAGAGATCCCACACCTGCCTCAGATCGAAGCTCCTCCACGTGTGATGCCTCGGACATTCACATGGACAACTCTTGACGGGACAGTGAAGAGCTTCAGGCTTGATGAAGTCGTCGCGAGGAGGGAGCGCGAAAACTTGCTTCGCGCCGCTATCAGCGGGTCCAAGGGAGTTGGGGTATGATCCTTGTGGTAGAGTCTTGGTGATCTTCTTGTTTTGTCGTCTGACTCCGTCCTTGATTTGTCTCTTATCCTGAGCAGAAGCTTGTCGACCGCAATGAGGCAATGACAGAAATCTTGGTCGAGGTGGCTCCCCACCTCACAGAATTGGAGCAGCTCCGGGCATTGAAGGCCGAGATGGAGGAGCGTCATGCAGGGAGGGAGGCCTGGCTGAAGAGTGGTGCCGACCAGTTCAGGGAGGAGACTTGGGCCCAAGCCAGAAAGATCAGAGGTAAAATCCCCGAATATATCTTCCCGACCAAACCGTCGATGTATTCATCCAGCTGCGTTGTTCCCGACTGCCCAGTTATGTCATGACTGCTCGGTTGAGCTCTTGGCTAATCTGTCGTGCAGCCCTCGAAGCGGAGTTGAAGACACGAACAGAGAGGGAGTCACAGCTGAAGGAGGCCGAAGAAGCTAGGGCCGAGCTTGAGAAGGTCAAGGCTGACCTGACAAGGGCCAACGCCGAGCTTGACCGGGAGAAGGCCGAGTTGAAGGAGGCCGTCGTCAAGCTCGGTAAGGAAAAAGCTGAACTGGAGAAGACCGTGGCCGGGTGGGAGGCCGACTACGAAAGTAAGTCCTCAACCTGACCGTGATCTTAGCCAATCCAGTAGTCGTTCCGTCTGTAGCCGAATCTGACAAGTTTACTTGCCAGCGGACCTGGGCAGACATGAGAGCCAATGTCCAGGCCCAGTATCGGTTCTACACTGAGGAGATAAGAGTGATCAGGGAGTCACGGGAGGCCCTCGTCGGGTCCGTGAAAGGGCTCCTTGATCTCATAGATCCCCGCCCTGTGAGAACCAGTTGCAGCCGGATCCCCCAGATAGAGGCGCGTCTTGAGGATGCACCGAATGCCTTGAAAAAGTACTCGGATGAGCATGTCATTGCCAGCGTGGCCCAGACCCTGGCGATGACCAAGTCCATCTACCCAAGAGCAGATATCGAAGCCATCGGGGAGGGGTTTGCCAAGGAGACGACGCCGGAGGAGGCGCTGGAGCTGATTGCCAGGGCAAAGCCAACTGCTGAAATAATTACCCGAGATCTGGGTCTGTAAGGACAACATGTTATGTAGTCGGTATGTATAAACTTTTGTAAAAAAGCATGTGTAAATATGTGTGCAGTGCCGCCAAGCTTGCTACTCAGTCGTCACTAGCTTTACTTGACCGTGTAGTCTGCGCCGAGTTAGTCTGTCAGAACTTAATAAAAACGTTCAACGTAAGGAGCTGTACTCGGGCAAACGTGACAGTCATAGTAAGGCTTCGTAACTGAAGTAAGATAAGCTCGTATGTTGTTGACAGAACACATATATACATGCAGCCCCCAACTCACTACTCGGTTGATACAAGCAGCGTAGTGAGTCAGAGAAACTGTACACATGAAAAAAGTATAAAACTCAGGTATAGAAAGGACGTAGCTGTTCTATGTTCCATGAGTTGTTGATGAGGACGCCGTCTTCAGTCTTCAGTCGGTAGGTGCCTGGCCGCGTGACCTCGGCTATAATGAACGGCCCTTCCTAGATGGGGGATAGTTTATGCCTGTCTTTGGTGGTTTGCATTTTCCTCAAAACGAGATCCCTGACCAAAAAGGCGCGGCCACGGACATTGCGGTTGTGGTAGCGACGCAGGCCTTGAAGATACCTTGCCGACTAGATTGTTGCGGTGTCTCTTGCTTCTTCCAACTGATCTAATTCGACCAGTCGGGTATTGTTGGAGATGTCTTCTGAGTAGGCCCGGGCGGAGAGCCGAACTGTAACTCTGTCGGTAGCATAGCCTCGGCACCGTAGACCAGGAAGAAAGGGGATTGCCCTGTTGCCCGACTAACCGTGGTTCTGGGAGACCAGAGAACCGATGGGAGTTCTTGTACCCACCGCACCGCGTATGGCTGTAGTCGGTCAAATATCCTGGCCTTGATGCCTTGTAAGACCATACCGTTGGCTCGTTTGACTTGCCCGTTGCTCCGTGGGTGTGCCACAGATGCGTAGCAAATCTTGATGCCGAAATCTTCACAGAAGTCTTGGAATACGCCGCCCGTGAATTGAGTACCGTTGTCGGTGATGATGCGGTTAGGGACTCCGAACCGGTATAGTATACTCATGATGAAGTCCTTTGCTCGTGCCACTGTAATTGTTGCAGCGGGTTTAGCCTCAATCCACTTGGTGAATTTATCCACCGCGATGAATAAATGTGTAAACCCTCCTAGCGCTTTCTTGAAAGGCCCAACCATGTCGAGCCCCCATACTGCGAATGGCCAGGAAATAGGGATAGTTTGGAGTTGCTGGGCTGGGAGATTTGTTTGTCTTGCGTAGAACTGGCAACCCTCGCACTTGCGAACAATGTCCTTGGCGTCTGTTACTGCTGTGGGCCAGAAAAATCCCTGCCGGTAAGCCTTTCTGACTAACGTCCTGGATGCGGCATGGTTGCCACATATGCCCGAGTGGATTGAATGCAGAATCTGCTTGCCCTCCTCGGTGGTGACGCAGCGCATGAGGACACCGGATGCGCTCCTTCGGTACAGGTCTTCTCCAACTAGTAGGAAGCTTTTGCTTCGACGCTTGATCGGCTCGGCTTGACTGCGATCTTCTGGGAGTTCATCGTCCAGGAGAAATTTGACAACAGGAGTCCTCCAGTCTTGACATATGTGCAGCACCTCATCTGTGGGCAGGGTAGGCTCGCCTCCCGACTGCTCCGGTGCCGGTTTCTTCTTGACTGATGGCTCCATAAGTTACTCAACAAAGATTCTAGTTGGAACTGCTTCTCGCTTGGATCCCATGTTTGCCAGCTCGTCTGCTGCGTCGTTGTATTGACGCAGGACATGTGTGATTTCCAGCCCGTCGAACTTGTTTTCCAGCTTGCGGACCTCATGACAGTATGCCACCATGGTATCATCGAGACAAGTCCAGTCTTTCATGACTTGGTTTACCACGAGTTGAGAATCCCCACGCACAACCAGTCGACGTATGCCGAGTGATATAGCGATGCGGCGCCCGTGAAGAAGTGCCTCGTACTCGGCGACATTGTGGGAAGCCGGGAAGTGGATTTGTAGAACGTACTTCAGTTTTTCGCCAGTGGGGGACGTCA
The DNA here is from genome assembly GCA_003991445.1 of Oryza meyeriana var. granulata. Taxonomy (NCBI): domain Eukaryota; kingdom Viridiplantae; phylum Streptophyta; class Magnoliopsida; order Poales; family Poaceae; genus Oryza; species Oryza meyeriana. Next base: position 553,376 of record RYFJ01000637.1, on the reverse strand, counting down.
ATATGACTCCGGCCCCGGCGCCGCCGATCCGTAGGGAACTGTCGAAGTACATTGTCCAGTACTCTAGCTTTGCTGTTGGTGTTTGGAGTTGAACTTCTGTCCACTCGGCCACGAAGTCGGCTAGAGCTTGAGATTTAATTGCTGTCCGTGGCTGAAAGGTGATGTCGAACGCCATCAACTCGAGTGCCCATTTAGCGATTTGGCCGGTGGCCTCGTGATTATGAAGGACATCCCCGAGTGGAAACGTTGTGACCACCGTGACTTGATGTGCTTGAAAATAATGCACCAACTTCCGGACTGTGATGAGTAGGCCATATAGCAGCTTCTGGACCTGCGGATATCTCGTTTTGGAGTCGGCAAGGACCTCGCTGACAAAGTAGACTGGCCGTTGTATTTTCTGAATATGACCCTGTTCGGATCGCTCCACCACCAATACCGTGCTGACTACCTGAGTGGTTGCCGCCAGATATAGCATTAGCGGTTCTTGGGGCATGGGTGACGCCAACACGGGAGGTGATGTGAGGAATTGTTTGAAATCTTTGAAGGCTTGCTGGGCTTCCGGAGTCCATTGGAAGTTGTCCGCCTTTTTGAGGAGCTTGAAGAAGGGCATACCCCGTTCGCCCAGTCGGGAAATAAACCGGCTGAGTGCCGCCATGCAGCCCGTCAGCTTCTGGACGTCTTTGAGGATAGTCGAGGGTGCCATGTTCCTGAAGGTGTTGACTTTCTCCGGGTTGGCCTTGATGCCGCGATGCGAGACGATGAAGCCGAGTAACTTTCCGGATGGCACACCGAAGGCGCCTTTTTTCGGGTTCAACTTCATCTTGAATCTTCGAAGGTTTTGGAAGGTTTCTTCTAGGTCAGCGATGAGGTCTTCTTTGGACTTGGTCTTGATCACCACGTCGTCGACGTAGGCTTCCACGTTACGCCCGATCTGGGTGTGTAGACACCGCTGAATGGCCCGTTGATAGGTTGCTCCAGCATTCTTCAGACCGAACGGCAGTGTGATGTAGCAGTATGCTCCAAACGGCATGATGAAAGATGTCTTTAAGCAGTCTTACTCCCTCAGGCTGATTTGATGGTATCCCGAGTAGCAGTCGAGAAAGCTGAGTAGGTCGCACCCTGCCGTGGAATCAACCACCTGATCTATCCGGGGAAGACGAAATGGGTCCTTGGGGCACGCTTTGTTGAGGTCGGTGTAGTGACGCACATGTGCGATTTACCATTTTTCTTTCGGACCAGAACTGGGTTTGCCAGCCAATCCGAGTGATAGACCTCTTTGATGAACCCTGCTGCGAGGAGCTTGGTAATCTCCTCCCGAATAGCATCCTTGCGGTCTTGTGCGAAGCGCTGCAGCCGTTGCTTGACTGGCTTGGCGTCTGTCTTCATGTTTAGGGCGTGCTCGATCACCTCCCTTGGTATGCTCGACATGTCGGACGGTTTCCACGTGAAGATATCCTTGTTGGCTTGGAGGAAGGTGACGAGCGTGTCTTCCTATTTGGGGTCGAGTCCGGTCCCGACTAGAGCAGTCTTGGAGGGGTCGGAAGGGTCCAGGGGGATCTTCTTCGTGACAGAGTCCGCTAAAATTCCCGACTTCGCTGCTTTTTTCGCCGGAACTTGATCCTGCTCGACTTCGGTTGTGGCGGCTTGCCGAATGCTATCGCGCCCGACTGCCGCCTCTTGTGATTGAGCCAGTTCGCAGCTCTCCTTGTCGCAGGTGAAGGCTTGCTTGATGTCGCTGCGGAGGGAGAGGACTCCTGCTGGCCCAGGCATCTTCAGCACCATGTATGTATAGTGCGGTATCGCCATGAATTTGGCAAGTGTCGGTCGTCCGAGTATCGTGTGGTACGCGGTCTCGAAGTTGGCCACCTCGAAACAGACGTTTTCCATGCGGAAGTTATCCTACATGCCGAAGGTTACCGGCAAGGTTATCTGCCTGAGTGGGGTTGATGACAGGCCGGGAATTATCCCGTGGAAGGGCGCGGTGCTCGGCCGTAGTTCTGAACGAGGAATCTTCATCTTGTCCAAAGTCTTGGTGAACAGGATATTGAGCACGCTACCTCCGTCGATGAGGGTTTTCTTTAGCCTGATGTTTCTGATGACCGGGTCCAGGACGAGTGGATAGTGTCCCGGGTGGGAAACCCGATCTGGGTGATCTACGTGATTGAAGGTGATGGCCATCTCTGACCAGCGCAGGTACTGGGGGGAGTCCGTCGTAGAGACCGTGTTGATGTCGCGCGCTGAAAGCTTCTGTTTACGCTTGGACTCGTACGCGAGCGGCCCCCCGAAGATGTGGTTGAGCTCGGCCTGGGGATCTTGAAAATCGTCGGCCGGACCCTGATCTGGCTTGTCTTTGTCCTTGTTGGCGCCAGATGATGAAGCCTGCTCGGAGGCAAACTTCTTGAGCATGTAGCAGTCTTTGGCCACGTGCTATAGTGCCACTCCGAGCCACCTTAGGTGGGTAATCGAGACATCCGTAGCCCTAGATCATGTCACAGTGCTATTTTGGGCTCAGTCCGCCAGCCACCATGCATTTCCAGTGATCGGCAAGATCGGGCTGCCACTATCCGTGCATGCTGCGCTCGTGCAGGAGCCGTGGGGACCCGCCGCCGTTGCTTGCTCGTCACCGGGATCCTGCCGTGCCCATTTTTGCTGGCGTCATGCTGCTTTGGGCTCAGCCCGGCCATGCTGCACCGTGTCACCTTGCCTCTCACACTCGGGCGAGAGGTAGAAGACGACCCCCTCGACTGTGTGGCCGATAGCTAGGGCCCACACCGTATAATACCGCTTCGTATAGTGTACCGTATCCTATACTCAACCATGCATCAATGAAATGTGGGTCCATATGAGTAGAAAACGTGTTTAAAACGGTATTTATCCTCTGGGTCACTGACAGATGGGTCCCACTGGGATTACGTGACCGGCTTGGCTCTGGTTAGTGGGGCTGGACCCACCTATCAGTCGCTCATCCTTTTCAGTAAAAAATAATTCATCAACTAAATAAATTTTGGGCTGGTCCCACCTGTCAGTCTCTACGCAACCTGGGTTGGGTCCTATACTGTTGGGCTGCCCGAAGCACGGTAACTTTTCACAATTAATTTGGATTAATTCAAATTTGAATCTTTAAAAGGCTATAACTTTTAAACTGTAGCTCCAATTCAAGTGAAACTTGAACCTAAATTCATCTATTTTCAAGATCTATATGTTGGTACCAATTTTGTCCTTTATGAATTTTTCTAGATTTTTGTGATTTATTTGAATTCCATCCCGAGTTCAAATTAAATCCTTCGCTTGTAAATTTAGCGTTCAAAGGAGCTACGGAGTTGATCAAGGATCAGGAACAGTAAGACCCTGAGCAATATGGATCCCAATGCAAAATGTCAATGTTTTACACCGGCAATATGAATATGGGGCTACTCGGCGGATGGAAACTCGGTGGATTGCAAAGGAACACAGGGAGATTTTATACTAGTTCAGGCCCTCGATGTGAGGTAATACCCTATGTCCAGTTGTGGTGGTATTCCTTTGAGGATGTATGGTGGTGATTCTAGTGAACCAACTCAACCTGCCCTCAGGGGGCGCACTGCCTCCCCTTATATACTGGGGGACAGGGTAACAAGGTAGGAGTCCCAACCGGATTATGGCCAAGGGGTCTCCTCTTAGAGATATAACGCACCCAACTAAGACTGTGTTTTCCTTATCATACAAGGCAAAGTCTTCTAGGAATTACTATATCTCTAATTATAAGGCCAGGCCCATCCTCTATCTGAGTGGCTCATATGCTTGTCATGAGGTACCCGGGGCCCATGGCACCCACAGTAGCCCCTGAGACCTTCATAGTTGAGTCACAGCTGATGCCGAGTGCTCATCCTCCACGGTGAAGTCTTCTCGAGTGCATTGCTCCCGAGTACTCTTTGTCCGAGTGCTTCTTCTCCCGAGTCCTGCTTCATGTCAGCTGGCAGCGAGGCTATGAAGGGCTCCATGTAGAAGTATAAATAGTGTGCACCGAATAGGTGCACCTATTAGGTGTAGCCCCCGACTTTGTGCTTAATTGTGAAACAATTAAACATAAAGTCAAAGATCTTTAACCTTGTAGTCCTTCCCAAGTAGTACACTACTGGTATATGAGACTCTTCAGTATCATGTCAACTGGAATATGATTTATAGTCTTGCCAAGTAGCATGCCACTCATATATGGGACTCTTCAGCTTCATGTCAGTTGGAAAAGAGGGTTTATAGTCTTTCCCGAGTGGCGTCCCACTCGGGAGTTAGACTCCTCAGCGTCATGTCAGCTGGAAAAGATATTTATAGTCTCTCCCGAGTAGTGCACTACTCGGAAGTTAGACTCTTCAGCGTCATGTCGGCTGGAATAATGTTGCTCATGGCAACTGGTGGCCAAGCATGTAGGCCGAGTACCACTTTATGAAAATTAATCCATTGCGTGGTCAGGTGTACTCGAGAAAGATACCTGCATCCCCAATTTTAATGAAGACCAGCTTGTGACCCTTATAAGGATATATCCTCGATAGCTGGTGGATAAGACAGATACCCAAACACATGTGTTTAGCAATTAGGCCTTCATGATGCATATCTGTTTACCTCATCGGTTCCTGTTGGTAGCATCAGCACTGCGATTTTAACCCAGCCTACGAGAGGCCCATATTGAGCGTGCTACTGTAGAAACTCATATCTTGGTGGCTGCTACCAAATAAGCCGGTCTGAACCGACCTACCAAGCATAGCTCTATAGAAGTAGCATCCATCGCATGTCAGGACGAGTACTCTAGCATTGGTAATTGCAATTAGCCAGAAGAATCCTTGTCTGCAAGCCTTTCTGACTTATGTTCTGGATGCAGCCTGGTTGCCACAGGTGCCTGAGTAGGTATGTTGCAGAATCTGCTTGCCCTCCTCAGGTGTGACGCGGTACATGAGAACTCCGGATGCGCTTTGACGACGTAAGTCTTCTCTGACTTGGGTAAAGCCGAATAAGGTACCCAAACGCGGTACATGAGAACTCCGGATGCGCTTTGACGACGTAAGTCTTCTCTGACTTGGGTAAAGCCGAATAAGGTACCCAAACCTTGCGTTAACAAAGGGTTCGGCTGGCGACCCTCATGGGGTGTACCATATCCAACAGAGCCATAGCCAAATAAGGTACCCGAACCTTGCATTAGCATAGGATTCGGCTGGCGACCCTCATGGGGCGAACCCGATCTGACAGAGTTGTGACCAAATAAGGTACCCAAACCTAGCATTAGCATAGGATTCGGCTGGCGACCCTCTGTTCGCACCAAAAACCACCGGGTGTGCCAAGAAGCTTGTTGATGATCTGGTTTGATGCGATTGAACATACGAAGGCCTGGGAGATCTGCTTAGCTCCAGTGCAGGTCCTAAAATATTTGAGGTTCGTAGGCGTGCCAGTCAATTTGACCCCGTAATTGACAAGGAGAATATTAGCTTAGGGATTCAATCGGCCAATAAGAATCCCGCTAGCCGATTGCCGAAGGAATGCTTGAGCATCGACTGAAAGCTGATGATAAAACTTTGTCCGGGCCCCAGCTGTCCGCGCCCGGGTCTCGTGCCCGTGCCCGGGTCCTCGTGCCCAGGTCTTCGCTCCCGGGTCCTCGCTTGTGCTCATGCCCGGGTCAGTAGTAATTGCACATTGGCTATCGGCCGATACGGACTGATGTAGGCTCCTTGTAGCCAATGGCCGATGGCACCTGTGTATCGGCTAGGAAACCGATAACACTATAAGCAAATACATAAGCTGTCAGTATAACATGTGCATCGGCTAGAAGCCGATGATAAAATAGATAGGCAGAATAGTAAGCTAGCCGACTGCCAAGGAAACACATGTGCATCGGCTAGAAAACCGATGATAATATAGATGACCAAAATAGTAAAGATAATACAGTCGGCTTTATAAAAAGATAACCTATTGGCTAATCACTCCGATTAGAAACGTCGCATATACACCGATCGGCTCGTCAAGGATAAATCTATTATTATCAATCTAATAGTTCAGACCTAACTGATGCAGCACAGATTAATAATAATAAAGGAACCTCAACAAGCCGATAGACCTAATGCAACTGTGATGTAATAAGATAACTTATCGGCTATACATTCCGATAAGACACTTGCGCAAAAACCATCAACCTAGCAGGCACGATTTATCGCTGGCAGCTCAGTAGGTCGGACCCAACCGATGCAACACGAACTGATGATAAATCGCCCCCAGTAAGCTGATAAGATCTACGCACGCGTGATGTGGTACACCTGATCGGCCTAAGAGGTCGGACCAAACCGATGCAGCCGTAGACAGGGCAGATACACCTGGGTAAGGGGTGACGAGTCTTACCCTCTCGCAGGAGTTCGGACCTAACCGATGCAGCCCCGCTCGAGAAGCAAGAACCCGTCGAAAGGGTGGCGATGCGCCGAATTTGATTGATCTGTGTGGATAATTTACAAGGTGCCCGGGCGTACGTATTTATACCCCGAGTTACATGAGTCCTTATAGGACATGGAACAAGACTTTCCTAACTAGAAAAGGAAAACTAACAGACCTGATCGGACAAGAGATCAGGTTTCCTAAAAGATAAAACTATCTAATAGATAAGATAAATAACTGCCATAACGTGTGTGACATCCTGGCCCAATTAGGATATGGCCCATATGGCCCATGAGTGCGGTGTGCACATGATTAGTACCACCTTGCTAGTTGAGCAAGGGTTGAACCAACTTATAAGGCCTTGTCCCTCCAACCATAGTACTTCCGGGTTAACCCTTTTACACGAAGCGAGGACGAAAGTGTAAGTGGGGTGCTATGTGTAAGTGGGCCCGCCCGTCGGTTGGGCTGGGCTATGCGGTTCTGGAGGGCAGGGTGTTACAAATGGTATCAGAGCCGACCCTCGCGGTTGCGCGTACGGGTCAGTGTGCGGGCATATGGCGCATGGCGCATGTGGGCTCGGTGTGAGGCACATGGCATGGCATATGGCGCCGGCACTAGACGTACGGACGTGCGCTAAGAGGGGGCGCGTTCCTGGACATTTGCCTATATGCCTGTGTGGCTATGCGGGTAAGTTGGACTGGCGGGGACGCCAGGTCCTTTGAGGGGGGGTGTGTGTGACATCCTGGCCCAATTAGGATATGGCCCATATGGCCCATGAGTGCGGTGTGCACATGATTAGTACCACCTTGCTAGTTGAGCAAGGGTTGAACCAACTTATAAGGCCTTGTCCCTCCAACCATAGTACTTCCGGGTTAACCCTTTTACACGAAGCGAGGACGAAAGTGTAAGTGGGGTGCTATGTGTAAGTGGGCCCGCCCGTCGGTTGGGCTGGGCTGTGCGGTTCTGGAGGGCAGGGTGTTACAACGTGGTCTTCACGATTCCTTCTCAAATCCGGTTTCTTCTGGATTAATTTCCTCCAGTTGATATAGCTTCTATCTTTACCGAATCTGATATGAGCCGTGCCAAATTTTGGCGTTAACACCCTCGTGGGGCATACCCTACTTAGTCGAGTTGCGATCGAATAAGGTACCTGAACCTAGCGTTAGCGTAGGATTCGGTTGGAGACCCTCATGGGGCGTACCTCACCCAATCGAATAGTATCCGACCCCCAACTAGCGCCGGAGGTCGGTTGTCAGCTCACATGGAGCGTAGCCAGGGAAGATGACATCCTGACTGGCGCAAGTACTCGGTCAGTAGCCCTCATGGAGCATTCCGAGTGATTCTTGGCAGACTTGTCTAGCCCTCAAGCGTAGGAGATAGGCTCGCAGCCCTAAGTTCCTGTCACGCGTATCTGGAGCTGGCCCTGCACTATAAACATATCGGATGAGTAGCATCTGATGATGAAAACAATCACCCAAATAAAATGTATTTTACAATATATGTAAATATGAGTTCTTCCTCTTATTAATATTAATTTCTCCGAGTAGTTGACCCCTCACGTTTAAGCACTCTGCCCGACTAATCATAGCCCCCGAGCGTCGGGAGTTGGCTCATGCCTCTTTCCCAGACACGTGTTTTGGGTGACTTGAGTTCGTCTTTCATGGAGTAAAGTTTCACGGATCAGGATTTATGCTACTCGAATACTTTTGCAATCATTTAAGAGAAAAAACAAGAAAAAAGTGCAGCTTGTACAACTATTAGTGTAAGGGGCTGCGGCATTGGCGAGGCCAAGTGAAGAAATATTTATCAGGAAGCGACTTAGCTGTTCGGTATGTTGGAGTGGGGATGCCATCCTTGCGTTTGGGCTTTTGCGTCCCCGAGCATGTCACTTGTTGTTCTGATAATCTTCAGTTGTTGAAGGTCAAACACGGTTGTGACCGACTGCCACAATGAAGCCGTCTGACTTGCATTTGTGACTCCCAACCTTAGTCGGGACCGCGTCGTCGATGCCCTCCCACTTCTTTTGTCAGGGTGCCTTCTTGTCATCGAGGGCCTCAGCAACAGCGTCAGCCGAGTCGGCGTACTTGTTCGCCATGTCGAATAAAGCCTTGACAGAGTTGGGAGGCTTCCGAATGAATTTGGCGATGAACAAGGTATCTTTGACTCCTTTTCGAAAGACGGTGATGACGACCTCGTTCTTGATCTTTGGGATTGAATTCTTCTTTTTAGAGAACCTCTTGATGAAGTCACGAAGAGACTCGTTCTTCCTTTGATGCAACTGATATAAGGTCGCTACTCGGAATGATGGCCTCTCGTATGTTCCTGAAAGGTTGGTGATGAAGCGTTCCCGGAGTTCTCCCCAGGAGACAATTGATTGCTTGGGAAGTCCCATTAGCCATGTCCTCGCCGAGTCGGTTAAAGTGACTGGGAGGTAGTTCGCCATGGCTTTGTTATCTCCTCCAGCTGCTCGGATTGCCAGAGTGAAGACCGTGAGCCAGGACTTAGGGTTGGTCTTGCTTCTTCCTCCTGTTGTTCTCACAGTCAGTAGGCCTCCTCCTCCTATTGTTCATGTAGTTGGCGTGATTCCTGAGTAGGTGTAGAGCCTTTGCGATGCCATGAAAAGATTTCTCACAGCGGGAGAAGCTTGCCGAACTGCTGTCCGACTGCGAGTCGGAGTCCGACTGAGAGTCGAAGTCAGAATAATTGATGGGGTGATTATAACTCCAACCTCCCTAGATCCGATCTCGAACGGCTCTAGGCCGTATCCGAGTCGAACTCTAGGGGATTGGGTTTGCCACGTCGGATGTTGTCTAAAGATATCCGCGGCGTTGCCGAGTCTATACGGGAGATTGACGATCTCTTCCCTTCTTAGCTTGATCTTGGCCGGCTCAAGGCTGAGTCCGACTCGAACACCGAAGGAAAGAGTTGTCCCAAGACCTAGACAAGATGAAGATTGCCGCAGCAAGTTGGTGATGGTTGCTGTAGTGTCATGTGGGCTGACTAGCGTGGAGTCGGCTGGTTCCCTGGCAGATCAGATCGAGTCCGAGTCGGCCAAGGTGAGGTTGCCGAATTCGTCGGCGACGAAGTTGAGGCTTCCAAATGAGATTATATCTCCGGGGGAGAATTTGCCGCCGTCGACTCCGGTTACTAGATCCATCGAGCTTGTAGATGTAGATCTCGCCAACTGTCGATGTTTTACAATGGCAATATAAATATGGGGCTACTCGGCGGATGGAAACTCGGTGGTTGCAAAGGAACACAGGGAGATTTTATACTGGTTCAGGCCCTCGATGTGAGGTAATACCCTACGTCCAGTTGTGGTGGTATTCCTTTGAGGATGTATGGTGGTGATTCTGGTGAACCAACTCAACCTGCCCTCAGGGGGCGCCCTGCCTCCCCTTATATACTGGGGGACAGGGTTACAAGGTAGGAGTCCCAACCGGATTACGGCCAAGGGATCTCCTCTTAGAGATATAACGCACCCAACTAGGACTGTGTTTTCCTTATCATACAAGGCAAAGTCTGCTAGGGATTACTATATCTCTAATTCAAGGCCAGGCCCATCCTCTATCCGAGTGCCCATATGCTTGTCATGAGGTACCCGGGGCCCATGGCATCCACACAAAACTTATTTTTATTGCAAATAAAACATATATGCAATATAAAATGAACCTATACTTGTGAGCCATACTTTGATTGAATGCCATGTACCTTGATTAAACTACCACTATCGTATGTCACTAGTCAATTTATGACAATGCTTAGCGATGCTACTAGTTGCACTACTCCTCATATTTATACAAATGCAATACTCTGCTTGGGGTAATTATCTTGGGGAAGATAATTACAGATTGGCATGTGGAGACATGAGCGTCACAATGCCTTGACATGAATGAAATGTCTTGCGAAATGAAAATAAAACTAAATAACATTTTCGACTGGGGCAGTGGTATGAAAGTTGTCGTTTCCGGGCATGATTGGAGCGCCCTAGTCAATTAAGGACCAAGCCATGAAGCTATGCATGAAACGAACCGAGTACGACCGTACTTCTTGCATGGGTATAGACTTAGCAAAGTAAATAGCCGAGCAAAGGCAGTACCCAAACCGTGGTGGTTTCACTTAAGTGTATGATAGGTGGGAAACCTATTTGGTGGATAAACAGCAATGGGTAACCTAAACTGAACTTGGCTTAATTTCAACTTAATGAATGTGTGAGTCTTTCCCTCTCGGGAACGCTAGAACTCCTCTCACTGCTAGAAACCGTGTACGCCTAGAGTGCATGAGGGCCTAAGTTCATGGAGCGGGTATTGCCAATGTGAGGTCATTGAAATGCTTTGCCATAACACGTCTCATCCATTGGGACTAGTCTCATCTGTTGGGCAAGTTACGGAGTTTGGGTAAAGCGTTCATCCACTACAGTGTGAATAACCCAAACTATTTGAATAGTTGTGCTTGCGATTAATTGAGCATCAGGACATGTTGTACACTTGGCTAGACTAATATTTAAATTGATGATGGGGGAATTGCATGTGGTTTTGGACTAGGAAAGTCAATTCCCGAGAGGCGGGAAGGGATGAATCCTAGAAAACCATGACAACACAGTGGTGGGAAGCCATTCTATATAACCCGGATGGTGGACAGAACCTCCGCTATTATTAATGCAACCATGGATTAAAATTTGGTGAGTCAATGCTAAGTCTTAGGTTTGTGAAGATGTTTCCAAAAAGCTTGCTTTACGCAAAAGAACCAAGCCACTCATGGCCCTGTTTGCATTTGCATAAATTGTGTGATGGCTTGCTGAGTACCCTTGTACTCACCCTTGCTCAATTCACCAGTATTTGAGGATGAAGTCGCTGAGGACCCTTATGCTCTCTATTCAGAGGCTGCTGAAGATTACCGTGCCCAGTAGGCCTTAGACTCCGGTCTTTGCCGCTGCTTATTGTATCTACTGCCTTATCTCTTTTTGCTCTTGGGTGTAATCTGGACCTTGGTTCCATAGGACTCTACTATGCCTTGCGGCACTATGATGTAATAAATTCGTGGTTAGGCTTAAGTGTATGTGCTTGATGCTATCAACATTATATTCGTGTGTACCAACTACTTGATACAGGGAATTGGTACAGATATACATGAGGGTCTCCTATCATACAAACGGGAGGCTACAAAGTTGGTATCAGAGCCATACAACTGTAGGATAAGACCAATGGTGCCCCACCCTTTTTGTAGCATGGTTAAGGGAAGAACTCCCACTTCGGATATATTATTGGAAAATCCATATTTTACTCAAACGAAAATATGTTTCTTCCATATCTTACCCTTCTGCACCCTATTAAAAATTTTTCCACTGCATTGACTTTTTCAAAAACTTTGTAGATGGCAGGTTTTGGTCAGACCCTAGGTTGGATTGATGTGCCATGGACACCCCAGGAGGGTACGACCAGCATCTATGAAAGATGATGAGCTGCCTAAGCTACCCGATAGCACCAGTCTATCGTGCCAGGAAGTACGAGTTCGGCGACCGGGACAAGTGGGAGGCTTCGGTACGGATTCAGCCGTGCACCGCCACTGAGCCGGAGTACTTTTTTCGGTCCTGCCACCACCGCGACTCGATCGAGTCGGCAGTCCAAGATGCCGCTCCTGAGGCATTTCTCCAACTACATGCCCAGCATAGAGAGGAGCTGAAGAGGACGGAGTTCTCTCACTGTGGAGGCCATGGGCCCCGGGTACCTCATGGGAAGCTTTGTGGCCACTCGGATGGAGGATGGGCCTAATCCTGTAATTAGGGAAACAACAGGACTCAGCATATGTTACCTTGCATGAGAACGGAAAGGGTATAGTCCTAGCCGGTTATGTTGTATTCTTAGAAGGCAATCTCTTGGTTGAGTCTAACCGGGATTCCTATCATGTAACCTTACCTCTCCAGTACATAAGGAGGGGTAGGGAGCCCCTTAGGGCAGAGAACAATCTCACCAGAGAAAATGCCACAATCGCATCTGAGAAACTTCAAAGGCAATACACCACATCTAGAAGTAGGGTATTACCTCATCATGAGTGCTTGAACCAGGATAAATTGTTTCGTGTTCCTTTATAATCCATCAAGTTTAGGTCTCACAAGTAGCCCCATATTATTATTGTCGATACAAAGCATCGACAGTTGGCGCGCCAAGTAGGGGCTTCGTTGAGATCATCTTCATCAAGCCTGATGGATCCCATCACCAGAGTCGACAACATCAAGTTCTTCCCCGGGCAAATGATCAGCTTCGGGAGCCTCGACTTCATCACCAACAAACTCGGCGACCCCACCCTGACCGACTCAAATTCGACCCGATCGGCAAGGAACCAAGCCAACTTCGCGCCAGTTGGCCCACTCAATGCTGCAGCTATCTTCGGTGACATGATACGGCGATTCCCAAGATCCATGAGTCTAGGGACAACTCTTTTTCCTATTGTTCGACTCGGACTCGGACTTGAGCCGACCAAGATTGGGCTAGGGGAGGAACAGATCGTCAATCTCCCGTTCGGACTCAACAATGCCGCAGATAACTTCAATCTCACTTCGATGAGGCACATCCAATCCCCTGAAGTTTGGCTCGGATACGGCCTAGAGCCGCTCAAGATAGGATCTAGGGAGGTTGGAGTCATGATTACCCCCCGAAACTACTCCGATTTCGACTCACAGTTAGACAACAGTTCGGTAAGCTTTTCTCCACCACGCAAAGTGTCCAAGGGCTTAACTCCCACACAAGATGCACGCCGACTACGTGACCAGCAAGAGGAGGAAGCTCATGACTACACAAGCAACAGGAGGAACACGCACGACGCTTGCAAGCCGAGCGCGATGCTCACAATGACAACTTACACAAGGCTAGGCGGACTGCTCAACAAGAGATCCTCCAAACCCGAGTTGGCGACCATGACGTCTTCATGACCCCACAGTAGAACGTCATGGCCGTTGCCACATTACTAGACACCTTGCAGTTCAGGCCCAAACACCAGGCTACCCCGACTATTGCAAGGATCAAGGCAATGATCACCGCAGCTGTATGCCAGCAGTGACAACAAGCTGGAGATACTCTCATACCATCGAATAAGATGGCCTCTGATATGGCGGTTTCATCTGCCTCAGCACGGCGCCGAGCAGCTGGCTTCGGCCAGCATCACTCGGAGTCATGTCATACGTCACTCGGCAACCAGAACAACGATCGACGGCGATAACATCATGACGACCGCCGTGACAACCAGGATGCTTGAGGACAACTACGGCAGGATCTTCGCCACAACATTGACACTCGACACCGGGAACGCGAGGAGGATGAACGCTGCCGACTGGAAGATGAGCATGAGTGCATCGGCCTCCAACATGAGCGATTTCATCGTCGTAGTTGGAATCGGAGCCCTCACCCAGATGAAGGAGTACCGGCGTTCACCCACAAGTTACAACAAGTCGACTGGCCATCCGGCTTCAAGCCAACTGGAATAGAGAAGTACGATGGAAGGACCAACCCAAAGTCTAAGCTAACAGTGTACACCTTGGCAATCCGTGCGGCCGAGGGCGATCACAAGGCTATGGCTAACTACCTACTAGTCCCCTTAGCGGACTCGACATGGCTGACAGGGCTTCCCAAGCGGTCAATTGGCTCATGGGGGGATCTTCGTGAACGCTTCGTCACAAACTTCCAAGGTACCTACGAGAGGCCGTCTTCCAAGTACGACCTATATCAGTGCCACTAGAGAAAGAACGAGTCCCTCCATGACTTCATCAAGTGGTTCTCCAAGAAGAAGAATTCAATACCCAAGATCAAGGATGAGGTTGTCATCGTTGCCTTCCACAAGGGAGTCAAGGACACCCCGTTCATCACTAAGTTCACTCGGAAGCCTCCAAGCTCTGTCAAAGCTCCATTCGATGTGGCGAACAAATACGCCAACTAGGCCGATGCCGTTGCTAAGACCCTGGATGACAAGAAGGAGCCCTGACAGAAGGAGCGGAAGGACACTGACGATACAGCCCCGACTAAGTCCGGTAATCGTAAACGCAAGTCGGACAACGTTTTGGCAGCTATTGAGCGTAGCCGACCACGACCCTAAGGACAGACGACTACCAGAAGTATAAATGGGTCATGCCCTATTTCTACCCAAGGGGAAGCACACGGCCAAAATTGCTTCATGCTGAAGAAGTTTGCTTCCGAGTAGACATCCACATCTAGCGACAACAAAGACAAGGACAAGCTAGACCCAGGCGCAGCCTGTGATTACCAAGATCCCTAGGCTGAGCTCAATCACATATTCAGAGGGCCATCTACGTATGAGTCCAAGCAAAAATAGAAGCTAATAGTCTGAGAGGTCAACTCGGTCTCGTCAGACGCCCCCCAATACCTACGTTGGTCAGAGACGGCAATTATATTCAACCACGTGGATCATCCCGACCGGGTGACGCATCCATGACGTTATCCACTAGTCCTAGACCCGGTCATCAGAAGTGTCAAACTAAAGGAAGTTCTCATCGATGGAGGAAGCGCTCTCAACATCTTGTTTGCCAAGACGCTCGATGAGATGAAGATACCTCGATACATGCTACGGCCAAGTACAGCTCCCTTCCACAGGGTAATCCCCGGCCTCTCTTCTACTCCACTCGGATATACACTTCTACTAGTTACTTTTGGCACATGGGAGAATTTCCGCAACAAGAACATCTGCTTTGAGATTGCCGACTTCGAAACCACGTATCACGCTATACTCGGACGGCCTGCCACTAGCCAAATTCAATGGCAGTGCCAATTATACTTATATGGTGCTCAAGATGCCAAGACCAGCAGGAGTACTTTCCTTGCAGAGTGATGTCAAGCAAGCATTCACCTGTGACAAGGAGAGTTGCGAGCTGGCCCAATCTCACCAAGCGGCAGAAGCAATATCCAACGCGCTGCAACAATTGCAAATGAGGACGATCAAGTCCTGGTGAAGAAAGCAGCCAAGTTGGGAATTTCAGTGGATTCAGAGATGAAGAAGATCCCGCTGACCATTCCAATCCCACCAAGACTGCACTTGCCGGGACCAAACTCGACCCCAAATAAGAAGACGCGCTCGTCACCTTCCTCTAGGCGAACAGGGATTCTGGCATGCCTGGTGTACCAAGGGAGGTGATCGAGTGTCGATGTTTTACACCGGCAATAGAACTATAGGGCTACTCAACAAGGGGAAACTCGGTGGATTGCAGAGGAACACAAAGAGAGTTTATACTGGTTCAGGCCCTCGAGGTGAGGTAATACCCTACGTCTAGTTGTGGTGGAATTCCTCTGAGATGTTTGTCCATCAATGATCTCGTCGCCTCTTGTGGGGCACCCTGCCTCCCCTTATATACTGGGGGATAGGGGTACATGATAAGGATGCCAGCCGAATACGATCAAGGGATTTCCTTCTTAGAGTTAGAAACCTATCCGACTAAGATTGCTATTCCTTATTGTTCAAGGTAAGGCCTGTCGGGTGCTATCTTATCTCTAATTACATGATTCGGCCCATACTCTATCCGAGTGGTCCATATACTGGTGATAAGGTACCCGGGGCCCATGGCCTCCATAGTAGCCCCTGAGACCTTCATAGTTGAGTCACAGCTGATGCCGAGTGCTCATCCTCCATGGTGAAGATTGCCCGAGTGCGATGCTCCCGAGTACTCTTTGTCCGAGTAGGTCTTCTTCCCGAGTCCTGCTTCATGTCAGCTAGCAGCGAGGCTATGAAGGGCTTCATGTAGATATATGAATAGTGTGCACCGAATAGGTGCACCTATTAGGTGTAGCCCCCGATTTTGTGCTTAATTGTGAAGACAATTAAACATAAAATCAAAGATCTTTAACCTGGAAGTCTTTCCCGAGTAGATTACTACTGGTATATGAGACTTCGGTATCATGTCAACCGGAATATGATTTATAGTCTTGCCGAGTAGGGAACTACTCGTATGTAGGACTCTTCGAATTCATGTCAGTCGGAATGGGTGTTTATAATCTTGCCGAGTAGGATGCTACTCGTATATGGGACTCTTCAGCGTCATGTCAGCTAGAAAAGGAGGGTTTATAGTCTTTCCCGAGTGGTGTCCGACCCAGAGGTTAGACTCCTCTGCGTCATGTCAGTGGGAATATGTTTATAATCTCTCCCGAGTAGTGCACTACTCGAAAGTTAGACTCTTCAGCATCATGTCGGCTGGAATAATGTTGCTCATGTCAACTATTGGCCAAGCGTGTAGGCCGAGTACCACTTTTATGAAAATAAATCCACGGCGTGGTTAGGTGTACTCGAGAAAGATACCTGTATCCCCAATTTTAATGAAGACCAGCTTGTGATCCTTGTAAGGATATATCCTCGAGACCTGGTGGATAAAACAGATACCCAAACATATATGTTTAGCAATAAGGCTCTCCTGAAGCATATCTGTTTACCTCATCGGCACCTGTTAGTAGCACCAGCGCTATAATTTCAACTCAGCCTGCGGGCGGCCCACATGGAGCATGCTACTGTAGGAACTCATATCTTGGTGGCTGCTGCCAAATAAGCCGGCCTGAACCGACCTACCCAGCATAGCTCTATACGATTGGCATCACTCGCATGTCAGGATGAGTATTTCAGTGTCGATATCCGCAATCAGCCAAAGGAATCCTTGTCTACAAGCCTTTCCGACTTATGCTCTGGATGCAGCCTGGTTGCCACAGATGCCTAAGTAGGTATATTGTAGGATCTGCTTGCCCTCCTCAGGTGTGACGCGGTGCATGAGAACTCCGGATGCGCTTTGACGACGTAAGTCTTCTCTGACTTGGGTAAAGCCGAATAAGGTACTCGAACCTTGCGTTAACACATGGTTCGGCTTGCAACCTCATGGGGTGTACCATGTCCAACAGAGTTATAGCCAAATAAAGTACCCGAACCTTGCATTAGCATAGGATTCGGCTGGAGACCCTCATGGGGCGTACCCGATCTGACAGTTGTGACCAAATAAGGTACCCGAACCTAATAGTAGCATAGGATTTGGCTGGCGACCCTCATGGGGCGTACCCTACTTAGCTAAGTAGTACACGAGCCCCGACTGATGCCGGAGGTCGGTTATATTAGCCGAATAAGGTACCCGAACCTTACATTAGCATAGGATTCGGCTGGTGACCCTCATGGGGCGTACCCAACTCAGCGAAGTTGTGACTGAATAAGATACCCGATCCTAGCGTTAGCATATGATTCGGCTGGCGACCCTCATGGGGCGTACCTCACCCAGCCGAGTGGTAACCGAGCTCCGACTGGCGCTGGAGGTCAGTTGTTAGCCCTCATGGAGCGTAGCCAGGGAAGATGACATCCCGACTGGT
Source organism: Oryza meyeriana var. granulata (assembly GCA_003991445.1). NCBI lineage: Eukaryota > Viridiplantae > Streptophyta > Magnoliopsida > Poales > Poaceae > Oryza > Oryza meyeriana. Next base: position 535,653 of record RYFJ01000637.1, on the reverse strand, counting down.
GTAAGTACTCGGTCAGTAGCCCTCATGTAGCATTCCGAGCATATCTTGGCAGACTGGTCCAGCCCCCAAGCGTAGGAGATAGGCTCGCAGCCCTGAGTTCCTGTCACGCGTATCCGAAGTTGGCCCTGCACTATAAACATATCGGATGAGTAGCATCTGATGATGAAAACAATCACCTGAATAAAATGTATTTTACAATATATGTAAATATGAGTTCTTTCTCTTATTGATATTAATTTCTCTAAGTAGTTGACCCCTTACATTTAAGCACTCTGCCCGACTAATCATAGCCCCCAAGCGTCGGAAGTTGGCTCATGGCTCTTTCCTAGACACGCGTTTTGGGTGACTTGAGTTCGTCTTTCATGGAGCAAAGTTTCATGGATCAGGATTTATGCTACTTGAATACTTTTGCAATCATTGAAGAGAAAAAACAGAAAAAAGTGCAGCTTATACACCTATTAGGTGTAAGCGGCTGCGGCATTGGCGAGGCCAAGTGAAGAAATATTTATCAAGAAGCGACTTAGTTGTTCGGTATGTTGGAGTGGGGATGCCATCCTTGCGTTTGGGCTTTTGAGCCCCTGAGCATGTCACTTGTTGTTTTGATAATCTTCAGTTGTTGAAGGTCGAAGACGGTTGTGACCGACTGCCACAATGAAGCCGTCTGACTTGCGTTTGCGGCTCCCAATCTTAGTCGTGACCGCGTCATCGGTGCCCTCCCGCTTCTTTTGTTAGGGTGCCTTCTTGTCATCGAGGGCCTCAGCAACAGCGTCAGCCGAGTCGGCGTACTTGTTCGCCATGTCGAATAAAGCCTTGACAGAGTTGGGAGGCTTCCGAGTGAATTTGGTGATGAACGAGGTGTCTTTGACTCCTTTTCAAAAGGCGGCGATGACGACCTCATCCTTGATCTTCGGGATTGAATTCTTCTTTTCAAAGAACCTCTTGATGAAGTCACGAAGAGACTCGTTCTTTCTTTGATGCAACTGATATAAGTCGTACTCGGAAGATGGCCTCTCGTATGTTCCCTGGAAGTTGGCGATGAAGCGTTCCCGGAGTTTTCCCCAGGAGCCGACTGATTGCTTGGGAAGTCTCGTTAGCCATGTCCTCGCCGAGTCAGCTAAAGCGACTGGGAGGTAGTTAGCCATGACTTTCCGATTTCCTCCAGCTGCTCGGATTGCCAGAGTGTGGACCGTGAGCCAAGACTCGGGATTGGTCTTGCCGTCGTATTTTTCGATGCTTGTAGGCTTGAAACCCGACAGCCAGTCGACATGTTGTAGCTCCTGGGTGAAGGCTAGTACGCCTTCGTCTTCATGAGGGCTCCGACTCCGGATCTGGCAGTGAAACCGCCCGTGGTGAAGGCTGAAGCGCTCGTTCTCGTCTTCCAGTTGGCATTGCTCGTCTTCCTCTCGTTCGCGGCACCGAGCATTGATGTCCTGCTGAAGGTCACGCCGTGGTTGGCCTCAAAGCCTCCAGTTGTTGTTGGGGTTGCCGAGCGACGTTTGGCGTGACTCTGTGTGCTACCGACTAGAGCCGGCCGCTCGATGTCGCTTTGAGGTGGATGAGATTGCCGTTGGGGATGTCGACCGGTTGGTCGGTATGAGGGTATCGCCCGACTATTGGTGCTGTTGACATGCAGCAGCGGTAAGCATGGCTTTTATCCTTGCGATCGTCAAGGTGGCCTAGTGATCAGGCCCGAACTGGAGTGTATCCAGTAGAGTTGCGGCGGCCATGATGTTCTATTGAGGAGTAACGAAAACATCGTGGTCGCTGACTCGGGTTTGGAGGATTTGTTGCTGAGCGGTTTGCCCAGCCTTGCGTAGATCGTCGTTGCGGGTGTGTAGGCATCTTGCTTCTTCCACCTATTGTTCTCGCAGTCGGTAGGCCTCCTCGTCTTGTTGCTCGTGTAGTCAGCGTGATTCCTGAGTAGGAGTAGAGCCTTTGGATGCCATGAAGATTTCTCATGGCGGAGAGAAGCTTGCCGAGCTGCTGTCCGACTTAGAGTCCGAGTCCGACTGAGAGTCAAAGTCGGAATAATTGATGGGGGTGATTATAACTCCGACCTCCCTAGATCCGATCTCGAGTGGCTCTGGGCCGTGTCCGAGTCGAACTCCAGAGGATTGGGTTTGCTGCGTCAGATGTTGTTCAAAGATATCCGCGGCGTTGCCGAGTCCAAACGGGAGATTGACGATCTCCTCCTTCCTTAGCCCGATCTCGGCCGGCTCGAGACCAAGTCCAAGTCAAACACCGAAAGGAAGAGTTGTCCCAAGACCCTGGCAAGTGGAAGATTGCCACAGCAAGTCAATGATGGTCACTACAGCATCGTGTGGACTGACTGGGGCGGAGTCGGCTGATTCCTCGGCCAGTTGGATTAGGTCTACGTCGGCCAAGGTGAGATTGCCGAACATGTCGGCGTCAAAGTCGAGGCTTCCGAATGAGATTGTATCTCTGGGGGAGAATTTGCCGCCGTCAACTCCGGTTACTAGATCCATCGAGCTTGTAGATGTAGATCTCGCCAAAGCCCCTACCTGGCGCGCCAACTGTCAATGTTTTACACCGGCAATAGAACTATAGGGCTACTCGGCAAGGAAAAACTCGGTGGATTGCAGAGGAACACAAAGAGAGTTTATAATGGTTCAGGCCCTCAAGGTGAGGTAATACCCTATGTCTAGTTGTGGTGTAATTCCTCTGAGATGTTTGTCGATCAATGATCTCGTCGCCCCTTGAGGGGCACCCTGCCTCCCCTTATATACTGGGGGATAGGGGTACATGATAAGGATCCCAGCCGGGTACGGGCAAGGGATTTCCTTCTTAGAGATAGAAACCTATCTAACTAAGACTACTATTCCTTATCGTTCAAGGTAAGGCCTGTCGGGTGCTATTTTATCTCTAATTACATGATTCAGCCCATACTCTATCCGAGTGGTCCATATACTGGTGATGAGGTACCCGCGGCCCATGGCCTCCACATCGAGCATTCCTTAAACGTCAAGCCAGATGCCAAACCAGTCAAACAACAACTACGGCGCTTCGCACAAGACTGCAAAGATGCTATTCGGGAGAAGATAACCAAACTCCTAGTAGCCGGGTTCATCAAAGAGGTCTACCACCCGGATTGGCTAGCAAACCCAGTTCTGGTCTGGAAAAAGAACAGTAAATGGCGCATGTCCGTCAACTATACCGACATAAACAAGGCATGTCCCAAAGACCCATTTGGTCTACCGAGAATAGATTAGGTGGTCGATTCAACTGTGGAATGCGAATTACTCAGTTTTCTCGTCAGACTGCCTAAAGGAGGAGGATTGCCTGAAGACTTCTTTTATCACGCCATTCGGGGCATACTGCTATGTCACTATGCCGTTCGGGTTGAAAAACGCTGGTGCAACGTATCAACGTGCCATCCAGCGGTGTCTTCACACTCAACTCGGGCACAACGTGAAGGCATATGTCGATGACGTGGTGATCAGGACCAAAATCAAGGAGGACCTCATCGCCGACGTAGAAGAAACTTTTCAATGCCTTCGAAGATTCAAGATGAAGCTGAACCCGAAAAAGTGCGTCTTCATAGTACCTTCGGGAAAGCTACTTGGTTTCATCATTTCACAGCGCAGCATCGAGGCAAATCTAGAGAAAATCAACATGATCATGAACATGGTGCCACCGACTAGCGAAGAGATGTACAAAAGCTGACCGGCTGCATAGCGGCACTTAGCCGATTCGTTTCCTGACTCAGCAAATGAGGTATGCCCTTTTTCAAATTACTGAATAAAGTTGATAATTTTTAATGGACGCCAAAAGTCCAGCAAGCCTTCGAAGACTTCAAGAAGTTCCTCATGTCACTACCCGTGTTGGCATCACCGATGCCATAGGAACCACTTATGTTGTATCTGGCAGCAACCACTCAGGTAGTCACCACGGTGCTAGTCGTCGAGGCGGCAGAGCCAGGGCACATACAAAAAGTTCAAAGGCCAATTTACTTTATTAGTGAAGTCCTACATGAATCCAAAATGAGATATCCCCAAGTCCAAAAGATGCTATATGGCTTGCTCATAACTGTGCGGAAGTTGGTGCACTATTTTCAGTCACATCAAGTTACAATCGTCACATCGTATCCACTTGAGTACGTCCTACACAACCGCGAAGCCACTGGCAGAATCACTAAATGGGCGCTCGAGTCGATGGTGTTTGATATTGTTTTTCAGCCGCGGACAGCAATCAAGTCACAAGCACTTGCCGACTTTGTGACCGAGTGGATAGAAGTTCAGACAACTACATCAACAGACAAGCTAGAATACTAGACGATGTACTTCAATGGTTCTCTACGGATCGGTGGAGTAGGGGCTGGCATCATTTTGATGTCACCTACCGGAGAAAAACTCAAATATGTCCTTCAGATACATTTTTCAGCATCTCACAATATCGCCGAGTACGAGGCACTCATCCACAGGCTCTGCATCGCCATATCACTCGGCATCGGCCAATTGGTCATGCGCGGGGATTCACAACCCATGGTAAACCAAGTCATGAAAGACTGGACATGTCTGGACGACAACATGGCGGCGTATTGTCAAGAAGTATGGAAGCTGGAAAGCAAGTTTGATGGGCTGGAGATTACACACGTACTACGCCAATACAACGAAGCTACATATGAGCTAGCCAACATGGGATCCAAGCGAGAAGTGGTCCCGATTGGAGTTTTTGTCAAGCAATTATTGGAGCTGTCAGTTAAAAAGAAGCAAGCACTCGAGCAGTCGGGGGCTGAACCTACCCTGGCAACAAAAGAAGTGCTAATCATCTCTCAGGATTGGCAAACTCCAATCGTTAGATTCCTACTAGAAGGTGAACTCCCAGAAGATCGTAGTGAAGCCGAGCGGATCAAACATCGAAGCAAAAATTTCCTTGTAGCCAGAGAAGACCTCTATCGTCGAAGAGCATCCAGAGTCCTCATGCACTGCGTAACACCCGAGTAGGGCAAGCAGATTCTGCAATCTATCCACTCGAGTATCTATGGCAACCATGCTGCATCCAGGACGTTAGTCAGAAAGGCTTACAGGCAAGGATTCTTCTAGCTGACTGCAGTTACTAACGCAAAAGACATAGTTCAGACATGCGAGGGATGCCAGTTCTTTGCTCGGCAAACACATCTACCAGCTTAAGAACTACAAACAATTCCAATCTCTTGGCCTTTCGCAGTTTAGGGACTTGATGTGGAGGCCATGGGCCCCGGGTACCTCACCACCAGCATGTGGGCCACTCGGATAGAGGATGGGACGAATCATGTAGTTAGAGATAAGATAGCACCTGGTAAACTTTGCCTTGTACGATAAGGAAAACATAGTCTTAGTCGGATAAGTTTCTATCTCTAAGAGGGAAATCCCTTGGCCGTATCCGGCTGGGATCCTTATCATGTACCCTTGTCCCCCAGTATATAAGGGGAGACACGGCGCCCCTCAAGGGGCACGAGATCATTGATCGAAAAACATCTCAGAGGAATAACACCACAACTAGATGTAGGGTATTACCTCACATCGAGGGCCTGAACCAGTATAAAATCTCTTTGTGTTCCTCTGCAATCCATTGAGTTTCCCCTTGCCGAGTAGCCCTATAGTTCTATTACCGGTATAAAACATCGACAGTTGGCGCGCCAAGTAGGGGCTCCGGCGAGTTTCACATCTACAAGCTCGATGGATCCAGCAACCAAAATTGATGGCAACAAGGCCCACGACACCGTTATAAGGCCCAAGGCCCAAAACAGACTCGGACTGGAAGAGGTACGTGTCTTGTTTTGACGATTCCAGACAGATCAGGAGGAATTTTGACATGGGACCAAAACCATCTGAAAGTAGACTCCATAAGCTTTCCAACAAGTACTCATGGACCCTAAAAGTCCTTCTGGATCAGCAGCTAGGTCCGTTTGAAATTGATGCTGTCAGGAGGCCCGAATCCGAATCCAAAACGTGCAGAACTTCATCTCTTGCCTTCTATGGACCAAAAAGTGACGTGGTGATGTAGGAGTAGACTTGGGTAAGGTCTTGATTTAGTCCCCAATCAACTTCTTTGATCATCCATGTGTTCCTTGCGCTCGGTCTCTTTCCCTTCACCCAAGCAAGTATCTCTGTAAACAAGAACACACAAAACTCATGGTGTAGTAACGGCTGTTCAAATATATAACGTGTAAATCTTACGTAGAAAGTATGCACCTTTGGTTGATGAATACATAAGGTAGCTAGGGTCGTATCCGAGCTAGTGATGTCCTCATCATTCTCCCCTTCTTGATTGGAAACCGTCCGCGGTTTCACCTTGTCATTAAGCCTGATGAACATAACTTTATTTTTCACACCATAGGGTGAGATAGTGCTGTGCATATGGTTGGATTCTGAAATTTTTAAATACGGAGAACACTTTGTAGTATCGTGCAGCTCACAACACTCCCTTTCTTGCAAACCAACCTGCAACTCATTTAAACAACTAGAGAGACTAGATAGAGAATTATTTATATTCATACGGTCCTCTAGACAAGACATGTCATTATGAAAAGGAGGTATATTAAAATTTGAACAAATGTATACTCTATGCACATTATATTCTCCTTTATTATTATAATTGCCAATAATATGAAAAATCACATGAGAAGGACATGGCAAATCAGATATAGCAAATAATTTCTTCTCTAAACAATTGAGTGGACAAAGATCATCAAATTGAATATAACCCCAAGTATTTAAAGAAGATAGCAATCTAAGCTCTTCATTCTCGCTAGCAATGTGAACAACATGTCTAAAATCAGCATATGGTGGTTCAACAACATTACTAATATATTCATTCACTAGTTGTGGCACGGATATAAGTGAAGCATTGCACAACTCTTCTTTATCAGAAGAAATAGGAACCAAATCATCGTGTGACAAAGGTAAGTTAACATACGATTCCACTGAAGATTGCTCTAAACTAACATGATTAGTGGACATATATAGCACATCAAAATTGTCCATACCTTGAGTGAATGTAGCACCGTTTCTGTTACCTTTGTTCTCATTTTCAAAAACTGTAGGTGCACTCTTAATTAAACCATCTTGAAACATGCATGGAACAATAGGTGGATCTTCTGTCTCTATGTCTTTCTTCTTTTCCTCATTACCTTGGCTCTTCTCAGATACTGGTGGTGGCGCTATACGATTACATGAAGAAGGGAACGACTTAGTCGATCCTGCGGTTGTCGTTGTTCGTGGCGTGAAGGAAATGCCAAAGTTGCTCCGGTTCCTCTGTTGACATCCCTGCAATTCCTTCTCTGCAAGCATAGCAAGCTGGAACAAACGATTGACAGTACTAAATTCCTTATAATCAACAATATCTTGAATTTCATGCCTCAAACCACCATAAAAATGACAGATTTTATCCTCTGTATCCTCCACTACCCCACAACGAATCATTCTCTTCTGAAGCTCAGCGTAATACTCTGGGACAGACATAATACCTTGTTCTAAACGTTGCAGTTTCTTACGCAAGTCACGTTGATAGGAAAGAGGAACAAATCTATTTCGCATAGCTTGTTTTAACCTATCCCATGTATCAGGTTGTAAGTTGAGATTACCTAATTCTTGCCACCAGATTTTAGCAAAATCCTTGAACTCACTTGTAGCTTGCCTAACCCTATGTACCTCAGGAACTAGGTGTGAGTTAAACTTTTGTTGTACTATCATCTCCCAATCAAGGTATGCCTCAGCATCATAAGTACCAAAAAAGGATGGCAAAGTAAATTTGACCTTAGCAAAAAGATCATCAACAAGGGGTGGTGTTGGGGAATGGTTTGCTGCCAACTGCTCGATGCTATTAGTGAGGGTGGTAATGCTCCCCATTATAGCCTGGAGGTCTTCCTTCATAGCAGTCATGGCAACTACATTTTTCTCAATCTTTTGATCCAGCTTAGTGATCTCCTCTTTTGAAGCACAATCAGCGAAATCATTCACACCTACCATGGTTAGTAGAAAATAGGAAACAAACAACACAAAAGTATGATCACTATCAACTACTAGGCGCTAGAACACACTCTCAAGTGTCTTACCTTGCCCTTACAAAAATCTTACCAATTGAAGCAGGCGGTACGACTCGGAGAGGTGGGATTTTTGACGACAGCAGGGGTACGATTGCGAGGATCAACCTGTACTGACCAGAAGTGTGTGGATCTCGGAAGGCAGTGTATTGTAGCAAGGATTAGCAAAATTAATAACAGAATAGCAAAGCTGAATAAGTGTCCCAAATACTTATAGCAGTCGCTGGCCAAGACACGTTCCTAGAACTAGCCTAACAAGTTAGAGTAAGAAACAAAGGACTTAGGACAACTCTCTCTCACCAGGTCTCTCGAATATCTTGAAAGATCAGCTCAGCAAGACTGCTTACTGAAAACAGCTCTCTATCCTTTTCTTTTTTTCTCTTTTTTTCTTTTTTTCTCTTTTTTCCTTTTTTTCTTTTTTTTACTAGGAGTACACCTAGTACACAAGAAGCAACCACAAAAATTGGCATCTCGATATAAGGCACGGAGTGACCCTAGAAAAACACGCAGAGGCGCTCTGAAAAGCATGCAGGAACTTCGGAGATTGAAAACTCAGTCTTGCAGGCCAAATTTCATGATTTTAGATCGGCCAAACCTGACATGCTCAAGGAGAAGCGGATGTAAAATTTTCTATAGATGTCCGCAGACTATTTATTTGCCTGATTCTGACTCCGTATGTGAAAGTTATGGCTGTTTCAAGGAAGGTCCTCCGTATCAATGTTTTGGTGGAGGCTGAAACAGAAACAGGTGGTGAAACCGGGGATGATATGGTGGCGGTGGCTACTAGAGAGGTGGATGGCGATGTAGGGTGATCAAGGACGTGATATATGACACTAAAACATAACACACAAAGACAAACACTTGCACAAGATAGTTAGTATATAGGAAAACAGAGACGATGGTGGTGGTGGCTAGGGTTTGTAGGGGTGTGGTGGATGGATCACGAACTGGACTCAAACACAATCTAAGCCAGCAACTGAACTCGACCTAGGACACCAACTCAACACTACGGACTCTGAAACAGAATTATGCAAAAGGCTAAACGTGGTTGTAGGACAGGAAAAACCTACGACTACCAATTTTCTTTTTGTGGCTTTTTCTGGACTTTAGGTATAGAAACAAAAATTGAAACAGGACGGAATAGAATGATACCTAACGGGCAACCTTCACTCTAATACCACTTCATGCGACTGGGTGCCCGATCTTCCGATAGGTTCGATTTGGCGACGTGTGGACGTTCACGTTTTGAGGCTTCCAATCAGCAGATCGTCACCTCGCACTCGCTACACCCGTGCGTCTTGTCGTTATCGGCCATGCTCTCACGCAGTCGACCTAACCACGAAGGTTTTGCTCCTACAAACAATCGAAGAAATTTGCAAGAACAAGGAAGAACACAATCTGAATTGCAGATGAATATTTAGCACACGAAGTTGGGGTTCTACAAACCGATTTAGACGGCAAAACTGCAATGGCAGAATAATCTAAGCAAAACCCACCTCTAAACAACGACGGCTACTGTATATATATAAGTTGGGACATCCTAGGGTTATCCCTAGGGCACACACCACTTGGGTTTAGCGCACGACACCGTTACAAGGCCCAAGGCCCAAAACAGACTTAGACTAGAAGAGGTACATGTCTTGTTTTGATAATTTCGGACAGCTCAGAAGGAATTTTGATGTGGGACCAAAACCATCTGAAAGTAGACTCCATAAGCTTTCCAACAAGTACTCATGGGCCCTAAAAGTCCTTCTGGATCAGTGGCTAGGTCCGTTTGAAATTAATGCTGTTAGGAGGCCCGAATCCGAATCCAAAAGGTGCAGAACTTCATCTCTTGCCTTCTATGGACCAAAAAGTGACGTGGTGATGTAGGAGTAGACTTGGGTAAGGTCTTGGTTTGGTCCCCAATCAACTTCTTTGATCATCCATGCGTTCCTTGCGCTCGGCCTCTTTCCCTTTACCCAAGCAAGTATCTCTGTAAACAAGAACACACAAAACTCATGGTGTAGTAACGGCTGTTCAAATATATAACGTGTAAATCTTACGTAGAAAGTATGCACCTTTGGTTGATGAATACATAAGGTAGCTAGGGTCGTATCTGAGCTAGTGATGTCCTCATCACTTGGAGACATAATTTCTTTCGGAAGCCTCGATTTTGACGCCGACCAGATCGGCAACCTTACCTTGACCGAAGCAAATCCAATCCAGCCGGCCGAGGAACCAGCCGACGTTGCACCAGTCGGCCCACAGGACGCCACAATCTCCTTCAATGATCTACTGCGGCAGTCCTTCACTTCACCGAGCATTGGGACAACGCTCTCCTTCGGCGTCCGACTTGTGCTAGGCCTTGAGCCAGCTCGGGTTGGGCAAAGAAGGGGAGAGATCGTCAATCTCCAGCACGGATTTGGCAACACCACGGGTCTACATCCCGCGCAGCAGACCTGATCTCCTGCGATTCAGTTTGGACACGGCCAAGCGCCGTTTCAGATTGGATCTAGAGAGGTCGGGGTCATTCTTACTCTGATAAACTACTCGGAGTCCGACTCCAAGTCGGATAATGGTTCGAACACTAGTTCGGACTCCAGTCTGGCGAGTTTCCTCCTTCCCCGCGAGATCTTTATGGCTTCAACACCACCACCCGAGGTGCGCTGACTACAAGAGGAGCAACAGGAGGAGGCGCGCTGACTGCGACAATAGAAGGAGGCTAACCGCGAGGCTCGCAATGACGGGCTACGCAAGGCTAGGTGAGCAGCTCAGCAACAAATTCCCTAGACTAAAGTTGGCGATCACGATGTCTTTGTCACGCCGCAACAGAATGTTGTGGCCACCGCAACCTTGCTGGACACGCTCCAGCTCGGGCCTAATCACCAGGCCACCCCAACTATCGCCAAGATTAAGGTGATGATCATGGCTGCTGCCTGCCAGCAACAACAACAAGAGTCGGGCGACACCGTGGTACCGACTAATCTGTCGGGATCTCCAACAGCGGGCTCATCCACGTCAGCACGGCGTCGGGCGGCCGGCTCAAGTCGGCCATGTGAGGAGTCCAGGCAAACGTCACTCGGCAATGACAGTCGGCGGTGTCACCAGTATGACCGCCAGCCCAACCAAGACCTCCGAGAGCGCCTACAACACGACCTCCGCCACACCATCAATGCCCGGCGCCACGAACAACACGAAAACAAGCACCGCCAACTGGAGGATGAAAATGAGCGCTTCGGTCTCCATCACGAGTGGTTTAACCACCGTGGTCGAAGCCCGAGCCCTCACGAAGACGAAGGCATTCCAGCTTTCACCCGGGAGCTACAGGACGTCGACTGGCCGACTAGCTTTAAGCCCATAGGAATTGAAAAGTATGATGGCAAAACAAATCTCGAGTCCTGGCTCACCGTATATACCCTAGCAGTTCGAGCTGCTGGGGGAGACAACAAAGCCATGGCTAACTACCTCCCAGTCGCGCTAGCCGACTCAGCGAGGACATGGCTGACAGGGCTCCCGAGGCGGTCGATTGATTCTTGGGGAGAACTCAAGGAGCAGTTCATAGCCAATTTTCAGGGAACCTACGAGAGGCCATCTTCTGAGCACAATTTGTATCAACTACACCAGAAGAAGAACGAGTCTCTACGAGATTTTATCAAGAGATTCTCCGAGAAGCGCAACAAGATCCCAATGATACTAGACAAGGCCGTCATCGCCGCCTTCCGCAAGGGAGTAAAGGACGCCCCGTTCATTGTGAAATTCACTCGGAAGCCACCACCCTCTGTCCGGGCTCTTTTTGACATGGCCAACAAATACGCTGACTTGGCTGAAGCGGTCACAGAGGCCCTCGACGAGAAAAAGGAGTCCCGACAGAAAGACCAGAAGGCGAAAGCCGACAATGAGCCATCTCAAAACAAGTCTGGCAGCCGCAAGCGTAAGTCGGACAACGAGGTGGCCAACATGGAGGGCACTCGGTCGCGGCCCCAGCGGAATAATGACTACCAGAAGGTCATGAGCGGGCCATGCCCCTTCCACCCCAAGGGCAAGCACATGGCCAAAGACTGCTACATGCTTAAGAAGTTTGCCTCTAAGCAGGCTTCATCATCTGGCGCCGACAAGGACAAATACAAGCCAGATCAGGGCCCGGCTGATGATTTTCAGGATCCCCAAGCTGAGCTCAATCATATTTTTGGAGGGCCGCTTGCGTATGAGTCCAAGCGCAAACAGAAGCTATCAGTGCGCGACATCAACACGGTCTCTACGACGGACACCCCCCAGTACCTACGCTGGTCAGAGATGGCCATCACCTTCAACCGCGCAGATCACCCAGATCGGGTTTCACACTCGGGACGCTACCCACTCGTCCTGGACCCGGTCGTCAGAAATATCAGGCTAAAGAAAACCCTCATCGACGGAGGCAGCGCGCTCAACACCTTATTCGCCAAGACTTTGGACGAGATGATGATTCCTCGTTCAGAATTACGGCCGAGCACTGCGCCCTTCCACGGGATAATTCCCGGCCTGTCATCAACTCCACTCGGGCAGATCACATTACTAGTAACCTTTGGCACGCGGGATAACTTCCGCGCAGAAAACATCTGCTTCGAGGTCGCCGACTTTGAAACTGCGTACCACGCCATACTCGGACGACCGGCACTCACCAAATTCATGGCGATACCACACTATACATATATGGTGCTCAAGATGCCTGGGCCAGCAGGAGTCCTCTCCCTCCGCAGCGACGTCAAGCAAGCTTTCACCTGTGACAAGGAGAGTTGCGAACTAGCTCAATCACAAGAGGCGGCAGTCGGGCGCAACAGCATCCGGCAAGCCTCCACAACTGAAGTCGAGCAAGATCAAGTTCCGGCAAAAAAGGCGGCGAAGTCGGGAATGTTAGCAGACTCTGACACAAAGAAGATCCCCCTGGACCCTTCCGACCCCTCCAAGACTGCCCTAGTCGGGACCGGACTCGACCCCAAATAGGAAGACGCGCCCGTCACCTTCCTCCAAGCCAACAAGGATATATTTGCGTGGAAACCGTTTGACATGCCGGGCGTACCAAGGGAGGTGATCAAGCACGCCCTCAACGTGAAGACAGATGCCAAGCCAGTCAAGCAACGGCTGTGGCGCTTCGCTCAAGACCGCAAGGATGCTATTCAGGAGGAGATCACCAAGCTCCTCGCAGCCAGGTTCATCAAGGAGGTCTATCACCTGGATTGGTTGGCAAACCCAGTTCTGGTCCGGAAGAAAAAGGGTAAATGTCGCATGTGCATCAACTACACCGATCTCAACAAGGCGTGCCCCAAGGACCCATTTGGTCTTCCCAGGATAGATCAGGTGGTAGATTCCATAGCCAGGTGCGACCTACTCAGCTTTCTCAACTGCTACTCGGGATACCATCAAATCAGCCTGAGGGAGAAAGACTGTTTAAAGACATCTTTCATCATGCCGTTTGGAGCGTACTGCTACATCACAATGCCGTTCGGTTTGAAAAATGCTGGAGCAACCTATTGTTGACACCGAAAATCACCGGCAGCATTGGGAACGAGCCGATGATCTGGTTCGGCGCCTTACGACACACGAAGGCCTGGGAGATCTGCTTAGCTCCAGTGCAGGTCCTAAATTTGAGGTTCGCGAGCGTGCCAGTCAATTTGACCTAGTAATTGACAAGGAGATAGAAAATATTACATCATTGATTCAATCGCCAACCAGCCAATACAGACTTCCTTTCAGCCGATTGCCGATAGTAATTGTACATCAGCTAGAAGCCGATGATGATATAAACAGACAATAAGCCAGCCGACTACCGAAAAAAACACATGGACATCGGCTAGAAGCCGATGATAAAATAGATAAGCAGAATAATAATCAATAGACAATGCAGTCGGCTTTACCTAGTGAAAGATAACTTATCAGCTAAGTACTCCGATAAAACATCGCATAAAAACCTATCGGCTCAACAAGGATAGAATTATTACCACCAGTCTAATAGATCGGACCTAACCGTTGTAGCACAGACCAATGATGATAACAGAACCTCGATGAGCCGATAGATCTAATGCAATCGTGATGTGATAACTTATCGGCTATACATTCCAATAAAACACTTGCACAAAATCCATCGGCCTAGCAGGAATAACTTATCGCTCAGTTTAGTAGGTCGGACCTAATCGATGCAGCACAAACTGATGAAAAACTATCCCCAGTAAACCGATAAAAACTATGCACGCGTGATGTAATATATCTACTTGGACTATGAGATTAAACCTAACTGATGCAGCCGTAGACAGAATAGATATATCGTGGTAAGCTGACTACCGTAGATCAGCTAGAATATCAGACCTAACCGAGGAAGTCCTAGCCGATAAGGTAGTCAGGGTAACGAGACTTACCCGCTCACAGGAGTTCGGACCTAACCGATGCAGCCCGGCTTGAGAAGCAAGAACCCGTTGAAAAGGGTGGCGATGCGCCGAATTTTGTATTGATCTTTGTGATATTTTACATGGTCCCCGGGCATACGTATTTATACCCCGAGTTGATACTGTCCTGATCGGACATGAAACAGGAGTTTCCTAACTATAAAAGGAAAATTAACAAGCTCTGATCGGACACGAGATCAGGTTTCCTAAAAATTATTAAAACTACCTAATTAATAGATAAGGTAATTAATTGCCATGTCGTGGTCTTCAAGATTCCTTCTCAAGCTCAGCCTCTTCCAGATTAGCTTCCATTGGCTGACACAATTTCTTTCTTTAACCGAGTCCGATACGAATTGTACCAAATTTTGGCGTTAACACCTATCAACGGGCAATTCAGTGGTGTCTGCACACTTAGATCGGGCGCAACATGGAAGCATACGTCGACGACATGGTGATCAAGACCAAGTCCAAAGAAGACCTCATCGCTGACCTGGAAGAAACCTTCCAAAATCTTCGAAGATTCAAGATGAAGTTGAACCCGGAAAAGTGCACCTTCGGTGTGCCATCCGGCAAGTTACTCGGCTTCATCGTCTCGCATCGAGGCATCGAGGCCAACCCGGAGAAAGTCAACGCAATAATGAACATGGCCTCCCCGACTAACCAAAAGGACGCCTAGAAGCTGACAGGCTGCATGGCGGCACTCAACCGATTTATTTCCCGATTGGGCGAACGGGGTATGCCCTTTTTCAAGCTATTGAAGAAAGCCGATGACTTCTAGTGGACTCCCGAAGCCCAGCAAGCCTTCGAAGACTTCAAGAAATTTCTCACATCACCCCCCGTGTTGGCGTCACCCATGCCCCAAGAACCGCTAATGCTATATCTAGCGACAACCACTCAGGTAGTCAGCACGGTGCTGGTGGTCGAGCGATCCGAACAGGGTCACATCCAGAAAATACAACGGCCAGTTTACTTTGTCAGTGAGGTGATTGCCGACTCGAAGACGAGATATCCGTAGGTCCAGAAGCTATTATATGGCCTACTCATCACAGTCCGGAAGCTGGTGCACTATTTCCAAGCACATCAAGTCACGGTAGTTACATCGTTTCCACTCGGGGATGTCCTTCATAATCGCGAGGCCACTGGCCGAATCGCTAAATGGGCACTCGAGTTTATGGCGTTCGATATCACCTTTCAGGCATGGACAGCAATTAAATCACAAGCTCTAGCCGACTTCATGGCCAAGTGGACAGAAGTTCAACTGCCTACATCAACAGCGAAGCTAGAGTACTGGACAATGTACTTCGACGGTTCTCTATGGATCGGCGGCGCTGGGGCTGGAGTCATATTGACATCCCCCACCAGCGAAAAACTCAAGTACGTTCTACAAATCCACTTCCCGGCTTTCCACAATGTCGCCGAGTACGAGGCACTTATCCACGAGCTCCGGATTGCTATGTCACTCGGCATACGTCGACTGGTTGTGCGCGGAGATTCTCAACTCGTGGTGAACCAAGTCATGAAAGACTGGACTTGTCTCGATGATACCATGGCGGCATACTGTCAGGAGGTCCGCAAGCTGGAAAACAAGTTCAACGGGCTGGAGATAACACATGTCCTACGACAATACAATGATGCTGCAGACGAGCTGGCAAACATGGGATCCAAGCGAGAAGCGGTTCTAACTGGAATCTTTGTCGAACAACTTATGGAGCCATCAGTCAAGAAGAAACCAGAGCCGAAACAGTCGGGAGGCGAACCTACCCCGGCTACAGATGAGGTGCTGCACATATGTCAAGACTGGCGGACCTCTGTTGTCAAATTTCTCCTGGACAACGAACTCCCAGAAGATCACAGTCAAGTCGAGCAGATCAAGCGTCAAAGCAAAAGCTTTCTACTAGTCGGAGAAGACCTATACCGAAGGAGCGCATCCGGTGTCCTCATGCGTTGCGTCACCACCGAGGAGGGCAAGTAGATCCTGCAGTCAATCCACTCGGGCATATGTGGCAACCATGCCGCATCCAAGACGTTAGTCAGAAAGGCTTACCGGCAAGGATTTTTCTGGCCCACAGCTGTAACTGACGCAAAAGAAATTGTTCGCAAATGCGAGGGTTGCCAGTTCTACACACTACAAACCAATCTCCCAGCCCAAGAACTCCAAACTATCCCTATTTCTTGGCCATTTGCGGTATGGGCGCTCGACATGGTCGGGCCTTTCAAGAAAGCGCCAGGAGGGTTCACACATCTATTTGTCGCAGTTGACAAGTTCATCAAGTGGATTGAGGCCAAACCCGTTGCAACTATAACAGCGGCATGAGCAAAGGACTTCATCATGAGTATACTATATAGATTCAGGGTTCCTAACCGCATCATCACCGACAACAGTACTCAGTTCACGGGCAGCGTATTCCAAGACTTCTGCGAAGATTTCGGCATCAAGATCTGCTATGCATCTGTGGCACAGCCGCGGAGCAACGAGCAGGTCGAATGAGCCAACGGTATGGTCTTACAAGGCATCAAGGCCAGGATATTCGACCAACAACAACCATATGCGGGCCGGTGGGTACAAGACCTCCCATCCGTTCTCTGGTCTCTTAGAACCATGATTAGTCAGGCAACAGGGCAATCCCCTTTCTTTCTGGTCTACGGTGCTGAGGCTATGCTACCGATAGAATTACAGTTCGGCTCTCCGTGAGTCCGGGCTTACTTAGAAGACGTCTCAAACAATACCCGATTGGTCAAGCTAGATCAGTTGGAAGAAGCAAGGGACATCGCAACAATCCAGTTGGCAAGGTATCTTCAAGGCCTGCGTAGCTACCACAATCGCAATGTCCATGGCTGTGCCTTTTTGGTCGGGGATCTCGTCTTGAGGAAAATACAAACCACCAAAGACAGGCACAAATTATCCCCAATCTAGGAAGGGCTGTTCATTATAGCCGAGGTCACACGGCCAGGCGCCTACCGACTGAAGACCGAAGACGGTGCCCTTATCATCAACTCATGGAATATAGAATAGCTATGTCCTTTCTATACCTAAGCTTTATAGTTTCTCATGTGTACAGTTTCTCTAACTCACTACGCCGCTTGTATCAACCGAGTAGTGAGTCGGGGGCTGCAGGTATATATGTGTTTTGTCAATTATATACGAGCTTGTTCTACTCCAGTTATGAAGCCTTACTATGACTCACGTTTGCCCGAGTATAGTTTCTTACATTGAGTGATTTTATTAAGTTCTGACAGACTAACTCAGTGTAGACTACACAGTCAAGTAAAGCTAATGACAACTAAGTAATAATTCAAAGCTTGGCGGCATTGCACATATATTTACACATGTTTTCCACAAAAGTTTATACATAGCGACTACATGATATGTTGCTCTTACAAACCCAGGTCTCAGGTGATTATCTCAGCAATCAGCCTCACCCATGCTATCAGCTCCAGCGCCTCCTCGGGCATCGTCTCCTAGGCAAACCCCTCCCCGATGGCTTCAATGTCTGCCCTCGGGTAGATTGATTTGGTCATCGCCTGGGTCTGGGCCACACCGACAATGACATGCTTATCCGAGTACCTCTTCAAGGCACTTGATGCATCCTCAAGACGCGCCTCCACTTGGGGGATTCGGCTGCAGCTGGTTCCCATAGGGCGGGGATCCATCAGATTAAGGAACCCTTTCATGGACCCGACGAGGGTCTCCCGTGATTCCCTGATAACCCTTATCTCCTCTGTATAAACCCGATATTGGGCCTGGGCATTGGCTCTGAGGTCTACCCGGGTCCACCAATAAGTAAACTTGTTAGGCACGGCTGCAGATGGAATGATTAAAGGATTGGTTAAGATCATTGTCGAGACAGAGGCTTACTCACGTAATCGGCCTCCCACTCGGCCACGGTCTTCTCCAGTCTAGCTTTTTCTTCACCGAGCTTGATGGTGGCCTCTTTTAACTCGGCCTTCTCCCGTTCGAGCTTGGCGTTGACCTTTATCAGGTCGGCCTTGTCCTTCTCAAGCTCGGCCTTGGCTTCCTCAGCCTCCTTCAGCTGGGCTTCCCTCTCTGTTCGGGTCTTTAACTCGGCTTTGAGGGCTGCACGACAGATTAGTCAAGAACTCAACCTTGCAGCCATGACACAACTAGGCAGTCGGGAATGACGCAGCTGGAGAAATACATCAATGGTTCAGTCGGGAAGATGCATTCGGGGGATTTACCTCTAATCTTCCCGGCATGGGCCCAAGTTTCATCCCTGAGCTGGGTGGCGGCATCCTTCAGCCAAGCTTCCCTCCCCGCGTGGCGCTCCTCCATCTCGGCCTTCAACGCCCGGAGCTGCTCTAACTCCGCGAGATGGGGGGCCATTTCGATCAGGATCCCGGTCATCTCCTCATTACAATCAACAAGCTTCTGCTCAGGGAGAGAACAAGTCAAGAACGGAGTCAGATGTCAGAACAGGAAGACCACCAAGACTCCATCACAAGAATCATACCCGAACCCCCTCGGACCCGGCAATGGCAGCGCGGAGCAAGCTTTCGCGTTCCCTTCTTGCTGTGGCCTCATTGAGCTTGAACCTCCTCGCGGTCCCATCAGGCGCCGTCCAGGTGAACGTCCGAGGGAACTTACGCGGAGGAGCTTCAATTCGAGGAAGGTTCGGGATCTCCGGCGCTGACGACGACGACCATGACGGCGACAGGGTCCTGGCCCCCACGCCGGCATCCCCTGTGGCCTCGGGGGTCAACTCGGGGGCTCCGGCAATGGTCTTGGCAGCGAGCGTCGACTCAGGGGCTAGGGCAGCAACCTTAGTAACCGCCCCTTGGTCGGGCGGCACCGGCAGCCCCGCAGTCGGGACCACCTTAGTCTCCGTGACTAGGCTGGCCACCGGCTCAGCGGGTGTGCTCGCGGGCGCCGGCTCGGCTAGGGCGGGATCTTCAAGGGGAGCGGTCGGAGCAGTCTCCCTGAGATCGATATCGGCACGTTTCCTTCATGGCAAAATAGACATCAAAATACTACTGCAACAAACAAGAATCTCAGAAGATCCGGAGCAGCTTACCTCTTGGAGAACTTGAGTTTCCCACCGGGCGATCCGGGTGCCGGCGAAGCGCTACGCTCGGTTGTCGGCCTGGTCGGTGAAGCAGTTGGCGGTGGCGTGGCAGCTGGAGGCGGCCCCATTGGTGGCATGGTCAACTCGGGCACCTGTGTGCTTGGCGACGCTTGCTCGGATCATCTACTCAGCGGTGCTTTTGCCGGGCTCGGAAATGTTGAGCTCGGCCGTACTGGTCCCAACCTAGGACTTGATCGCCTGGGTGCCACGGCGGCGGTGTCCTTTAACTTCAGAGCCCCTACCACAACACGCGGCCTCATGGCGCCCTCGCCCTGATATAGAACAGGCTTTTTCCCCGCTCTCTTGGAGTCGGGTTGGGCAGCAGGGGGCTCCTCGGCCTCTTCTTCGATTTAACGGCTGACAACGGGCGGGAGTCCTCGTCGAACTCCTCGCACCACTACAGATGAATCAACAAAGTACATCACACAACGCTGGGCAATCACAGACACAAGCCCACAGGCATTCATCATAGAAGAAGGACAAAGATTACCTTGGGACGGGGCCGAAGGAAGCTATAAGCCGCGGTCCGGCGTTTATCGTCTTCGGTCTCGATCACCCCCTCGAAGAAGTAACCAAATAGGGTCTCGGTCACCTTGTACTTGTTGGCCGACTCGTGGCTTACTCGGTCAGGATCATATTTGCCCTCAAAATCCCAGCCGAACGCGCTCCTCAGCTTTAGCGGCCACCGAGTCAGGAAACGCCGGGCCACCCAAGGTCTAGTCAAGCCAGCCTCCTTAAGCTCTTCTAATTTCCCCAACAATTGATGCACTTGGCCCATCTCCTCAAAGGTTGGATCTGCTAACCAATTTGGTAAAACTACCGGTGGCAAGCCGGTGAATGGACGCAAGGAGGGAGCCAGATCTGCACAATAGAACCACTCCTTGTGCTAGCCTTTCAAGGAAGATTTCAAGGGGAGATCAAGATATGTTTTCTTCCCATCACTTCTCAACTGGAGACCAGCCCCCCCAATCACATTGATATTATTTTTGGACGGCTAGGGTTTGATGTGGAACAGATGCCTAAAGAAATTAAAATGGGGCTCCACACCCAAAAAGCACTGGCAGAGAGTAACAAATATGGAGATTTGAAGAATTGAGTTGGGATTCAAATTCACCAACTCCAACTCATGGAAGTCAAGGATGCGGCGGAAGAACTTAGAAGAGGGAAGGCACAAACCCCGATCGAAAAAAGAGGCAAAAACTACTGTTTCGCCAGATTGGGGATATGGGACCGACTCACCCTTAGCTGGCCGCCAATGGATCACCTCCTGGCTTGGCAACTTCAATTGACTCTCCAGCAACTTCAGTTTCACCGAGCCACAATCCGAAGTCGGCCAAGCATTCCCCAGCGCACCCGCAGGATCCAAAGCTTTCAACATGGTTGGGGGCGGAGAGATTTAAGGGAAAAGTGATTGGGGGCTTGGAACAGACGAAAAGGACTAGAATCGCCCGAGTTCGAGCGAGGAACAGCAGCAGCAACTAACCCTAGCCGAGCAGGAGGCGAAAAGTTAGGCGCGAAGGCGGAAGACGAAGCGATTGGCTGATTTGGGGAAGATGAAGGAATCTTTTTCTCTATCCCCGCTTTTTTTAGAGCCGATACCGACTAATGGGCTTGGGCCACACAGTCGGTACTGGGCAACCAAGACATGAGTTCCTACAGTAGCATGCTCCATGTGGGCCGCTCACAGGCTAAGTTGAAATTATAGCACTGGTTCTACCAACAGGAGCCGATGAGGTAAACAGATATGCTTCATGAGAGCCTTATTGCTAAACATATATGTTTGGGTATCTGTTTTATCCACCAGGTCTCGAGGATATATCCTTACATGGATCACAAGCTGGTCTTCATTAAAATTAGGGATGCAGGTATCTTTCTGGAGTACACCTGACCACGCCATGGATTTATTTTCATAAAGTGGTACTCGGCCTACATGCGTGGCCATCAGTTGCCATGAGCAACATTATTCCAGCCGATATGACGCTGAAGAGTCTAACTTTCGAGTAGTGCAGTACTCGGGAGAGACTATAAATTTCTCATTCCCGCTGACATGATGTGGAGGAGTCTAGCTTCTGGGTGGGACGCCACTCGGGAAAGACTATAAACCCCCTTTCCAGCTGACATGAAGCTGAAGAGTCCCATATACAAGTAGCACCCTACTCAGCAAGACTATAAACACGCATTCCGACTGACACAAAGTTGAAGAGTCTTACATACGAGTAGTTTCCTACTCGGCAAGACTATAAAGTTTATTCCGGTTGACATGATACCTAAGAGTCTCATATACCAGTAGTATACTACTCGTGAAAGACTATCAGGTTAAAGATCTTTGACTTTATGTTTAATTGTCTTCACAATTAAGCACAAAGTCAGGGGCTACACCTAATAGGTGCGCCTATTCGGCACACACTATTCATACATCTACATGAAGCCCTTCATAGCCTCGCTGCCAGCTGACATGAAGTAGGACTCGGGAAGAAGACTCACTCGGACAAAGAGTACTCAGGAGCATCGCACTCGGGCAATCTTCACCGTGGAGGATGAGCACTCGGCATCAGCTGTGACTCAACTATGAAGGTCTCAGGGGCTACTGTGGAGGCCATGGGCCCCGGGTACCTCACCACCAGCATGTGGGCCACTCGGATAGAGGATGGGCTGAATCATGTAGTTAGAGATAAGATAGCACCCGGCAGACTTTGCCTTGTACAATAAGGAAAACATAGTCTTAGTTGGATAAGTTTCTATCTCTAAGAGGGAAATCCCTTGGCCGTATCCGGCTAGGATCCTTATCATGTACCCTTGTCCCCCAGTATATAAGGGGAGGCAGGGCGCCTCTCAAGGGGCACAAGATCACGAGATCATCGATCGACAAACACCTCAGAGGAATAACACCACAACTGGACGTAGGGTATTACCTCACATCGAGGGCCTGAACCAATATAAAATCTCTTTGTGTTCCTCTGCAATCCATTGAGTTTCCCCTTGCCGAGTAGCCCTATAGTTCTATTGCCGGTGTAAAACATCAACACTTGACATGGTCGGACCATTCAATAAAGTGCCAGGAGGGTTCATCATGAGTATCATATACTGATTTGGATTTCCCAACCGCATCATAACGGACAACGGCACTCAATTCACTAGCGGCGTTTTCCAAGATTTCTGTAATGACTTTGGCATCAAGATCTGTTATGCTTCTGTGGCACACCCACGAAGCAATGGGCAGGTCGAGCGTGCAAACGACATGGTCTTACAAGGTATCAAAACTAGGGTGTTCGACTGACTACAACCATACACAGGGCGGTGGGTGCAAGAGCTTCCATCTGTTCCCTGGTCTTTACGTACAACGGTGTTGACGCCGAAAACCCGCCGGGGGCCGTCCGGCATCTGGGTGACACGCGAAGGCCTGGGAGATCTGCTTAGCTCCAGTGCAGGTCCTAAAGTCTTGAGGTTCGTAGGCGTGCCAGTCAATTTGACCCCGCAATTGACAAGGAGATGAAGAAATTTGATTATTGATCCAATCGGCCAGTAAGCCGATACGGATTCCTTCCAGCCGATCGCCGCTATGCTCGTGCCCGGGCCCTCGCCTGTACTCGCGCCCGGGTCTCATGCTCAGGTTCTCGCTCCCGGGTCCTCGCTTGTGCTCGTGCCCGGGTCAACAGCAACTGCACATCGGCTATCGGCCGATACGGACTGATGTTGGCTCCTTGTAGCCGATGGCCGATGGCACCTATGTATCGGCTAGGAAACCGATAACGCTATAAGCAAATAGATAAGCTGTCAGTATAACATATGCATCGGCTAGAAGCCGATGATAAAATAGATAGGCAGAATAGTAAGCTAGCCAACTGCCAAAGAAACACATGTGCATCGGCTAGAAAACCGATGATAATATAGATGACCAAAATAGTAAAGATAATACAGTCGGCTTTATAGAAAGATAACCTATCGGCTAAGCACTTCGATAGAACGTCACATATACACCGATCGGCTCAACAAGGATAAATCTATTATTATCGATCTAGTAGTTCAAACCTAACTGATGCAGCACAGATCGATAACAGTAAAAGAACCTCAACAAGCCGATAGACCTAATGCAACTGTGATGTAATAAGATAACTTATCGGCTATACATTCCGATAAGACGCTTGTGCAAAAACCATCAACCTAGCAGGAACAACTTATCGTGACAGTTTAGTAGGTCGGACCCAACCGATGCAGCACAAACTGACGATAAGCTACTCCCAGTAAGCTGATAAGATCTATGCACGCGTGATGTGGTATACCTGATCGGCCTAAGAGGTCGGACCGAACCGATGCAGCCGTAGACAGGGCAGATACACTTGGGTAAGGGGTGACGAGTCTTACCCTCTCGCAGGAGTTCGGACCTAACCGATGCAGTCCCGCTCGAGAAGCAAGAACCCGTCGAAAGGGTGGCGATGCGCCGAAGTTTAATTGATCGAGAGATGATTTACAAGGTACCCGGGCATACGTATATATACCCCGAGTTATTACAGTCCTAATAGGACATGGCACACGAATTTCCTATCTATAAAAGGAAAACTAACAAGTCCTGATCGGACACGAGATCAGGTTTCTCTATAAAGTATTAAAACTACCTAATTTACAGATAAGGTAATTGACTGCCATATCGTGGTCTTCACGATTCCTTCCCAAGCTCGGACTCTTCTGGATTAGTTTCCAATGGCTGATATCGCTTCTTTCCTTAACCGAACATGGTAACGACCCGTACCAAATTTTGGCGTTAACAAACGGTTAGTTGGGCAACAGGGCAATCCCCTTTCTTCTTAGTCTATAGTGTTGAGGCCGTGTTACCAACCGAGTTGGAGTTTGGCTCTCTGCGAGTTTGGGCCCACTTAAAAGTCAAGTCAAAGGAAGACCGACTGATCAAATTAGATCATTTGGAGGAAGCAAGGGACATCGCAACTATCCAGTCGGCAAGGTATCTTCAAGGCATGTGTCGTTATCACAGTCGGAATGTTCGTGGCCGCGCCTTTTTGGTAGGAGATCTCGTTTTGAGAAAAATACAAACCACCAAACATAGGCATAAGTTATCTCCCTTATGGGAGGGGCCGTTCATTATCACTGAGGTGACACGTCCAGGTGCCTATCGACTAAAGATAGAGGACGGCATCCTATTCAAGAACTCTTGGAACATAGAATAGCTATGTCTTTTCTATACCTGAGTTCTGTACTCCTTTTATATACAAATAAAGTTTGTTACTCTGACTCACTACGCCACTTGTTTCAACCGAGTAGTGAGTCGGGGGCTACATGATGATACGTGTCTTTTGTTGTTCGTAAAGTTCGACCTTGTTTTGTTTAAGTCGTGAAGTTTTATAATAATTATGCTAAGTTTTCCCGAGTATAGTACCAGGAGGTGAATGCTTTTTAAAGTTGATCTCAAACCACTCGGCATAAACTAGCTAATCGGATAAAATTAATGATGCTAAAATAAAATAAGTACTCAACAAAATATAACAACAAACACCAAAAGCATTTACAAAATTTACACATTGTTTCTGTCAAGCACCGACTACTTAAAATTTCATGCTTACATTGGCAGATCCTCGACAATGGCCTCGGCAGTAGGCCTAACCTGGCTTATTAGCTCCAATCCCTCCTCTAGGGTAGTACCTTCAGCAAAACCTTCACCGATTGCCTCTATGTCTACCTGGGGGTAGAGAAACTTTGTCATGGCCAATGCTTGGGCAATACCCACGGTGACGCGCTAGGAGGAATACTTCTTCAGAAGGGCAGGGGTCTCTTCAAGACGATGCACCACCTGTGAGATGGAACTAGAGCTGGGTCTAGCTAGGCTTGGCTCCATGATGTCCAATAAAGTCCTTGCAGAGTCAACTATGATGTTCCACGATTCCTTTATCACCTTTATCTCTTTAGTGAAGGCGCCGAATTGGATCTGCGAATTTGCTTTAAAGGCTACTCACATAGAGAAGAAGAATCAGCAAATCTAGATATCTAGTCGGGCAGAGTACAAGAGCTGTTATATGACTTACTTGCATACTCGGTATCGACTTTGGATTTCGCCTTCTCGAGCTCCTCTAGCTCTTTCCTTAGGCGTTCAATCTCCAGGGACTGGTTGTTTAGATTCGTCTCTAGAGCTATAGCCGAGCAAAGTCGAAGATCAAGAACACAAAGAGATTTGTCCGGAGTTACTTGGGCAAAAGGGAAAACATACCTCTGATGGTCCCTATCTTTTCCCAGTTTTCGTCCCAGAGCTTGTTCACCGAGTCCTTCAGCCAGTCCTCTCTCTCCTTGCTGGTCCTCTCTAGTTCATCCTGGGTGGCCTAGAGTTGGTTGAGTTGAGCGAGCTGAGGGGTGAGTTGGGCGAGTACCTTACCCATCCTCTCAGATCAGTCAACCACTTGTTGCACGAGTCATGTCACAATTAGATAAGGCAAGCTGCAACAGTGAAAGGTTCCAAGAAACGCAAATCAGCAAACACAGCTAGTCTGACTATGTATCTGGATGCTCCTTGACACCGCGATGGCAGCCTCCATGAGCTGGACTCCCTCCCACTACGCGGCCCCCTCGTTCAGCTCAAAAGTTTGCTCATCCCCCTCCAGCGTGACCCAGTAGAACGTCTGGGGGAAGTTTGGCGGAGGAGCCTCAAGCCTAGGGAGATCATCGTCGTCTGAGGATGAGGAGAGCGGAGGAGAAGGAGTCTTGGCTCTTCGATGGACTCGGCGACTGGAACTTCAGCCGTGGCATCCCGACTGGGTGAAGTTTGCGGCCTGGCCGACTGGGTTGTCTCAACCTCAGGGGCTGGAATAGCACTTGGCTCAGGTCGAGGCTCTGTAGGTTTGGCCTCAGTTGGGATGGAGGCAGTTACAGGAGTTGGTGACACTGTCCTCTTGGGATCAGCATCACTTGGCTTCCTGCAAAGTAATTTAGCAATCAAGATATTGCAAGCCCACTCGAGATTTTCTTAAGATTGGGGATTTTCATACCTTCTGGAAGTCTTGAATCTCCACCCCTGTGCGCTAGGGGTGGAGGTAGTCGGCGAGGGGCCCAAAGGCCTACTCGGCGGTGGTGTACCCTGGTTGTCGGGCTCGTGGGCGTGGCAATCAGCGGTGTGGTCTTGGGGCTGGTCGGTCCAGGGGTTGTGCTGCTGGGGTCCTTGATCATCGGACTGCCTAATGCCTTACTCGGCATGCTCTTCTTCTTGGCCTGGTCCGTCATTGGTCACTTCCCAGTCCTATTAGGGCTGGGTTGGACTGAACAGGGGCTGGCTAGCCGCTTTCTAGACTAAATGGCTATAGAGGCTATGGGCCCCGGGTACCTCATGACAAGCATATGGGCCACTCGAACAGAGGATGGGCCTAGCCTTGTAATTAGAGATATGATAGAACTTGGCAGACTTAGCCTTGTACGATAGGGAAAATACAGTCCAAGTCAGGAACGTTATATCTCTAGAAGGAGATCCCTTGGTCGTAGTCCGACTGGAACTCCTACTTTGTAACTCTGTCCCCCAGTATATAAGGGGAGGAAGGGCACCCCCTGAGGGCAGAATCTCAAGGTTCATCAGAATCACCACCATACATCTTCAAAGGAAATACACCACAACTGGACATAGGGTATTACCTCACCTTGAGGGCCTGAACCAGTATAAACTCTTTGTGTTACTTTGTAGTCCACCGAGTTTCGATCCAACGAGTAGCCCTATATTCATATTGCCGATGTAAAATATTGACAGTTGGCACACCAGGTAGGGGCTTCACTGAGATCAACCTCAACAAACTCGATGGATTCGACAACTAGAGTCGACGACACCAAATTCTCCTCTGGAGACACGATCACATTCGGGAGCCTCGACTTTGTCTCCAACAAGTTCGGCAACCTCACCCTGACCAACTCGGATTCGATCCGATCTACCGGGGAACCAGCCGACTCTGCGCCAGTCGGCCCACACGACGCTGCAGCAACCCTCGTCGACTTGCTGCGGCAATCTTCCACTTGTCCGGGTCTCGGGACAACTCTCTCCTTCGGTGTTTGACTCGGACTCGGCCTTGAGCCGGCTGGGATTGGGCTAGGAAGGGGGGAGATCGTCAATCTCCCGTGCAGATTCGGCAACGCCGCGGATATCTACAATCTACATCCCACGCGGTAAACCCGATCCCCTAGAGTTCAATTTAGACATGGCCCAGAGCCGTTCGAGATTGGGTCTAGGGAGGTCGGAATCATAATTACACCGATCAACTACTCTGATTCTGACTCCAAGTCGGACAGCAATCTGAAGAGCAGTTCGGATAGCAGTTTGGCAAGTTTTTTCCTGCCCTGTGAAGTTTTCATGGCGTCCAAGGGCTCTGCCGCCACCCAAGAGGCGCGCCGACTACGCAAGGAACAAGAGGAGGAGGTCCACCGACTACGACAACAACAAGAGGCCGAGCACGACGCTCGCAATGATGAGCTAGCAGGGCTAGGCGAACCGCTCAGCAACAAATCCACCAAACTCGAGTCGACAACCACGACATCTTCGTCACGCCTCAACAGAACGTCATGGCTGCTGCAACCCTACTGGATACACTCCAGTTTGGGCCTAATCACCAGGCCACCCCGACTATTGTGAGGATCAAAGCCATGATTACCGCTACTGCATGTCAGCAGCACCAACAGTCGGGTGACACCCTCATACCGACCAACTGGTTGGGTTCTCCAACAGCGGTCTCGTCCGCAGCAGCGCGACGCCGGGCGGCTGGCTCCAGTCAGCCACACGCGGATTCACGCCAAATGTCTCTCGGCAACCCTAACAACAACAATCAGCGGCGTCCCCAGTACGACTGCCATGACAATCAAGATCTCCGAAGCCGTTTGCAACGCGATCTCCGCCAAGACATCAATGCCCGGCGCTGTGAACACGAAGACGACGAGCGCCGCCAATTGGAGAACAAGAACAAGCTCTTCGGCCTCCACCACGAGCGGTTCCACCGCCGTAATCGGAGCTGGAGCCCTCACGCAAATGAAGGCGTACCAGCCTTCATCGAAGAGCTACAGCAGATCAACTAGCCGTTGGGTTTCAAGCCTACAGAAATCGAAAAATACGACGGCAAGACCAATCCCGAGTCTTGGCTCACAGTCTACACTCTAGCAGTTCGAGCAGCCGGAGGTGATCACAAGGCCATGGCTAGCTACCTCCAAGTCGCCCTGGCCGACTCGGCGAGGACATGGCTGACAGGGCTCCCAAAGCAATCAATCGGCTCCTGGGGAGAACTCCGGGAATGCTTCATCGCCAATTTCCAGGGGACTTACGAGAGGCCGTCTTCCGAGCATGATCTCTATCAGCTGCACCAGATGAAGAATGAGTCTCTTCGCGAGTTCATCAAAAGGTTTTCCGAGAAGCGCAACTTGATCCCAATGATCAAGGACGAGGTCGTTATCGCTGCCTTCTGCAAGGGAGTCAAGGACGCCCCGTTCATCGCCAAGTTCACTTGGCAACCTCCCGCCTCTGTCAGGGCTCTCTTCGACATGGCAAACAAGTATACCGACTCAGCCGAAGCAGTTGCCCAGGCCTTCGATGACAAGGAGTCCCGGCAGAAGGACCAGAAAGCCAACGACGAGCCAGCATAGAACAAATCCGGCGCCCGCAAGCGGAAGTCAGAGAACATGGTGGCCAACGTGGAGCATACTCGGTCATGACCCCCAAGGAACAATGAATACCAGAAAGTGATGAATGGGCCCTGCCCCTTTCATCCCAAGGGAAAACATGTGGCCAAGGATTGCTTCAAGCTCAAGAGGTTTGCTTCTGAGCAGGCTTCAACATCTGGCGCTGACAAGGACAAAGACAAGCTAGATTCGGGCACAGCCGGCGATTATCAAGATCCCTAGGCTGAGCTCAACCATATCTTCGGAGGGCCGCCTGCATATGAGTCTAAGAGGAAGCAGAAGCTAATAGCACGCGACGTCAACTCGGTCTCTACAGCAGACACCCCTAATACTTGCGTTGGTCAGAGACTCCCATCACATTTGACCGCACAGATCACCTCGATCGGGTTACACACCCAGGACGCTATCCACTCGTCCTAGACCCGGTCGTAAAGAGCATCAAGCTGAAGAAGGTTCTCATAGATGGAGGCAGTGCTATTAACATTCTGTTTGCCAAGACCCTGGATGAGATGAAGATTACTCGTTCAAAGCTATGGCCGAGTACGACGCCCTTCTACGGGGTAATCCCCAGCCTATCTTCAACACCTCTTGGATAGATAACTTTGCCAGTCACCTTTGGCATGCGGGATAACTTCTGCACAGAGAACATCTGCTTCGAGGTCGCCGATTTCGAGACTACATACCACGCGATACTCGAATGGCTGGTGCTAGCCAAATTCTTGGTGGTGCCACACTATACCTACATGATGCTCAAGATGCCTGGGCCAGCCAGAGTTCTTTCCCTTCACAGCAATATCAAGCAATCCTTCACCTGCGACAAGGAGAGCTGCGAGTTGGCTCAATCTCAAGAAGCGGCAGTCGGACGCAACAGCATTCGGCAAGACACTACAACCAAAGTCGAGGACGATCAAGTTTCGACAAAAAAGCAGCAAAGTCAGGAATTTCAGAGGACTCTGACGCGAAGAAGATCCCCCTAGACCCTTTCAACCCCTCCAAGACTACTCTAGTCGGGACCGGACTCAACCCCAAATAGGAATATGCGCTCGTCACCTTCCTCCAGGCAAACGAAGACATTTTCGCTTAGAAACCCTCCAACATGCCTAGGGTACCAAGGGAGGTGATTGAGCACGCCCTCAATGTCAAAACAGACGCCAATCCAGTCAAGCAACGGCTACGGTGCTTCGCACAGGACCACATAGATGCTATTTGGGAGGAGATAACCAAGCTCCTCGCAGCCGAGTTCATCAAAGAGGTCTACCACCCAGATTGGCTAGCAAACCCAGTCCTGGTCCGAAAGAAGAATGGTAAATGGTGCATGTGCGTCGACTACACCGACTTGAACAAAGCATGCCCCAAAGATCCATTTGGTCTACCCAGAATAGATCAGGTGGTGGATTCAACCGCGGGGTGCGAACTTCTCAGCTTTCTCGACTGTTACTCGGGATACCATCAAATAAGCCTGAAGGAGGAGGACTGCCTGAAGACTTCTTTCATCACGCCGTTTGGAGCATACTGCTATACCACCATGCCATTTGGTTTGAAAAACGCTGGAGCAACGTATCAACGTGCAATTCAGTGGTGTTTAAACACTCAGATCAGGTGCAACGTGGAGGCATATGTCAATCACATGGTAATCAAGACAAAGTCCAAAGAAGACCTCATCGCCGACTTGGAGGAAACCTTCCAAAACCTTCGAAGATTCAAGATGAAGTTGAACCTAGAAAAGTGCGCCTTCGGTGTCCCATCCGGCAAGCTACTCGTCTTCATCGTATCGCATCAAGGCATCAAGGCCAATCCAGAGAAAATCAACACAATCATGAACATGACCCCCCCGACTAGCCAGAAGGACGTCCAAAGCTGATAGGTTGCATGGCGGCACTCAGCCGATTCATCTCCCGACTGGGCGAACGGGGCATGCCCTTCTTCAAATTATTGAAGAAAGCAAATAACTTTCAATGGACTCCCGAAGCCCAGCAAGCCTTTGAAGACTTCAAGAAATTTCTCACATCACCACCAGTGTTGGCATCACTTATGCCCTAAGAGCCATTGATGTTATATCTAGCGGCAACCACTTAGGTAGTCAGCACGGTGTTGGTGGTCGAGTGATCAGAGTCAGGTCATATACAGAAAATTCAACGACCAGTCTACTTCATCAGCGAGGTCCTAGCCGACTCAAAGATGAGATATCCTCAGGTCCAGAAGCTGCTATATGGCCTACTCATCACTGTCCGGAAGCTGGTGCACTATTTCCAGTCACATCAAGTCACAGTGGTCACATCGTATCCACTCGGGGACGTCCTGCACAACCATGAGGCCATTGGCCGAATCGCTAAATGGGCGCTCAAGTTGATGGCGTTCGACATCACCTTTCAACCACGGACATCAATCAAGTCTCAAGCTCTAGCCGACTTCGTGGCCGAGTGGATAAAAGTTCAGACGACTACAACAACAGACAAGCTAGAGTACTAGACAATGTACTTCGACGGTTCTCTACGGATCGGCGGCGCGGGGGCTGGCGTTGTGCTGACGTCACCCACTGGCGAAAAACTCAAGTGCGTTCTACAAATTCACTTTCCGGCTTCGCACAATGTTACCGAGTACGAGGCACTCATCCACGGGCTCCGCATCGCTATATCACTCGGCATCCGCCGACTGGTTGTATGTGGGGACTCTCAACTCATGGTGAACCAAGTCATGAAAGACTGGACATGTCTCGACGAAACTCTGGCAGTGTACTGTTAGGAGGTCAGAAAGCTGGAAAACAAGTTTGACGGGCTGGAGATAACTCACGTCCTACGATAATACAACGATGCTGCAGACGAACTGGCTAACATGGGATCCAAGAGAGAAGTGGTCCCGACTGGGGTTTTCATAGAGCAACTAATGGAGCCATCAGTCAAGAAGAAACCAATGCCAGAACAGTTGGGGGCTGAACCTACCCTGGCAACAGACGAAGTACTGATCATATCTCAAGATTAGCGGATTCCAGTTCTCAAATTCCTCTTGGATGATGAACTCCTAGAAGAGCGCATTCAAGCCGAACAAATCAAACGTCAAAGCAAATGTTTCCTAGTAGTCGGAGAAGACCTATACCGAAGAAGTGCATCCAGGGTCCTCATGCGCTGTGTCACACCCGACGAGGGCAAGCAGATTCTGCAATCAATCCACTCGGGCATATGTGGCAACCATGCTGCATCCAGGACGTTAGTCGGAAAGGCTTACAGGTAGGGATTTTTCTGGCCAACAGCAGTAACAGATGCCGAGGCTTACAAGGCAATCCCCTTTCTTTCTGGTGTATGGTGCTGAGGCTGTGCTACCAACTGAGTTAGAGTTTGGCTCTCCATGAGTTCGAGCTTACTCAGAAGATAAATCCAACGAAAACCGGCTGGTTCAACTTGATCAGTTGGAGGAAGCTAGGGACATTGCAATCATCCAGTCAGCAAGGTATCTTCAAGGCCTGTGTCTATCACAATCGAAATGTCTGTGGCCGTGCCCTTTTGGTCAGCGATCTCGTCTTGAGAAAAATACAAACCACCAAAGACAGGCATAAACTATCCCCATGTGGGTAGGGCGCCCCCTGAGGGCAAAATCTCAAGGTTCATCAGAATCACCACCATACATCCTCAAAGGAAATACACCACAACTGGATGTAGGGTATTACCTCACCTCGAGGGCCTGAGCCAGTATAAACTCTTTGTGTTCCTTTGTAGTCCACCGAGTTTCAATCCGACGAGTAGCCCTATATTCATATTGTCGGTGTAAAACATCGACAATGGCCAGCCGGCCGGGTGGGTCAGAGGTGAACTTGGTGAATTCCTACAAGCATAACGCATCAAGGACAGTTCAATTGGACAATGTTCATACAACACATCACAGACAAGCATCAAAGTTGATGAGGAAACGAGATATTACTGTAGGCCGGGGCCTGTCTTTGCAGTACGGCTTGGGGGCTCTCTCGGTGTCTAGGGTCTCGATGACTCCATTGACGAAATAGCCGAGCAAGGTGTTGGTAACGACCTCCTTGTCGACGAAGTCGGCGCTCTCCCAAGTTGGATCCTTCTCCCCTGGTAATCGTAGCCAAGGTGAATCCTGGCCTTTAGGGGTCGAATCCGGTGATTCTAGAAGGTCCTGGCCACCCAGGGCCTAGTCAGCCCCGTGTTCTTCAACGCATCTATCTTCTCCAGCAGCAACTGCACCTGGACCATCTCAGCTTGTGATGGTAGAGCAGTCTAGCTCTCCAATAATGTGGGGAGATTTTCGGAGAAGGGCGGTAAGAAAGTCTCAAGATTGGAGCAATAAAACCACTCTTGATGCCACCCTTTCAGTGAGGTCTTTAGGGGAACATGCAAGTAGGCCTTCTTCATCTCATTGCGGAGTTGAAGGCCTGCTCCCCCTATCATCTGGACCTTGGACTTGGAGGGTTGTGGCTTGACGTGGAACAGGAAGTGGAAGAGGTTGAAATGGGGATCGATCCCCAGGAAGGCTTCATAGAGAGTAACAAAGATGGAGATTTGAAGAATGGAGTAGGGGTTGAGGTGGAAGAGCTCGATCCTGTAGTAATCAAGGAGAAAGCGGAGGAATTCGGAAGTGGGAAGAGCAAGACCACGGTCAAAAAAGAAGCAAAAACCACGGTTTCGTGGGGACCTGGAGAGGGGATCGACACACTGGCGGCAACGCCAGTTGATGATTTCCTTCGGCTGGAGGCACTTCTTTCTCTCCAGAAGAGCAAGCTTTGTCGCGCAAGTATCCGATGTTGGCCACGATCCAGACGGCATGGTGGGGATGTCAAATGGCGCTCTCAGCATTATCGAGGTGAAAAACTATGGAGGTGAGCTTCTAGATGATAGGAATCGATGCGGGGGAGGAGATCTCCGCGGATTCTTGAAGGGGAGCTCGAGCTACAGGAAACCCTAGATGGAGCGGAGAGCACAAAGGTTGGCGTGTTTGTGGGAGCTGAAGCATTTGGCGATTTGGGGGAGAAAGGGGAATCTTTTCTCTCTCACGCTGCTTTATAGGCCTGCGCTGTGTAGGCTAGTCTGGGCCGGCTTGCACAGTAATAGGCCATATGATATGAGTTCTTGAGTACCATGTCCTATTGGGCCGACAGCTGGCTGTGTTAAAATCACAGTGCAGATGCTATTTTATAGGAACCAATTAAAATAATCAGATATGCTTCATGTTAAGCCTAATTGCTAGACACATTAGTTCAGATATCTGAATTATTTAAAAGGTATTGAGGATATATCCTTATATGGATCAATGGCTGATCTCTATTAAAATTGGGGATGCAGGTATCTCTCAAATACACCTCACCATATATTGGGTTAAAATCTATGAAGTGGTATTCGGCTTACATGCTTAGCCAAAATGCCATTGAGCAAAAATATTTCTAGATGATATGATGCTGAAGAATACAATTCCTGAGAAATATATCACTCGGGAAAGATTTAAAGATTAAAGATCTTTGACTTTATGTTTAATTTTTCATAATTAAGCACAAAGTCAGGGACTACACCTAATAGGTGCGTCTATTTGGCGTATACTATTCATATTTTTCTATGAAGTTCTTCATAGCCTCGTTGCCAGCTGATATGAAGCAGGACTTGGAGAAGAGGTACTCAGACAATGGTACTCGGGAGCAAGGCACTCAGGAAATCTTCACCAAGGAGGATGAGCACTCGGCACCAACTATGACTCAACTATGAAGGTCTCAGGGGCTACTGTGGAGGCCATGAGCCCCGGGTACCTCATGGGAAGCTTTGTGGCCACTCAGATGGAGAATGGGCCTAATCTTGTCATTAGGGAAACAACAGGACTCGGCATATGTTACCTTGCATGACAAGGGAAAGGGTATAGTCCTAGCTGGTTACGTTGTATTCTTAGAAGGCAATCTCTTGGTCGAGTCCGAATGGGATTCC
The DNA here is from genome assembly GCA_003991445.1 of Oryza meyeriana var. granulata. Lineage (NCBI taxonomy): Eukaryota > Viridiplantae > Streptophyta > Magnoliopsida > Poales > Poaceae > Oryza > Oryza meyeriana. Next base: position 500,573 of record RYFJ01000637.1, on the reverse strand, counting down.
TATCATATAACCTTACCTCTCCAGTATATAAAGAGAGGTAGGGAGTCCCTCGGGGCAAAGAACAATCTCACCAGAGAAAGCACCACAATCTCATCAGAGAAACTTCAAAGGCAATACACCACAGTTGGAAGTAGGGTATTACCTCATCTTGAGGGCTTGAACCAGGATAAATTGTTTCATGTTCCTTTGCAATCCATCAAGTTTAGGTCTCATGAGTAGCCCCATATTATTATTGCCGATACAAAGCATCGATACTCACCACCCTTACCGGGGCGGGGACGATACCTTCAGTACTATCTGTGATACCCCATGCTGTTTCAAGCCGATGGTCACTCACTTGGCCAAGTGGGCAAAGGCCACCGATGACTGCTACGAGGAGACATTGCTGGAGCTATCTGAGCAGCAGGGATGCTTGGGAGACTTGGAGGTTGACCTGTCAACCTCACACCACCCACCAGTAGCTAGAGGAGGAGCACTAGTCCCGAGGAGCGAAGATTGAGTTGTTGAAGGCGCAGCTTTAGGTTCACTCCCAGCAGTACGGACAGCTGGCTGAGCAGTACAACACTAGGACCACGAAGTGGGACACCCTCAGGAGCTAGCTTGAGGATTGTCAGTAGCAGATCCAACAGCTCGAGGCATAGGTCTAGGCCGCCACCGCCGTAGCCACCACAGCCACTACCACTGCCACCACCTCTACTGCCTCCCCAACTGCTGCTTCCACCTCCACCACTATGCCACCCCACCTAGCTACCCCCGTGTACGACCACCTCTTCGACTACTACGGCCTCCTCACACCACCCCACCAGATCTCTTTCCGCACCCTGTTGGAGAACTTTGACCACCTAGGCACTCGAGCTGGATCCCCTCTAGTCGGATCAGAGGAGGGGCAAATCATAGAGTTAGGAGCAGAGCCCATGCAGACGGACACCCCCCAGTGGGGCGCTTCCCCCGACCCAGCTTGGCAGATGTGAGAAGACTCCTATAAGCATAGACAGTGACAGCAGTGAGTCTGATCCTGAGCCTGGGACCGATCCCGAGCCAGAGACTAACTCGGAGGAGGAGGAGACCTTGGCTTCAGAGGATCCCGAGGAGTCCAGACCTTTGTTCCGCATCACTTTTGCTAGAGGCCCTACTCTTCACAGGACTGCTCGCAAGAACTCAGGGTCAAGATATAGGCAGGCCAAGGTGGCAACTGCCCCTATTTATGCTACACCCTCAGGTTTGTGTCTGCCAGGGACCACCCTCTGACTACGCCTGGTTCGGGAGGATGGTTGGATGAGTAGATAGCTCAAGTTGGTGATGGGCGCTAGAGTGCTCGCTTTGGTAGGTTTTTGGATAGCAAGACACCCTCCCTCTTGGCTAGTTAGTTGTCATGGTAGTTCGATGATTTATGTATTCCTACTTGATCGCCTATGTGCAGTCAGTTGCATCATCATTTCTATAATACTATGATTATGGACCATGTGGTGTGCTAGCTATTCGTGATATCTATATTTGTGGTAAATTTCCTCCTTGCATGCTTGATTTAGTTGCAACAGATAGGCCACGCCACGCCGACCCCGAGCCATCAGCGTTGCCAGGCCATCCCTACCCCGGCGAGGCTGACCTCACCCCCCCCCCCCATGCCGTTGACGCCACTCCCCCCTTTCCCATCCTATAGGCGCGTGCGCCCACCCCGCGGTCGCCATTACGGCGGCCAAGTCATCCCGTCTCACCACCCGGTCGTCTGCACCGACTGTGGGCACCCCGGAAGTGCATTATGGAGAGTAATTATTATGACAACGCGAAATATCTAGATGGATGGGATCTCGAATAAAACCCAATTAAGTACGGTAACCATCCATCCTCATCGCAGCCTTGCCGTAATATTTACCCGTTCATAATACAAATCCAAAATGCCGAGAAGTGTACAAAAGAGATAATCATAAGGATAGCTTGCCAGTCCTCCCCGTCATACGCTTGTCAAACCACTCGATGGTGGCGACCAAATACGATACGTACCCCAGAGGACTCGAACCACAATAGCTATCCCCCAACCATCTCAATTCTACACAACTCATACTCATGTTCAGCTAGTCCCCAGGAAAGCGACTAGCCTCCCACTTTCATTGCAAGCAATTGATAAACATCACAAGTACTCTAAATATGGATAAATGAGCAGCAGGGTTATATATATATTACATAGAGGGTTCACACCCTAATCCATCACAAAGTGACACAAAAGATAGCAGCGGAAAAATATAAACATCAAGGGTAAAACCAGTGGCGCCATACCCATCCACAGGGCAACCGACTGGGGATAGAGCTTAACTCCAACTACACATTATCCTCGCCACCCTCGGCGGGATAACAGTAGACCACATCAACGTCGTCATTGTCCTCACCTGAAAGATGCAGCGTGAGTACACAAGTACTCAGCTAGACTTATACAATAATAATAGTTCAAAGGAGTAATGCTAGTCTCTACATCAAGGAGTATGCCTAGCTCGATCTGATTTTGCATAAAGCTGATTTTATGGAGCAAGTACTATATTTAAAACATAAGCATTTGCAAAATATAGCAATCAGAAATTCTAGGACAGCAAGCTTATAGTTCTGAAATGTAATTAAAAGTGAGCACAAACCATGCTCTAATCATCATCCATGGGCCACCATTGCCCAAACAATTATGCTACACAAGCATATCATTATCCATGACTAAAACCAAGTCATATTTATCATTAAAACCTTTTATATAAACCCATCCATTCATGACTATCCTAAGTCATGATATAACAACATAATTCCACCTCCACATATCCCAAGTTGGATGCTAACATGAGTGACTAACACATCAAGCGGTCATCCTGTGACCGTGGACACGGCTATTCGAATAGTTCTTACTCTGATCAGAGGTGTACATCTTTACCCACACGATGTGATAGAAGCCAAACGGCTACACTCTAGTCTGATCCGTACCGGTCGGTACCCACACTCTACACATTGAGTGCGGACTAGAGTTCACAACAAAACATTTTGCACGCTTAGCCCCAACCACCTAAACCACGTCTGGGCTCCCGACGACTTAGTCACGTGCGTGCGTGGTAACTAAGGCGTGCTCACCGTCGCGGGAGGCACCTCTGGCCAAAACCAGGCTCGCTCGAGGCCCTCCAAGGACTCTCTGTCCTCACGACTGACGGACGGGCGTAAATGTCCACAGCCACCCGTGCTACTGAGTTAAGCCGTCCCATACTGGCGTGTGGAAGTACGTAGGATGCTTGAATAGATGTCAACATGTTCGGTCCTTAACGACCCAGACGGAGCTACGTGCATCGGGGAAACACCATCCCTTCATCTCCCTATCATCCATCCAAGTCAAACATATTCTTAATTATAAATCAGAAGTTATTCTTTTTAGATTTTAACCCATCCATTCGCATTAACTAGTTTTGAACCGATAGCTCCATCTATCGGATTTTTCTAAGTCTAGAAATAAGCATGGCTAAGCATTCGATAAAATAAAAGTATCCCAAAGTCCTTAACCAGGGGTGACAAGGTATAAATATGGAATCAACAGTCAAGGATTGGAAATGCATACAATTAGGTAATATTAATTCTACCCGTTTTCCCATTTTAAAAAGGACCGAAACATGCATATAGATATTGCTTTCGCAAACAAAATAATTTATTGAAAATATAGGTTCACTATACTTAGATGCATGCTCTAGATGCTTGCCTTGCTGCAGCGAGTGGTCACACTTAACCTCTGGTTCTTGCTCCACGTACTCCGAATTGTCTGAATCTACCGATAAAAGCGAATATGCAAATAAGAATCAATTAAATAATGATCAAAAAAATCTGAGATAAATACAGTAGGTAGGGCATGTCCTAACAAGATTTTAGGAGAAAGAACCAAGTCATTTGCATCCCTGGATTGGGAGATACAAAAATAACAAGGTAGAAGGGCTGAAAATGGCAGTTTTGTAATTATGTATGTTGTAACCTTAAGTTAATGTATTTAACTGACATTTTCTATTAAGATTTCAAGAAGGTAAGTATTTTTATATAAAAGAGCATAACCTACTGGTTCGAACAAAATTTGGTTCACTGAAATTTGATTTAAGATGATTTAGTTGTGAATTTTACAAGTTTATCAAAAAGAAAGGTTAGAAAAATACTTTGGCTTATTTTGAGAGGTAGTTTTGTCAAATACAAATTATCCACAGTAAAGGTTATAATTTTCTGAGTTAAACAAAAGTGGTTTCACATTTTTAGCAGTTAGGATGAATTTTCTAGAAATTTATAAACTTCTAGGTTATAAAGATGTATACAACAGATATTTACATTTTTAGAGAAAAATTCCACACAGAAGTTCTCACTTTTTATTTTACAAAATTAAAGAGCACATTTTTATGAATCCATAGAAATTTGGTTTTCCTCAAAAGGAGTTATAATAGATTTTATAGAAATATTCCAATTTTCTAAGCACAAAATAAGTTTCTTTTGCTTCATTTTATTTTATGCATAGTTCCTGTACAGAAGTGGTCATATTTCATTGGACAGCATTAAAGTTCACAAAATTACAGAACTAACAAAATTGGTTTCACTCAAAAAGGAGTTAAAATGAAAAAGATATCGATTTACAAAGTTTAACCATTTTTCTGTTGGAAAATAAATTGAGTTCCTCGTTTTCTTTTCTTTTCTTATTTCTCTTCCAGCCCGGGCCCACACGGTAGCGAGACAAAGAAGAGCAGAGCGCAGGCAGACAGAGCCAGCGACCTTCTCGGCGGCGGTGACGGCGATGGTGGCATCGGCTCGGGTAGCGGCCAATAGAGAAAAGGTAGAGGAGACATTGGCAAAACCATCAGTGGTCTTCTCGTTGCCGGCGGTGGCTGGAATCTCGCCGGCGGCGAGGATAAGCGGCGGATGCTCTCAGGACACTGAGGCAAAACACCCTACGGGCTTAAACCGGTCCAGCTAGTGCATGCATAAGTTACTACTGGGTGCAAGGATGCTCACCCTGTGATGGCCCGAGGCGGAGGAGGGCTGGACAAGGGCGGCGACGGAGAGAATGGCTCAGCGGCGGCGGAATCCAGGGGATCTTCGTCGGCGGCGTCCTCCGGCCAACCGGCTGCTAGGAAAACAGGTGCACGACATCATATACGTCCTAAGGCAGCTACAAGAGTGAGGAATCGGTCTAACTCTCACCTGGGATGGAGGAATCGGCGGCGGCGGTAGTTTGCCGGAGAGGGAGAAGATGACCTCGATCTCGAGCTTCACTGCATATTATCTCGATTCCTTCTGCCGGTTGTCTTCTAGGAGTAAGGCGATGACACTGGCGAGCTGGCTCGGTCGGTGGTGCTCTGGATCGGCCGGAACGGCGAGGCGACGCCGGCAGCGGCGCTGCGGATCAGAGGACAAGGACGGCGGCGCCACAGCGACTTCGGCCGGCGGTTCCTAGGGTAGGTAATACAAAAATGGAATTATTGGGAGGTGCTAATCACGTTCCAGCAGAGGGAAGAGGATGGGGCTTACCAGAGCAAGCTCGGGCTCGATCGAATAGTTTCGGTAGAGGATAAGATGGGCTTGCTGGCGGTGATCTTTGCGGTCTCCGTCGGTGTTCTTGGTGGGAACGTGAAGAGGTGGAGGAGAGTGTTCTGCTGGTGTGTTTTGAGGTGAAATGGTCGAGATTTCCCATGGTGGAGCTCATCTATGCCTCTGTGTGCTGTGAGGGAGAGGAAGACAGGGTGTTGACATGTTTAACATGCAGTGCTGAGTTGCTCCATCTCCACAGTGTCCTCGGTGGGTCCCACCTGTAAGACAATATTTTTCTACACATATTTGGCTAGGTTTTAGCCTATGATTTGTGGGTCCATGAAGGGGAAACCTAGGAAAGAGAGAGGAGTATGGGTAGGAATGCTGGTGAATCACACTGTCCCATGCTGTAGTAAGGCTGACAAGTGGGCCAGGGTCTTGTGGGTCCCACTTGTAAGTGAGAAATGAGAGGAGAAGTCTCTAGAAGCTAAGTCTTGTGAGCTGTCCAGCATGCAGTCTTTATTTTACTGTTTCACTAAGTTAATGAGGGGCATAAATTAGGGGAAAATTATTGGAGGTATAGAAAGATGTGTTTAACCTGCTGACCAATTTTCATGGTTAGAAATGGTCTGGTTCAGCTTTGGTGAAATTGCAAAGTAGGGGGATTGATCCAGTTTTTCTGCAGTTTAATTTATGTCCCTAGGGCTTTGCTCCTATTATTTCATGTGACTTCCTTGGGAATTAAATTGAGCCAAAATTACTGGTGGTAGAGTTCTTGTTGACACAACTTTTGGTAGAACTGCACTACCTAATTAATCCTCATTTTTATTTGGTGAATTTTAGAATCAAACCAATTTATTTCAGCTAGCTTCCTAGTTTTGCTGATTTGAGGGATTTCATTAAAGCATTTATTGAAGTGATAAAATCATGTAAAATTTACAGTGGATTAATTAGGTGAGATAGTGCTTACAGGAATTTTTCCATGATTTTATGTGCAACCAAACATCTTTAGAAAATCCTTAGACTATATAAATGCATAGGTCAAGGGAAAAGGATCCAGGCTGAAACTTGTTTGAATTTTTAAGAGGTCTAAACTAATGAAATAAATTCTGGAAAAATTATATTGATTCATGATAAATAAACCAGTATTTGAATAAATTATTTTCCACATATGTTTCTGTTCAACTTGATGCACTTTTTGGTGATGTTTGGTTTTTGCCGATTAGGGTTTTATTATTGAGAGTTTGAAAATATTTGCAAACTTTAATTTCGCATGAAGTGACAATGCAAGAATTTAATTTGTGCACTCTAATGACAGTAGGTCATAACCCTAATTACTTGGAATTAAATTTAGGGCCGTGACACCGACCACGGCCTCAGTGCCACCCTGGTCGTCGTTGGCCATTATGGTGACAGAACGCGACCGGCCATCACCTCCGTCTATGCCGAACCACTCCGCTGCCCACGCCCGTGGCCATGCCGATGATGCAGCATGTATACCCACCAGTGTCGACATGTCCCTGTCCTCCCGGCCACACGTGCGCTGCTCCATTAAGGCGGAGGGGCACGCCGAGCTGCGCATACACTTCTCGTCACCCCGCCATTCGCTCCTCCCGCCACACCGAACGGACTGGTGGTCCGAACCAAGCTGCGCCATGGGAACACATGACGGACCAATAGGTCATCAACCGCCTCCGTCCTCACACACCACCTGCCATCGCCACCAAGCTACATCCTCGCTCTACCACCACGTCTCGGCCGACCACAGCGCCTAACAGCTCCGCCGCTCGTGCCTATAAAAGGCGGAGCCATTGCACCGCCCAATTTCGCCTCAGAACCCCATCTCACCTCGGTCACCAAACTCCCTCACTGCAATCCCTCACCACCAGATCGAGCAGAGCTCGCCGTTCCAAGCTCGGACCGGACCGCCACCACCTACGCGTCCACACCACTGCAACATCGGCGCCCAGGAACGTGACGACCCGTAGCTACGTAGGAGATGGCTGCTGGAACCCGGAGGACACAACCCCGCCGCTGCCACTGGAAGAACAGCAAGCTCGACGTCGCCCCACTCAGGCCATGCCTCGCCGCTGTGTCTTGCTCTGCCACCGCCTTGACCACGAATCGGATTGTGCCACTTCCCGGCTGCCGCACGGTGAGTCCTCTTGCTAGCTCCTTCCTCCCTTCCCCTAGTTTCTCCGCCGGCAAAATCATGCCTGATTGTGCCGCCTCGCCGTCGCAATCACCGTGTCACCCCCACCCGGTCTCACGCACCACAGATCACCGCCCTTTCGGACCGAACCCTCGCCCCTCAGTGGGCAATCGAGGCCCCGAACCTCACCACTATCAACCCCGTATGGGCCCCCGCCAAGCCGCCACGGCTATCAACGCAGCACACCGGGTGTTTGGCCTCGCGCCCGGCACGAAGAAGAAGGCCGAAGGCCTTAGCCTCTGATATGTGGGCCCCAGCTTAAAATGCTAATGACCATAATTAACTTAATGACCTCTTAACTCCGCTGACTGACATGTGGGCCCGTCATTAGCAAAATCTAATTAAGATTATGTTTAAGTTATGTGCCATTGACGACTAGGCCCCACACACAAAGGAGAAAATATAATCCACACCCCCTTCCTACCCCCATGTCACTGACATTGTGAAAATATTTTGTTTACAAATAAATTGCATGCTATATTGAAATCACGTAACTAAATTCCCTTTTAAGCCATTCCTTGATATTGTTTCCATATTCCTTGATACCGTATATTATTTTACCTTCGCAAGTCAAGTATTCACAAAGCATAGTGATGCTTATTAGAATCTCCATGCACTTATGCTAATATTTTGGATGGGGACGATCGTTCTAGGTAGAGAGCGATTGTCATTTCATGCGAGTGGAGACATGAAATGCCACTCGCGAGTCACACAAAGAACTATTTGCGAAAACCAAAAAATTAAGCAACAAAACCATTTTTGACTATGGCGGCATGAAATGATTTGGGTGGTTCCTGGGAAAGGCTAGCACCGACCCTAGTCAATTAAGGACCGAGCCAAGAAAACAGGCAAAAAACGAACAGAGTACGACTGTATCTCTCCTATGGGTATAGACCTAGAGGATTAGGTAACCCAAGTGGGGCGGCACCCTAGTCATGGTTCGTTCTACATATGAAGAGTATGGTGTTGTGAAGTGTTGAATTATTGGGATTTATGATGTTGAAACTCAAAATGCACCCTAAGTATATGTCACACCCTGATATTAGCCACACAAAAACTTTACCTGAGAAAATACCTAAGAAAAGGAATTTTAAAATGGCTAGAGGAATTAATTAAAGGTGTAAAATGCAAGATAATAAATTATCATGGCCGGGAATATTTTTCTTGTATTCTCTGTGCCAAAATACATTAACTGAATTTTTAGTGGAATTTTCAGAGCACAGGAACTATTTTTAATAAATCAAAAACGCTTATCGGAATTTAAATCGTCCTGGAAATCTTTTTCCCTTTTCCTTTCTCTTTTTCTTCTGTTGGGCCGGCAGCCTGCTCTTGTGCCACCATTCCCCGCGCGCCGCAGGCCGGTTCCTTTTTCCCTCTCCCCAGCCTCGCCCGTGCCCACGCCCTCTCCCGTGCCCGCGCCCTCTCCCTCTCTCGCGCCCTTGCGCTCACACCCTCGCGCCCGCGCCCTCGCTCGCACCGGCCCCCACGCGCCTCCCGCTGACAGGCCGGGCCCGCCTGTCAGCATCGTCTTCCTCCTCCGTCCAAATCGGGCGGAGGGGAAATCCCCGGAGGCGGCCGGAGCCGTCCGATCCGGCGCCGCCTCCCGCACTCGCACTTGGTTCAAACGGGCGCAGACCGAGTCCGCCCCACCTCCCCGAATTCTCCGGCGTCCACGCCCCCTCACTCCCACAAATTGCACGCACAACCTCCATGCCGCCACTTTCTCTCCCGTGCGCAATTGGAGCCATTCGGCCACGATCTCTTCCGGCCGACTGCATAAAAAGCCCCTCCGCCCTCTCCTCCATTCTTCCCCCAACATACCGAGTTTCCCCGTGCTCTAGAACCCCCTCACCACCGCGCACCCGAGCTCCCTGTTTTTCGCCGACTCCGGCCACCGCTCGCCGCCGTTCTGGACGCCGCTAGGCCATACCGCCACCGCCATCACCTCCGCCGTGCCACACCGCACCTCAGCCGCCACTCCGTGGAAGTCAAATCCCGCTGGACCACCCCGCCCATGCGCACGGTGAGCATTGGCACTCCGCCTCCTCTCCGGCCGGTGAATCCTGCCGCGCCGCGTCTCCATTCTTCGCCCTAACTCCTCTTCCGTCCTCCTCATCCTCCAGGACACCTCGGCAACCGCCTCTCACCCGTTCCCCGCCGTCGGAGTTCCGTCGCCGACGTTGTCCCGAGGCCGCCGCCGCTTTTTCGTTGCCACCGTCGTCTTCGCGCCGTCGCGAGCCGCCGGTGAGAACCCCCTCCGTTTTCCCATTCCTTTCCGCCCTCCATGTGGTCGCCGCCAGTGACCATCGGGTCGCGTGCGTGCCGCCGTCTCCCGCTTGGGACGGCCGGCCTCGGTCGCCGCTCCCCAGGGCCATCCGATCTGCCGAGTGGCAGATCGGGGCTGCCCGCTCGCTCGCCCGCGTGGTTGCCCGTGGTGGCGCCACGTGGTGCGCCCGCTCTCGGCCGCAGTGGACTTGGTCCACCATGCGCCGCCTCTCCCTCCGGTGACATCTTTAATTCGGTTTAATGCGCAATAAATCGCCTGTTAATTATATTTACACTGAAAATAGCAGTAAAACTTCAATAAATCATAACTAATTCATACGAACTCCGATTAAGTCCATTCAAATTTCATTAAATCCAGAAAAATGCCAAGAATCTATTAAAAATACTTTCAGCCCATGTTTGATTGCCCCATGTACTGTTTTTAATTGTTTATGCATTGTTTGTTGTAGAATCCGATGCCGGTAATTCTCCCCCGTATTTCGAGATCGTAGCAGAGTACCTTGAGCTGGAGCAAGGCAAGCTGCACTGTTACCTTGATCACTTTGTACCTATTTTTTGCTAAATTGCTTTGTTTGCTCAAATAAACTGCATTACTTCTATATTTCATGTGGGTGGATCATTACCTATGCAATGTTAGGACTCAGCCATAGTTTTGAAACCTGAACCCTTGTCACCTGGGTAATAATGTGATTAGATTACAGTTCTTAGGATGCTTAGCCATGCTTAGCAACATAGCTCATATGGGAATTAAATATTACCTTTTCATATGTTTTGACTCAATGTCGCAAAATGGAATTTTGGATAGGCTGTTGTTAAATTATTAAAACTTGACCTAAATGGTGGGCTGTGGGTGTATGGTTTTGCTTGTCACACCCATGGCAATTAAGGACCGGTTCGCGGGAACCACTTGGGCAACTTCCCGTACTTTCCACGAGCCAGCGTGGGCAACGGCTGGGCTTGAAGCGTTTCTTCTCCCTCTCCTAGGCACCGAAGAAGAGGGTGAGCGGGATGGAGTTGGGTCGGCCCGGGGTAGGGTTGATCGGCTGCCGAATTCACCATGGCACAAGGGGGGTAGCCTGGTCAAGATGGCGTGCCTTCTCGGCAGGTGCAACCTCAGCGTGGTATGGATGGTTAGGGAGGGGTTTCGTGAACGGTCCTGTCACAGCCTCGTACGGGACATCGTGGTGATGTACTGGCACACGGGAACATGTGTGGGGGCTGTGTCTTGTGGGTACAGTTGTACACCTCTAATCAGAGTAAAACTATTCGAATAGCCGCGCCCGCGGTTATGGGCACATTGGCCAAGACTCACCGTGATTAGTCTCACCCTAGATAATTAATTATGTTTTTATCAAACTGGTGTTGTGGAAGGTGTTGAGTCCAGTTGACGTGGTTGAGTTGACCGGGGGTGAGCGGTTAGCGTGGTGTAACGCTAGTCGGTGGAGACTGGTGAGTGTGGTGTAACTCTCATCAGTGACGCCTGGTGGTCGTGGTGTAACTTCCATCAGCGCGGCCTGGTCAATGTGGTGTAGCGTTGATCGGGAAAAGCTGGTCAGCGCGGTGTAACGTTGTCCGGTGGTGACTGGTTAACGTGGTGTAACGTTAATCAGTGGAGTCCGGGTAACATGGTGTAATGGTACCCGGAGGTGTCTGGTGAATGTGGTGTAGCGTTCATCAGTGGAGACTGGTTGACGTGGTGTAGCGTCAATCAGTTGGGAATGGTTGGGCCTGGTTAACGTGGTGTAACGTTAATCAGTGGAGAATTAATATGGTGAAATTAATCAACCTTTTTACTGTTTGCAAACTACTACTGTTTGCAACTGCTTTTATGCAAAATAAACCCTATCCCATCTTTGTACCCTGTGCATATGCATAATTGTGGGTGTGATTTGTTGAGTACTGTGGGTGGTACTTAGCCTTGCTCCAATTTTCCCCCCAGTGTTGGAGAACGCGTTAGATGAAGATCATCCTGAGGAATAGGCTAACTCCGCCGTCAAGGTGCCTGTGGGATAGAAGCGGCTGCTTGGCCAGATGTTTATAGACTCCGTTTTACCTTTTTCCGCTGCATTTATGTAATATACATTTTACTCTGTTTGTAAGACACACTGTATGACAACTTGGTTTGTGTACCCTAGCTTTCCTGGGCAGGGATTTATTACACATTAATGTTCAGAATTTCGGTGTGAATTTCTGGGCGTTACAGTATATATATAGCATACCTCCTAGATCTCTTGGGTTCTAGGACTCCTCTCACCACTAGCTCGAGGCGTTGGGTGCTAAGGGTGCATAAGGATTCAAAGTCCTTGGAGCGGGTGCCGCAATGCGAGGGAAGCTAAAAGACCAGGCCGTGACAAGCCTCATGTGTTGGGGCTAGGCTCATGTGTTGGGCAGAGTCACAGGTTGCAGGTAAAGCGTACATCCACTGCAGTGTGACTAAAATTAAACTATTTGAATAGCCGTGCTCGTGGTTAAAGAGAGGCATTGGGGGACTTGTACTAGTCTTGACTAGACTCTCAATTGTTCTTAAACTTGGCTAAGCAGGGAATGGATGGATATAAGGGAACTTGGTTGAAAGGTGGAAATATGGTTTAGCTATGGATACATAAATAGGGTACGGAGGTAAACCGAACCAAGTGAGGATTGGTAAGGTGGACATAGCCCCTGTGATAGGTTAAACAGCTACAACGACAGTGTCATGGTTTATTAAAATGGCTAGACTATAGGTTTGTGAAATGAATTGCGAAAATTGGCTGCCTTGAAACCCTATGTGCATTAAATCATGTTGTAGTGGTGGCTTGCAAGTACTCTATGTACTCACCATTGCTCAATCCCCCCTTTTTAGAAATATACGCTGGTGGCAAACCGTCCAAGAACTGTCAGGAGGAGGAAGAGCCAAAGGAGGATCCGTAGGATGCAAATCGCTAGTCGAGCGCCTATTAACTAACGCAGGGCTGCTGCCGCTTAAGCTTCCACTATCGTACCTTGTTTTTTGCTAGTTTACCCTAAGTTAGTTGTTTAAGTTTATTCGGGACCCTACACGGGTAGCCCCCTTTTGTAAAAACTAAGTGAATGTAAGACTTGATGACTATGTATGCAATGGTACCGGTTATGCTATGCATGTGTCAAACTACTGATCCAGGGATTTGGCATGCAATGCACAAAAGGTTTCCGGTCTTGAAACTGGGGGCCGACAGAGAGCAGGGGTGGGCACTAGCCTGCCGCTCCGGAGCCGTCAGGGGGCTGACCTTGCTAGCAGGAGGCTGAGCTCCACCCGCTGCTGCCGTGGAGGGAGAGGAAGAGAGGAGAAGTGAGGGTGAGAGGAAAGGTGAGGGAGTACTTAGCCGATTTGACTGTCTGTCAGTCGTCTTGCGCACAACTGTAGAGACGGTCCTCTTCAGAGACCGCCTGTGAAAATTGATTTTCACAGGCGGTGGCTTAAGAGGACCACCTACGAAAATAAACCTATTTTAACAGGCAGACCTCTTTAGTGGTCGCTCCTGTGAAAATTGATTTTTACAAACAGGTTTAGACCACATGGGCTCCTCATCATTATTACAAATTGATTTTTTATGGCCCACCAGTAAAAATAAACCCTTACCTGTGAAAATAGTTTTTGTAGCAGTGTGCATAACGATTGCTAAATTGTGGCACATATATGTTTGTGTTCTCTATTGGAGGAACTCTAATTTGCTACTTATGGAGTTGGCTGGGAGGTTAAACTTATTTAGTAACATTGAGATAGGATCACTTGGTAGTGTGGTGTACTGCAAATTTTCCTTTCTAATTTTGCTTAAGAGTAGGCTGTGATGTCTTGGCTGAAGCACATTCATACTGCACGCGTGCAAAAAAAAAAAAATCTCTTGCAGTAGAGGTATCACCGTTGATTATAATCCAGTCATAGAGATAGGATCACTTGGTAGTGTGGTGTACTGCAAATTTTCCTTTCTAATTTTGTTTAAGAGTAGGCTGTGATGTCTTGGCTGAAGCACATTCATACTGCACGCATGCAAAAAAAAATCTCTTGCAGTAGAGGTATCACCGTTGATTACAATCCAGTCATAGAGAATACTTACCTTGCTATAGATGAAATAAGGCATTTTTTCTCAACACACTTCATTTGCATGAAACATCAGGATGTATTGAGCAAAGTATTATGGAACTAGAGGGAGTATTTCTTTGATCCATCATAAGTTCAAGCAGAGCAATGCTACAGGACAGAAACACCGTCGTTGCACAGGATAATTAAATGAGATCCCATCACATGTTCACTCATCATGCGGGCCCACATCTCCAGTGCACGACACGTCTTCCATCTTCCCCTACGAGCGCACCTGCCCACCCTAGCGCCACTTCTGAGTGGTAGCCGTGATGGCCCTTCCCCTAACAACATGGCTGGGCTATGCTACTATGTTAGGGCCATGTGCCTTTAACTAGGTGCATACGAGCCGGTTGGGCTAATTTGTTTTTTTCTTCTCAAAATTTGAATGTTTGTATCGATGGACACTTTATGAAACTTCAAATGATGATTGATGACACATTTAGGTACCATAATACTTTCTAATAACCTACTAATACTATTCAAATAACTTAATAAGATCATGGTACCTAATATTTGTTGACATTTTATGATACCTCGAAGATGATACCTTAACATACTATACGGGTACCAAGCATGGTACATATAGGTACTAAGTTTGATACCTAGGTATCAAGTATGATACCTACTAGCTATGATACATATGGGTATTAGGTATAATACCTAGGTACCAGTTCTGATATATATGAGTACCAGAGATGATACATACAGGATATCAAGTCTGATACCTATAGATATCAGATTTGATACATTAGGGTACCAAGTCTAATACTTGATATATTGTCACTGAGATATACCACAGTCCAACCGAGACAGACCATTTAAGAACAACAAAAGACATATAGGTATACAATCAGGCTAGCAGGCACAACACCATGTAGGTAGGTGAGCAGCCCAACAAAGCTTTAGAATGCATATTTACCGAAAAGATAACAGTAAATCAAAGTAAAAGAAGAGGAGAAAAGGCTCTATGCAATGTCATGTTGCAATTGCACGGTGTATGCCTCTGCCAAACTGCAATATGTCACCCATCTCCATGACGCGTCACGCACGAGTGCTGCCTGCGTCCCACGAGACTAATTAACTATCCGTGCCAGTGCAGTATGCTATGCTACAGTTTATTTTTTTTCTCCCAAAACCAAGTTAAATTGGTTAACAATGTGGTTTTTTTAAATTCTTCAATTGCAATATGTGCCACATATCAAATCCCTATGATCTTGTGCAACTTGGACCATCGCATGAGTGACTTTGTGAAATTTACTCCTAACTAGCAAAGTGCCCGTGCATTGTAACGAGAAAAATAAAATTACAATAAATATTTAATAATTAGTGTTTAATTCATGTCATTTGAGCCCATACAAGGTGCCAAGTCAGTTTTGCTGGTAAGAAGATCACATCGCTTACGTCCAATGCAAGAAGAGCGTGTAGGGCTAGACCATCGTGACTTGCCTTGTACATTTCATGTTTCGAGGTCTCAAAAAAAGGACGTGGAAACAGATAGAAACTCTTGAATGGAAATTGAAAAGATCAAGACCTTCCGTTTCATTTAGCATAGCTTTCCGAGTCCACATCAACTATTGCTTGTCCAACAGGTTCATCTCCACATTCTAGCATACATGCACAAAAGACTTCAAATAAATAGGAAAAGAAATAGTGAAAATCAAAGCTAAAACGAAGGAAAACGCAAACTGAAGTTCAAAACATCTTTGGAAGGCTATGGACCATTATAGGGTTATGATCATAGTGGCCTATGCAATAGTTGGTAAGATCAAAGGTTAGTGAACCAAAAGTGAATAGGCTAGAAAAGTGATGAACCAGAAGTGAACTAGTTGAAACTCTAATAAATTGCATTGAACCGGCAAAACCAATCAAATTGATATGGTTTAATTTAGGCACCGGTTACTGTTTAAGTGGCTCAGTGAATTTGTTAGGCCAAGTTGTATGTGAACATCACCATTGGGTTCAAAGTTGAAACATTTGGTTCCATCGAACCAGAAGTGCATAGTACCAGCCTGGTATTGTGCTTGCTTCTTCCCGAAGAAGCACGCACACAAATGAGACGAGAGAGGGAACTAGGGAGATGTATGTGGGTTGAGGTAGTGGAACGATGAGAATGTCTTGAGCAAAATATGTTCCTAAGGGCCGCGTGCTTGATGGTCTTGTCGGTTCTCAAAGGAAGTGCCCGTGCTAGCTGGAATGCTGATTTAAATCAAAAACCATGGCGATCCCAGGCATGGAACCGATGATTCTGATCTGGAAACAGATGGAAATGAGGGAGCACGATGTGGTCCCGGATGTGGGGGTTTTGTTTTTGGTGTTGCTAGAAGAAGAGGAAGTGTGGGTTCTGTTGATGCCGATGACGCCCATGATAGCATCCAAGAGAATGGTGGGAACATCGCTTGCCGATTGAGTAAAATGCCGAGCAAAACATAAACAGCGAAGAAGCCCCACGATTTACATGTACTATTGATTGGATTGGGCAAGGAGCGTGGCCGTAAAAAGATTGGAGGTGCTAGAAATAGAATAGGATCGATCGCTAGCGATGTGGTGCATGCAACGATGACGACGAACAAAAACGCATGGAAGCCTGTGGATGACGAAGGAAGCAGACTCCTAGTCGAACTCCCTCCCCAATTCGTGACAAACGAAGGCGAGACGGACGAAAAAAATGATGTAAAGAACGGCCGTATTTTTATAATAATAATAGAAAAATAGTAAATATGGTACTTCCTCTGTTTTAATTTACTTTGTCATTTTGGCACTTAAATTTTTTATCAAAATATTTATCATTCTCACATTCCAAAGCACTTTTAGTGGTATTTTTCTCTTTCTACCCTTAATCAATACATCTATACTAGTATTAGTACTCCTCACAAGAAATTTTAATGCTTGCTTTGAAAAAATTTATTAGAATGTAATTAACGAGAGTAACAATATAATTTATCATACCTCCTAATTTAGTGTGAGATTTGCTAAAACACAAGTAAATTGGAACAGAGAAAATAGAAGTTATCCATATGTATTCATGTCGTTTTCAGGTTTCACCCCTCACCAAACACGTAAAACGGATGATAAAATATAATTGTGAGGGCCTTGTGACAAGTTCTCGTCTCATTGATTTTATTTTCGTGCACGATTCCAAACAATGGGCAAAACCCACGGCCTGACGGGAGGGGGCCACATCCGAGGGTGCCTACGCTAGGTGAACACTCCGGACACCTGATTCGGAAAGGATAAGAATCTGTCAGCTTCGGTTGCTACGGTTTCTTCAACTTGCGAAAAAAGTCATAATACAGGAATTAGCAGCGCACAGATCACACGAATCTCGAGGCGCAAACCAAACCCTCGAGCACCGCCCGCTATATAATGGACACTGCGGCGCTAGCCCAGATCCAGCCCAAGCCCACCAGAGGCTTCTCTCCACTCTTTCCCCATCCGCAGCGCAGCCGCAGCCGCAGCCGCTATCCCCGGGGGCATTCCGCCGAGCACCTGCCGCGCATGGCGATGGCCTCGCACCACCTCGCCCAGCCGCCCACGCGCGCGGCTCTCTGCTCGCGCCCCACCGCCCCGCTCTCCGGCCACCACCACTCTTCCTCCCGTCTCCAGCTCCCGATCCTCCGCGGCGGCGGCGGCGGCGCGCGGCATAGCAGGCTCTCCCCCGCGGTGGCGACGTCCCCCATCGCCGTCGCCCCCACCATGGACCCGGTGGCCGATTGGGGGCTAACCACGCTGGCGGAGGCCGACCCGGAGGTGCACGACCTCGTCGAGCGCGAGAAGCGGCGGCAGCGCGCGGGTGTCGAGCTCATCGCGTCGGAGAACTTCACCTCGCTCGCCGTCATGGAGGCGCTGGGGTCGCCGCTCACCAACAAGTACTCCGAGGGCATGCCCGGGGCGCGCTACTACGGCGGCAACGAGGTCATCGACGAGTTGGAGGAGCTCTGCCGCGCCCGCGCTCTCGCTGCGTTCCACCTCGACCCCGAGGCCTGGGGCGTCAACGTGCAGCCCTACTCCGGCTCGCCGGCGAACTTCGCCGCCTATACCGGGCTGCTCCAGCCCCACGAGCGGATCATGGGGCTCGATTTGCCGTCCGGCGGCCACCTCACGCACGGCTACTATACCGCCGGCGGCAAAAAGATCTCTGCCACGTCCATCTATTTTGAGAGCTTGCCGTACAAGGTGAGCTCCGAGACAGGGTACGTCGATTATGACAAGCTGGAGGAGAAGGCCATGGATTTCCGGCCCAAGCTCATCATCTGCGGCGGGAGCGCGTACCCGCGGGACTGGGATTACGCCAGGTTCAGGGCCATCGCGGATAAGTGCGGCGCCATGTTGCTGTGCGACATGGCTCACATCAGTGGCTTAGTTGCTGCGCAGGTATGGAGTTGTCTGTGTTTCCTTCGCCCCCTTATATAATTGTATTCTAATTGCATTTGCCAGGTTACGGTTGGGTCCTTGCTTTATTGGTTTGAAATTTTAGTTCATTGCGATTACCTGGATGGATAATTCATAGTAGGTAGCGTTTTTCCTAATTGGCATATGCCGCTATGTTCGTGGCTGACCATAAATGTATGTAAATGATGGCTTTGTTCTTCTATATGTGAAATATCTGGTTTCCTTGTTTCGTCCTAGATAGTCAATGCAATATAGTCTGTGCACACATGCTTTTCTTCTCTGTATATAGGTCGGCATTGCATTTCATTTCATGCCCCTTCCTATTGCGAAGGAGACATTGGTTGCTAGCCTGGGTATTAGTTGTGATATCACAAATAAGGGAAGTGCTTGACTTAACTAGATATCTTTAAACTAGATGGGACTCCGCGCTTCGCTGCGGGTGGCTTGGAAGACACCAGATAATGAGAGAGAACAGCATAAGAAGCAGCATGATTCACCAAGTTTTCTTGCAAGACATGAATCTAGAAGATAAAAGAGTACACTTGTTTACATGTAGGCCAAAATATTGTCTTTAACCGCAAAACCAAGAGCAGCCATGCCATTTAGAAAATGGCACTTGTTACATGCTGAGCTAAAGGAAAAATTATGATAACAATAGGCATGACAGACTCATGAATATACATGAAGAGCCACACCATGCTCCCTAACTTGTAGTATAGGCTGGAGTCATCCTAAGCATTTTGGTCTTTAAGTTGTGTATGACATACAAAAAAACCTGTCATACAACCCTGCGGAAGAGCATCCTACACACAAACAGTTTATAGAAGTTAAATCTCACTGAAGCAACCTAAAACTAAAAATTACAGTCTTACGGAATGGGACATAAGTCTGCTGATAAAACTGAGTGCAAGTTACAGAATAAAATTAGATTGATATGTACCTGATTAGATCCATGCAACCAGGTTGGGCACTAATGCATCAGTAGATGGTCCAATTTAGTGTTTGGCATTTTTATATGTCGAGAGGGAAGAAATAACAGGCAAATAAGCTTCCATGGTTTACATAATTGTATCTTGAACTGAGAGTTACATGATCAAGAGTTTAGAAAAATCACTTTTTAGTATGGCAAGAAGCAAATATGATCAAATAATAAAATCAAAAAGATTGCAACTTTAGGCCCAAAGACGAATCAAAGCCAATCTTTCCTGTGTTAATCCCAACATTACCCAATAGTCGCATCCGAAGTCAACATTGTAAATAAACATTACCCAATAATAAAATCAGTTAAGAACCAAAATCTGACATGCATCGACCATCCATCTGGTAGAAAATGTAAAGTGAGCCTCTTGATTACTGGGTAGCTCCTTTTTTCAACTTGCACTCATGCATCAATGAAGCATCTTTTTTGTGAAGAAAACTCTCCCAGAATTACATAAGAAGACTACCTCCAGTGCCAGACATGATGAGCCATTTCTGGTATGGTGTTGTGCTCATTTCTTCAATTTGGCTAATCTAGTTTGAATCTACCGGTGCAGTAAATTCACCAACCCCCGTATATAAATGTAATAAATTGCAAAGTCAATCACTGTTGTAGGGTAAGTACGCTTTTCTCAAACATCCAGTTTTGAACTACCCTGTAAATTAAATAAAAAACATAATCAAGGAAAGGATATACACCCACAGAGCAGAGATCGAACCTTGATGAAGAGCTGTCATGTTGATGCTATATTCGCTTTTCATAAGATTAATTGATTCTTCCATCATGCAAGCAAACTGAGTGCCTAATTTTCAAGTGGAGCATAGATTGTGTAGGAGCTCACTACATACACAAACATAAAATATGATGAGTTTGTTAACTGAGAATCCACACCATAGAGTTAAATGATGTAATAAGATACATAACGATAATTCACCTCTTAAGGAATGGAAAAGTGAGATGTCTGCTTACATCAACAGCAAATACATCTTTATTAAAACCAGTCCTTAGCTATATCAGAAAATCAGGTCAGGACTCAGGAGGGATCATCAGCTCGTGTTGTATTATATTATATCCTGCACTGGTTGTTATGCAGTATGGTCAGTATGAGAATCAAATCAGATGTAGGGATGGCAACGGGTCGGGTGAGGTGCGGGTGGAGCAAAAACCCGCCCTCGACGGCGCCCACGACACTTGGCCACGCCTGCCCTCAATGAGACCCACGGGTGGAATGCCACACCCGCGCCCGCACCCACGGGTCACCCGCGGGTGCGTGCACTGGGTGTCGGGCGTCGGCGCGTCGCAAGGGCCGACGACCGAGGGGTCGGCCGCGGGGGCCTGGGTGGCCGGGGGTGTCGGCCGCGGGCACCTGGGCAGCCGGCCGGCAGCCGGGTCAAGAGGAGACGAGGAGAGAATGAGAGATGGGAGGTGCCGTTGCGCCGTCAGGGAGTTGGGGTCGTCGAGGGGAGGGGTGGCGGTCTGGCAGGGTGGAGTGGAGAGGTGGAGTAGATAAGGTCACCTAGGGTTTTGCTTGGGTTGGGCCGTTTGTACGCATGGGCCTTTGTTTACGGGGCCCGATAGGCGCCCGCGGGCGAACTTCGTCACCCGTCCCCGACCCGCGTCTATCGCGGGCCCCGACCCGATGACGCCCGCGGGCACGATTCTGCACCCGTGCCCGCGCCCACGGGTGTGATTGCCATCCCTAATCAGATGGCATTAGACGATATGGCAAATATGCTATGCAAATCCTTTTAGTAAATGGTAACTAAATAAAAGACTAAATCTAATTAGAAAGTAGGGGAAGTAGCTAAGAGAGTTTGAACAAATCCACCAATAAAGCTGCAGCAAAGAATCCTGCAGCAATGGTGGACAACATAACCTGCATGAAGACCTAGCAATGAAATGAGGTGAATCAGAAAGAATGAAAAAAACGAATCCCCAAGTCCCTAAACTTGAAGATGCCCTTGCATGCACTGGCCAAATTTTTTCAAGGTGCAAATGAAGAGAAGATGCCTGCTTTAGCCACAACAGTAGACAGTTGTGGTCTCTTCCTATATAGACAAATAGGTGAAAAATTAACATATAATGTGCAGAAGATTCAGAGAACAGGCGGCAGATGTCTAAGATAGGTATGGTGGGACTGGATGTGTCAAGGAGCGAGTGGTGAGGCAGCGTTGAAGCCGGTAGCCGGAGAAGTTGTGGAGGCGACAGCCGATGACAAGGTTGCTGAGGACTGACCGAGGAAGAAATCAAGCCAACGGAGGAGCTGGAGGTGCCGAGAAGCAGGGCAGCACACCGAGGTTTTGAAGCGATGAGCAAGATGGAGGTTGTTGAGGAGGGGGGCGTCGACCACGAGCAGCGGCAGAGGCGGATACGTCAAGCGGTGATTTACCGAGCTGTGGAGGCGGCGATCTCTGAGGAGCAGGGCAACTACCAAAGAGGAGATTGGGGGGTGAAGCACTGGAGCTGCGGAAGGGCGGATGCCTCACGGTTCAGCAGCGTATGGGCATATGGGTGGATTCTGCCCGTAGGGATCGAAGCGTGGAAGCACAACATGGATGGTATCGATACAAGTGAAGATGCCGATCCAACGATCTGCGTTAACCCGTGACATGGCCCTTTAGGTGAATGAATAGTAAACAGTGCTGACTGAATGGAGGGGAAAAACTAAAGATCTTATATGATTTCCACTAGGAATGACAAATAGCTGTATGTAGGAATTGTTTTCCTCTTTGTATGTACTCCTCTTGCCTGTACATTCTTGTCTGCATTTGTGTATACAACTGTTTGAATGTGACAATTGACATGTCTTTGTTCCAAACTTGTAACTGTAATCAACCGTTACCGTCTTGGCAACTACGGATCTTTCCTATTTGTACGATTATCTAAATTAATGAGTCTGTAATTGAGAATTTCCTTGGGCTTCCCTGAATTGCTTTCACTAAACTGCTTGTGATCTCTCAAATTGAAATACAGTAATTGAAGGAGCCATTGTATTCTCAATTAATTTTGAACCTATTAACACACAAATGGAGTAGCGAGTCCATCCGTTCTCAACATGAGATTTTATCATGCAATGATTCCTATGATACTCCCATATTTGATCGGGGCCTTAAAGATAAAACCATTCTTTGCTAATATTATTACTGTTGATCTTTGTAGGAGGCTGCAAATCCTTTTGAATATTCTGATGTGGTTACCACCACCACCCACAAGAGTCTCCGAGGGCCAAGGTCTGGTATGATCTTCTACAGGAAGGGCCCAAAGCCTCCCAAAAAAGGCCAGCCTGAGGGTGCTCTATATGACTACGAGGACAAGATCAACTTCGCAGTGTTTCCATCTCTCCAAGGGGGCCCTCACAATCACCAAATTGCTGCACTGGCAGTTGCGTTGAAGCAGACTATGTCAACTGGATTCAAGTCTTATATTAAGCAGGTCAAGGCCAATGCTGTTGCCCTTGGTAACCATTTGATGAGTAAGGGCTACAATTTGGTTACTGATGGAACAGAGAACCATCTTGTTCTCTGGGATTTGCGCCCTCTTGGCTTGACTGGTATGCAGAGCACGTTTAATGGCATCTTACATTACTTGTTTGACTCCAAGTCCATGTGAACTTACTCTATTTGGTCTGCCGTAGGTAACAAAGTAGAGAAGGTCTGTGATCTGTGCAGCATTACACTGAACAAAAATGCTGTCTTTGGGGATAGCAGTGCAATGTCACCTGGTGGTGTCCGCATAGGTCAGTATCTGTTCCTTGCCTCAACAGATTGTAAGATTATGTTACTTTTTTGCCCACATGGTTGGGGGTTGTTAATGATCACTGGGGAAAGAGATGATGACTCATGAATCATGCAAATTGACTTTGAGCAATCTGTCATTTAATGTGTCTGAGAAAGTTGATGGTTCAACACATTAGAGAGTGGAGTATAATAGCCCAGAAAGAAAAAATATATGTGTACAAATAGTCCAAACAGAGAACAAATGGTCCTAAATTCTGTTTCTGTTAAACTGATAAACCAATAGTGTTGTAGCTCATACAGACAGAAAGTTAAATATCCAATTCAGTGGACACATCAATGTCATTATTCAAATTAGGAAACACTCGTACAAAACATGATTAAACTTGAGCATGTTATAGCTAAAAATTATAATTTCTGCTCAAAGTAATTCAGGGGGGCTACAGTATTATAATATTCAAAAACTTACCCATGCACTTTCAAGGCTTCTAGTCCTTACTGGAAAAAAGGCTTGTTAACTTAGTTTTGCAGCAATAAGTGATCTTCAGGAGTTCATCATATACTACTGAAGAATATACTGAACTTGTAGATTGCCTTTTATACAAACCATAGTAGATCTTGCATTTGCATTTCCATCCTGGGAACTTCATAAGATTTATGCAAACCACTAGGTTATTTCCTGCAAATTTCCAGGAAAATTACTACATTCCATAAATACCCTAGAATAGATTTGTCAGTTTGGGGCATTCTTATCGAAGTCTATATGCCCTGAACTTGTTGTCGTCTATTGAAAAATTTTTCCCTAAAAGATACACACGGTGCTTCTGTTCTGTACTTATTGTCCTGAGAACTTGACTTGATTGGAAAGGCTTCATCGAATTCTAAACATCTTACTTTACTAGAGTGAACTTTATTTGTCCATGTTTCAGTAACTTACCAAGTAGTCCATTATTATTTATCTCCGAACGCTGGTTACAGGTACACCTGCCATGACATCGAGGGGTATGGTCGAGAAGGACTTCGTACAGATTGCTAAGTACCTTCACCAGGCAGTGACCATCTGCTTGGACGTCCAGGAGGAGCGTGGCAAGCTTCTCAAGTACTTCAACGAGGGTCTGGAGAACAACAAGGACATTGAGAATCTCAGGGCAGAGGTGGAGAAGTTCGCCACATCGTTCGAGATGCCTGGCTTCAGGGTATCCGAAATGAAGTACAAGGATTAAAAACCTTGCAAATCGCCTTTTCCTCTTGCCCTGAACGTTGGCGCCCTTCAAACCTGATTGCTGTGGCGTGAATCGTGGTTGTATGGACTTTGCTGAACTCTGGGTAGTCTCTAACCGCTTTTGTGTACCTGAGCTGGGTGTGCCATTCAGTCGCTAAATGTTGGAGCTGTAACATATGGCGTAAGAATAATAATTGTTGGGAAACCAGGCGGAAGATCCAGCCCAGGTTCCTCACTAATGGACTGTTAATAAATATAGAAAGAACCTATGGTTATTGCCTATTTAGAGGAGCTCTTGTAGGACGAATGAGGGCCTGTTTGGTAGGGCTCTAGCTCCTAGATTCTGGTTTGGTGAAGCTGGAGTCCAGCCAAACGGTCCAGCTCTAGCAAAAAATGGATGGAATCCGGCTGGATCGCTCCTGGAAAAATAACTAGCAGGTTGGAGCTGCCTTTCGCCAGCTCCATGCTCCAGCTCCGTCCAGCCCCTCGCCCCCCCTCTGGCATCTTCATCCCCGCCCTTACCCCGAGCGGCGGCGGATCCAGGGGCGGCCGCGACGGCCGAGGGGGAGCAGGCGGCGGACGGCGGCCGAGGGGATGCAGGCGGCGGCAGCCGGAGGGGACGCAGGCGGTGGACGGCGGCCGAGGGGACGCAGGCAGCAGCGGCGGGAGGGGAAGCAAGCAGCGGCGACGCAACTCGCTCCCGCTCTGGCATCTTCATCCCCGCCCCTACCCCGAGCGGCGGCGGATCCAGGGGCGGCCGCGACGACCGAGGGGGAGCAGGCGGCGGCGGTCGGAGGGGACGCAGGCGGCGGACGGCGGACGGCGGCCGAGGGGACGCAGGCGGCGCACCGGCAGGGCCTTCGCTGCATCCTCCTCTGCATTCCCTCTCTGCACGGTGCACGGGCGGCGGAGGGCGGCGCAGGCACGGGTAAAATTGTCCATCTTCCCCCACCTATCTCTTTCAGAATTTCTGGAGCTGATCAGGCTAGCCAAACACTTTCAGGCTACCTCCAGATCCTATAGATCTAGCTCTCGTTAGAGTTGGATCCAGGAGTTAGGATCTAGGAGCTGGAGCCCTACCAAACAGACCCTGAATAAGAAATCCTGTTCCTCTCGCATATCTGTCTCTCTCTTTGTTTTCGGCATACCCCTTTGGATTACATATGTAACATTTGGGTTGTATAACATGTTGTCAGCACACCAAAGAAGGAGGTAAAGAATCCATGAACCCGTTTTGTATTTCTCCAATCGAATCGCAAAAATAAATTCCCCTCTTCGACCTTGATCTGTTTTTGCCAATCGAATCGCAAAAATGAATTCATCTCTACATTCTTGATCTGTTTTTGCCAATCCCGACGAAAAACACCATTGCCGACTTGGGAGTCCCCAGAGAGCCGATTGGGTGAGTCGCCGGAAAGAGAACGCCGATCAGAGGCATTATGCGATATGCCGAGTCAGCAGTGGCCGCTGGCCACGCGCCGACCACGCCATGCCGGCGCGCGGCCAGCCGCCGGTCGCGCCTGCTTTACCACGGTCTGGCCGCTGGCTGGCCGACCGGCCACGCCGACCGCGCGCCAAAGCTGCGTCGGCCCCCGCCGTGTCCGCCCCGCAACTGGCTGTTCCCGCGCTGCGCCCGCCAGCGTCCGCGCCCTGGCCACCGCGCCGGAGCCGTCGGCCATGTCGCCGCCGCCCGCACCGGGCTGCACGCCTGCACGGCCGCCACCCGAGCCACCGCCCGTGCCGTCTCGGGAAGAGAAAGCAGGAAAGAGAAAAGAAGGAAAAAAAAAAGGAAAAAGAAAAGAAAAAAGGAAAGAATCTGGATGTTTTGCAAAAATACCCCTATTTTTCTCTAAATTATGCGCATTTTTCCTCTCTGGAACTTTCGCGTATAAAACCTCGGATCTTTCGGAAAATAATCATATGGCCCCCCACGGCGTAGGGAAACTTATGAAATGGCCCTCAGAGTATTCAAAATTCATAAAAATACATTGTTCATGCATAAAAGAATCCCCGGAGCTCGAATTTCGTATTTGTTTCTTCATTAGGGTAACATCAAATTATGGTATTATTATTTCTATGCATTTATTTACTGTACTTACTGTTTTAATTGCTAGGATCCTTTTATTATCAGTAACTTTTGTCAGTAAATTATCAAGTTGCATAGGATATATTAGAAATTGTGCGAGAATATTGTGTATCGTTATATTGCAACATTAGCACATTTACCTATATGTAATCTGTGCATATTTTGACAATTAAAGGTGATTGGCATCATGTTGATGATTTGTATCGGTAATATTGATTGTAGAGCTATTCGTCGGACTGAAACTTGATGGACTTTAAAAGATAACACGATTTATACTGGTTCAGACCCTTAGAGTGAGGCAATACCCTACTTCCAGTTGTGGTGTATTGTTTTCGCTATATTTTCTAGCGAGATTGGTTATGGTGTGTGTCGATGTCCTAGGGGGCTCCTTGCCTCTTCTTATATACTAAGGAGGAGAGGTTAGAATTTGTAGGAATCCCAATCAGACTAGACCAAGGAACTTCTTTCTAAGAACACAGAGTAACCGGCTAACTATATCTTTTTTCTTGTTGTGCAAGGTTACATGAAGCCGAGCTCTACTATATCCCTAATTATATGGGTTGGCCCATCCTCTATCCAAATGACCGTATTGCCTTCCTTGAGGTACCCAGGGCCGATGGCTTCCGCAGTAGCCCTTGAGACCTTCATAGTTGAGTCACAGCTGATGCCAAGTACTCATACTCTACGGTGAAGAATTCTCAAGTACAGTGCTTCCAAGTACTCTTTATCTGAGTGCTTTTTCTCCCGAGTCCTACTTCATGTCAGCTGATAATGCGGCTATAAAGGGCTTCATGGAAAAATATGAATAGTGTGCGCCGAATAGGCGCACCTATTAGGTATAGCCCCCGACTTTGTGCTTAATTAAGAAATAATTAAATATAAAGTCAAAGATCTTTAACCTTAAGTCTTTCTTGAGTAATATATTTCTTAGAAATTAGACTCTTCAACATCATATTAGCTAAAAATTTTTTTGCTTAAAGCAATTTGGCTAAACATGTAAGCCGAGTACCACTATGGAGTTAATCCACTGTGCGGTGAGGTGTTCTTGATCCTTATAAGAATATATCCTCAACACCTATTAAATAATACATATATCTAAACACATGTGCCCAGCAAATAGGCTTAGTCTGAAGCATATCTGATTATTTTAATCGGCTCTTGTAAAACAACACCTAGATTGTGGTTTTAACACAACTGACTATTGGCTCAATAAGACATGCTATTTAGGAACTCATATCTTATGGCTTATTACCGAGCAAGCGGGCCCAAGCCAACAACCCAGCGCAGCCCTTTAAGTCTTAGGGAGAGAAAAGATTCTCCTTTCTTCCCCAAATCGTCAAATTGCTTTGACTTCCAGATCCGCAACCAAAGTTGTATACTGTTAACTAGGACTCCAGGTTAGTCTTGCCATCATATTTCTCTATGCCAGTAAGCTTGAAGCCTATGGGCCAGTCGACCTGTTGTAGCTCGCACGAGAAGGCTGGAACTCCTTCGTCCGAGTTGGGGCTCCGGCTCCGACTACGGTGGTAAAACTGCTTGTGGTGGAGGCCAAAACGCTCGTTCTCGTCTTCAAGTCAGCGTCGTTCATCTTCTTCACGTACTCGGCATCGAGCATTGATGTTGTGGTGGAGATCGCATCATAGTCTCTCTCAGGTGTTGCGGTTTTCTCGGTGCCTGTCGTGTTGATACCACCGTCGATCATCAGTATGACTTTGGGATGCACGGTTGGACTTCAAGTGGCATTGTTCAGAGCCCACTGCTTGGCGTCGCGCCGCGGTTGAAGAAGTTGCGGCATTTGAAGTTGTCCTTCTAGACGGGATAAAAGTGTCTCCAGTTTGCTGACGTTATTGGCATGCTGCTGTTGTTATCATAGCCTTGATCCATGCAATAGTCGGGGTTGCTTGGTGATTAGGCCTAGTTGCAGGGTGTCCAAGAGTGTAGCAACGGCTACGATGTTCTGCTGAGACGTCACAAAGACGCCATGGTCGCCCACCCTGGTTTGAAGGATCTCCTATTGTGCTACTCGGCCGGTCTTGCATACATCGTGGTCACATGCGTTGTGCTCAGCCTATAGTCGGTTTTCTTCCTTCTGTTGCTCACGCAGTTGGCGGTCTTCCTCCTCCTATTGATCGTATAGTCAGTGCGCATCTTGTGTCTTAGTTGATCCCTTTGACGCCATGAAGACCTCGTGTGGTGGAGAAAAGCTTCCCGAGCTGCTGTCCGACTGGAAGCCGGATTAGGAGTAATTTAGTGGTGTGATGATAACTCCAGCCTCCCTGGACCCGATCCCGAGCAGCTTTGGGCCGTATCCGAGTCGAATTCCAGAGGACTGGTCTTGCCGCATCAGATATGAGTTGAAGATGGCTGCGGCATTGTCGAGTCTGAGTGTGAGATTGACAATCTCGTCTCTCCTAGATCCGATCTCGGCTGGCTTAGAGCCAAATCTGATTCGAACACTAGGAAGGAGAGTTGTCCCAGGGCTTGTAGATAAAAACTCTATCACAATTTGTCATTTGAGTCATTCACTAAGCAAGTACACCACACCTAGGCTATGAGCCAGGCTCTTGTTGACATCACCAAGGCGGTGCTTGAGATGATCCAGTCGGATGGTGTAGGCCTAAGCTCAAGTGACGCTCTCCAACTGCTACCACAACTCCCACAACCTTAAAATCTTTTCCGAAGGAGAAGGTAGTCTTAAGCCTGACTCAAGCCCTTGCCATCATGAAATCATTATATCCCCGAGTGGACATTGAAGCCGTTGGCAAGGGATTTGTAGCAGATTGCACTAAAGAACAAGCCCTTGCTCTCGTGAATGAAATCCATAGCACTGCAACTGCTCTTGCTGACGATCTTGAATTGTGAAGCAATTGTAAAGAATATCTTAAATCAATTTGTGGGATGCATGATGAACAATATGATCTTTTGATTGTAAATGTATGTACATAACTTGTTCATGTGTTAGTTAATTTATCGAGTTGCCTTGTCATATTGTCATGCCCCGAATTTCCATCCAAAATTCTAGAGTTTTATTGTGTGTAAATCCTCGTCTAGGAATCAACTAAGGCACACATGCCATAGTTGATAATCAAAGCAATTGTTTACATATCGAAAATATTTATTACAGAGACAAATGGTGCCCCTCAAAATAATAAAGTTCTAACAGCGGAAATTAAGCTAAACGACGTGACGAAACCCACTCCACGAACTTGACCGGGCTCCCGCTTAATCCTCCAAGTAGTCCTCCTCGCTGAAGTACTCCTATGAATGATGATTGTTGATTGCAAGGTGAGTACATGAAATACTCCACAAGCCACACAGCAAATATGCAAGTGCACAGGATAACAAAGGATGGCATAATATGGCTCAATTTGCATAAACAACATTTAATAAAGCATTTAAGACAGCAGTAAAACATCAATAATTAATCAACATTATCTAACACTATACCATTCACCAAATGGCATAGGCCCAACCACTCCAACCTGGAGCTAACCACGATTCATCCTTTAATAATCAAATTTAGTTAATATGGAACTAATCACAGAAAATATTTCTAGGCTTGCCCTTAACCCTGGGCATGGCTATTTGAATAGTTTTACTCTAGCCAGAGATGTACCATTTTATCCACAAGACACAACTCCACAACACATCACTGTGCCTTGATACCACCATGGTACCTCGGAAAGGAATTGTGACAGAATTATCCATGTAACTCGCACAATAGGAGAGCCTCCTGCCAAACCTCCGGTCTCCGGTAGGGGTGATCAAGTGCCTTCCCGCGAGATGGCCCGATGCCCGAAGCATGGTCTTATTGTCACTGCCATGTGTGGACTTATATCAGCCACAAACACGCCCTGGTGCCTCCTATTGAACTCGGCACACTTCAAACTCCTGCTATCCCATTCTAGCTTGTGGTTAGCACGAGTGTTGCTTCGGAACAAGTAGTCCGTGAACCTGTCCTTAACTGTCATGAGCACCACTAGCAACATTCACAACCCTGGTGCTCACAACCCACTTTTTTATCAAGTTTTATTGGACCATTAAATTATCCTCGCACGATCACAGTTGTACGTCGAACCATTATTTCATATGAGTCAATAGTAATTGTCAATCCTTTAGTGATATCCCATTAATTATTCTACAGTTTGCTAAGCATGGCTAAGTAGGATCCTAGAGTTATTCTAGCTAACCAGTAAATAAAGCTAGCTAGTCACATTTGTCCCTAGGTACAATGTCAAGTAATCAAGTCAAAGGGGCCATACACAAAGATTAGGGTTTCCCAATTCCGGTGACATTCCAAAATATATGCAGAGTTGAAAGGAAATATAGCTTTAAACATAGGAACAATATACTCAAAGGGATTTAAGAATCTATGTGACTTGCCTTGCTACTCCTCACAGGCCTCGGAACTCTCCTCGAGAAACTGCGACTCTTCCTGAGCGTCGGCGGCTAAAGGCAATAAATAAAAATGAGCAAAACAGTACATCAACACACATGAACAGTACATCTACCCATTATATTTTTAATGGGTAGATCTTGATTTTTAAAGAATTTTGCAAGTTGAATCACCCCAAACGGAGTTCGGATGAATTAGTTATGAATTTTAGAAGTTTAAGCCCTTTTGAAGGCATTTAAAAGAATTAATCCGATTTATTGCGTCATTACTGAATTAATTTAATTCAGGAAAAGCTTTTTTGACATCAGCATAGGAGAGAGAGAGAGGTGTGGCCGGTGGCTGGTAGGCAGGACCCACAGGTCAGAGAGAGAAAGCGGCGTGGGTCTAGGGTAGACCAGGTCTACTAAGGTCCACAGGGTTTCAACGGTGTAGATTTAATGAGTTTTGATCGGACGGCTCAGATTGGATCGGGCTTATAAGAGGAATCAGAGGGTTTAGATCTAGTCCTTCTCAGATTGGATGGCTCAGATTACACAAGGCAATCAACGGCTCGGATTAGATCCGCGAGGATCTGAGCTGGCGCCTATGCGGCAGCCACGTCGACGGCTGAGTCAGCACGACGATGGCGGCGACGGCGGCGGCACTGAACCCGATGGTCGCCGGCGATCGGCGGCATGGCGGTGTGCGGCGAGGACGGGAACAGATAGAGGAGATCGCGGCTATTCTCACCATTGGTAGACGGCGGCGAACGGCGATGAGAGAGGTGTTGACGCCAAAAATCGCCGGGATCTGGTTCGGCGTCGGAAGACACGCGAAGGCCTGGGAGATTTGCTTTACTCCAGTGCAGGTCCTAAAGTGTTGAGGTTCGTAGGCGTGCCAGTCAATTTGACCCTGTAATTGACGAGGAGAAAAACGTTAGATCAATGAGCCAATCGGCTGGAAGCCGATCTAGACTTGTTTCATCGGCCGATGGCCGATAAGCACTGTAGCACTTATACATCGACTAGAAGCCGATGATGGCATGAATAATACCTAATAATAAGCAAACATTAAATTAGCCGATCATTGAAGGGATGCTCAAGAATCGGCTGTAAGCTTGGTAAAGAAAACAAGCAGGATGCATAAGGAAAATAAACTACAGGAACTCTTGCCGATCATAGTTTAAAGTTACTGGTATTGCTGCGAAGATACTGCCTGCGCCCGTGCCCGGGCCCCTTGCTCACATCGGCTCCCTGGATCTTCATCCGCTGTCCATACCCGTGCCCGGGTTCTTACCTATGCTCGTACCTGGGTCCTCCCCTGAGGTCGTGCCCGGGAACTTGGTTGGGGTCGTGCCCAGGAACTTGGTTGAACAGAATAAACCAACCGGCTAGCCCTTAGCTGATCGCAACAGTAATACAGGCAAGGATATATAACAAGGCAAGCGATAACATAAATGATAAACAACTGACGAATCTGCCGACTACTGAACAGGGCGCATGGACATCGGCTGGAGGCCGATGACAAAAAGATAACAGAATAATAAAGCCATTGCCAACAATATAAGATAAATAAATGCAGTCGGCCTTAACAGATAACTTATCGGCTAAGCACTCCGATAAAGACACCGTATAATACCCATCGGCTCATCAAGAGTGAAGCTATCATCATCGGTCTAGTAGATCGGACCCAACCGTTGCAGCACAGACTGATGACGATAACGATACCTTGATAGGCCGAGAGGTCTGATGCGATTGTGATGTAAAACATGATAACTTACCGGCTATACATCCCGATAAGACGCCTGCGCATAAAGCATCAACTTAGCAGGAACGGTTTATCACTAGCAGCTTAGTAGGTCGAACCTAACCGATGCAGCACAAACTGATGATAAACCGCTCCCAGTAAGCCGATACGATCTACGCACGCGTGATGTGATATACCTAGTCAATCTATGAGATCAAACTGAACTGATGCAGCCATAGATAAAATAAATATACCGTGGTAAGCTGACTACCATAAACCGACTAGAATATCGGACCTAACCGAGGAAGTCCTAGCCGATAGGTAGCCGGGGTGACGAGACTTACCCTCTCGCTGGAGTTCGGACCTAACCGATGCAGCCCGGCTCGAGAAGCAGGATCCCGTCGGAAGGGTGGCGATGCGCTGAAGTTTGTATTGATTGTTGTGTTTTTACAAGGTACCCGGGCATACGTATATATACCCCGAGTTAATACAGTCCTGATAGGACACGACACAAGACTTCCTAATTACAAAAGGAAATACTAACAGGACCTGATCGGACACGAGATCAAGTCTGCTAAAGATAAAAACTAATACTACCTAAAAAGTAGACACGATAAATAACTGCCATATTGCAGACTTCACGGCTCCTCCCTGGATCCGGTCCCTTCTGGATCAATCTCCGTTAGTTGACTGTGACGCTCTCCTTTGACCGAATCCGACATAGGGCCTTACCAAATTTTGGCGTTAACAAGAGGCCGGCGGTGAGCTTCTAGCGGCAGAGCTCCTCGGTTCCTTGGCGGCGACTGGGTTCCAGGGGTCTTCGGCGGTCGGGGAACGGTGGCCTAGCTCCCTCACGCTTAGGTGGTGCTGACCGAGGCGACGACGAGCACTGGCGGTGACTAGGACGACGGCGGTGCTAGATTGAAGGTCAGCGGCAACGGCGGAGCGAAGCTTTCGTGGCGCTAGGGCTTAGGCGATACGAACTGGCTTGGGTTGAGATGGAAGGAGAGAGAGGGCGCCGGAAGCACTATTTATACGGTGGAGGAGGGAGATCGGCTCGGATTTTATGGCGTGGCGGATTAGGGTTCTCCTCGGAGTCCCGAAGCTTCATGAGTCCGTTGCGGTGTTGATTCCTTAGATTTCGCGCCTCAATTCTTGAGGAGAAAGAGAGAGGAGACCTTGGGGATCAAAACCCCTCAATTAATCGGATTAGAAACCCACTGAATCGAGCAGATTGGATCAGATTCCACGGCGGTGGTGTCGGAGCAGCACAGTGCTATCCGACTGGAGGTCGGGGAACCCGACAGGTGGGACCCACCTGTTGGCGAGCGCACAGAGAGATGGGCGACCGCAGGCCGTGGGCCGAGCACGCGTGCGGAGAGGGGTTAAGTGCATAGTACTGGGCCGGATTCGGCCCGTGCATAGGGAGGGGGTTTTATTTGTTTTTCGTTTATTTAAATGCTGTGAGCTCTCTTTAATTCATTAAAAATACTTCCCTTAATCAAATAAATCCCAGAAAATTCCAGAAAATAGATAATTAAGCAAAGAATCTTAAAAAATTATTTCCAAGCCTATTTTGCTATAGATTTTTCTCTGTTTTTATTATTTTCAGTCCTTGAGGCTTTTAATTTAATTTCTAAAATTCTTTTTTCATAATTATTTTTATATGGGAATAAATTCAGGGTGTTACACATATCTATGTGATTATTTGTCTTGCCCCATTGACCATAGGCCCTGAGTGCTAGGAGTTGGCTCAGAGTACTTATCCTTGTTAGCATACTCGGTGCTTTAGGCTTTATCGTTTGCAAGGTAGTATGACTTGGATCAAAAGTGCTTGAATAAGCAATAGTGACATGATAACCATGTGTAGCCCCCAACTCACTACTCAATTGGAAACAATGGCATAGTGAGTCAGAGGAAAGAAATTTATTTATATATAAACTTGAATAAGATACAATGCTTAGGTATAGAAAAGACACAGTTGTCCTATGTTCTAGGAATTGGCTAACAAGGTTCCGTCTTCACGCTGCAGTCGGTAAGCCCCCGGGCGTGTCACCTCAGCGATAATGAACGGCCCCTCTAATATGGGAGATAATTTGTGCCTGTCTTTGGTGGTTTGTATTTTTCATAATACCAGATCTCCCACCGAAAAGGAGCGGCCACAAATATTATGACTGTGATAACGATGCAGGCCTTGTAGATATTTGGCCGACTATGATGCAGATAGGTGCCCGATCTTTCGATAGGTTTGATTTGTCGATGTTAGGATGTTGACGGTTTGAGGCTTCCGATCAGCCGATTGTCACCTTGCAACCGCTACA
Source organism: Oryza meyeriana var. granulata (assembly GCA_003991445.1). Taxonomy (NCBI): domain Eukaryota; kingdom Viridiplantae; phylum Streptophyta; class Magnoliopsida; order Poales; family Poaceae; genus Oryza; species Oryza meyeriana. The sequence goes on along the minus strand of RYFJ01000637.1, from coordinate 465,610 downwards.
CCCGCACGTCTAGTCGTTATCAACCACGCTCTCACGTAATCGACCTCACCACGAAGGATTGTTCCTGCAAACAATCGAAGAAATTCACAAGAACAAAGAAAACACAATCTAAATTACAGATGAATGATTAAGCACTTGAAGTTGGGGTTCCACAAACCGATCTAGGGGCAAAACTGCATAGTGGCAGAATAACATAAGAAAAACCCAATCCCTAGAGGTGGCAATGGCTATCTATTTATGAGTTAAATGGGGTAGGATGTCGTCTATAACATGAGCCAACCAAGCAAGACTTAATTACAAGGCCTAAGGCCCAAAAAAGATTCAGATTGAAAGAGGTACGTGGCTTGTTTTGATGATTTCGAATAGCTCAAAAGAAATTTTGTCATGGGACCAAAACCGTCTGAAAGTAGACTTCGTAAGCTTTGCAACAAGTACTCATGGGTCACAAAAAGCATTTTGGATCAGCGGCTAGGTTCATTTGAAGTTGGTGTTGTTAGAAGGGCCGAATCCGAATCCAAAACATGCTGAGCTATATCTCTTGCCTTATATGGCCCAAAAGTGACGTAGTTGTGTAGTAGAAGACTTGGGGTAGGCCATTGTTTGGTCCCCAATCAACTTTCTTGATCATCCATGCATTTTGTTTGCCCGCTCTCCATTCCTTCACCCATGCAAGTACGTGTGTAAATGACAACACACATAATTCATGGTGTAGCATCCTTTGTTCAAATATATAGAATGTAAATCTAATATAAAGAGCGTGCACCTTTAGTTTATTTATATGAAACATAGGTATGGTCATATCTAAGCCGGTGATGTCCTGATCATCCTCCCCTTCTTGATGGAAAATTGTCCTCGGTTTCACCTCATCATTAAGCTCAATGGACCTCACACCAAAATAATGATCATTGTGCAATATCACTTGTTCATTTGACATATTGTAAATAGGAGAAAACCAACTCACCTTAGCTTTATCTTTTACTGCAAATGGTGAAGTAAATGCCTTGATGAAAGGAAGGTTTGATTCTGAAACTTTGGCACATCGAAAAGAATTTCTAGTGTTGAGTAGTCCAAAACACTTCCCTTCTTGATAAATAGCCTGCAGCTTATTTGAAGAACTAGAGGAACTATATAGAGACGGTATCTGTAAATTGGAACAAATATAAACTCTATGAACATGGTACTCTCCTTTGTTATCATAATTGCCAATAATATGAAAAATCACATGAAATGGACATTGTCGGAGGAGGGAACTCCAACCGCGGGGAGTCTGGGGACCTCCCTTTGAGGTTCGGCCAGGGGAGTTGTTCACAGGACGACTGCGGCGTCGGGACGATAATATGCTCGGGCCCTGGGGGCCGGGCTGAGATGGCACACAAGGGAGGCAGAAGAAGTAGACAGGTTCGGGCCACGCGGAGGCGTAATACCCTACTCCTGTGTGTGTTTGCTATGTGGGAGATGAAGTTTGTTCTTACAAGGTGTTCTGGAGCGGGGTGCTCAGGAGCTCCCCTCGCTTGGGGACGAAGCCTCTCTAGAAGCTGTACTCGGAGAATGGAACGGGGTCCCGAGAGAGAGCCAGAGCCAGAACCAGAGCCTCCTTCCTGTTGCATGGATCTCCTTTCATAGTTCAAGGGGAGTCCACAGTGGTGCCCAGTATACATGCCAAGAGATAGCTTTTCTAGGTATGATATGTCTTGTCGCACATGGCCGCCTGCAGAGCCACGCCGGAGTCGGTTCGGGACGTCTTGTCGTCATGTCGCTCGGCTGCTACGGGCGGCTTGGTCGTGGAGGTGTGACAGCGCACACCATCGCTGCCAGTGTGGAAAACTGAAGCCCTCTCAGTCAAAAGTTCTATGACCGCGCAGGGAGCGGGCTCACAGGGGGTCATCATGAGAGCCCACGCATGCCCGAGCGGGTGACAGGCACGTCGCGCCCCATCGCCTCGTCATTAATGCGGGTAGTTGGAACAGTTGGTCCGCTCGAGTCAAGCTCAGGCCTGGGGCAGAGAGCTCATTGAGCCCTCCGCGCGCACAAGGCGCCGAGTTCCTCGGGGACGGAAGCTGTGGGCCCTGGGACCGGGGGGCGTGACCCGAGGCCGGGAAGTCCCAGCAATGTGCCCTAGGGACGCGACTCGGGGCCGAGGAGGTGGTTCCCGGGACCGGGGGGTGAGGCCCGGACCCGGGAAGACCCGGTAATGTGCCCCGGGGACGTGACCCGAGGCTGAGGAGGTGGGTCCCGGGACCGGGGGCGAGGCCCGGGCCTAGGAAGTCCCCGTAATGTGCCCCAGGGACGCGACCCGGGGCTGAAGCTGTGGGTCCCGGGACTGAGGGGGCGAGACCTGGGCCCGGGAATATCCCAGCAATGTGCCCCGGGAACGCGCCCTGGGACCGAGCCTGTGGCTCTCGGGACCGGGTGGGGAGACCCAGCCCCGGGAATATCCCAGCAATGTGCCCCGGGAACGCGCCCCGGGACCGAGCCTGTGGCTCCCGAGACCGGGTGGCGAGACCCGGGCCCGGGAATATCCCAGCAATGTGCCCCGGGAATGCACCCCGGGACCGAGCCTGTGGCTCCCGGGATCGGGGGGCGGTTCCCGGGAATGTCCCCGGGAACCAAGGCCCGAGGCGGATGCGGGCGGTCGTCGCGACGCGCTCGGGAAAGGTGCACCTGGGCCCAGGCAGTGCTCGGGCCCTAGGTACTTGGCGGGAAAACGACCATAGCCTGCCGTCACCGGTGCAGAATGTGGACCCCGGAGGAGCTGACGTGGCCAAAGATCCACGCGTCCCCGGGGTATGTGGGGCCCCCAGTCCCGTTTCACCGACAGAGCTGACGTGGCCGAAGATCCACACGTCCCTGGGGTATGTGGGGCCCCAATCCGTTTCACCGACAGTGGCCCCTGGCCTTGTTGCTCGGCCAGAACCCACTCCGGGCAGGAACAAGGCCATATCTTAGGGAAACGAGGAGACGCGGGGCCCACTTGGTTTGACAGAAGACGAGATGGGGCGACCGACGGCCATGATTGCGTCACCGCACCAACCGACATCCCTGCAGTCGCAGAAGAGGGGGATGCCAGGGCCTAGCCGTCTCCCGTGAGGGGGGAGCGGGCCCTGGTACTTTTGTGCTGCCCGGCGAACAGGAGCGTCAGGAGGCCACCTGGGTCCGGGCGGATCACAAGAGCGGGCGGGCAGCGATCACAATGGTGACTGCAGTAGCCCACCGCCCATATGGTCACCACCGAGATCTTCATGGCGACCCGCTGGCTGGAGATTGAGGCGGCAGAGGGCCGCATCGTCCAATTGGAGGGCGCCGCCGAATCCGCCGCTAACGAGGCCTCCCGCGCCCGGTCGAGATGGAGGCGTGGGAGAAGGAAATATCCTCCTGGGAGGGACGCGTCCGGGCCCAAGAGGCCAGGCTCGCGGCCTGGGAGCACGAGGTCACTGCACGCGAGGAAGCCGTGGTGGTTCGCGAGGAGGCACGGAAAGCCGTGGGCGAGACTGCTGCAACGGTGGCAGGGTTCTTCGTCCGCGGCGAGCACCTCGTGGAGCCGATGACCGATGAGGAGTCCGAGGAAGATGGCAGTCGCCTTCGAACACCGCCCAGGGTCCGGCCCGAGGAAGACGAGTGAGCCCCCCCCTGGACGGCAACATCTCCCGGCCTCCGCTTGTGCTTGCGCTCCGATTTTGCCTATCTTGTACAAAGAGAGATATTTGTATATGTATATAATCATGTTTACATTTTCGTACCTTTGCTTATTGTGTCTGTTTGCTGCTGCTGTTGTTTTTTTTGTTTTTTTGTTTTTTTTTACTTCCCGGGACCGGGAACGCCGAGTACCAGGCGCCATCCGACTCCGAGCGCGCAGCAGCCGCGAACGGCCGTAGCGCCTAAAAGTCCCCTTTCCGGGTCCTGGGGCAGCTGCCTGCCCCGGGGGCTCGGCTCCCGAGGGCAGTGAGCGTGATAGTCGCCCGCCCTGGGAACTCGGTCCCCGGGACGGTTAAGTCCGTCTTCCGGCCCCTGCCGCCCCGGGAGCTCGGCTCCCGAGGGCAGCGAGCTTGGTAGTTGCCGCCGGGACTCCGAGGGCAGTGAGCTTGGTAGTTGCCCGCCTCGGGAACTCGGTCCCCGATGACCACGAGCAACTGAGCACGAGTCTTCTGAGAGCGCAGCGAGGCCAAGGGTAAAGACTGCTAGAGAGAGAAAATATGAAAGGATGCCCCGCGTGGGTTAGGTATGGCCGAAGTGTTGAGCTCGTGCCCTTTGGCTCGCCGGGAGCCCCTCGGGAACCGACCTTGACCGTGCGTGGGGGTTGCCAGACAGCAAAGCACCCGGCGCTTCGGCGGTGGTCGGGGAGGAGCTGGCCAGGCCGAGCACCGCTGCCCGCCCCGGGAATCTAGACTGGCCCGACAGGGGGTTCTGCCCGAGACCCTGGGGCATCGACAGTGCCTGGGGCACGGTCCACGACCCGACCATCAGGCCTCAGCAACCAGGGCAGCACTAACCCGGCGGCCCTCGCGCCCGGCCGCTGGCAGGTTCCGCTTTGCCCCCGGGGCCGAGGAGAATGGTACACGTGGCCATACAAAATGGGGAAAGATTAGAAATTGAGCAATGTTTAAAGTCGGATAAGATTACGTATCTGGATGTTGAAAAGGGCGGTGTGGCACCGTGAGCACAATCCCGGGGCCAGGAGCGCTGCTAGCCCCCGGCCCAAAAATTTGCGCCGAAAATAAAATCTGAGATCGGGGCACCCGGCTAGCGTCCAGGTTTGGAAAGAAAACCGGCGTAGGCCAAGGATGGGTCTAATCTGCACACGATGAACCGTGAGAGTACTTGGCCTGCTCCTTTGTCCATTCCATGCTACGAATCGTGGAGTCTACCACCTCCCAAGGGCCTCTTCGCGGTCGTGACCGGGCGGAGGAAAGGATTGCGCATAAGTATTTTGCCCCCTAGCAGCGGAAAAAACCGAGCCCGAAGCCAACCAGGCGGGACACCACAAGCCAGCGGGGGCTTGGGGCGCCGCGCAGAGGGGCGGCACCCATGGCCCCGGGGCCTGGACAATGTCCGAGGTTTAGCAGGATGGGATACGGTAGCTCGCTGGTAGGGAACCAATAATTATGCGTAAAACCCAGCCGCCGCATGGGCGCGGCCCGATTATGCCCCCAAGGGGAGACGGCCATGAACGCAACACACGAAAAGGACAAAGGGCACGAGAACATAAAGCATACTGAAAAAGCTGCTTAGGGGATGCATATGGGGGCCCTGCCAGCGCTGAGATTTGGAGAAATCCGGCGCTGGCCACCGGGCACCCTGAACTTACAGAATGTGTTTACGGATGAAATGTGCGAGAAGCTCCCAAGCTTACCGAGCCCGTGTCGGGAGACACCGATCACCAGGAAGGGGCCTTCCCACATGGGGGAAAGTTTTTTCTTTCCGGCACGTGTGAGGACACGGCGGAGGACTAGGTCCCCGACCTAGAGTGATCGGGCCCAAACCTTACGCTGATGATAGCGCTTGAGGCTCTGCTGGTAACGAGCGATGCGGAGTACCTCGCTGACGAAGTACACTGGCTTCTGTTGTGTGCGCCCTACCCCGGCCTGACGGGGACCGGGAGCACGGGCTTAGCTCCCTCAGTAGGGAGCGAGCTCTCGTGGTCGGGGACATATATTGGCCCAGGACCGGGCTGAGATGTGGAATGAATCGGGACGACCTCCCCAGACCCGCTCTCGCCAGGGCGATGCTGTCCGGGTTATCACGCCCTGTCTGGTTGTGAAAATGTTGAGGTTGTTCCGAGTGCCACGTCCCCAGACTCGCGCTCACCTTGGCGAGGCTGCCCGGTTTCGGGCTTCCCAGTACCGGGCCCGGGCGGGCCGATCCCGGGCCACACATTTGTTAGGCAAGGGGCGCTCGACGACGAGTGCCGCGCTCACCACTTGCGGGGTTGCCCGCTATGTAGGAGCAACAGGGGCTCATCTTGAACCGGTGCCACAAGGATAGGGGGAGTTGTCAGGCACCTCTTGAGCTCGTCAAGGGCTTGATCAACCTCATCCGTCCAAGTGAACTGCCCGGTCTTCTTGAGAAGCTTGAGAGGGGAAGGGCACGCTCCCCTAGCTTGGAGATGAAGCGGCCATGTGCAGGCACGCACCCGGTCAGGTTTTGAGCCTCCCTGAGTGAGCTATCCCTCCCCGAGTACTCGGGCCGGATGGTCCTTGGGGCCAAAAGTGATCTGGGGTCCGACCACTTCAGCCTCCGGGCTGCCGCTGGGCTCGGTGCCGCGGCTAGCAACTCGCGCTTCATGGCTTTGAAGCCACGGCGTGAGGAGCGGGTGTGTGCCCCGCCATCGAGGGTGGTGAGGACGTTCTCGGGTTCTTAGAACTCGAGAGGTTGCTCCGGATCGGGAGCGGGCTTGGCCTGCTGCCGCTCCTGCTAGAACTTCTTGACACGCTCGGCTAAGCTCTGGACAGTGCGGCACTCCGTGAGGTCGTGCCGGTCAGTCTCGTGGATGGTGCACCACTTCCGGGCCGCTGCCGACGGCGGCGGCGCACGTGCGGGCTTTGGCCGCTTGCTGCCGTTAGTGTCGCCGCGGGCAGTGTCGCCCCGGGGGCTGCCTGTGGCAGCCAAAGCGAAGTTCTCGGTGGCCTCCTTGCCCTTCTAGCACTTCCTCCTATTCTGCTGTGATGCGGATCGCGAGGACTCGCCGTCCTCTCCAGGGCCCTAGTGAGGGGCCTTAGGGCGTGGCTTATTCCACGCCCGGGCCTCCTCCTTGCGGGCGCAGAGGTCGGCGAGGCTGAATAGCTCGGCCGTGGTCTGGACGTTGCGGGTGCCCAGCTTCTCGAGCATGCGCTTGTCGCGCACGCCCGAGCGAAACGCGTGAATAACCACGTGATGAGTGATGTGGAGGATGGTGTTGCGTACTTGGCTGAAGCGCTACAAGAAACGCCTAAGCGACTCGTCCCTGCCCTGACGTAGGGCGTGGAGATCCGCCTCGGTACCGAGGGCGTGGGAAAGTGCCCTGGAAGTTCGTAACGAACTAGTGGCAGAGGTTCTCCCACGAGTAGGTTGAACCCTCAGGGAGGTTCACCATCCAGGAGCAAGCCTGGGCCTTGAGGGCGACGGGGAAGTAGTTCGCCATCACCTTCTCATCGCTGCCGGCTGCCTAGATGGCGGTGGTGTAGATCTGCAGGTACTCTGTGGGGTCGATGGAGCTGTCATCCTTCTCCGGAAAGCTAGGCCAGAACTTGGCTGGCCAGCACACCTGCCGGAGGCCTGGGGAGAGTGCTGGGCAACCCGAGCCGTACTGAGCGGGCTCAGACGACGGACGACGGTTTCCTGCCAGGGGGTTAGAGCTAGAGGCCTGGGCCTCGGGACGCCGACGGCGCTCGCGCGCCGTTCGCGTATCTGCTCCAACATGACCGGCGGGCGTACCTATATGGGACCGCATCCGGTTTAGCCGTTCATGGAGGTTGCCATGGCCATTCTTGGCTAGATGCGTGGCTTAAGGCGCCGCGCTCCGGGCTTGGTTATGCTTCGGGGCGGGGGGCCGGCCCGCGCTAGATGTCATGCGGTCGGCGCTCCGGGCCCCTGCACTGCTGTCGGCGCTACCCGCGATGGGGCCGTGCCCATGAGGTTCGGGCAACATCGTTGAGCCACCGCCGCTCGCCGGGTCTCCGCGCTCCGGTAAATGCGAGGGTGGCGCAGGAGGGCTTCCGCGCTCGAGGGCTCCCTGCGGCGTCGCTGGACGTTGGAAGTTGATGATTACGGTGCGCCGGGAGCGCGCGTCGTTCGCACCTCATGGATGAGGCCGTGGCAGACCCGGCGGGGCACTTGCCGGCCACCTCCGCAAGGGAAGGGGCCGAGGCCGCACACCCAGGCTACCGCGGGGGCGAGCTCGGCCGCCGGCACGCGCTGCGCGCCCCCAGGAAGATGAGAGGGGGAACATGGCGGACTCGCGCACATGGCTAACATCGCCCGGCCCGGGGGTGAGGCTGCCGGACTGCTCGTCGGAGTCCCGCGGACGATGACCTCCTGCCATGGAGCCGTGGCCCCCCCCCCCCGGCGTTGGGGACGCTGGCGGTGGCCGCTTTGGAAGTGAAACTCCCCCTACCGTTGGCGGCCAGCTGTCGGAGGAGGGAACTCCAACCATGGGCAGTCTGGGGACCCCTTTGAGGTTCGGTCCAGGATGACTCGGCGTCGGGGACGATAATATGCTTCGGCCCCGGGGGCCCAAGCTGAGATGGCACACAAGGGAGGCAGAAGAAGTAGACAGGTTCGGGCCGCGCGGAGGTGTAATACCCTACTCCTGTGTGTGTTTGCTATGTGGGGAGATGAATGTGGTTGTTCTTACAAGGTGTTCTAGGAGCGGGGTGCTCAGGAGCTCCCTCGCTTGGGACGAAGCTCTCTAGAAGCTGTACTCGGGAAATGGAACGGGGTCCTGAGAGAGTGCCTTCCCGAGAGCCAGAATGATCAGAGCTATCGTAACCGAGCCTCCTTCTGTTGGCATGGAGTCCTCCTTCATAGTTCAAGGGAGTCCACAGTGGTGCCCAGTATTATGTGCCATTGAGATAGTGCTTTTTCTAGGTAATGATATGTCTTGTCGACGGGCGCCTGCAGAGCCAACACCGGAGTCGGTTCGTTGGGACGTCTTGTCGTCACGTCGCTCGGCTCCCTCCGCTGCTGCGGGCGCTTGGTCGTGGAGGTGTGACAGGCATGCCATCACCTTGCTGCCAGTGTGCGATAAACTGAAGCCTCTCAGTCAAAAAGTTCTTTTTGACCACGCAGGAGCGGGCTCACACGGGGTCATCATGAGAGCCCACGCATGCTCGAGCGGGCGATAGCATGTCGCGCCCCGTCGCCTCGTCATTAATGCGGGTGGTTGAGAGCTGATCCGCTCGAGGTCAGGCTCACAAGGGTCATCATGAGAGCTCACGCATGCGACGAGTGAGCAGACAGGCTGCGTCGCGCCATTCGCCCTCGTCATTAATGCGGGTAGTTGGAACAGTTGGTTCGCTCGAGTCAACCTCGCGGGGAGAAGAGCTCGTCGGCCTCACCGCGCGCACAAGGCGCCGGTTCCCTTGGGACGGAAGCTGTGCCCCGGGATAGGGGGGTGAGGCCGGGCCCGGGAAGTCCCCTAATGTGCACCGGGGATGCGACCGGGGGGTAAAGCTGTGGGTGGGGGACCCCCGGCTTCACACCGGGGGGGGCGAGACCGGGCCCGGGAATATCCCAGTAATGGTGCCCGGAACGCGCGGCCGGGACCGAGCCTATGGCTCCCGGACCGGGTGGCGAGACCCGAGGGCCGCCGGGAAATCCCACAGCGGCTGCCATGTGCCCTAGGAACGCCGCCTCTACCCGGTCCGAGCCCTGTGCTCCCGGGACCGGGGTGGCGAGACCCGGGGCCGGAATATCCACAAATGTGGGCGGTCATCGCGATGCACGGGAAGGTGCACTAGGCCCGGGCGGTGCTCGGGCCCCAGGTACTTGCCAGGAAAAACGGCCATAAGCCGCCGTCAACCAGTGCAGAATGTGGGCCCCGAGGAGCTGACGTGGGGCGAAGATCCATGCGTCCCGGGTATGTGTAACAGCCCACTTTTGTTCATTGGTGCATAAAACCATTTTTCATCTGTCATGCACCTGCATGTCATCTTCGTGCATGAAAAATTCCAGCCAACGGGTTAAACGATCGTGCGATCGGATTATATAACTTTTCCACCGCCCTCTCTGACCCTTAATTATTAATCTTCTCCAAAAATTCTGAAACAAATCCTAAAAATTCCCATACCTTACTACCAGCCTTGGCCTGTCCAGTTTCAATGTCTTTCGAGGTCAGGTTTGAAGCAAGTTGGCCCATTCGAACCATAAACGAGACTGCACCAAAAATCTGGGTACTGTTCGACGCGCCGAGAAGAGTTCTTGCCAAACCTCTTCCACTGGTTTCTCTGTTTCTCGACCTGTTGACCCATGTGGTCCACATTGAGAAGGTAGAGGTATAAACCCCTTTGGACACACTTTTATGTTGGGCCCACCCCTATTTCGGGCTTCCAGCCCGCCCAACGGAGGCAACCGCGCCTCTCGCTCTTACCTCTCCCGCTCCCGCCCCACCACCCCGCGCCCTCTGCGCACGCTCGGCCCGCGACCCGGTGCCCTCGTAGCCTGCGCCTTCCGTGCCCTCTCCGTCCCAGTGCCCTCGCCTCGCCCTTGCACCCGCCACACGCGCCTCGCATTCAGTCCATGGGTCTCGTGTTTGGATCGTATTGTTGTGGAGATAGTCTCAAGTGTGAATCTTTGATACATGGTATATTATTTGTGCCCCTGTCCTCCATCGTCCAACGAGATCACGTGAAGATCTCTCTCCGCCCGTGTGGCTCGACCAGGTGGCTTCCCCTACACGCCCCAGACCACGTGAGAGGGAGAGGGCAGAGCCGCCTTGGGGACCTCGGCGAGATGCCCGACAGCCTCAGCAGCGCCGCTGCCCTGTCCCATCTGTCTGCTGAACGCTTGCCCGCGGCACACACGCATCGCGAGACCGTGTGAGCAGAGCAGCGCCCTCCCCTCCTCCTCTCCCTTCCCTGCCTTCCTTTTAACCAGAGTCCATGTCCTCCTACCTCCAGCTCGCCCTCTTTCTCACGCACCCAAGGACTAGGGGATTGCCCGTGGTTCGCTGGGAACGTGAGTGCCGCCCACGGCGCCGGCGAGCACCACGCCTTCCGTCTGGGAGCTCCGGTGAGTTTTCACGTGTCTCAGCTGTGTCACCATGTGTTACCTCCGACCTAACTCCGTTTTTGCCCTCGGCAAGCAGCAGGCACCACCGCAGCCCATCGTGTTTTGCGACGCCGGACCGGGTGCCGCCGTGACCTTGTAGCCGCTAAACTGTGCCCTGGTGAGTTAGCGCTGTCGGCTGATCACCATCTTCCCTTCACTCATCTTTTTTTTGAACTCCATCACAGCGATTGTCTGCGGCCCTCCATCACGAGCAACCCTGCGCGAGCCGACCATCGCCTCAACGTTGCAGCCTCACCGCCCGTACTCTTCGGTGAGCTCCTGTTTCTGCATGTGCTTTCTTTTTATTCCTGGAGGCCACTAGTTCTCCCCACGTCCTTGGCTTGCCTGTCATGCCATTGTTTTGCCATCCACCCAAGTGTCACCATCGTGGCCACATGTGTGGATGAGGCTCAATCGGAGCATGGCCGCATGTATTAGAGCCTACGACCTTGCATGCAGGACCCTAGAGCTTCCACGTGCCTGCATACGCTAGCCATGCACTAGAGCATGAGAGGACAGAGGGTAGACAAGCCGTGCATTAGCTTGGCTTTCACCAACACCTTAGGTGCGTTGTTTTGAGTGAGTGGCAGCCACCCATCAGCCCATGCAAGCCAGGTTGGCCCCACTAGCATTAGAACGGGATAAAACCACGAGTAGAGCAGCTGCTGTTGAATTCCCGATTTTGCCGGTTGTCGTTAATGAGCGAAGACGTGTAGTTTGCGCGTGCGAAGACATCGTTTTTGGACCGAGGCATTCGCCACTACCGAAGCCTTCCCATAGGTTCCCCTTGTACATCCAGTGACCCCTAGGCCCTAGAAACCCTCCATGCCCCCAAATGCCTTAGATTAAAACTTCACGCCCGGTGGATTTCACGTGTTAGGCCATTTTAGTGACGTGTGAGCGTGTGCGATTATTATCCTAGCGAGTTGGAGTATATCCACTTTTGGGAGTTGTCCTTAGGTTCATAGCAGCACACATGTAGGTTTTCTACCATAAAAATGCCCCTAGAACCAAAAACGTCCCAAATAGACCACCCGTTAAGTCGGTAGAATGTTTTCAGCCGTTTCAGCAGTTCGGTCGAGCGAAAACGCTGTTTCTCAATTATTTTCGATTTTAGGACAGAGCAGACTTCGTTTAGCCGTATCTCCCTCATACGAACTCGGATTCAAGCGATTCTTTTTCCTAAATTCATCTAAAATCATGCACTTCCATATTCTGCAAAAATATTTGTACTTCCTGTACTGTTAAATTTTGCTGTTGTTTTCATTGCATTCGTTTGGTATTCTCGTAGAACACGACGTTGCTGACCCAGTTGAGGAGGAATCAGAGGAGTAACAGGAAGTCCAGATGCAAAGCAAGCACCCCCTTGATCAATTGCTCCTATATTTCAAACTTACAAACTATATTGATTGCAAACTATTATGCATGCGATGTTTTACTTAGAAATGTGTGGGATTCTTGGGTAGTTAACCTCTTGTTGCATATGCCTTGTCCTTGTTACTTGAGTATCATGAATTCCTTGTCACTTATGTTGCCACTGAAAATTTGGGTTCATGTGGTTGGGAGGATGTCAATAGGTATGCTTAGTTTGCTAATTAATCAATGCGGCTTGTTACTTGATTTTGGGATGTTGGGAAAATGAAGCGTTTGCGAAATTATGGAAATGAACAGTGGGTAATTCCCCTGTGCTCTTGGTGGAAAACAAAAATTGAAAACATGCTTTTGACTTGGTCGAGTGGATGTAGTGTTTGGTGCCTTGTTTGTGGTACCGATTAGGTGGTTGTCTCGCCCGGGTCGCTAAGGACCGATTCTATGGTGTAGCTAGAACCAAGAAACATAGTACAAACCACGTGTGGCTCTTATGGGGAGTCCCTGGCTCAGTATAATGTTGATACCTAGCAATAGACCCGCCGGTGGTAGTTGTAGGTCATTATTGTTGACATTGGGTTAGTGCGGGTTATGGTTTTTGTCCATGGCCCGAAGGTACCTTGATTATTGTTCAAGGGTGACCAGCACATCGTGTGAGCCTTGGGGTTTTGGGAGGCCTACCAACTCCCTAGGGATAGATCATAAGCGCGGGATATTGCTAGGTCAACGATAGAAAGGCTTTGTCATTGATGGTGTGAGCCTCCTGTGTGGTAGCTCATATTGTCCTTGTCATGTGGGTACAGTTTTACACACTCTCAAGAGTTAAAACTATTCGAATAGCCGTGTCCTCGGTTATGGATGACTTGGGAAATTCTCCACCGTAGTAGATTTAAATTTTTGGGAACTGTTTTGGGGGAAAATCATGGTGCGAATGGGGAGTTCGCTGGGCTGGTTGTGGTAGCGTGTTGCCACGGTTGGTTGGCATGTGCCAGGAGCCTAGATGGTTGGAAACACTTGGGGTCGATGCTTATATACTTGATTTTCTGTGCTAGCTTGATTTACGAAAATTTCGTTGCAAAATCGCAATGTTTTCGCTATGTATATTATGATTTATGCAAAGTGCAGGACCTGAACCATTCCTTGTTTATCTTCGCATATTATGGAATACCATTGCAAACACTAAAAGTCTTGCAGAGTACGTATTGTACTCACACACGCTTGTGTGACTTCTTTTTTTTAGAGATGATTGAGGGGAACCCGACAATCGGGTACTTCTATGCAGCGGGTTTTGGAGACGACGACGACGGTGCTTACTAGGGCTTACCGGTTGGTTGCCTGTGGGCGGGCAGAGGCACACTTGCCGGTTTTTGGTGCCTATATTATCTTGTTTCCGCTGTTGAACTCTTTGTTATTTTGTTGTTCTATTTGCCGGTCGCCTCTATGTAATCGCTAAGTCTAGACTCTAGTACGACTTATGTTTGGACTGCTGTGAGCTGAACCTGTGATGTATGGATTATGATGTCAATGTTGAATGTTTGTGCTAGCAATTGATCGTGGGACTAGCATGGTATACACATAGGGTTCGGGGTCAAACCCGGGTCCGACAGCATTGGTGTTAGAGCCATACTAAGGTTAAGTCATAGTAAGCCATGTCGTTAGGTAGATTTTGGTTTGAAAAACTCCTGTTCAAAAACTTTCATCTATCTTCTAAAAACTCTAAGTAGTCATATTACCTATTTAGCATATCATTTTACTCTACTTACCTCCCTTTGGACAAAAGGTTTTGTCTTAAACTTATGCTTCTGTTCAAAACTGCAGCGGCTGCCCCTTTCTTTTGAAAAGCAGCGGCCCTTGCTGTAACATACCAGAATTTTGACTTTCGAAATTCTAACCAAAAACAAATTAACAAAAAGACCTCGAGAGTAAAACTCTATAATTTCCAAACTAGGGAGCAAGATAAGAGGTTTTGACCAAGTTAAAATACCTTAGGAATGCATAAAAATTTTAGGAGTTAACTCACAAGAAACAGAAAATGTAATATGACTAACTATGTATAGATAAAAGTTTGACATAGAATATGGAGATAAATAAATTATTACCATTTCATGTGCAGGCTTTCGTTTGAATTGTTTTTGATCTTAAAGTGCATTTCCATAATAGGATGCATATGCATTTGTATAGCCTAAGGAATTTCTAAAAATGATCGGTCAAACATAAAATCATGGAAAAATTCTTGTAAACACTATACCACATAATTAATCCACTGTAAATTTTACATGATTTCATCACTTCAATAATACTTCAATAAAATCTTCCAAATCAGCAAAACTAGAAGACTAGCCAAAATAAATCGCTTAGTTCTTATTTTCACCAAATAAAAATCATAACTAATCAGGCAGTGCCCTTTTACCAAGATGTACGTCACAACCAGAAATTTTGGTTTAATTTATCTCCCAAAGAAAACACATAGAATGATAAGAGCAGGGCACTGGAGAAATAAATGAAACTGCAGAAAAACTGGATCGACAACCCTAATTTGCAAATTCACCAAAAATGAACCAGATCACTTCTAGCAACAAAATTTGGTCAGCAAGTTAATCACATTCTTCTCTATCTCCAGTAATTTTTACCAGATGTTGTCAATTCAATAAGTGTCTCAAATAAATACTCTTAATTCAGCAATACAGAAAAACCTTCACCTGCAGACAGCCTGCCTGACATTCTTGCCAGAATTAATCCATCACACAACTTCTCACCAAAATTTACCAGAACCTTGATTAGATTGTGAACTAATTACAGTAAAAATTTCAGTACAATCTTCACAAAGTTTGCACATAATATAACAGGCCAAGACTCACTAACTCAGGTAGGTATACAGAAGAGACTGATTTTTAGCCTAACTTTGTATTTTCACCAGGGAATATCCACAAGTCACCTAAGCCTGAAACTTGGCACAAAGTTGGACAATACCACCTACTGCCCACAGTAATCTTTCCCCAGATTTATACCCCATGGTAACTTAGTAAAACACTTGAGTAAAGACTGCATGCTTGACAGCTAGCAACACTTAGCTTCTAGATGATGTTCTCCTTCCTCTCACTGCCAAGTGGGACCTACAGACATCCTGGACCCACCTATCAGTCACAGACACCGCTCTAGCTCGCCCACATGCCCTGGAACGCTGCCACGCCACATCCCACGCGTCGATGCCATCCAGTGCCACCGCAGGAATCCTCACACTGTGGAAAACTTCACCATCTACCCAGCCACTTCGTCATCATCCTCTTCCTCTCTCCCGCTATCTGTTCCATGGTAAAACCGAGAGAAACCA
Organism: Oryza meyeriana var. granulata; assembly: GCA_003991445.1. NCBI lineage: Eukaryota > Viridiplantae > Streptophyta > Magnoliopsida > Poales > Poaceae > Oryza > Oryza meyeriana. The sequence continues at coordinate 450,171 of RYFJ01000637.1, read as the reverse complement.
CCTCGGGTTCCTCGGGAACGGCATCGTCTTCCCCGACGTCGGCAGCCGTTCGATCCAAACCAACTCAACCCCGGTGAGCCTTGCTCATTCTCGACCGCAGGAACGTCATCACCATCCCCTAACCGATCCATTTTTGTATTGCCTCGCCCTAGGATTCACCGACCGAAGTCGCTGCCGTGCTCTGCCTCTGTCCAGAGAGCGCCGCCGTGACGTCGCCGCCATCCCGACAAACTCCGGTGATCCCAGCCCGAACCACCGTGCCAACAAGGTCGCCTCGCCTCCAGGAGTTTGCTGATCAAAGGAATCAAGCCGGAGTGCGGTGAAGCTCGAGATCAGCACCCATCTTCCCCAACCCCGATCCGAGCCGCCGCCGTGAAATTCGTCTTCTCCGGTGAGCTGATCTTCGGTTCCTCACACCAATAGCTCCCCTAGGATCTCACTGACCACCCTCAGGTGTCTTCTTGCCAGCTCATTGGCCGGAACACGCTGTCGCCATCCACCCGAAGGAATCCGTGCCACCGCCAAGCCATGGATGCCATAGCCGCTGCTTTTCCGCACTTGCCATTCCTTGCTGAACACATGGTAAGCCTCCTGGTAGTCCTTAGACTCACATGCATACCTTGGATAGGCTAGATCCAAGCCATACCGTGACATGCATCGACCACCCGAACCACTCCGCCACCTTCGCCGTCATCGCCGTCGACTCCGGTCACCCAAGGCGGCAAGACGAGCACCGGAATGTTCACCGAGAGCTCCTCGGCCTTTTACCTTTTGGCCGCCTTCCCATCCGCGCCGTCGTTCGTCACCGGCGAGGCCAGACAACGCCCCCGGCCATGGCCACCTCAACCTCCCCTGCTCCTGGGCCGCTGGCAGGTGGGCCCAGCCAGGGAGAGAGATAAAGAAAAAGAAAAGAAAAGGGAAAACAATTTCTGGGAATATTCTTTAATTGAAAAGTAGCTATAACTTCAAACATATATAAGAAATTCATTTTAACTCCAAAAATTATGAAACAAAATTTGTTGGAATCACAAAATTATGAACTTTATTTCTGTTGCTTGAAATCTGGAAGAACCAGTACCTAAAATGTCTCAAAAATAATATAAAGAATATAATACATAACTCATATGCAAATTTAGTTATTTCATCTTTACCTTAAATCAAGGTTTAGTAAATTCATAAAATGTTGGTCTTTTCTGAGGTGAACTAAAACTAAAATTCATTTACATAAAAGACACTCATACGAAACTTATAATAGGTAAATATATAAATTAGTACACAGAAGATGTATTAACTTCTAAAATGTGTAAGAAATTCATATAAGCTCCAAATAATATGGAATCAATTTTGTTAACTTCAAAATATTTTGCTCTCCACTTCTGAAAACTGAGGATTTGCTAAAACTAGTATGAGAACTCTCTTTATATTTTATACAGAGGATAAATGTTTTATATAAGGTATAGGAGGTAAAATAATTCATAAAAATCATATAAACTTCATTTTTACTCTAAGTAAAATACACCCAAATGACAATAAGTCCACACCACATTCCTCTCAGATATCAAAAGGTTAAATTTCATAAATACCTTGCCTTAAAACCCATGTATACTAAAATACCTATATAAATACGTATACACGTCTAGAACTTGGAAAAATTAATATCTCTTAAGAAGAGGTCGATAAAATGGAAAATTCTTCACCACAATTCATCTAAGACCAGTACCAAACCACTGTATAAATTTCACACATATTAAGATAACTTCAATTTAACCTTATACCGTATTCTAACGTATTTTCGTATAGAACTCGTAAAATTCATAACTCTCAAACAGAACGTGATAAAATAGAAATTCCTTCACCTAAATTCACTTTAGACCAGTAGCAACCTAAGGCATAAATATCATGCATATTAGAGCATTTCATATTTTCTATATTATTTGCTATTTATTCGATCGTACGTTATTTTCTTTCTAGAGAACGAATTCGATATCGGTGAAGGAGTGAAATAGTTGGAGTCCGAGTACTCGAGAGTAAGGCAAGTTTTCTCCCCTCCTCCTTGAACAAATTGAATCCTATGTTTTGGGGAATGAAATGTGTTGTTTGTAAAATTGCATGCGTATTTGTGAATAACGGTATTTGAATTGTGGTAAATGGTAGTTATAACCTATTAGTTGCATGATCCACCTTAGAACATTGTGTTCCTTGCTGTTTGTAACCTTAGGCTTGATTAAAGTTCCTGGTTTGTACTCATGGGGTCTGTATCAAGTCAATACACTTGCTTATGCTTAGCCATGCTTAGTAACGTGCTAAATATTACAGTGATCACTATATACATTTGAAAATGGGAATTTTATGACTTCTGGACAGAGGTGAAGCCTCTGATTATTTGTGAACTAAAATGATGAAAAACCTAATTTAGACTTGGGCGGCAAGTGGTGTGCATATGGAGTAGTTGCACACCGATAGGGGGAGTGTTTGCCTGGGTTGCTTAAGGACCGAACTCAGTGTCATATTCTCATGTTAAACCGTACAACCACATGTGCTAGTTATGGGATAGCCATAGCGGATTAAGTTACTTAATGTTTAGCCTTGCATTTTGGTAGGCAGAGTAGTAGGGGCAGTGCCTACGAATGTATTGTAGGGCTGTCCAGAGGAGCTACCTATGTGAACCATGAGGGACTGTGATCACCTCATGGCGTAGGTGTCTAAGTTTATCCAATACAACGTTGTGTGCCTCGTGGGGAGCCGGGTAGGCAGATTCCCACGGCGCTGGGTTTAAGGCGTGGGCCCGCCACCCATGGCATCGGGTTTGCACCCTGATGTGGAGTAACACACCTCGTGCTGGTGCAAGGCTAAATGTTAGGTAATGTAAAAGCTGTGTTGTGACCTCTAGACCGCATTCAACGTGAAGAGTGTGGTGGTACCGACGGGTACCGGACAAACTAGAGTGTAGCTGTTGGGCTTCTATCACATCATGTGGGTAACGATGTACAAACTCTGCAGAGTCAAAACTAATCGGTTAGCCGTGCTCATGGTCATGAGCGGCATGGTTGTGTCCATTGAGTATAGATTTATGTTTCTAAAACGCTTTATGAAATTGGGATGAGGATTGGTGATTTATGAAAACTACTATGATTATTACAATGCTTATGATAACTTGTTGCCATGGAGGGCAGTAATCTGGAAAATTATTATGTTGATCACTTTGCTACTTATTATACATGTTTCTAATATTTATTAAATACCGTTGCAAATGATTGTGAACTAAAATTGGCTTTATGCAAAACCGAACCCACAAATAGCCTTTCCTTGAGTTAGATCTTGCATGTATTGTAGGATTGACATTGCCAGTACATTATTTCGGTAATGTACTGACTCTTGCTTGTGCTATTATTAATCTTTACTATAGGTTGAGTGCTACGGGAATTCGTTGCTTCTTTAGGATTGATTCTTTAGGGGGTGTACCCCTAGTCGGATTGCCTGTGGTATGGGTAGACAAGCTTCCGCTGAATCATATTATTTGGCCTTTTGGCCTATGTAATCTTAGATGTATCTAAGTTTATTTCACTTATAATTGTATACCCTATGTTTGTGTACCATTGCTAGAGATGAAAGTGTGGACTAGCAATTTTCCTGGGGCTAGTCTACATGAGTATAGGCTTAGAACAGTTGAGATACATGGAGAGTAGTTCAACCGTAGACCATGTCCTCAGAGATATGTATCGTGTTTGGTCGCCACCTTCGTGTGGTTTGACGGGCATATCTCGCCGTGTGGACTGGTGTAACTATTCTTCCAAATATCTCTTGTGTTCTTAGCCTGGTGTTCGGTTGTTTTGCATTATATTTGGTGATTTGTATGACAAAGATTGGCTCTCCAAGCACAAGGGTTTGATCAACTGTGAAAGTAGGTCCATCACACTCACAAACACAGCCGGGGATCGGGTAGAGTTTGTCTCTAATAGAACTGTACCCTCTCATTCTCTTCTCAGCAGCCTTGTTAGTAGGGAAATAAGCCAGGTTCTGGTAGTTTGTGAGTACGCTGACATCTTTCCAGATGAGTTACCCGGTATGCCACCCGACAGAGACATGGAGTTCGTGATAGAGCTGCTGCCCGGAACAGCCCCAATATCCGAACGGCCCTACCGGATGCCGCCTAATGAGCTAGCTGAACTGAAGGAACAACTTAGAGAGCAGCTGAACAAAGGATTCATTCGGCCAAGCACATCACCATGGGGATCTCCCGTGCTGTTCGTAGAGAAGAAGGATCACACTCTCAGGATGTGCGTCGACTACCGATCGTTAAATGAGGTTACTATCAAAAACAAATACCCGCTGCCCCGTATTGATGATCTTTTTGATCAAATGAGTGGGGCACGAGTATTCTCAAAGATTGACTTGAGACTAGGCTACTTTCAACTGAAAATCAGACCCGATGATATCCCGAAGACAGCCTTTACCACACGTTACGGTTTGTATGAGTACACCGTAATGTCTTTTGGACTAACTAATTCCCCGGCAAGCTTCATGAACTTGATGAATAAGATTTTTATGGAGTACTTGGATCAGTTTGTAGTAGTCTTTATTGATGACATCCTCATCTACTCGAAGAGTGAAGAAGAGCATGAAAGGCACCTACGACTAGTTTTGGATAAACTTCGAGAGCACCAACTATATGCAAAATTTAGCAAGTGTGAGTTCTGGTTGAAGGAGGTTGGATTCCTTGGTCATGTGCTGTCCGAGGGTGGAGTAGCCGTTGACCCAAGCAAGGTCCAAGAGGTGTTGAATTGGAATCAACCCCAGAATATTTCGGACATAAGACGTTTTCTTGGATTGGCTGGTTACTACCGCCAGTTCATTGAAAGCTTTTCCAAAATTGCTAGACCAATGACTCAGCTGTTGAAGAAGGAAAAGAGGTTTGAATGGACTAAGGAATGTGAAGAAAGCTTCCAAGAATTAAAGAAAAGACTAACCACAGCGCCCGTGTTGGTTTTACCGGATGTTGGCAAGAACTTCGATGTGTATTGTGACGCATCTCGGTTAGGTCTTGGCTGCGTGTTAATGCAAGAAGGGAAGGTAGTAGCCTATGCATCGCGACAATTGAGACCACATGAGCAGAACTACCCTACGCATGACTTAGAACTAGCAGCTGTTGTGCATGCCTTGAAGATTTGGTGGCATTACTTGATCGGTAATCGCTGCGAGATATACTCAAATCACAAGAGCCTAAAATATATATTCACACAAGCGGATCTGAACCTGAGGCAAAGGAGATGGCTCGAATTAATCAAGGACTATGACCTAGGCATAAATTATCACCCGGGGAAGGCCAACATAGTTGCAGACGCGCTGAGTCGGAAAGCTCATTGCAATAGTCTCACACTAAGCAATGGACAACCTGAGTTGTATAAGGAATTTCAATGCCTCAACCTGGAATTGGTGGAGTATGGTTGTGTTGCAGCCGTGGAAGCAAAGTCGACGTTAGAAGACCAAATTCTTGCAGCCCAAGCTGAAGACAAGGAAGTCCAAGAAATTAAGCGCAGCATCGAGAAAGGGGGAACCTCAGATTACAACATGGATGAAAATGGAGTGGTTAGGCATGGACAGCGAATATACATCCCCAAAGATGAAAAGGTCAAGAACCTGATTCTGAAAGAAGCCCATGAAACATTGTACTCAATTCATCCCGGTAGTACCAAGATGTATCAAGATTTAAGGAATGATTTTTGGTGGGCAAGCATGAAATGAGATGTAGCTGAATATGTGGCACTCTGTGATGTGTGTCAGCGAGTGAAGGCTGAGCACCAAAGGACGGCCGGGCTACTACAGCCATTACAAATCCCGGAATGGAAATGGGACGAAGTTGGAATGGATTTCAACACTGGTTTGCCAAGGTCAAAGCGAGGCAATGATTCAATATGGGTTGTAGTGGATCGGTTGACAAAAGTAGCACACTTTATACCAGTGAAAACTACTGACAAAGGAACCAAGCTAGCTGAATTGTATTTCTCTCGGGTTGTTTGCTTGCATGGTGTGCCGAAACGGATAGTTTCGGATCGAGGTGCCCAGTTCATCTCACATTTTTGGAAACGATTGCAGCAAGCAATGGGAACCAACCTAGCTTTCAGCACCGCATATCACCCGCAAACTGGAGGACAAACTGAGAGGGTGAACCAAATTCTAGAAGACATGTTGAGAGCGTGTGTGCTGTCCCATGGACCAAGCTGGGAAAATTGCTTGCCATATGCTGAGTTTTCTTACAACAACAGCTACCAAGCAAGCCTACAAATGTCACCATTCGAGGCTCTCTATGGGAGGAAATGTAGAACACCTCTAAACTGGTCACAAGTTGGTGAGAGACACGTTTTTGGCCCAGCTTCGATCAATGAAGCAGAAGAGCAAGTTCAGTTGATTAGGGCAAGATTGAAGGAAGCCCAATCAAGACAAAAGAGCTATGCTAACCAAAGGAGGCGTGAGCTGAAGTTCAGACCCAATGACTTCGTATATCTTAAAGTGACGCCGCTGCGAGTACCCACAGGTTTCAAGTCAAGGGAAAATTAGCACCACGGTACGTTGGACCGTATAGGGTGCTTGCAAGAGTAGGAGAAGTGGCCTATAGGTTGGACCTGCCACCCGAGCTATCTGAAGTGCACAATGTCTTCCATGTATCACAATTAAAGAAGTGCCTTAGAGTACCCACTGAGGTTGCACCAATAGAAAGCATCGAACTACAACAAGACCACACGTACAAAGAGCACCCAATTCGCATAATAGAAGAAGCTAAGCGGCGGACAAGGAACAAGACAATCAAGATGTGCAAGGTACAGTGGAGTAACCACACAGTGGATGAGGCAACCTGGGAGCGTGAAGACCGTCTTCGAAACAAGTTTCCCTACCTCTTCACCGAGCCGGCCAAATCTCGGGGACGAGATTCATTTTAAGGGGGGTAGGTTTTGTAACACCCCACTTTTGTTCATTGGTGCATAAAACCGTTTTTCATCTGCATGCACTGCATGTCATCTTTCATGCATGAAAAATTCCAGCCAACGGGTTAAAGATCGTGTGATCTATATAAACTTTTCCCACCGCCCTCTCTGACCCTTAATTTTTAATCTTCACCAAAAATTCTGGAAAAATTCCTAAAAATTCCATACCTTACTACCAGCCTTGCATCCAAGTTTCATTCAGTTTGAAGCAAGTTGGCCCATCAAACCATCTTCACCAAAAATCTGGGTACTGTTCACCCGAGAAGAGTTCTTTCCCTCTTCCACTCGGTTTCTCCTGTTTTCTCGACCTGTTGACCCAATGTGTCCACTTGGCAAGGTAGGTAACTCCTTTGGATACACTTTTTATGTTGGGCCCCGCCTCTATTTCGGCTTCCAGCCTAGCCCAACGGAGGCAACCACGCCCTCTCCCGCTCCCGCGCCCTCTCCCGCGCCCACGCCCTGCCCGCGCCCTCGCCCGTGCCCTCTCCTGTGTCCGCGCCCTCGCCCGCGCATTCATCCAATGGGTCTCGTGTTTGGATCGTATTGTTGTTGGAGATAGTCCTCAAGTGTGAATCTTTGATACGTGGTACTATTATTTGTGCCCCTGTCCTCCATCGTCCAAACGAGATCACGCGAAGATCTCTCTCCGCCCGTGCGGCTCGACCAGGTGGCTTCCCTTGCACGCCCCAGACCACGTGAGAGGGAGAGGCAGAGCCACCTTGGGACCTCGCGAGATGCCCCCGACAGCCTCAGCAGCGCCCTGCCCTGTCCCATCTGTCTGTTGCATGCTTGCCCGCGCACACACCATCGCGAGACCGTGGAGCAGAGCAGCGCCCCTCCCCTCTCCTCTCCCTTCCTTGCCTTCCTTTTTAACCAAGTCCATGTCCTCCTACCTCCCCAGCTCGCCCTCTTTCTCACGCACCCAAGGACCTAGGATTGCCCCTTGTTGCCGGGAACGTGAGGTGCCGCCCACGCGCCGGCGAGCACACGCCTTCCGTCTGGGAGCTCCGGTGAGTTTCACCTTGTCTCAGCTGTGTCACCATGTGTTCCTGCCCGACCTAACTCCGTTTTTGCCCTCGAAGCAGTCAGCACACCACCGCGCCCCATCGTGTTTTGCGACGCGACGGGTGCCGCCGTGACCTTGTAGCCGCTAACTGTGCCCTGGTGAGTTAGCGCTTGTCCTGGCTGTATCACCATCTTCCCGTTCACTCATTGAACTCACACAGCGATTGTCTGCGGCCTCCATCACGAGCAACCCTGCCGCCGAGCCGACCATCGCCTCAACGTTGCACTCACCGCGCCGTACTCTTCGGTGAGCTCCTGTTTCTGCATGTAGCTTTCTTTTTATTCCTGGGAGCCACTAGGTTCTCCCCACGTCCTTGGCTTGGCCTGTCATGCCATTGTTTTGCCATCCACCCAAGTGTCACCATCCGGGCCACATGTGTGATGAGGCTCAATCGGAGCATGGCCGCATGTATTAGAGCCCTACGACCTTGCATGCAGGACCCCTAGAAGTTTCCACGTGCCCTGCATACGCTAGCCCCATGCACTAGAGCATAGAGAGGACAGAGGTAGACAAAGCCGTGCATTTAGCTTGGGCTTTTCACCCAAACACCTTTAGGTGCGCTTGTGTTTGAGTGAGTGGCAGCCACCCCACATCAGCCCCATGCAAGCCAGTTGGCCCACTAGCATTAGAACGGGATTAAACCACGAGTAGAGCAGCTGCTGTTGAATTCCCGATTTTGCCGGTTGTCGTTAACGAGCGAAGACGTGTAGTTTGCGCGTGCGAAGACATCATTTTTGGACCGAGGCATTCGCCACTACCGAAGCCTTCCCATAGGTTCCCCTTGTACATCCAGTGACCCCTAGGCCCTAGAAACCCTCCATGCCCCCAAATGCCTTAGATTAAAACTTCACGCCCGGTGGATTTCACGTGTTAGGCCGGTTTAGTGACGTGTGAGCGTGTGCGATTATTATCCTAGCGAGTTGGAGTATATCCACTTTTGGGAGTTGTCCTTAGGTTCATAGCAGCACACATGTAGGTTTTCTACCATAAAAATGCCCCTAGAACCAAAAACGTCCCAAATAGACCACCCGTTAAGTCGGTAGAATGTTTTCAGCCGTTTCAGCAGTTCGGTCGAGCGAAAACGCTGTTTCTCAATTATTTTCGATTTTAGGACAGAGCAGACTTCGTTTAGCCGTATCTCCCTCATACGAACTCGGATTCAAGCGATTCTTTTTCCTAAATTCATCTAAAATCATGCACTTCCATATTCTGCAAAAATATTTGTACTTCCTGTACTGTTAAATTTTGCTGTTGTTTTCATTGCATTCGTTTGGTATTCTCGTAGAACACGACGTTGCTGACCCAGTTGAGGAGGAATCAGAGGAGTAACAGGAAGTCCAGATGCAAAGCAAGCACCCCCTTGATCAATTGCTCCTATATTTCAAACTTACAAACTATATTGATTGCAAACTATTATGCATGCGATGTTTTACTTAGAAATGTGTTGGGATTCTTGGGTAGTTTAACCTCTTGTTGCATATGCCTTTGTCCTTGTTACTTGAGTATCATGAATTCCTTGTCACTTATGTTGCCACTGAAAATTTGGGTTCATGTGGTTGGGAGGATGTCAATAGGTATGCTTAGTTTGCTAATTAATCAATGCGGCTTGTTACTTGATTTTGGGATGTTGGGAAAATGAAGCGTTTGCGAAATTATGGAAATGAACAGTGGGTAATTCCCTGTGCTCTTGGTGGAAAACAAAAAATTGAAAACATGCTTTTGACTTGGTCGAGTGGATGTAGTGTTTGTGCCTTGTTTGTGTACCGATTAGGTGGTTGTCTCGCCGGGTCGCTAAGGACCGATTCTATGGTGTAGCTAGAACCAAGAAACATAGTACAAACCACATGTGGCTCTTATGGGGAGTCCCTGGCTCAGTATAATGTTGATACCTAGCAATAGACCGCCGGTGGTAGTTGTAGGTCATTATTGTTGACATTGGGTTAGTGCGGTTATGGTTTTGTCCATGGCCGAAGGTACCTTGATTATTGTTCAAGGGTGACCAGCACATCGTGTGAGCCTTGGGGTTTTGGGAGGCCTACCAACTCCCTAGGGATAGATCATAAGCGCGGGATATTGCTAGGTCAACGATAGAAAGGCTTTGTCATTGATGGTGTGAGCCGCCTGTGTGGTAGCTCATATTGTCCTTGTCATGTGGGTACAGTTTTACACACTCTCAAGAGTTAAAACTATTCGAATAGCCGTGTCCTCGGTTATGGATGACTTGGGAAATTCTCCACCGTAGTAGATTTTTTTGGGAACTGTTTTGGGGGAAAATCATGGTGCGAATGGGGAGTTCGCTGGGCTGGTTGTGGTAGCGTGTTGCCACGGTTGGTTGGCATGTGCCAGGAGCCTAGATGGTTGGAAACACTTGGGGTCGATGCTTATATACTTGATTTTCTGTGCTAGCTTGATTTACGAAAATTTCGTTGCAAAATCGCAATGTTTTCGCTATGTATATTATGATTTATGCAAAGTGCAGGACCTGAACCATTCCTTGTTTATCTTCGCATATTATGGAATACCATTGCAAACACTAAAAGTCTTGCAGAGTACGTATTGTACTCACACACGCTTGTGTGACTTCTTTTTTTTAGAGATGATTGAGGGGGACCCGGCAATCGGGGTACTTCTATGCAGCGGGTTTTGGAGACGACGACGACGGTGCTTACTAGGGCTTACCGGTTGGTTGCCTGTGGGTGGGCAGAGGCACACTTGCCGGTTTTTGGTGCCTATATTATCTTGTTTCCGCTGTTGAACTCTTTGTTATTTTGTTGTTCTATTTGGCCGGTCGGCCTCTATGTAATCGCTAAGTCTAGACTCTAGTACGACTTATGTTTGGACTGCTGTGAGCTGAACCTGTGATGTATGGATTATGATGTCAATGTTGAATGTGTGTGCTAGCAATTGATCGTGGGACTAGCATGGTATACACATAGGGTTCGGGGTCAAACTCGGGTCCGACAGTATGTGGGGCCCCTAGTCCCGTTTCGCCGACAGAGCTGACGTGGCCGAAGATCCACGCGTCCCTGGGGTGTATGGGGCCCCCAGTCCCGTTTCGCCGACAGACATGGCAAATCATATTGAAAAATAATTCCTTCTCTAAATTGTTGAGTGGACAAAGATCATCAAATTCAATATAGCCCATAGATTTTAGAGAAGATAACAATCTAAGCTATTCATTCTCACAAGCAATGTGAAAAACATGTTCAAAATCAGGACATAATGGTTTAGCAACATAACTAACATGTTTGTTTACTAGTTGTGGCATGGATATAAGTGAAGCGTTTCACAACTCTTCTGTGTCACAAGGAATAGCCAAATTATTGTGTGATGAATGTAATTCAGCATGTGGTTCCACTTGTGATTGCTCTAAACTAGCATGATTAGTGGATAGTTCCAATTCATCTTAAGCATACTCACCTTTGTTAATTTCGGCACCTTCAAATTTACCTATCATGCTCTCCTCATACGATGTAGGCACATTATCAGTTGAAGCTTCTTACAGCATGCATGTGGCAATAGGCATGTCTTCTTTCTTCGTACCTTCCTTCTCTTCCTCATCAACCTAGTTGTTCTCAAATACCTGCAAAATATTGTTATCAAAAGCAAGAGGTACAGCAAAGGACTACTCCTCCAATGTATGCATATCATCTTTGCAAGTAATTACAGCTAACGGGGCAACAAATTGTTCTCTCATAAGTCTTTTCATGTCATTCCAAGTTTGAGAAAATTTATCAGGTGAAGACAAAGTTAAATCCTGCCACTAAATTAAAGCACGAGAAGTTAAGACACTAGCAGCATTCTTAATCTTTCGCTTTTCACACATGCGATGTTGGGCAAATATTTTATCAATTGCAACTTTCCAATCAATGTAATTTTCAGAATCACATCTATCGTAAGCAAGAGGAGATGACACAACATTACCTCAACCCGTCGAAGGTGATGTAGCAACTATGGTATGGCTCTCATCCAACTTTTTTGCCTTATGTTTGTTCACAACATGACCTACCATGGTTACTGAAACACAAGAAGAAGCAGATGTTGGATGTTTATGTTGTGTCAATTTATCAATGCTAGTAGCGAGGGCATCAACTCTTCTAGCTAACACATGGATGTCATGTTGTATGGAGGTCACCTCACGTCGTTGCGATCCTGTCATTATTAGTAGAAAATAGAAAACAACAAAAATGTTATCCCTATTAATTACTAGGTTGTGGAAAGTGAAATCACATACTCTCAAGCGTCTTACCAAGTTCTTATAAAATTCTTACCAATTGAAGCAGGTGGTATGACTAGAGAGATGGGACATACGACGATGATGGATACGATTGCAAGGTTCAAACCTATACTGATTAGAAGTATGTGGATCTTGGAAGGCTTTATATATGGTAGCAAGGATTGGCAAATGCTCAAATCAGAGAATGCAAAGTTGAATAATCGCTCAAAGTTGGTACCGTGCTGGTCCTAGACTAGAACATACTAGAGACATGAATCTAGACACAAACAATACCACAAGATGCCACTAGAACCAAGCCAAACTAGTAGAAGAAACAAGAATGGTAGAGATCCTTATTTCTCTTCTCTTTTTTTACTTCTATTTTTTTCACTTTTAGCTCTTTTTCTCTTTTTTTTGGTGCGCCTTTTTTCTTTCCTTTTGTCTAAGCACCTTTTTGCCTTTCTTCTGATTTTTTTCCTTTATCTCCAGCTAGACAATTGAACGATCTACCAACAAAACCGATCTGGTATCTCGCGCTAACATAGAAGCAACCATGGCAAAGACACCGGGAACCCTAGCAACTCAACAACTTATGAACATACCAACAAAAACTTGTGAAAACTATGACAACGGAACTGCGGCGATGAGATGATTCTGTTTTTGAAGGTCCCGGCGACAACAAATATGGTGGTGACGGCGGTGATGACAATGGTGGCACTAAACTGACAAGAACTCGAAACTCTAAACGACTAACATTGATGAGGACATCACTAGCTCGGATATGACCATAGCTACCTTATGTATTTATCAACCAAAGGTGCATGCTTTCTACATAAGATTTACGTGTTATATATTTGAACAACCGTTACTGCACCATGAGTTTTGTGTGTTCTCGTTGCAGAGATACTTGCTTGGGTGAAGGAAAAGAGACCGAACGCAAGGAACGGATGGATGATCAAAGAAGTTGATTGGGAACCAAACCAAGACCTTACCCAAGTCTACTTCTACATCACCACATCACTTTTGGTCCATAGAAGGCAAGAGATGAAGTTTTGCACGTTTTGGATTCGGATTTGGGCCTCCTGATAGTATCAATTTCAAATGGACCTAGTCGGTGATCCAGAAGGACTTTCAGGGCCCATGAGTACTTGTTGGAAATCTTATAGAGTCTACTTTCAGTTGGTTTTGGTTCCATATCAAAATTCCTCCTAAGCTGTCCGGAATCATCAAAACAAGACATGTACCTCTTCCAGTCCAAGTCAGTTTTGGGGCTTGGGCCTTGTAATTGTGTCATAGGCTAAGCCCAAGGGGTGTGCGCTCTAGGGTTAACCCTAGAACGTCCACTCATATATATTCAGTAGCAGTCGTCATTTAGAGTCAGGTTTTGCTTAGATTATACTGTCATTGCAGTTTCACCGTCTAGATCGGTTTGTGGAACCCCAACTTCGAGCGTTAAATTATTCATCTGCAATTCAGATTGCGTTCTTTCTTGTTCTTGTGAGTTTCTTCGATTGCTTGTAGGGATAAAACCTTCGTGGTGAGGTTGACTACATGAGAGCATGGTTGATAACAACTAGACGTGTGGGTGTAGCGGTTGCAAGGTGACGATCACTGATCGGAAGCCTCAAAACGTGCCAAATCGAACCTTTCGGAAGATCGGGCACCTAGTCTCACATCAAGTGGTATCAGAGCATAGGTTGCCCAATAGGTATTATCTGTTCCCATCTATCCATCTGTGTTTCTTTTACCTAGAGTCCAGAAAAACCAAAAAAAAATATCGTATTCATCGTAGTCCTTGTTTTCCGCTGTCCAAACCCCTTTGTGCCTTCGCAAGTTTAATTTCAGTTTTGCTTTGTTGAGGTTGAGTCCTAGATCGAGTCTGGTCACTGGTTTAGAGTCACGTTCGTGGTATCTAGTTCGAGTAGTTGCGTTGCATGAGAGCCTACCTTGAGAGATCGGGTTCTACTCAGTTTCGAACCACCTTGTGCTAATAACTCGTTTTGCAAGCTATGTAGATAGGTCGCAAGCCACCTTGTGTCTATCGCCCTGCATCGCTAGCCTCCTTGTCAGCCGCGCTCAACCTATCTTCAAATTTTTTGCCCTAGCCGAATATACAAGTTATGTGGCAGAGAGACCTGTTCTGTGTCTCCTTTCGTAAAACAACTATAACTTTTGCATACGGACTCAAAATAGGGCAAATTTTATATCTGTGATATCTACAGAAAATTTTACATCTGCTTCTTCTCAAATTTGTTAGGTTCGGCCGATCTAAAATCATGAAATTTGGCCTGCAAGAATGAGTTTTTGAGCCCCGAAGTTCCTGCACGCTTTTCAGAGCTCCTCTGCTTGTTTTTCCAGGGCCACTCTGTGCATTATATTGAGCTGCCAATTTTTGTGGTTGCTTCTTGTGTACTCTTAGTTGAAAAAAAAGAATATATCAAAAAAAGGAAGAAAGAGAAAAAAAGAAAAAAAAGATAGAGAGAAGGGAAGAGTGTGTGGTTCTCCGTTCTGGTTCTTGTGTATCTATAGCTTTGCGTCCTAGTTTCCTTTGTTCCTTACTCTCGCTTGCTTATACTAGTCCTAGGGACATGTCTCGGCCAGTGATTGTGACAAGTATTTAGGCTACTTATTCAGCTTTGCTATTTTGTTATTAATTTTTGCTAATCCTTGCTACCATACTTTTGAGTCTCCCGAGATCCACAAACTTCTTATCAGTACAGATTTGATCCGAGTAATCGCAACACTCACCGCTGTCAACGTCCCACCTCTCCAGTCATACCACCTGCTTCAATCGGTAAGAATATTATAAGAATTCGGTAAGACGCTTTTGGTTGTTTGAGAGTGTGTGATTCCACCGTTCACTACCTAGTAGTTGATAGGGATAACACTTTTGTGTTATTTTCTGTTTTCTACTAACAGTGGTAGAAATGTGATGACATAGCATGAACTCTATACAATATGACCTTCAGGCGATAGCTGAGAGCATGAAAGGTCTCCTTATTGAATATGAACAATTGAGACAACATCAGTAGCCAGCTACTATTTCTTCTTGTCTTCCACTAACTATGATAGTTCACACCAAGGATGAAAAGGAGACGAATAATTTGGATGAGAGCCCTACCATAGTTGCCACATCACCTTTGACAAGTGAAGGTAAGACTGTGTCATCTCCTCTTTCGTATAATGGATTTGGTGCTAAAACATACATGAGTTGGCACTACCAGAAAACCGAGATTTTATGAGGGTTAAAATACCGTCACGAAACAGGCACTACTAGAAAACCGAGATTTTATGAGGGTTAAAATACCGTCATGAAAAATGTTTCATGACGGTCCACCCTCACGAATCAGAAGCCAGGAAAATAAGAGGACCTCCCAGGAGGTCACCCATCCTAGTACTTCTCTCGCCTACTTCGAAGTTTTGATGGGATCCGGTGTTTTAGTGCTGGTATGGTCGCATCTGGAATGCTCACACCACCGGTGGGTCTAGTTCTTTCTTGTTCAAGTAGAGGCGCGATGGTACTGTATATTATTTCGTGAAGGGGCAATCATTTTCGTGGCGGTCTAAAAAATACCTACGAAAACAACTACTTTTCATGGCGGTGTGTCAAGCACCGTCACAAAAATATGTTTTCGTGGCGGGCTTTGCTGCACCTTCATGAAAATTGTGATTTTCATGAGAGTGTATCTAATCCTCTCAAGAAAATTCAACACCGTCATGAAATCTCGATTTTCTGGTAGTGTGGGAAGTTGCGATTGATAAAATTTTTTCTCATCGTCATATGTGTGACAAACGAAAGATTAAGAATGCTGCTAGTGTCTTGACTTCTCATGCTTTAATATGGTGGCAAAATTTAATAACGTCTTCACATGATAGATTGCCTCAAACTTGGAACGATATGAAAATGCTTATGCAAGAGAAATTTGTTTCTCCATTTCAGAATTTTGCTTACAAAAATAAAGTGTGTCATTTAAAGAAGCAACCCCTTGTTGTCCCTTCTTCTGTGACTAACCTTTTGCAGGATAATGAGAGTACTTTGGTACAATGAGTGCTAAGTTCTCAAATGGAGAAAGCAGAGTAAAATCAATGTCACAATTTATTCCAATCAAGGTTTTTGGTTATGAATCGAGCATGCCGTATTATCATTGATAGCGAGAGCTGTAGCAACTTACCAAGTTCAGATATGGTCGAGAAGCTTGGATTGCCGATGCAACCGCATCCTTGGCCTTATTACATCCAGTGGTTCAATTCTTACGGTAAGTTGAAGGAAAGTAAAATTGTGAAAGTGGAGTTTTCAATAGGCAATTATCATGATAGTGCCATATTCGATGTTGTTCCAATGTAAGCATGTTCTCTACTTTTGGGTAGACCTTGGGAATATGATAAAGATGTTGTGCATCGTGGTAGAACCAACACGTACACTTTCACACATAATGGCAAGAAATTTAAGTTGCTACCTATGTCCCTTGTTGAAATTTTGAAAGATGATTTTGAGAGGGAAAAGATTAAAAATCATGATGTTTTGAGAAATAAATGTAATAATACTAATGTTTTGATGCCTTCACCTAAACCTGAGTTATTGCAAAACGAACGTATTGCTTTAGGCACTGACATTTTGCAGGTATCTGAGAAGAGCCAAGGTAATGAGGAAAAGAAGAAAGACATAGAGAAAGAAGATCCACCTGTTGTTCCATGCATGTTTCAAGATGGTTTAATTAAGAGTGCACCTACAGTTTTTGAAAGTAAGAACAAAGGTAACAGAAATGGTGCTACATTCACTCAAGGTATGGACAATTCTGATGTGCTATGTATGTCCACTAATCATGTTAGTTTAGAGCAATCACCAGTGGAATCGTGTGTTAAATTACCTTTGTCACATGATGATTTGGTTCCTATTTCTTGTGATAAAGATGAGTTATGCAATGCTTCACTTATATCCATGCCACAACTAGTGAATGAACATGTTAGTAATGTTGTTGAACCACCATGTGCTGATTTTAGACATGTTGTTCACATTGCTAGCGAGAATAAAGAGCTTAGATTGCTATCTTCTTTAAATACTTGGGGCTATATTCAATTTGATGATCTTTATCTACTCAATTGTTTAGAGAAGAAATTATTTGCTAGATCTGATTTGCCATGTCCTTCTCATGCGATTTTTCATGTTATTGGCAATTATGATAATAAAGAAGAATATAATGTGCATAGAGTATATATTTGTTCGAATTTTAATATACCTTCTTTTCATAATGACATGTCTTGTATAGAGGACCGCATGAGTATAAATAATTCTCTATCTAGTTCCTCTAGTTGTTTAAATAAGTTGTAGGTTGGTTTGCAAGAAGGGGAGTGTTGTGAGCTGCATGATAGTACAAAGTGTTCTCCATGTTTTAAAATTTCAGAATCCAACCATATGCACAACACTACCTCATCCTATGTTGTGAAAGATAAAGATATATTCATCAGGCTTAATGACAAGGTGAAACCGCGGACGGTTTCCAATCAAGAAGGGGAGGATGATGAGGACATCACTAGCTCGGATATGACCATAGCTACCTTATATATTCATCAACCAAAGGTACATGCTTTCTACGTAAGATTTACATGTTATATATTTGAACAACCGTTATTGCACCATGAGTTTTGTGTGTTCTCGTTTGCAGAGAAACTTGCTTGGGTGAAGGGAAAGAGACCGAGCGCAAGGAACGCATGGATGGTCAAAGAAGTTGATTAGGAACCAAACCAAGACCTTACCCAAGTCTACTCCTACATCACCACGTTATTTTTGGTCCATAGAAGGCAAGAGATGAAGTTCTGCATGTTTTGGATTCGGATTTGGGCCTCCTGACAGTATCGATTTCAAACAGACCTAGTTGCTGATCCAAAAGGACTTTCGAGGCCCATGAGTACTTGTTGGAAAGCTTATCAAGTCTACTTTCAGATGGTTTTGGTCCCACATCAAAATTCCTCCTGAGTTGTCCGGAATCATTGAAACAAGACATGTACCTCTTCCAGTCCGAGTCTGTTTTGGGCCTTAGGCCTTGTAATTGTGTCGTGGGTTAAGCCCAAGGGGTGTGCGCTCTAGGGTTAACTATAGGACGTCCCAACTCATATATATTTAGTAGCTGTCGTCGTTTAGAGTCGGGTTTTGCTTAGATTATTCTGCCATTGCAGTTTTGCCGTCTAGATCGGTTTGTGGAACCCCAATTTTGAGTGTTAAATTATTCATCTGCAATTCAGATTACGTTCTTGCTTGTTCTTGTGAGTTTCTTCGATTGCTTGAAGGGATAAAACCTTCGTGGTGAGGTTGACTACGTGAGAGCGTGGCTGATAACAACTAAACGTGTGGGTGTAGTGGTTGCGAGGTGACAATCGCTGATCGGAAGCCTCAAAACGTGCCAAGTCGAACCTATCGGAAGATCGGGCACCTAGTCTCGCATCAAACACTATGACCAGCAACTTTACACAACGAAACAACCAAAAACTCAATAAAGCAAAAACTGAAAGAACAATGCAATGGCTCAAATTGGCTAGGTAATGGATACTGTTTTTTTGTATGGCAATTTTTTTTGTTATCGGTAGATAAAATAAACTAATTGAGGATACAAGATATATCTAATGGGCAACCTGTGCTCTAGTACCACTTGATGCGGATAGGTGCCCGATCTTCCGATAGGTTCGATTTGTCGACATTAGGACGTTGACGGTTTGAGACTTCCGATTAGCCGATCGTTACCTTGCAACCGCTACACCCGCATGTCTAGTCGTTATTGACCACGTTCTTACATAATCGACCTCACTACAAAGGTTTTGTTCCTGCAAACAATCGAAGAAATTCACAAGAACAAAGAAAACACAATGTAAATTCCAGATGAATGATTAAGCACACGAAGTTGGGGTTGAACAAACCGATCTAGCGGCGAAACTGCATAGTGGCAGAATAATCTAAGCAAAACCCAAACCCTAGAGGTGGTGGTGGCTATCTATTTATGAGTTACATGCGGTACGCTGTCATCCATAATATGGGCCAACTGTCGATGTTTTGTTTCGGCAATATTGATTGTAGGGCTACTCGTCTGACCGAAACTCGATGGACTTCGAAAGACAAGACGGTTTATACTAGTTCAGGCCCTCGGGGTGAGGTAATACCCTACTTCTAGTTGTGGTGTATTGCTTTCGCTGTATTCTCTAGCGAGATTCTGTATGCCCCTTGGGGCACCTTGCTTCTCCTTATATATTGAGGAGGCAAGGTTACAAGGTAGGAATCCCAGTTGGACTCGACCAAGGGATTTCCTTCTAAGAACATGGAGTAACTGGCTAGGACTATATCCCTTTCATTATCGTGCAAGGTTACAAGAAGCCGAGTTCTATTATATCCCTAATTACATGGGCCAGACCACCCTCTATCTATGTGGTTGTATTGCCTTCCTTGAGGTACCCGGGACCCATGGCCTCCACAGTAGCCCCTGAGACCTTCATAGTTGAGTTACAGCTGACGCCGAGTGATCATCCTTCACAGTGAAGAATGCCCAAGTGTAATGCTCCCGAGTACTCTTTTCCGAGTGCTGCTTCTCCCGAGTCCTGCTTCATGTCAGCTGGCAGTGAGGCTATGAAGGGCTCGATGTAGATGTTGGAATAGTGTGCGCCGAATAGGCGCACCTATTAGGTGTAGCCCCCGACTTTGTGCTTAATTGTGAAAACAATTAAACATGAAGTCAAAGATCTTTAACCTTGTAGTCTTTCCCGAGTAGATTACTACTGGTACATGAGACTCTTCGGTATCATGTCAACCGGAATATAACTTATAGTCTTGCCGAGCAGGGAACTACTCGTATGTAGGACTCTTCGACTTCATGTCAGTCGGGATGTATGTTTATAGTCTTGCCGAGTAGGATGCTACTCGCATATGGGACTCTTCAGCATCATGTCAGCTGGAAAGGGGGTGTTTATAGTCTTTCCCGAGTAGTATACTACTCGAAAATCAGACTCATTGGCATCATGTCAGCCGGAATGATTATTTATAGTCTTTCCCAAGTAATATACTACTCGAAAATTAGACTCGTCAGCTTCATGTCAGCTGGAAAAGGTGTTTATAGTCTTTCCCGAGTGGCGTCCCATTCGGAAGTTAGACTCTTCAGCTCGTCAGCTGGAAGAATGTTTATAGTCTTTCCCGAGTAGTATGCTACTCGAAAGTTAGACTCCTCCGCATCATGTCAGCGGGAATGAGAATTTTATAGTCTTTCCCGAGTAATATACTACTCGAAGGTTAGACTCATCCGCGTCATGTCAGCGGGAATAATGTTGCTCATGGCAACTGATGGCCACGCATGTAGGCCGAGTACCACTTTATGAAAATAAATCCACGGCATGGTCAGGTGTACCCGAGAAAGATACCTGCATCCCCAATTTTAATAAAGACCAGCTTGTGATCCTTGTAAGGATATATCCTTGAGACCTGGTGGATAAAACAGATACCCAAACATATATGTTTAGCAATAAGGCTCTCATGAAGCATATCTGTTTACCTCATCGGCTCCTGTTGGTAGCACTAGCGCTATAATTTCAACTCAGCCTGCGGGCTGCCCACATGGAGCATGCTACTGTAGGAACTCATATCTTGGTGGCTGCTACCAAATAAGCCGGCCTGAGCCGACCTATCCAACATAGCTCTATAGAAGTATCATCCATCGCATGTCAGGATGAGTTTTTTGGTGTCGATAACCACAATCAGCCAGAGAAATCCTTATTCGCAAGCCTTTCCGACTTATGTTCTGGATGCAGCCTGGTTGCCACAGGTGCCCGAGCAGGTATGTTGCAGGATCTGCTTGCCCTCCTCAGGTGTGACGCAGTGCATGAGAACTCCGGATGCGCTTTGACGATGTAAGTCTTCTCTGACTTCAGAAGAGCCGAGCAGGGTACCCGAACCTTGCATTAGCATAGGATTCGGCTAGTGACCCTCATGGGCATACCCTACCCAACAGAGTTATAGCCAAGCGAGGTACCCGAACCTTGCATTAGCATAGAATTCGGCTAGCGACCCTCATGGGGCGTACCTCACCCAGCCGAGTGATATACGACCCCCGACTAGTGCCGGAAGTCAGTTGTCAGCTCACATGGAGCGCAGCCGGGGAAGATGACATCCCGATTGGTGCAAGTACTCGGTCAGTAGCCCTCATGGAGCATCCCGAGTGTATTTTGGCAGACTTGTCCAGCCCCCGAGCGTAGGAGATGGGCTCGCAGCCCTGAGTTCCTGTCACGCATATCCGGAGCTGGGCCTGCAATATAAAGATATCGGATGAGTAGCATCTGATGATGAAAACAATCATCCGAATAAAAATGTATTTTGTAAATACATGTTCTTCCTCTTTTTGATATTAATTTCCTCGAGTAGTTGACCCCTTACGTTTAAGCACTCTGCCCGACTAATCATAGCCCCCTAGCGTCGGGAGTTGGCTCATGGCTGTTTCCCAGACACGCATTTTGGGTGACTTGAGTTCGTCTTACATGGAGCAAAGTTTCATGGATCAGGATTTATGCTACTCGAGTACTTTTGCAATCATTTAAGAGCAAAAACAGAGAAGAGTGCAGCTTGTGCACCTATTAGGTGTAAGCGGCATTGGCAAGGCCGAGTGAAGAAATATTTATCAGGAAGCGACTTAGCTGTTCGGTATTTCGGAGCGGGGATGCCATCCTTGCATTTGAGCTTGTGAGCCCCTGAGCATGTCACTTATTGTTTTGATAATCTTCAGTTGTTGAAAGTCGAAGACGATTGTGACCGACTGCCACAATGAAGCCGTCTGACTTGCGTTTGCGATTCCCGGCTTTAGTCGGGACCGCGTCGTTGGTGCCCTCCCGCTGCTTCTGTTAGGATGCCTTTTTATCTTCAAGGGCCTCAGCAACAGCGTGGGCTGAGTCGGCGTATTTGTTCGCCATGTCGAATAAAGCCTTGACAGAGTTGGGAGGCTTCCGTGTGAATTTGTCGATGAACGAGGTGTCTTTGACTCCTTTTCGAAAGGCGGCGATGACGACCTCATCCTTGACGTTAGGGATTGAGTTCTTCTTCTCAGAAAACCTCTTAATGAAGTCACGAAGAGACTCGTTCTTCCTTTGATGCAACTGATATAAGTCGTACTCAGAAGATGATCTCTCGTAAGTTCCCTGGAAGTTGGCGATGAAGCGTTCTCGGAGTTCTGCCCATGAGCCGATTGATTGCTTGGGAAGTCCTGTTAGCCATGTCCTCGCTGAGTCGGCTAAAGCGACTGGGAGGTAGTTAGCCATGACTTTGTGATTTCCTCTAGTTGCTCGGATTGCCGTAGTATAGACCGTGAGCCAAGACTCGGGATTGGTCTTGCCGTCGTATTTTTCGACTCCTGGAGGCTTGAAACCCGATGGCCAGTCGGCCTGTTGTAGCTCCTGGGTGAAGGCCGGTACTCCTTCATCTTCATGAGGACTCCGACCCCGACTACGGCGGCGAAACCGCTCGTGGTGGGGGCCGAAACGCTCGTTCTCGTCTTCCGGTTGGCGTTGCTCATCATCTTCTCGTTCGCGGTGTCGAGCGTTGATGTCCTGCCGAAGATCACGTCGTTGTCGGCCTCGAAGGTCCTGATCATCCCGATGGTTGCTTTGACGTCGCCGGTTGTCGTTGGGGCTGCCGAGTGACGCCTAACGTGCCTCCGTATGCAGCTGACTGGAGCCAGCCGCTCGGCGTCGCTTTGAGGTAGATGAGACTGCCGTTGGGAATGTCGACCGGTTGGTCGGTATGAGGGTATCACCCGACTGTTGGTGCTGCTGACATGCAGCAGCAGTAAGCATGGCTTTTATCCTTGCGATGGTCGGGGTGGCCTGGTGATCAAGCCCAAGTTGGACCGTGTCCAGTAGGGTTGCGGCGGCCACGATGTTCTGTTGTGGCGTGACGAAGACGTCGTGGTTGCCGACTTTTTTTGGAGGGTTTGTTGCTAAGTGGTTCGCCCAGCCCTGCGTAGGCCGTCATTGCGGGCGTGCAGGCGTCTTGCTTCTTCCTCCTGTTGTTCTCGCAGTCGGCAGGCCTCCTCCTCTTGTTGTTCGTGTAGTCGGCGTGATTCCTGAGTAGGAGTAGAGCCTTTGGATGCCATGAAGATTTCTCGTGGCGGGAAGAAGCTTGCCGAACTGCTGTCCGACTTAGAGTCGGAATCTGACTGGGAGTCGTAGTCTGAATAGTTGATGGGGGTGATTATAACTCCAACCTCCCTAGATCCGATCTCGAGCGGCTCTGGGCCGTATCCGAGTCGAACTCCAGAGGATCAGGTTTGCTGCGTTGGATGTAGATTGTAGATATCCGCGGCGTCGTCGAGTCCGAACGGGAGATTGACAATCTCTTCCCTTCTTAGCTCGATCTTGGCCGGCTCAAGGCCGAGTCCGAGTCGAACATCGGAGGAAAGAGTTGTCCCGGGACTCGGACAAGATGAAGATTGCCGCAGCAAGTTGACGAAGGTTGCTGCAGCGTCGTGTGGGCCGACTGGTGCGGAGCCGGCTGGTTTCCTAGCAGATCAGATCGAGTCCGAGTCGGCCAAGGTGAAATTGCCGATCTGGTCGGCGACGAAGTCGAGGCTTCCGAATGCAATTGTATCTCCGGGGGAGAGTTTGCTGCCGTCGACTTCGGTTGCTGGATCCATCGAGCTTGTAGATGTAGATCGCGCCGAAGCCCCTACCTAGCATGCCAACTGTCGATGTTTTACACCGGCAATAAATATATGGGGCTACTCGGCGGATGGAAACTCGGTGGATTGCAAAGGAACACAGAAGATTTTATACTGGTTCAGGCCCTCGATGCGAGGTAATACTCTACATCCAGTTTGTATGTATTCCTTTAAGGATATACGGTGGTAGTTCTGATGAACTTGTGTGCACCTGCCCTCATGGGGCGCCCTGCCTCCCCTTATATACTGGGGGACAAGGTTACAAGGTAGGAGTCCCCATCGGATTACGACTAGGAGATCTCCCCTTAGAGATATAACGCACCCGACTTGGACTGTATATTCCTTTCTATACATGGTGAAGTCTGCCGAATCTAGCTATATCTCTAATTACAAGGCTAGGCCCATCCTCTATCCGAGTGGCCCATGTGCTTGTCATGAGGTACCCGGGGCCCATGGCACCCACAAGTGCAGGTAAACAGCTCGACTAATCTTGTCTAATCTTGTCTCAGCTTTGTTGTTGTCTATATAGCTTTTTAATCAACTGTCATGTTGACATGGCATTGTCTTGTTGCAGAAAGCTGTTGACCGATCTGAGAAGATGAGTCAGGCATTTGCCAGACTTACTCCCCAGATCACTCAATTTACACTACTCCAAGTCGAGAAGAACGAGCTTGAGCGCACCAGCAAGGAGAAGGAAACCTAGCTGAGGGACTCAGTCAACAAGCTATGGGACGAGCAGCGGGAGAATATCAGGACTATTCGGGGTAACTCTCCCTACTGGCCAAGTGGCTCTTGGTATCTTCTGTAGATTACTGATCTGTAGATATGTCTGACTGTAGCCCATGAGACTATGATCCATAATTAGTCCTTGGAGATCGATCGCCTGAAGAAAGAACTTGAAGATCTTGAGAAGGCGAAATCCAAGGTTGACGCCGAGTTTGCAAGTAAGTCACTTGTCTGCTTTTGAATCATAGTCCACTAAGTAGTTAGATCTTCTCATGACCTATCTTTGGATGACAGGCTACAAGGTCAAGGTATAGTCGCAGTTCGGCTCCTTTAGCGAGCATATCAAAGCGGTTGAAGACTCATGGAGCGTCATTGTGGCCTCTGCCATTATGGCACCAGCTCAAGCTCGCCAGCTCATGTACTCCAATGGCTCAAAGTTGCTCCGATGGTCTTGAAGAACTACGTCATGGAGCATGCCACCCTGGGTATTACCCAGGCCCTTGCGATGACTATGTCCCTTTATCCTCGAGTGGATATTGAGGCGGTTAGTGAGGGTTTCACCATGGCACAACTCTAGAGCAAGGGCTTGAACTGATTAACTTGGCCTAGCCAACTGCTAAGGCAATAGCTAATGAGTTGCCACTGTGATTGCCTAGTTGGCAGGATTGTTGCGATATTTGTCTTTGGAGTGGGCCTGGACTCACGGAGAGCCGAACTTCAACTTGGTTGCTAACACGGCCTCTGCACCATAGACCAAGAAGAAAGGGGATTGCACTGTTGCCCGATTGACCTGGTTCGGAGTGACCAGAGAACGGATGGGAGTTCCTGTACGCACCGCCCTATATATGGTCATAGTCGGTCTAACACCCTAGCCTTGACACCTTGTCAAACCATGCCATTTACGCGCTCGACCTACCGTTGCTATGTGAATGTGCCAACAAAGCATAACAGATCTTTATGTCGAATTTGTCGCAGAAGTCTTGTAAGATGCTGTTGGTGAACTGAGTACATTGTCCGTTATTATGCGATTGGGAACTCCAAATCGGTAGAGAATACCCATGATGATGTCCTTTGCCCTAGCTGCAGTTATGGTGGCAACGGGTTTGGCCTCAATCCATTTTGTGAATTTGTCCACCGTGTCAAACAGATGTGTGAACCCTCCTGACACTTTTTTGAACAGCCCAACCATGTCTAGCCCCCAAACAGCAAAAGGCCAAGATATTGGGATTTTATGTAACTCCTGTGTTGGTAGATGTGTTTGTCAAGCGAAAAATTGGCATCCCTTGCATGCCCAAACTATGTCTTTGGCATTAGTAACCGTATTTGGCCAAAAGAAACCCTGTCGATAAGCCTTTCCGACTAACGTCCTTGATGTGGCATGGTTGCCACATATGGCCGAGTGGATCGATTGTAGTATCCCTCCTCAGGTGTGATGCAGCGCATGAGGACTCCAAATGCACTTCCATGATAAAGGTCTTCTCTGACTATGATAAAGCTCTTGCTCCGATGTTTGACTTGCTTGGCTTCGTTGCAATCTTCGGGAGCTCATCTTCCAATAGGAATCAGATGATTGGAGTATGCCAATCTTGAAAAATAATGAGCACTTCCATTGGTTTTGTTGCTGGCTTAGCCCCTGACTGGTCGAGATCAGGCTTTTTCTTGACTGATGGCTCTATGCAAATTTCTTCGATTGTTTGTAGGAGCAAAACCTTCCTGGTTAGGCCAGCTGCATGAGAGCGTGGCCGATAACGACAAGACATGTGAGTGTAGCGTGTGCGAGGTGACAATCTACTGATCGGAAGCCTCAAACCGTGAACGTCCACACGTCGCCAAATCGAACCTATCAGAAGGTCGGGCACCTAGTCTCGTATCAAGCGGTATCAGAGCATAGGTTGCCCGATAGGTATTATCTGTTGCCATCTATCCATCTTTGTTTCTTTTACCTAGAGTCTAGAAAAAAACTGAAAAAAGCATTGTATTCATCGTAATCCTTGTTTTCCGTTGTCCAAACCCCTTTGTGCCTTCGCAAGTTTAATTTCAGCTTTGCTTTGTTGAGTTTGAGTCCTAGATCAAGTCTGGTCACTGGTTTAGAGTCGCATTCGTGGTAGCTAGTTGAGCAGTTGCGTTGCGCGAGAGCCTACCTTGAGAGACCGGGTTCTACTCGGTTTTGTGTTGCAACCGCCTTGTGCTAATAACCCGCTTCGCCAGCCGTGTAGATAGGTCGCAAGCCACCTTGTGTCAATCGCCCTGCATCGCTAGCCCCCTTGTCAGCTGCGCTTAACCTATTTAAAATTTTTTTTGCTCTAGCCAAATATACGAGTTGTGTGGCAGAGACCTGTTATGCGTCTCCTCCTGTAAAACGGCCATAACTTTTGCATATAGACTCGAAATCAGGCAAATTTTATATTTGCGGACATCTACAGAAAATTCTACATCCGCTTCTCCCCCACTTTGTCAGGTTCGGCTGATCTAAAATCACAAAATTTGGCCTGCAAGACTGAGTTTTTGAGCCCAGAAGTTCCTACGCGCTTTTCAAAGCCCCTCTACTTGTTTTTCCAGGGCCACTCAGTGCATTATATCGAGCTACCAACTTTTGTGGTTACTTCTTGTGTACTCCTAGTTGAAAAAATATATCAAAAAAAGGAAGAAAGAGAAGAAAAAAAAGAGAAAAAAAGACAGAGAGAAGGGGAGAGTGTGTGGTTCTCTGTTCTGGGTCTTGTGTATCTATAGCTTTGCGTTCTAGTTTCCTTTGTTTCTTACGCTCGCTTGCTTATACTAGTCCTAGGGACGTGTCTCGGCCAGCGATTGTGATAAGTATTTAGGCTTCTTATTCAGCTTTGCTATTTTGTTATTGAATTTTGCTAACCCTTGCTACAATAAACTACCTTCCGAGATCCACGCACTTCTGGTCAGTACAGGTTGATCCTCGCAATTGCACCCCTGCTGTCATCAAACATCCCACCTCTCTGAGTCGTACCTCCTGCTTCAATTGGTAAGATTTTTATAAGAGCAAGGTAAGAAACGAGAGTGTGTTCTAGCGCCTAGTAGTTGATAGAGATCATACTTTTGTGCTGTTTCTTTCCTATTTTCTACTAACCATGGCAGGTGAGGTGAATGATTTCGCTGATTGTACTTCAAAAGAGGAGATCATCAAGCTGGATCAGAAGATTGAGGAAAATGTAGCTGCCATGAATGCTATGCGGGAAGACCTTCAGGCTATAGTGGAGAGCATTACCACCCTCACTAACAGCATCGAGCAGTTGGCAGCAGACCGTCACCCACCACCACTTGTTGATGATGACGGAGGTAATGAAGAAGAGGAAGCCGGCAATAGTGACGCATGCACTGCATTTCGTGACGAGCGCCTAGGACAATGGCTGCGATTCAACCGGAAAGGTATGGGAGGTAACTGCCACCAAGGGTGAGGTAATGATGATCCTTTTGCTAAAGTCAAATTTACCTTGCCTTCCTTTTCTGGAAAATATGACCCTGAGGCTTATTTAGATTAGGAGATGATAGTAGAGTAGAAATTTAATTCCCATCTAGTTCCTAAAATTCGTAGGATTAGGAAAGAAACTAGTGAGTTCAAGGACTTTGCTATTATTTGGTGGAGTAAGCAAGTTAAATCTGGCCTAGAACCTGACACATGGGATAGACTAAAGCGATCTATGCGGGGTAGATTTATTCCTCCATCCTTCAAACAAGATTTGCAAAAAAAGTTGCAACGCTTAGACCAAGGTGATAAGTCTGTAGAAGAATATTTTCAGGAACTACAAATAGGCATGTTGCGTTGTGAGGTATAGGAGGATGAGGAGGATAAGATGGCTTGGTTCTATGGGGGATTGAGACGTGAAATTCAGAACATAATTGCCTATAAAGAATACAATTCTATTAACCAGTTGTTCCATCTAGCTATGTTAGCTAAACAAGAATTGCAAGGAAGGCAACCAATGAAAAGGAACAATTGGGGCATCACGTCTACATCGAGGTCTCCCTTTGGGCCCAGAAAAAGTACCCCACCACTATCCGGACTTCTACACTCCCACCAATCGGGCACGATCAGAGGCATCGGCGCCAACATCCCGTGCTACCGAGGTGAGTAAATCTATTCGTTCGCAGGCACCCGCAAAAAGTGCATCATCGGTGGCTTCCACGGGGTGAACAAGAGATATCCAATGCTTCAAGTGCAAAGGGATGGGGCATGTGCAACGTGATTGCCCGAACTAGAGAGTTCTCATTACTACAGATGATGGTGGCTACACTAGTGCCAGTGATGTTGAAGAAGAATTAGTAGATGCCACTAACCAAATAGGAGATGAAGACCACAGTGATGACGGTGTGGAGCAAATAGGTGCTGCTGATACAAGCAAGTACTTGAGCGTTGTAGCACAACGGGTGCTAAGTGCTCAAATGGAGAAGGCGGAGCAAAATCAGCACCGTAACTTGTTCCAATCTAGGTTTGTGGTTAATAATAAGGCATGCCATGTTGTCATTGATAGTGGGAGCTATAGCAATCTTGCTAGTTCTGATTTGGTTGAGAAGCTTGGTTTGCCTACACAACCACATCCACGGCATTACTACATCCAATGGTTCAACTCTTGTGGTAAGTTAAAGGTAAGCAAAGTTGTGAGGGTGCAATTTTCTATTGGAAATTACCATGATAGTGCAAATTTTGATGTTGTGCCTATGCAAGCATGTTCTTTGCTGTTGGGTAGGCCTTGGGAATATGATAGAGATGTGTTGCACCTTGGTAGAACTAACACTTACACGTTCACACACAATGGTAAGAAGATGGAGTAGCTACCAATGACTCCTGCGGAAATTCTAAAAGATGATGTAGCATGTGCAAAAAATGAGAGGATATTAAATGAATCTAAGTCTGAAAATTAGCAAGTAGCTAAAGATGTTTTTCCACCAAAGAAGGGGGGAAAAGGACCCACATGATAGGAACGATACACTTAGGTTGAAAGGTGCTTACATGTTAGCTACTAAATCTAAAATTTTTGAGTTAATAGCACATGAGCCTATTTGCTATGCTTTGATTTGCAAAGATACTTTCTTTACACTTGAGGGTTTGCCTCCATCTTTGCCACGTGCAATTGCTAACCTTTTGCAGGAGTTTGTTGATGTATTTCCAAGTGAAATACCCCCGGGGCTGCCACCTATGAGAGGAATTGAGCATCAAATTGATTTGATCCCGAGTGCTACGTTGCCAAACCGTGCGCCAATCCCGAAGAGACTAAGGAAATTCAGCGTCAAGTACAAGACTTGCTTGAAAAAGGGTATGTACGTGAGAGTCTTAGTCCTTGTGCTGTTCCTGTTATTTTGGTGCCCAAGAAAGATGGGTCATGGTGCATGTGTCTGGATTGTAGAGCCATTAACAACATAACTATTAGATATCGTCATTCTATTCCTAGGTTAGATGATATGCTTGATGAATTAAGTGGCTCTGTTGTGTTATCTAAAGTAGACTTGCATAGTGGATACCACCAAATTAGAATGAAATTGGGTGATGAATGGAAGACTACGTTTAAAACAAAATATGGTTTGTATGAGTGATTAGTTATGCCTTTTGGTTTAATAAATGCCCCTTCTACTTTTATGCGACTCATGAATGAAGTTTTACGCACTTTCATTGGTAGATTTGTGGTGGTTTATTTTGATGATATATTGATTTATAGCAAGTCTTTAGATGAACATAAGGAACATTTACGTGCTGTTTTTATCGCTTTGAGAGATGCACGTTTGTTCAGTAATCTCGAGAAGTGAGCTTTTTGCACGGAACGAGTTTCGTTTCTTGGTTATGTTGTGACTCCACAGGGAATTGAAGTTGATGAGACCAAGATTGAAGCAATCAAGAGTTGACCGACTCCTAAATCGGTTACACAGGTGCGGAGTTTTCTCGGTCTAGCTGGATTCTACGTCACTTTGTGAGAGATTTGTCGATGTTTTACACCGGCAATAAATATATGGGGCTACTCGGAGGATGGAAACTTGATGGATTGCAACGGAACATGAGGACTTTTATACTGGTTCAGGCCCTCGATATGAGGTAATACCCTACGTCCAGTTGTGGTGGTATTCCTTTGAGGATGTATGGTGGTGATTCTGGTGAACCAACTCAACCTGCCCTCAGGGGGCGCCCTACCTTCCCTTATATACTGGGGGACAGGGTTACAAGGTAGGAGTCCCAACCGGATTACGACCAAGGGATTTCTTCTTAGAGATATAACGCACCCAACTAGGACTGTGTTTTCCTTATCGTACAAGGCAAAGTCTATCGAGTGTGGCTATATCCCTAATTACAAGGCTAGGCCCATCCTCTATCCGAGTGGCCCATATGCTTGTCATGAGGTACCCGAGGCCCATGGCACCCACAGTAGCCCCTGATACCTTCATAGTTGAGTCACAGCTGATGCCGAGTGCTCGTCCTCCACGGTGAAGATTTCCCGAGTGCATTGCTCCCAAGTACTCCTTGTTCGAGTGCTTCTTCTTCCCGAGTCCTGCTTCATGCCAGTTGGCAACGAGGCTATGAAGGGCTTCATGTTGGTGTATGAATAGTGTATGCCAAATAGGCGCACCTATTAGGTGTAGCCCCTGACTTTATGCTTAATTGTGAAGACAATTAAACATAAAGTCAAAGATCTTTAACCTAGAATTCTTTCCCGAGTAGATTACTACTGGTATATGAGACTCTTCGGTATCATGTCAACTGGAATAAACTTTATAGTCTTGCCAAGTAGGGAACTACTCATATGTAGGACTCTTCGACTTCGTGTCAGTCGGAATGTATGTTTATAGTCTTGCCGAGTAGGATGCTACTCGTATATGGGACTCTTCAGCTTCATGTCAGCTGGAAAGGGGGTTTATAGTCTTTCCCGAGTGGCGTCCCACCCGGAAGTTAGACTCCTCAGCATCATGTCAGCTGGAAAGAATATTTATAGTCTCTCCCGAGTAGTGCACTACTCGAAAGTTAGACTCTTCAGCATCATATCAGCTGGAATAATGTTGCTCATGGCAACTAATGGCCACGCATGTAGGCCGAGTACCACTCTATGAAAATAAATCCACGGGGTGGTTAGGTGTACTCGAGAAAGATACCTGCATCCCCAATTTTAATGAAGATCAGCTTGTGATCCTTGTAAGGATATATCCTCGAGGCCTGGTGGATAAAACGGATACCCAAACATATATGTTTAGCAATAAGGCTCTCATGAAGCATATCTGTTTACCTCATCGGCTCCTGTTGGTAGCACCAGCGCTATAATTTCAACTCAGCCTGCGGGCAGCCCACATGGAGCATGCTACTGTAGGAACTCATGTCTTGGTGGCTGCTACCAAATAAGCCGGCCTGAACCGACCTACCTAGCATAGCTCTATAGAAGTAGCATCCATCACATGTCAGGATGAGAACTCCAGCGTCGGTAACCGCAATCAGCTAGAGGAATCTTTGTCTGCAAGCCTTTCCAACTTATGCTCTAGATGCAGCCTGGTTGCCACAGATGCCTGAGTAGGAATATTGCAGAATTTGCTTGCCCTCCTCAGGTGTGACGCAATGCATGAGAACTCCAGATGTGCTTTGACGACATTGGTCTCCTCTAACTTCACAAAAGCCGAGCAGGGTATCCGAACCTTGCATTAGCATAGGATTCAGCTGACGACCCTCATGGGGCATACCCTACCCAACAGAGTTATAACCAAGCTAGGTACCCGAACCTTGCATTAGCATAGGATTCGGCTAGTGACCCTCATGGGGCGTACCTAACCTGACAGAGTTGTGACCAAATAAGGTACCCGGTCCTAGCATTAGCGCAGGATTCAGCTGGCGACCCTCATGGGGCGTACCTCACCCAGTCGAGTAGTATACGACCCCCAACTAGTGCCGGAGGTCGGTTGTAAGCTCACATGGAGCGTAGCCAGGGAAGATGATGTCCCGACTAGTGCAAGTACTCGGTCAGTAGCCCTCATGGAGCATTCCGAGTGATTCTTGGCAGACTTGTCCAGCCCCCGAGCGTATGAGATAGGCTCGTAGCCTTGAGTTCCTGTCACGCGTATTTGGAGCCAGCCCTGCATTATAAACATATCGGATGAGTAGCATCTGATGATGAAAACAATCACTCGAAAGAAATGTATTTTACAATATATGTAAATACGTGTTCTTCCTCTTATTGATATTAATTTCCCCGAGTAGTTGACCCCTTACGTTTAAACACTCTGCCCGATTAGTCACAGCCCCCTAGCGTCGAGAGTTGGCTCATGGCTCTTTCCCAGACACGCGTTTTGGGTGACTTGAGTTCGTCTTTCATGGAGCAAAGTTTCACGGATCAGGATTTATGCTACTCGAGTACTTTTGCAATCATTTAAGAGAAAAAACAGAAAAAAAGTGCAGCTTGTACACCTATTAGGTGTAAGCGGCTGTGGCATTGGCAAGGCCGAGTGAAGAATTATTTATCAGGAAGCGACTTAGCTGTTCGGTATTTCGGAGTGGGGATGCCATCCTTGCGTTTGAGCTTGTGAGCCCCCGAGCACGTCACTTGTTGTTCTGATAATCTTCAGTTGTAGGAGGTTGAAAACGGTTGTGACCGACTGCCACAATGAAGCCGTCTGATTTGCGTTTGCGATTCCTAGCTTTAGTCGGGACCGCGTCGTCGGTGCCCTCCTGCTTCTTCTGTCAGGGTGTCTTCTTGTCATCGAGGGCATCAGCAACAGTGTCGGCTGAGTCGGCGTACTTGTTCGCCATGTCGAATAAAGCCTTGACAGAGTTGGGAGGCTTCCGCGTGAATTTATCGATGAACGAGGTGTCTTTGACTCCTTTTCGAAAGGCGGCAATGACGACCTCATCCTTGATGTTCAGGATTGAATTCTTCTTCTTAGAAAACCTCTTGATGAAATCACGAAGAGACTCGTTCTTCCTTTGATGCAACTGATATAAGTCGTACTCGGAAGATGACCTCTCGTATGTTCCCTGGAAGTTGGCGATGAAGCATTCCTGGAGTTCTCCCCAGGAGCCGATTGATTGCTTGGAAAGTCCTGTTAGCCATGTCCTCGCTGAGTCGGCTAAAGCAACTAGGAGGTAGTTAGCCATAACTTTGTGATTTCCTCCAGCTGTTCTCACAGTCGGCAGGCCTCCTCCTCTTGTTGTTCGTGTAGTCGGCGTGATTCCTGAGTAGGAGTAGAGCCTTTGGATGCCATGAAGATTTCTCGTGGCGGGGAGAAGCTTGCCGAACTGCTATCCGACTTAGAGTCGGAATCCTACTGAGAGTCATAGTCCGAATAGTTGATGGGGTTGATGATAACTCCGACCTCCCTAGATCCAATCCCAAGCAGCTCTGGGCCGTATCTGAGTCGAACTCCAGAGGATCAAGTTTGCCGCGTTGGATATTGTCTGAAGATATCCATGGCGTTGCCGAGTCTGTACGGGAGATTGACGATCTCTTCCCTTCTTAGCTCGATCTTGGCCGGCTCATGGTCGAGTCCGAGTCGAACACCGAAGGAAAGGGTTGTCCCGAAACCCGGACAAGATGAAGATTGCCACAGCAAGTCAACGAGGGTTGCCGCAGCGTTGCGTGGGCCAACTGGCGTGGAGTCGGCCGGTTCCCTGGTAGATCAGATCGAGTCCGAGTCGGCCAAGGTGAGGTTGCCGATCTGGTTGGCGACGAAGTCGAGGCTTCCGAATGAGATTATATCTCTGGGGGAGAATTTGCTGCCATCGATTCCGGTTGCTGGATCCATCGAGCTTGTAGATGTAGATCTCGCCGAAGCACCTACCTGGCGTGCCAACTGTCGATGTTTTACACTGGCAAAATATATGGGGCTACTCGACGGATGGAAACTTGATGGATTGCAAAGGAACACGAGGAGTTTTATACTGGTTCAGGCCCTCGATGTGAGGTAATACCCTACGTCCAGTTGTGGTGGTATTCCTTTGAGGATGTATGGTGGTGATTCTGGTGAACCAACTCAACCTGCCCTCAGGGGGCGCCCTGCCTCCCCTTATATACTAGGGGACAGGGTTACAAGGTAGGAGTCCCAACCGGATTATGGCCAAGGGATCTCCTCTTAGAGATATAACGCACCCAACTAGGACTGTGTTTTCCTTATAGTACAAGGCAAAGTCTGCCGAGTGTGGCTATATCCCTAATTACAAGGCTAGGCCCATCCTCTATCCGAGTGGCCCATATGCTTGTCATGAGGTACCCGGGGCCCATGGCACCCACAAGATTTCAGCACCAT
This sequence comes from Oryza meyeriana var. granulata, assembly GCA_003991445.1. Taxonomy (NCBI): domain Eukaryota; kingdom Viridiplantae; phylum Streptophyta; class Magnoliopsida; order Poales; family Poaceae; genus Oryza; species Oryza meyeriana. Next base: position 415,275 of record RYFJ01000637.1, on the reverse strand, counting down.
TGCCGCACCCATGAATGAGCTAACAAGGAAAGGCGTTCTATTTCGATGGGGACAAGCACAAGAAGACGCCTTCAATTTGCTCAAAGAGAAGTTGACTCATGCACCTGTTGATGTTTTACACCGGCAATTTGAATATTGGGCTACTCGTCGGATCGAAACTCGGTGGACTGCAAAGGAACACGGGGAGTTTATACTGGTTTAGGCCCTCGATGTGAGGTAATACCCTACGTCCAGTTATGATGTATTCCTTTGAGGATGTATGGTGGTTCTGATGAACTTGTGATGTCTTGCCCTCAAGGGGTGCCCTGCCTCCCCTTATATACTGGGAGGACAGGGTTACACAGTAGGAGTCCCAACCGGACTACGGCCAAGGGATCTCCTCTTAGAGATATAACTTGCTTGACTAGGATTGTATATTCCTTATCGTACAAGGCTAAATCTGCCGAGCTCTATCATATCTCTAATTACAAGGCTAGGTCCATTTGAAGTTGATGCTATCAGGAGGCCCGAATCCGAATCCAAAACATGTAGAACTTCATCTCTTGCTTTCTATGGACCAAAAAGTGACATGGTGATGTAGGAGTAGACTTGGGTAAGATCTTGGTTTGGTCCCCAATCAACTTCTTTGATCATCCATGTGTTCCTTGCGCTCGGTCTCTTTCCCTTCACCCAAGCAAGTATCTCTGCAAACAAGAACACACAAAACTCATGGTGTAGTAACGGCTGTTCAAATATATAACACGTAAATCTTACGTAGAAAGCATGTACCTTTGGTTGATGAATACATAAGGTAGCTAGGGTCATATCCGAGCTAGTGATGCCCTCATCAAAGATCGAAACCGGCGCCATCAGGCTCAGCAACATCAAGCCCAAGGGTGGCGCCACCGAGTATGAGATCGTCGTCGAGCCATAAGGCGGCACCACCGAGCATCCCAGCGCCCCAGCCGGCCACACCAGGGACTAGGCCGACTAGGACAAAGACACCGCCGCCGACTGCCACGCCATCTGTGGGAGCCATGGGCCCCGGGTACCTCACTACAAGCACATGGGCCACTCGGATAGAGGATGGGCCAGATCATGTAATTAGAGATAAGATAGCACCCGGCAGGCTGTACCTTGTACAATAAGGAAACATAGCCTTAGTCGGATAGGGTTCTATCTCTAATAAGGAAATCCCTTGGTCGTATCCAACTGGGATCCTTACCATGTACCCCTGTCCCCTAGTATATAAAGGGAGGCAGGGCGCCCTATGAGGGCAACCCGAGATCATCAATCACAAATCCACCTCAGAGGAATAACACCTCAACTGGACGTAGGGTATTACCTCACCTTGAGGGCCTGAACCAGTATAATTCCCTCGTGTTCCTCTGCAATCCACCGAATTCCAGTTCGCCGAGTACCCCCATAGTATTATTGCCGGTGCAAAGCATCGACAGTTGGCGCGCCAGGTAGGGGCCCGGCGAGTTCTTCATCAACAGATTCGATGGATCCCACCAACGGAGTCAAGAGCAACAAGTTCTCCAACGGAGACACCATCACCTTCGGGAGCCTTGATTTCGTCGCCGATCAACTCGGCAACCTTTCTTTGGCTGAGGCAGATCCGATCTCGCCAGCCGAAGAGCCAGCCGGCGTTGCGCCAGTCGGCCCCAGGGACGTCACCATCTCTTTCGACGATCTACTACGACAGTCCCTCACGTCGCCGGACATCGGGACAACTCTCTCCCTCGGCGTCCAACTCGCGCTAGGCCTTGAGCCAGCGCGGGTTAGGCCAAGAAGGGGAGAGATCGTCAATCTCCCGTACGGATTCGGCGACGCTGTGCATCCACAACCCGCGCAGCAGACCCGACCTCCAGCGATTCAGTTCGGACACGGTCATGAACCGTTTCAGATTGGATCTAGGGAGGTCGGAGTCGTCCTAACTCCGATAAACTACTCGGAGTCCGACGCTAAGTCGGATGGTGGTTCGAGCATCAACTCGGACTCCACCTTGGCAAGCTTCCTCCTCCCCCGCGAGATCTTTATGGCTTCAACACCACCTTCCGAGGTGCGCCGACTGCAAGAGGAGCAGCATGAGGAGGCGCGCCGAGTGCAACAAGAGGAGGCCAACCGACAAGCTCGCAATGACGGGCTTCGACAAGCTGGGCGAGCCGCCCAGCAGCAGATCCTCCGAACCAAAGTCGGCGACCACGATGTCTTCGTCACGCCACAACAGAACGTCGTGGCCGCCGCAACTCTGCTGGACACGCTCCAGTTTGGGCCGGACCATCAGGCCACACCAACCATCGCCAAGATCAAGGCGATGATTACTGCTGCCGCCTGCCAGCAGCAAGAACAGTCAGGCAACACTCACGTACCGACCCGTCGAACGGGCTCTCCAGCGGCGGAGTCATCCGCATCAGCACGACGACGGGCAGCCGGCTCCACCCGGCAGCATGAAGAATCCCGCCAAACAACACTCGGCAATACCAACTACGACAACCGGCGGCGTCACCAATACGACCGCCGACACGATCAAGACCTCCGATCGCGGTTACAACGCGACCTTCGCCACACTATAAATGCCCGGCGCGAAGAGCGCGAAGAGGATGAACGCCGCCGACTGGAGGACGAACACGAGCGCTTCGGTCTCCACTACGAGCGACTACACCGCCAAAACCGAAGCCCGAGTCCTCACGATAATGAAGGCATCCCAGCCTTTACTCGGGAGTTACAGGACGTCCGATGGCCAGTCGGCTTTAAGCCTACCGGGATTGAAAAGTACGACGGCAAGACCAACCCAGAGTCCTGGCTCACCGTTTACGTCCTAGCAGTTCAAGCTGCTGGGGGCGACAGCAGAGCCATGGCTAACTACCTCCCAGTCGCGTTATCCGACTCGGCGAGAACATGGCTGACAGGCCTCCCAAGGCGGTCGATCGGTTCCTGGGGACAGCTCAGGGAGCGGTTCATCGCAAACTTCCAGGGGACCTACGAGAGACCGGCTTCCGAGCACGACCTCTACCAACTGCATCAGAAAAAGAACGAGTCTCTACGGGAATTCATCAAAAGGTTTTCCGAGAAGCGCAATCAAATCCCAAACATCAAAGACGAGGTCGTCATCGCCGCCTTCCGCAAGGGAGTAAAAGACGCCCCGCTCATTGCGAAGTTCACTCGAAAGCCACCTTCCACCGTCCGGACTCTCTTCGACATGGCCAACAAGTACGCCGACTCAGCTGAAGCCGTCGCAGAGGCCTTCGACGAGAAGAAGGAGCCCCGACAAAAAGACAACAGGGCAAAAGCCGACAACGAGCAGCCTCAGAACAAGCCTGGCAACCGCAAGCGGAAGTCGGACAACGAGGTGGCTAACATGGAGCGCAGTCGGTCACGGCCCCAGCGGAACAACGACTACCAGAAAGTCATGAGCGGGCCTTGCCCCTTTCACCCCAAGGGCCGGCACGCAGCCAAAGACTGCCACATGCTCAAGAAGTTTGCCTCCGAGCAGGCTTCATCATCTGCCGTCGGCGACAAGGACAAGGACAAGCTAGACTCGGGTCCGGCTGACGACTTCCAGGACCCCCAAGCCGAACTCAACCACATCTTCGGGGGGCCACTCGCGTACGAATCCAAGCGCAAGCAGAAGCTATCAGCACGGGACATTAACGCGGTCTCCACAACGGATGCCCCCCAATACTTGCGCTGGTCAGAGATGGCTATCACCTTCAACCGCGCGGATCACCCAGATCGGGTTTCCCACCCGGGACGATACCCACTCGTCCTGGATCCGGTCGTCAAAAATATTAGGCTGAAGAAAACCCTCATCGACGGAGGCAGTGCACTCAACATCCTGTTCGCCAAGACTTTGGACGAGATGAGAATTCCTCGTTCAGAACTACGGCCGAGCACCGCGCCCTTCCATGGGATAATCCCCGGCTTGTCATCAACCCCACTCGGGCAGATAACCTTGCCGGTGACCTTCGGCACGCGGGACAACTTCCGCACGGAAAACATCTCCTTCGAGGTCGCCAACTTCGAGACCGCGTATCACGCGATACTCGGACGACCGGCACTCGCCAAGTTCATGGCGATTCCGCACTACACATACATGGTGCTGAAGATGCCCGGGCCAGCAGGAGTCCTCTCCCTCCGCAGCGACGCTAAGCAAGCCTTCACCTGCGACAAGGAGAGCTGCGAGCTAGCTCAAACACAAGAAGCGGCAGTCGGGCGCGACAGCATTCGGCAAGCCGCTACATCTGAAGTCGATCAAGATCCAGTTCCGGCGAAAAAAGCAGCGAAGTCGGGAATTTCAGCGGACTCTGACACGAAGAAGATCCCCCTGGACCCTTCCGACCCCTCCAAGACTGCCTTAGTCGGGACCGGACTCGACCCCAAATAGGAAGACGCGCTCGTCACCTTCCTCCAAGCCAACAAAGATATCTTCGCGTGGAAACCGTCCGACATGCCGGGCGTACCAAGGGAGGTGATCGAGCACGCCCTACACGTAAAAGCCAGACGCCAAGCCGGTCAAACAACGGCTGCGGCGCTTCGCTCAAGACCGCAAGGATGCTATCCGGGAGGAAATCACCAAGCTCCTCGCAGCCGGCTTCATCAAGGAAGTCTACCACCCGGACTGGCTGGCCAACCCAGTCCTGGTCCGGAAGAAAACGGTAAATGGCGCATGTGCGTCGACTACACCGACCTCAACAAAGCGTGCCCCAAGGACCCATTTGGTCTTCCCAGGATAGATCAGGTGGTCGACTCCACGGCGGGGTGCGACCTACTCAGTTTTCTCGACTGTTATTCGGGATATCATCAAATTAGCTTGAAGGAACAAGACTGTTTAAAGACATCTTTCATCACGCCGTTTGGAGCGTATTGCTATATCACAATGCCGTTCGGTCTGAAAAACGCAGGCGCAACCTACCAAAGGGCTATTCAGCGGTGTCTGCACACTCAGATCGGCGCAACGTGGAAGCCTACGTCGACGATGTGGTGATCAAGTCTAAATCCAGACAAGACCTCATTGACGACTTGGAAGAAACCTTCCAAAACCTTCGAAGATTCAAGATGAAGTTGAACCCGGACAAGTGCACCTTCGGGGTGCCGTCTGGGAAGTTACTCGGCTTCATCGTCTCGCACCGCGGCATCGAGGCTAACCCGGAGAAAGTCAACGCCATCAAGAACATGGCGCCCCCGACCAACCTCAAAGACATCCAGAAGCTGACAGGCTGCATGGCGGCACTCAGTCGGTTTATCTCCCGACTGGGCGAACGGGGCATGCCCTTCTTCAAGCTCCTCAAAAAGGCGGACACCTTTCAGTGGACCCCGGAAGCCCAGCAAGCCTTCGAAGACTTCAAAGAATTCCTCACATCACCCCCCGTGCTAGCGTCACCCCTGCCCCAGGAACCACTAATGCTTTATCTGGCGGCAACAACACAGGTAGTCAGCACGGTGCTGGTAGTGGAGCGATCCGAACAGGGTCATCTTCAAAAAATACAACGGCCAATCTATTTTGTCAGCGAGGTCCTTGCCGACTCCAAAACAAGATACCCGCAGGTCCAGAAGCTGCTATACGGCCTACTCATCACAGTCCGAAAGCTGGTGCACTACTTTCAAGCACATCAAGTCACGGTGGTCACAGCGTTTCCACTCGGGGATGTCCTTCATAATCGCGAGGCCACCGGCCGAATCGCTAAATGGGCACTCGAGCTGATGGCGTTTGACATCACCTTTCAGCCACGGACAGCTATCAAATCTCAAGCTCTAGCCGACTTCGTGGCCGAATGGACAGAAGTTCAACTCCCAACACCAACAACAAAGCTAGAGTACTAGACAATGTACTTCGACGGTTCCTTACGGATCGGCGGTGCCGGGGCTGGTGTCATACTGACATCCCCCACTGGCGAAAAGTTGAAGTACGTACTACAAATCCACTTCCCGGCTTCCCACAACGTCGCCGAGTACGAGGCTCTCGTTCACGGGCTCCGCATCGCCATATCACTCGGCATACGTCGACTGGTTGTGCGCGGAGACTCCCAACTCGTGGTCAACCAAGTCATGAAAGACTGGACATGTCTCGACGACACAATGGCGGCATACTGTCAGGAGGTCCGCAAGTTGGAAAACAAGTTCGACGGGCTGGAAATCACACACGTCCTGCGTCAATACAACGACGCGGCCGACGAGCTGGCAAACATGGGATCCAAGCGAGAAGCGGTCCCGACTGGAATCTTCGTCGAGCAACTTATGGAGCCATCAGTCAAGAAGAAACCGGCACAAGAGCAGTCGGGAGGCGAGCCTACCCCGACCACCGACGAAGTGCTGCACATATGTCAAGACTGGAGGGTCCTGTTCTCAAATTCCTCCTGGACGATGAACTCCCAGAAGATCGCAATCAAGCCGAGCAAATCAAGCGTCGAAGCAAAAGCTTCCTGCGAGTCGGAGAAGACCTGTACCGAAGGAGCGCATCTGGTGTCCTCATGCGCTGTGTCACCACCGAGGAAGGCAAGCAGATCCTGCATTCAATCCACTCGGGCATATGTGGCAACCACGCTGCATCCAGGACGTTAGTCGGAAAAGCTTACCGGCAGGGATTCTTCTGGCCCACCGCAGTCACAGACGCCAAAGACATCGTTCGCAAGTGCGAGGGTTGCCAGTTCTTCGCAAGACAGACAAATCTTCCCGCCCAGGAACTCCAGACTATCCCCATCTCTTGGCCATTCGCAGTATGGGGGCTCGACATGGTCGGGCCATTCAGAAAGCGCCAGGAGGGTTCACACATTTATTCGTCGCAGTGGATAAATTCACCAAGTGGATTGAGGCTAAACCTGTCGCAACAATCACAGCGGCACGAGCAAAGGACTTCATCTTGAGTATTCTATACCGGTTTGGGTCCCTAACCGCATCATAACCGACAACGGCACTCAGTTCGCGGCAGGCCTATTCCAAGATTTCTGCGACGACTTCGGCATCAAGATCTGCTATGCGTCTGTCGCACACCCGCGGAGCAACGGGCAGGTTGAGCGAGCCAACGGCATGGTCTTACAAGGCATCAAGGCCAGGATATACGACCGACTACAACCATATGCGGGTCGGTGGGTACAAGAACTACCATCCGTTCTCTGGTCTCTCAGAACCACGGTTAGTCGGGCAACAGGGCAATCCCCTTTCTTCCTGGTCTACGGTACTGAGGCCATGCTACCGACTGAGATACAGTTCGGCTCTCCGCGAGTCCGGGCTTACTCCGAAGACGATTCCAACAGCACCCGACTGATCGAATTAGATCAGCTGGAAGAAGCAAGAGACGCCGCAACAATCCAGTCGCAAAGATATCTTCAAGGCCTGCGTCGCTACCACAATCGCAATGTCCGTGGCCGCGCCTTCTTGTCGGGGATCTCGTTCTAAGGAAGATACAAACCACCAAGGACAGGCATAAACTATCCCCCATCTGGGAAGGGCCGTTCATTATAGCCGAGGTCACGCGGCCAGGCGCCTACCGACTGAAGACCAAAGACGGCGTCCTCATCACCAACTCATGGAATATAGAACAGCTACGTCCTTTCTATACCTGAGTTTTACTTTTCCATGTGTACAGTTTTCCTGACTCACTACGCCGCTTGTTCCAATCGAGTAGTGAGTCGGGGGTTGCATGTATATATGTGTTCTGTCAATAACATACAAAGCTTATCTCACCTCGGTCATGAAGCCTTGCCACGACTGATGCGTTGGCCCGAGTATAGCATCTTCCTCTGAACGATTTTTATCAAGTTCTATCGAACTAACTCGGTGCATGCTACATGGTCGGGTAAAGCTAATGACAACCGAATAATAAGTTTGGCGCATGACACATATATTCACACATGATCGTATATGAAAGCATATGTATACACCGACTACAAAATATATTGCCTTTACAGACCCAGGTCTCGGGTAATCGCTTCAGCAGTCGGCTTCGCCTGTGAGATCAGCTCCAGCGCTTCCTCGGGCGTCGTCTCCTCGGAAAATCCCTCCCCGATGGCCTCAATGTCCGCCCTCGGTAGATGGACTTGGTCATTGCTAGGGTCTGGGCCACGCCGGCGGCAACCCGCTCGTCTGAGTACCTTTTCAGGGCACTCGGCGCATCCTCGAGACGCCCCATTATTTGAGGAATTCTGCTACAGCTGGTCCCCACTGGGCGGGGATCCACAAGGTCAAGGAGCCCCTTCACGGACCCGACGAGGGCCTCCCGTGACTCCCGGATTGATCTTATCTCCTCCGTGTAGAACCGGTACTGGGCCTGGACGTTGGCTCTCATGCCTGCCCAGATCGGCCGGCAAGTATGCTTGTCAGGATCGGCTACACGCAGGGTGAATAATGTATTGGCTGAGATCACAGTCGGGTTGAGGACTTACTTTCGTAGTCGGCCTCCCACCCGGCCACGGTCTTCTCCAGTTCGGCCTTCTCCTTACCGAGCTCGACGACGGCCTTCTCCAACTCGGACTTCTCCCGGTCAAGCTCGGTATTGGCTTTTGTCAGGTCGGCCTTGACTCTTTCAAGCTCGGCCTTGGCTTCTTCGGCCTCCTTCAGCTGCGACTCCCTCTCCGCTTCGAGGTCTGCACCACAGATTAGCCAAGAGCTCAATCGCGCAGTCATGACACCACCAAGCAGTCGGATCGACGTCACTGGACGATTACACCAACGGTCCAGTCGGGGAGATATGCTCGAGGATTTTACCTCTGACCTTCTCGGCTAAGGCCCATGTCTCAGCCCTGAGTTGATCAGCGCCGCTCTTCAGCCAGGCCTCCCTGCCCGTGTGACGCGCCTCCATCTCGGCCTTCAATGCCCGGAGCTGTTGTAATTCTGCGAGATGGGGAGCCATCTCGACTAGGATCTCTGTCATCGCCTCATTGCGGTCGACGAGTTTCTACTCAGGACAAGGAACAAACCGACGACAGAGTCAAACATCAAGACAAGAAGATTGCTGGAGCTTCACTACGAGAATCATACCGCGACCCCTTGGGACCCATTGATGGCGGCACGAATCAGGCTCTCGCGCTCTCTCCTTGCGACGATTTCATCAAGTCTGAAGCTCTTCATAGTGCCGTCGCGAGTGGTCCACGAGAAGGTCCGGGGCATCGCGCGTGGGGGAGCTTCGATCCGAGGCAAATGTGGGATCTCTGGTGGCGGCGGCAACGGCGACGATGGCGGTGACGACAACCATGAAGGCGACGGGGTCCCGGCCTCGGCATCGCCTTCCCCTACAACATTGGGGACCGGATCGGGGGATCCGTCCCCTGCTTCCGCGACGTATGGTGCCTCAGGGGCCGGGGCCTCAGCTTCAACGGCCACCTCTTGGTCGACTGGCGGTAGCGGCCCTGTAGTCGGAGCCACCTCGGTTTCAGCAACCGGGCTGGCCACCGGCACAGCAGGTGTGCTTGCTGCTGCTGACTCGGCTGGGGTGGATTCATCAAGCGGGGCAGATGGGCCGACCTTTTTGAGGTCGATATCGGCTCGCTTCCTGCACAACGAAGCAAGACATCAAGACTGTATTTCAACATACGACGACTACAGAATGCTCGGTGTAGCGCACCTCTTGGAAAACTTCAGCTTCCTGCTAGCGTGCCCGCTCCTCGGCGAAGCGCTGGCATCGGCGCTCGCCCCGGACGGTGTCGCCGACGGCAGAGGCATATCGGCCTGAGTCAGCCTCGACTCTGGTACGGTTGGTTCGGGTTCCTTCGCCCCAATCGGCCTCCGCTCTGGTTGGCCCCTTGGCGGCGCTGTTGCTGGGCATGACAACGTCGAGCCCAAGCCAGCTGCTCTCAGCCTGGGACTCGACCGCGTAGGCGTTGTGGCAGCGGTGTCCTTTATCTTCAAGCTACCGCTCACGGCACGCGCTGTCATGGCCCCCTCGCCCCGATATAAAATTGGCTTTTTCCCCGCTCTCTTGGAGTCGGGTTGGGCATCAGAGGGACTCCTTGGCCTCTTCTTCGACGCGACTGCAGACAATGGGCGAGAATCTTCATCAAATTCCTCATGCCACTACAAGCAAGTCGACAAGATACCATCACGCAAGGTTGAACAATCATCGTTCCACAGGCGTTCACCACAGAAGAAAGTACAAGTTTACCTTGGTCCGCGGCCGGATGAAGCTATAGGCAGCAACTCGGCGGTTATCATCTTCGGTGGCAACGACCCCTTCTGAGAAGTAGCCGAACAAGGTATCGGTTACTGCCCCCTTGTCCGCTGTCTCGCTGCTCACCCGGTCGGGATCGTGCTTACCTCTGAAGGCCCAGCCGAAAGCACTTCTCAGCTTCAGCGGCTGGACGCGCCTCGTCAGGAAACGACGAGCCACCCAGGGCCCTGTCAAGCCGGCCCTCTTGAGGTCATCTATCTTCGTTAGCAATATGTGTGCCTGGCCCAGTTCTTCAAAGGTTGGCTCCGAAGACCAGCTTGGCAACACCACCGGCGGCATACCAGTAAACGGGGGCAAGGAAGGAGCCAGATTGGCCGCAGTAAAACCACTCCTTGTGCCAGCCCTTCAGAGAAGATTCAAGGGCAAATCGATATATGTTTTCTTCCCGTCACTCCTTAGTTGGAGACCAGCCCCCCCAATCACACTGATATTACTCTTGGAAGGCTGGGGCTTGACATGGAACAAGTGTCGGAAGAGGATGAAATGGGGCTCAACACCCAGGAAGCACTCGCAAAGGGTAACGAATATGGAGATCTGAAGGATCGAGTTGGGATTTAAATGCACCAACTCCAGCCCGTAGAAATCAAGGATGCGGCGGAAGAAATCAGACGATGGAAGACACAAGCCCCGATCAAAGAAAGAGGCGAAAACTACCGTTTCACCAGGCCGGGGGTTGGGGCTCGACTCATCCCTCGCCGACCGCCAACGGATCACTTCTTGGCTGGGCAACTTCAGCTCGCTCTCCAGCCGTCTCAGCTTCACCGAGCCGCAATCCGAGATCGGCCAAGAACTCCCTAGCGCACCCGCAGGATTCGTCACCTTCGGCATGACTGGAGGCGTTGAGATTTGGGGGAAAGCAAATCGGGGCTTGAATAGACGAAGAGGATTGAAATCGCCCGAGTCCGGGTGGGGAACGGCTGCTGCTAACCCTAGCCGGGCGGGAGGCGAAAAGCTAGGCGCGAAGGTGGAAGATGAAGAGATTGGTTGCTTTGGGGAAGACGATGGAATCTTCTTCTCTCTCTCCCCATCCTTTTATAGCCTGAACTGACTAGATGGACCCAGGCCCACACAGTTGGTATTGGGCTGACAAGATATGAGTTCCTACAGTAGCATGCTCCATGTGGGCCGCCCGCAGGCTGAGTTGAAATAATAGCGCTGGTGCTACTCACAGGAATCGATGAGGTAAACAGATATGCTTCATGAGAGCCTTACTGCTAAACAAATATGTTTGGGTATCTGTCTTATCCACCAGGTCTCGAGGATATATCCTTACAAGGATCACAAGCTGGTCTTCATTAAAATTGAGGATGCAGGTATCTCTCTCGAGTACACCTAACCACGCGATGGATTTATTTTTCATAAAGTGGTACTCGGCCGACATGCGCGGCTATCAGTTGCCATGAGCGACATTATTCCAGCCGACATGACGCTGAAGAGTCTAACTCTCGAGTAGTGCACTACTCGGGAGAGACTATAAATTTATCATTCCCGCTGACATGATGCGGATGAGTCTAACTTCTGGGTGGGACGCCACTCGGGAAAGACTATAAACACTTCCTTTCCAGCTGACATGACGCTGAAGAGTCCTATATACGAGTAGCCTCCTACTCGGCAAGACTATGAATTATATTCCGACTGACATAAAGTCGAAGAGTCCTATATACGAGTAGCCTCCTACTCGGCAAGACTATGAATTATATTCCGGTTGACATGATACCGAAGAGTCTCATATACTAGTAGTAATCTACTCGGGAAAGACTTCCAGGTTAAAGATCTTTGACTTTATGTTTAATTGTCTTCACAATTAAGCACAAAGTCGGGGGCTACACCTAATAGGTGCGCCTATTCGGCGCACACTATTCATATATTTACATGAAGCCCTTCATAGCCTCGCTACCAGCTGACATGAAGCAGGACTCGGGAAGACTTACTCGGACAAAGAGTACTCGGGAGCATCGCACTCGGGTAACCTTCACCGTAGAGGAAGAGCACTCGGCGTCAGCTGTGACTCAACTATGAAGGTCTCAGGGGCTACTGTGGGAGCCATGGGCCCCGGGTACCTCACTACAAGCACATGGGCCACTCGGATAGAGGATGGGCCAGATCATGTAATTAGAGATAAGATAGCACCCGGCAGGCTGTACCTTGTACAATAAGGAAACATAGCCTTAGTCGGATAGGGTTCTATCTCTAATAAGGAAATCCCTTGGTCGTATCCGACTGGGATCCTTACCATGTACCCCTGTCCCCTAGTATATAAAGGGAGGCAGGGCGCCCTATGAGGGCAACCCGAGATCATCAATCACAAATCCACCTCAGAGGAATAACACCTCAACTGGACGTAGGGTATTACCTCACCTTGAGGGCCTGAACCAGTATAATTCCCTCGTGTTCCTCTGCAATCCACCGAATTCCAGTTCGCCGAGTACCCCCATAGTATTATTGCCGGTGCAAAGCATCGACACCATCTAGCCCGACAGCCGGAAGCCCTCCACTGCCGACAGCTGGATCTCCCAAATGGAAGTACAAAATCTCCAAGAGGTAAGGAACTTGTGGATCCTCTGAAAATCTTGTTCAGTATAGTAATGTCTTGACATTCAACTCATCATGCAGGAAACGAGCCAATATTGATCTGAAGGAGACCACTCCGGCTACTCCCATTGTTGAGCCAGCCCCAGCCGAGCCAACCCTAGCGAGCTCATCTGCAGAGCCGGTGACCGTCCTAGCCGTAGAGACTGAGGAGGTCTCGATAGCAGGGCCGCTAGCGCTGGCTGACCAAGGGGTAGATACTAAAGCTGCTGCTTCAGCCTCCGAGCTAGTCCCCGATGCCCCATCCGTTGTCGAGTCAAGGGCTAGGACCATGTCGCCATCTGTGTCGTCATCGTCTTCAGAGGAAACGGATCTCCCCAAGCTTGAAGCCCCTCGTCACAGGTTCCCGAGAACATTCCACTGGGTAACTCCCGAGGGAACTGCAAAATGCTACGAGCATGATGAAGAGGCCATGGAGAGGGAGCATGAAGTTCTTCTTCGCGCCGCCATTGCTACGTCCTGGGGGCTCTAGGTGTGTAGCTAGTCTTGCAATATTGAGTCCCCGACGATTTCCCTTATTTCTGGTATTCCGTCGACTGACTCTGCTTCGCTCTATTTTACCCCGAGCAGAAGATTGTCAACCGCTCGGAGAAGATAAATGAGGTCCTGACCCAGCTTGCCCCCCAACTCCAGCGATTGGGCCAGCTCCAGACCTCGAAGGCCGACTTGGAGCGGTCTAGCCAGGAGAGGGAGACTTGGCTAAGGGGAGCTGTTGACCAGCTCAGGGATGAGAACTGGGCTCTAGCCAAGAAGATCGGAAGTAAGTCTCCCGTATTTGTCCTCCTGACTAAATCCCAAACATATTTCTCCAGCTTTGTTGTTTCCCGACTGCCCAGTTGTGTCCTAACTATAATCTCGAGTTCTTGACCATTCTAATGTACAACCCTCAAAGCCGAGTTGAAGACCTGGACAGAGGGGGAAACCAAGTTGAAGGAGGCCGAGAAATCCCAAGCCGAACTTGTGGAGGCCATGGGTCCCGGGTACCTCATCACAAGCATATGGGCCACTCGGATAGAGGATGGGCCGAGTCTTGTAGTTAGAGATATAGTAGCACCCGGTAGATTTTGCCTTGTATAAAAAGGAATATACAATCTTAGCCGAGTAAGATGTATCTTTAAGAAAAAAATCCATATCCGGCTGGGATTCCTACCTTGTACCCCTGCCCCCTAGTATATAAGGGGAGGTAGGGCGCCCCCTGAGGGCAGAGAACAACACAGAAGATCATTGATCGGCATACATCCTCAAAGGAATACCACAACTAGACGTAGGGTATTACCTCACATCGAGGGCCTAAACCAGTATAAAATCTCCTTGTGTTCCTTTGCAGTCCACCGAGTTTCCCCTTGCCGAGTAGCCCTATAGTTATATTGCCTTGTAAAGCATCGACAGTTGGCGCGCCAGGTAGGGGCTCCGGTGAGTTTCACATCTATAAGCTCGATGGATCTAGCAACCAGAGTCGACGGCAACAAGTTCTCCCCTGGAGACACGATAACCTTCGGCAGCCTCGACTTCATCGCCGACCAGATTGGCAACCTCACCTTGGCCGAAGCAGATCCAATCCAACCGGCTGAGGAACCAGCCGACTATGCGCCAGTCGGCCCGCAAGACGCTGCAGTCACCTTCGTCGATCTACTGCAGCAATCCTTCACTTCGCCAAGCCTCGGGACAACTCTCTCTTTTGGCGTCTGACTCGCGCTAGGCCTTGAGCCAGCCCGGGTCGGGCTAGGAAGGGGGGAGAGCGTCAATCTCCCACATGAGCTTGGCAACGCCGCAGATCTACACTTTGCGGCAGACCCCATCCCCCACGGTTCAGTTTCGACACGGCTCAGAGTCGTTTCAGATTGGATCTAAAGAGGTCGGAGTCATTCTTACTCTGATAAATTACTCGGACTCCGACTCTAAGTCGGACAACGGTTCAAACGCTAGTTTGGACTCCAGTCTGGCAAGTTTTCTCCTGCCCTGCGAGATTTTCATGGTTTCAACACCACCACCCGAGGTATGCCGACTACAAGAAGAGCAGCAGGAGGAGGCACGCCGACTACGACAACAGGAGGAAGCTAACCGCGAGGCTCGCAACAACGGGCTACGCAAGGCTGGGCGAGCCGCCCAGCAACAGATTCTCCAGACCAAAGTTGGCAACCATGACATCTTCGTCATGCCACAACAGAACGTCGTGGCCGCTGCAACCCTGCTGGACACGCTCCAGCTCAGGCCTAATCACCAGGCCACTCCGACTATCGTCAAGATCAAGGCGATGATCACAGCTGCTGCCTGTCAGCAGGAATAGCAGTCGGGCGACACAATTATACCGACCAACAAGTCGGGTTCTCCGGCAGCAGGCTCATCTACATCAGCACGGCGTCGGGGGGCCGGCTCAAGTCGGCCACATGAGGAATCGCGCCAAACATCACTCGGCAACACCAACAACAACCGGCGGCGTCACCAGTACGACTGCCGGCCTAACCAGGATCTCCGAGTCCGGCTACAACGTGACCTCTGACACACCATTAATGCTCGGCGCCATGAATGCGAAAAAGACGAGCGTCGCCAACAGGAGGACGACTCTGAATGCTTCGGCCTCAACCACGAGCGGTATAACTGCCACAACAGGAGCTGGAGCCCTCATGAAGATGAAGGAGCTCCAGGACGTTGACTGGTCATCGGGCTTCAAGTCTATGGGGATCAAGAAATACGACGAAAAAACCAACCCCGAGTCCTGGCTCACAGTATACACCCTGGCAATCCGAGCTACTGGTGGTGACCACAAAGCCATGACTAACTACCTCCTAGTCGCGCTAGCCAACTCGGCGAGGACATGGCTAACAGGGCTCCCAAGGCGGTCGATCGGTTCCTAGGAGAACTCAGGGAGCGGTTTATCGCTAACTTCCAAGGGACCTACGAGAGGCCATCTTCAGAACATGATCTATATCAGCTCCACCAGAAGAAGAATGAGTCTCTACGAGAATTTATCAAGAGGTTCTCCGAGAAGCGCAACAAGATACCAATGATCAAGGACGAGGCCGTCATCGCCGCCTTCCGCAAGGGAGTAAAGGATGCCCCGTTCATCACGAAGTTTACTCAGAAGCCACCATCCTCAGTCCGGGCACTTTTCGACACGGTGAACAAGTACGCCGACTTGGCTGAAGTGGTCGTAGAGGCCCTCGACGAGACAGAGGAGTCCCGACAGAAAGAACAAAAGGTGAAAGCCGACAATGAGCCATCCCAAAACAAGTCCGGCAAGCGCAAGCGAAAGTCGGACAACGAGGTGGCCAACATGGAGCGTACTCGATCGCGGCCCCAACGGAATAACGACTACCAGAAGGTCAAGAACGGGCCATGCCCCTTCCACCCCAAGGGCAAGCACGCGGCCAAAGACTGCTTCATGCTCAAGAAGTTTGCTTCCGAGCAGGCTTCAATGTCTGGCACCGACAAGAGCAAAGACAAGCCAGATCAGGACCCGACCGACGATTTCCAAGATCCCCAGGCCGAGTTAAACCATATCTTTAGAGGGCCCTCTGCATACGAGTCCAAGCGCAAGCAGAAGCTAACAGTGCACGACGTCAATGCAATCTCTACAGCAGACACCCCCCAATACTTGCGCTGGTCAAAGACGTCCATCACGTTCACTCACGCAGATCACCCAAATTGGGTTTCGCACCCAGGACGTTATCCACTCGTCCTAGACCCGGTCGTCAAGAACATCAAGTTGAAGAAGGTTCTCATAGATGGAGACAGCATGCTCAATATCCTCTTCGCCAAGACTCTGGATGAGATGAAGATTCCTCGTTCAGATCTGCGGCCGAGTACGGTGCCCTTCCACGGGATAATTCCCGGCCTATCTTCAACGCCACTCGGGTAGATCACCTTACCAGTCACCTTCCGCACGTGGGATAACTTCCTCACGGAGAACATCTACTTCGAGGTCGCCGACTTCGAGACCGCGTATCACGCGATACTCGGACGACCGGCGCTCGCCAAGTTTATGGCGATACCACACTATACATACATGGTGCTCAAAATGCCATGGCCAGCAGGAGTCCTCTCCCTCCGCAGCGACGTCAAGCAAGCCTTCAACTGCGACAAGGAGAGTTGTGAATTGGCTCAGACCCAAGAAGCGGCAGCCGGGTGCAACAGCATTCGGCAAGCCGCCACAATCGAAGTCGAGGAAGACCAAGTTCCGGCCAAGAAAGCAGCGTAGTCGGGAATATCAGTGGACTCGGACACAAAGAAGATCCCCTTGGACCCTTCCGACCCCTCCAAGACGGCTCTAGTTGGGACCGGACTCGACCCCAAATAGGAAGACGCGCTCGTCACCTTCCTCCAAGCCAACAAAGACATCTTCGCATGGAAACCGTCTGACATGCCGGGCATACCAAGGGAGGTGATCGAGCACGCCCTCAACGTGAAGCCAGACGCCAAGCCAGTCAAGCAACGACTGCGGCGCTGTCGATGCTTTGCACCGGCAATAATACTATGGGGCTACTCGGCGACCTGGAATTCGGTGGATTGCAGAGGAACACAGGGAGATTTATACTGGTTCAGGCCCTCGATGTGAGGTAATACCCTACGTCCAGTTGAGGTGTTATTCCTCTGAGGTGTATATAGATCGATGATCTTGCGTGCCCTCATGGGGCGCCCTGCCTCCCTTTATATACTAGGGGACAGGGGTACATGGTAAGGATCCCAGTCGGATACGACCAAGGGATTTCCTTCTTAGAGATAGAATCCTATCCGACTAAGGCTATGTTTCCTTATTATACAAGGCACAGCCTGCCGGGTGCTATCTTGTCTCTAATTACATGGTCCGGCCCATCCTCTATCCGAGTGGCCCATGTGCTGGTAATGAGGTACCCGGGGCCCATGGCTCACACAGTAGCCCCTGAGACCTTCATAGTTGAGTCACAGCTGATGCCGAGTGCTCATCCTCCACAGTGAAGGTTACCCGAGTGCGATACTCCCGAGTACTCTTTGTCCGAGTATGTCTTCCCGAGTCCTGCTTCATGTCAGCTGGCAGCGAGGCTATGAAGGGCTTTATTGTAGATATATGGATAGTGTGCGCCGAATAGGCGCACCTATTAGGTGTAGCCCCCGACTTTGTGCTTAATTGTGAAGACAATTAAACATAAAGTCAAAGATCTTTAACCTGAAAGTCTTTCCCGAGTAGATTACTACTGGTATATGAGACTCTTCGGTATCATGTCAACCGGAATATAATTTATAGTCTTGCCGAGTAGGAGACTACTAGTATATAGGACTCTTCGACTTCATGTCAGTCGGAATATGAGTTTATAGTCTTTTCCGAGTGGCGTCCCACTCAAAAGCTAGACTCTTCCGCATCATGTCAGCGGGAATAAATATTTATAGTCTCTCCCGAGTAGTGCACTACTCGAAAGTTAGACTCTTCAGCGTCATGTCGGCTGGAATAATGTTGCTCATGGCAACTGACGGCCACGCATGTAGGCCGAGTACCACTTTATGAAAATAAATCCATTACGTGGTCAGGTGTTCCCGAGGAAGATACCTGCATCCTCAATTTTAATGAAGACCAGCTTGTGATCCTTGTAAGGATATATCCTCGAGACCTGGTGGATAAAACAGATACCCAAACATATATGTTTAGCAGTAAGGCTTTCATGAAGCATATCTGTTTACCTCATCGGTTCCTGTGGGTAGCACCAGTGCTATAATTTCAACTCAGCCTGCGGGCGGCCCACATGGAGCATGCTACTGTAGGAACTCATATCTTGTCGGCCCAATACCGACTGTGCAGGCCTGGGCCCATCTAGTCGGTACAGGCTATAAAAAGATGGGGAGAGAGAAAAAGATTCCGTTGTCTTCCCCAAATCAGCCAATCTCTTCGCCTTCCACCTTCGCGCCTAGCTTTTCGTCTCCCGCCCGGCCAGGGTTAGCCGTAGCCATTCCCCACCCGGACTCGGGCGATTTCAATCCTCTTCGTTGATTCCAAGCCCCCGATTTGCTTTCCCCCAAATCTCACCACCTCCAGTCACGTCGAAGGCGACGAATCCTGCGGGTGCGCCAGGGAGTTCTTGGCCGATCTCAGATTGTGGCTCGGTGAAGCTGAGATGGCTAGAAAGCGAGCTGAAGTTGCCCAGCCAAGAAGTGATCCGTTGGCGGTCGGCGAGGGATGAGTCGAGCCCCAACCCCCGGCCTGGTGAAACGGTAGTTTTCGCCTCTTTCTTTGATCGGGGCTTGTGTCTTCCGTTGTCTGATTTCTTCCGCCGCATCCTTGATTTCTATGGGCTGGAGTTGGTGCATTTAAATCCCAACTCAATCCTTCAGATCTCCATATTCGTTACTCTTTGCGAGTGCTTTCTGGGTGTTGAGCCCCATTTCATCCTCTTCCGACACCTGTTCCATGTCAAGCCCCAACCTTCCAAGAGTAATATCAGTGTGATTGGAGGGGCTGGTCTTCAACTGAGGAGCGATGGGAAGAAAACGTATATCGATTTGCCCTTGAAATCTTCTCTGAAGGGCTGGCACAAGGAGTGGTTTTATTGCGCCGATCTGGCTCCTTCCTTGCGCCCATTTACTGGTATGCCGCCGGCGGTGTTGCCAAGCTGGTCCTCGAAGCCAACTTTTGAAGAACTGGGCTAGGCACATATACTGCTGACGAAGATAGATGACCTCAAGAAGGCCGGCTTGACAGGGCCTTGGGTGGCTCGTCATTTTCTGACGAGGCGCGTCCAGCCGCTGAAGTTGAGAAGCGCCTTCGGCTGGGCCTTCAAAGGTAAACACGATCCCGACCGAGTGAGCAGCGAGACGGTGGACAAGGGGGCAGTGACCGATACCTTGTTTGGCTACTTCTCCGAAGGGGTGGTTGCCACCGAAGATGATAACCGCCGAGTTGCTGCCTATAGCTTCATCCGGCCGCGGACCAACATAACCTTCTACCTTCTTCTGTGGTGAACGCCTGTGGAACGGTGATTGTTCAACCTTGCGTGATGGTATCTTGTCGACTTGCTTGTAGTGGCATGAGGAATTTGATGAAGACTCTCGTCCATTGTCGGTGGTCGCGTCGAAGAAGAGGCCAAGGAGTCCCTCTGCTGCCCAGCCCGACCCCAAGAGAGCAGGGAAGAAGCCGATTTTATATCGGGGCGAGGGGGCCATGACAGCGCGCGCCGTGAGCGGCAGTTTGAAAATAAAGGACACCGCTGCCACAACGCCCACGCGGTCGAGTCCCAGGCTGAGATCAGCAGGTTCGGGCCCAACGTTGTCGTACTTGGCAACAACGCCACCAAGGGGCCGACCAGAGCAGAGGTCGATTGGGGCGAAGGAACCCGAACCAACCATACCCGAGTCGGGGCCGACTCGGGCTGATACGCCTCTGCCATATATGACGCCGACCGGGGCGACTGCCGACGCTAGCGCTTCGCCGGGGGGCGGGCAGGCTGGCAGGAAGCTGAGGTTCTCCAAGAGGTGCGTTACTCCGGGTCTCCTGTAGTCATTGTATGTTAGAATACAGTCCTGATGTCTTGCTTCGTCGTGCAGGAAGCGGGCCGATATCGATCTCAAAAAGGTTGACCCATCTGCTCCACTTGATGAGCTTGCCCCAGCCGAGCCAGCGGCGGCGAACACACCTGTTGAGCCGGCAGCCAGCTCGGTTGCTGAGACCGAGGTGGCTCCGACTACAGGGCCACTGCCGCCACCCGACCGAGAGGTGGCTGTTGAAACTGAGGCCCCAGCCCCCGAGGCACCGTACGTCGCGGAAGCGGGGGACGGAGCCCCTAAGCCGGTCCCCGATGTCGTAGGGGAAGGCGGTGCTGAGGCCAGGACCCCGTCGCCATCGTGGTTATCGTCATCGCCATCGCTGCCGCTGCCGCCACCGCCGGAGATCCCACATTTGCCTCGAATCGAAGCTCCCCCATGTGTGATGCCCCGGACCTTTACGTGGACCACTCGCGATGGTACTATGAAAAGCTTCAGGCTCGATGAAGTCGTTGCAAGGAGAGAGCGCGAGAGCCTGCTTCGCGCCGCCATCAACGGGTCCCAAGGGGTCGCGGTATGATTCTTGTAGTAAAGCTCCAGCAATCTTCTTGTTTTGATGTTTGACTCTGTTGTTGGTTTGTTTCTTGTCCCGAGCAGAAGCTCGTCGACCGCAACGAGGCGATGACGGAGATCCTGGTCGAGATGGCTCCCCACCTCACAGAATTGGAACAACTCCGGGCATTGAAGGCCGAGATGGAGGCGCGTCACACGAGGAGGGAGGCCTGGCTGAAGAGCGGCGCCGATCAGCTCAGGGCGGAGACATGGGCCCTAGCCGAGAAGATCAGAGGTAAAATCCTCGAGTATATCTTCCCGACTGAACCGTTGATGTATTCATCCAGCCACGTCGATCCCGACTGCTCGGTGGTGTCATGACTGCACGGTTGAGCTCTTGGCTAATTTGTGGTGCAGACCTCGAAGCGGAGTTAAAGACCCGAGCGGAGAGGGAGTCGCAGCTGAAGGAGGCTGAAGAAGCCAAGGCCGAGCTTGAAAGGGTCAAGGCCAACCTGACAAAAGCCAACACCGAGCTTGACCGGGAGAAGTCCGAGTTGGAGAAGGCCGTCGTCAAGCTCGGTAAGGAGAAGGCTGAACTGGAGAAGACCGTGGCCGGGTGGGAGACCGACTACAAAAGTAAGTCCTCAACCCGACTGTGATCTCAGCCAATCCATTAGTCATCCTGTGTGTAGCCGAATCTGACAAGCTTACTTGCCGGCCGATCTGGGCAGGCATGAGAGCCAACGTCCGGGCCCAGTATCGGTTCTACACGGAGGAGATGAGGTTGATCAGGGAGTCACGGGAGGCCCTCGTCGGGTCCGTGAAAGGGCTCCTTGACCTCGTAGATCCCCGCCCAGTGGGGACCAGCTGTAGCAGAATTCCTCAAATAATGGGGCGTCTCGAGGATGCGCCGAGTGCCTTGAAAAGGTACTCAGACGAGCGGGTTGCCACCGGCGTGGCCCAGACCCTGGCAATGACCAAGTCCATCTACCCGAGGGCGGACATTGAGGCCATCGGGGAGGGATTTTCCGAGGAGACGACGCCCGAGGAAGCGCTGGAGCTGATCGCACAGGCGAAGCCGCCTGCTGAAGCGATTACCCGAGACCTGGGTCTGTAAAGGCAATACATTTTGTAGTCGGTATATATATAAGCTTTCATACATGGTCATGTGTAAATATATGTGTCGTGCCACCAAACTTATCACTCGGTTGTCATTAGCTTTACCCGACCGTGTAGCATGCACCGAGTTAATCCGATAGAACTTGATAAAAACGTTCAGAGTAAGACGCTATACTCGGGCAAGCGCGTCAGTCGTGGCAGGGCTTCATAACCGGGGTGGGATAAGCTCGTATGTTATTGACAGGACACATATATACATGCTGCCCCCGACTCACTACTCGGTTGAAACAAGCGGCGTAGTGAGTCAGAAAAAACTGTACACATGGAAAATGTAAAACTCAGGTATAGAAAGGACGTAGCTGTTCTATGTTCCATGAGTTGGTGAAGAGGACGCCGTCTTTGGTCTTCAGTCGGTAGGCGCCTGGCCGCATGACCTCGGCTATAATGAACGGCCCTTCCCAGATGGGGGATAATTTGTGCCTGTCCTTGGTGGTTTGTATCTTCCTTAGAACGAGATCCTCGACCAAAAAGGCGCGGCCACGGACATTGCGATTGTGGTAGCGACGCAGGCCTTGAAGATACCTTGCCGACTGGATTGTTGCGGCGTCTCTTGCTTCTTCCAGCTGATCTAACTCGACCAGTCGGGTGTTGTTTGAGTCATCTCCTGAGTAGGCCCGGACTCGCGGAGAGCCGAACTGTATCACAGTTGGTAACATGGCCTCGGTACCATAGACCAGGAAGAAAGGGGATTGCCCTGTTGCCCGACTAACCGTGGTTCGGAGAGACCAGAGGACGGATGGGAGTTCTTGTACCCACCGGCCCGCGCATGGTTGTAGTCGGTCGAATATCCTGGCCTTGATGCCTTGTAAAACCATTCCGTTGGCTCGTTCGACCTGTCCGTTGCTCCGTGGGTGCGCCACGGATGCGTAGCAGATCTTGATGCCGAAATTGTCGCAGAAGTCTTGGAATACGCCAGTCGCGAACTGAGTGCCGTTGTCGGTTATGATGCGGTTAGGGACCCCGAACCGGTATAGAATACTCAGGATGAAGTCCTTTGCTCGTGCCACTGTGATTGTTGCAACGGGTTTAGCCTCAATCCATTTGGTGAATTTATCCACTGCGACGAATAGATGCGTGAACCCTCCTGGCGCTTTCTTGAATGGCCCGACCATGTCGAGCCCCCATACTGCGAATGGCCAGGAAATAGGGATAGTCTGGAGCTCCTGGGCGGGGAGATTTGTTTGTCTTGCGAAGAACTGGCAACCCTCGCACTTGCGAACGATGTCTTTAGCGTCTATGACTGCGGTGGGCCAGAAGAATCCCTGCCGGTAAGCCTTTCCGACTAACGTCCTGGATGCAGCGTGGTTGCCACATATGCCCGAGTGGATTGAATGCAGGATCTGCTTGCCTTCCTCGGTGGTGACACAACGCATGAGGACACCGGATGCGCTCCTTCGGTACAGGTCTTCTCCGACTAGCAGGAAGCTTTTGCTTCGACGCTTGATCTGCTCGGCTTGACTGCGATCTTTTGGGAGTTCATCATCCAGGAGGAGTTTGAGAACAGGACCCCTCCAGTCTTGACATATGTGCAGCACTTCATCGGTGGTCGGGGTAGGCTCGCCTCCCGACTGCTCTTGTGCCGGTTTCTTCTTGACTGATGGCTCCATAAGTTGCTCGACAAAAATTCCAGTCGGAACTGCTTCTCACTTGGATCCCATGTTTGCCAGCTCATCCGCCGCGTCGTTGTATTGACGCAGGACATGCGTGATTTCCAGCCCGTCGAATTTGTTTTCCAACTTGCGAACCTCCTGACAGTATGCCGCCATTGTGTCGTCGAGATAGGTCCAGTCTTTCATGACTTGGTTGACCACGAGTTGGGAGTCTCCGCGCACAACCAGTCGACGTATACCGAGTGACATGGCGATGCGGAGCCCGTGAACAAGTGCCTCGTACTCGGCGACGTTGTGGGAAGCCGGGAAGTGGATTTGTAGTACGTACTTCAATTTTTCGCCAGTGGGGGATGTCAGTATGACTCCGGCCCCGGCACCGCCGATTCGTAGGGAACCGTCGAAGTACATTGTCCAGTACTCTAGCTTTGTTGTTGGAGTTGGGAGTTGAACTTCTGTCCACTCGGCCACAAAGTCGGCTAGAGCTTGAGATTTGATAGCTGTCCGTGGCTGAAAGGTGATGTCGAACGCCATCAGCTCGAGTGCCCATTTAGCGATCCGGCCGGTGGCCTCGCGATTATGAAGGACATCCCCGAGTGGAAACGCTGTGACCACCGTGACTTGATGTGGTTGGAAGTAATGCACCAGCTTTCGGACTGTGAGAAGTAGGCCGTATAGCAGCTTCTGGACCTGCGGGTATCTCGTTTTGGAGTCGGCGAGGACCTCGCTGACGAAATAGATTGGCCGTTGTATTTTCTGAATGTGACCCTGTTCGGATCGCTCCACTACCAACACCGTGCTGACTACCTATGTTGTTGCCGCCAGATAAAGCATTAGTGGTTCCTGGGGCAGGGGTGATGCCAGCACGGGGGGTGATGTGAGGAATTCTTTGAAGTCTTCGAAGGCTCGCTGGGCTTCCGAAGTCCATTGAAAGGTGTCCGCCTTTTTGAGGAGCTTGAAGAAGGGCATGCCCCGTTCGCCCAGTCGGGAGATAAACCGGCTGAGTGCCGCCATGCAGCCTGTCAGCTTCTGGACGTCTTTAAGGTTGGTCGGGGGCGCCATGTTCTTGATGGCGTGGACTTTCTCCGGGTTAGCCTCGATGCCGCGGTGCGAGACGATGAAGCCGAGTAACTTCCCAGACGGCACTCCGAAGGCGCACTTGTCCGGGTTCAACTTCATCTTGAATCTTCGAAGGTTTTGGAAGGTTTCTTCCAAATCGGCAATGAGGTCTTTTCTGGACTTGGACTTGATCACCACATCGTCGACGTAGGCTTCCACGTTGCGCCCGATCTGATTGTGTAGACACCGCTGAATAGCCCTTTGGTAGGTTGCACCTGCGTTTTTAAGACCGAACGGCATTGTGATATAGCAATACGCTCCAAACGGCGTGATGAAAGATATTTTTAAGCAGTCTTGTTCCCTCAGGCTATTTTGATGATATCCCGAGTAGCAGTCGAGAAAACTGAGTAGGTCGCACCCAGCCGTGGAGTCAACCACCTGATCTATCCTGGGGAGACCAAATGGGTCCTTGGGGCACGCTTTGTTGAGGTCGGTGTAGTCGACGCACATGCGCCATTTACCGTTTTTCTTCCGGACCAGAACTGGGTTTGCCAGCCAGTCCGGGTGGTAGACTTCCTTGATGAACCCGGCTGCGAGGAGCTTGGTGATTTCCTCCCGGATAGCATCCTTGCGGTCTTGAGCGAAGCACCGTAGCCGTTGCTTGACTGGCTTGGCGTCTGGCTTTACGTGTAGGGCGTGCTCGATCACCTCCCTTGGTACGCCCGGCATGTCGGACAGTTTCCACGCGAAGATATCTTTGTTGGCTTGGAGGAAGGTGACGAGCGCGTCTTCCTATTTGGGGTCGAGTCTGGTCCCGACTAAGGCAGTCTTGGAGGGGTCGGAAGGGTCCAGGGGGATCTTCTTCGTGTCAGAGTCCGCTGAAATTCCCGACTTCGCTGCTTTTTTCGTCGGAACTGGGTCTTGATCGACTTCGGGTGTGGCGGCTTGCCGGATAATGTTGCGCCCGACTGCCGCTTCTTGTGTTTGAGCTAGTTCGCAGCTCTCCTTGTCGCAGGTGAAGGCTTGCTTGGCGTCACTGCGGAGGGAGAGGACTCCTGCTGGCCCGGGCATCTTCAGCACCATGTATGTATAGTGTGGTATCGCCATGAATTTGGCGAGGGCCGGTCGTCCGAGTATCGCGTGGTACGCGGTCTCGAAGTCGGCAACCTCGAAGCAGACGTTCTCTGTACAGAAGTTGTCCCGAGTGCCGAAGGTTACCGGCAAGGTTATCTGCCTGAGTGGGGTCGACGATAGGCCGGGTATTATCCCATGGAAGGGCGCGGTGCTCGGCCGTAGTTCTGAACGAGGTATTCTCATCTCGTCCAAAGTCTTGGCGACAGGATGTTGAGCGCACTGCTCCGTCGGTGAGGGTTTCTTCAGCCTGATGATTTTTGACGACCGGGTCCAGGAATACCGAGTGGGTATCGTCCCAGTTGTTGGGTGGGAAACGATCTGGATGTCTCCACCTAGCGGAGGGCGCCACGCGGTTGAAGGTGATGGCATCTCTGACTCAGCGCAGGTATTGGGGGGTACCGTCGTGGAGACCGCGTTAATGTCCCGCGCTGATAGCTTCTGCTTGCGCTTGGATTCGTACGCGAGTGGCCCCGAAGATGTGGTTGAGTTCGGCTGGGGGTCTGGAAATCAATCGGCCGGACCCGAGTCTGGCTTTCCTTGTCCTTGTGCGCCAGACGATGCAGAACTTGCTCGGAGGCGAATTCTTGAGCATGTGGCAGTCTTTGGCCGGTGCCGGCCTTGGGGTGAAAGGGGCAGGCCCGCTCATGATTTCTGATAGTCGTTGTTTCGCTGGGGCGGACTGACTGCGCTCCATGTTGGACGCCTCGTTGTCCGACTTCGCTTGCGGCTGCAGACTTATTCTGAGACGGCTCGTTGTCGTTTCGCCTTGTTGTCTTTTGTTTTTTCGGGGCTCTTCTTCTCGTCGAAGGCCTCAGCGACGGCTTCAGGCGAGTCGGCATATTTGTTGGCCATGTCGAAAGAGCCCGGAAGTGGATGGTGGCTTCCGAGTGAACTTCGCGATGAGCGGGCGTCTTTTACTCCTTGCGGAAGGCGGCGATGTGACGCTCGTCTTGATACTTGGAATCTGATTGCGCTTCTCGAAACCTTTTTGATGCAATTCACGCAGAGACTCGTTCTTCTTTTGATGCAGCTGTAAGGTGTGCTCGGAAGCCGGTCTGTCGTAGGTCCCTGGAAGTTAGCGATGAATCCGCTCCTGAGTTGTCCCAGGAACCGCGAACCGCTGGGAGGTGTCAGCCATGTCCTCGCCGATTTTTGGCTAATGCGATGGAGGTAGTTAGCCATGGTCTGCTGTCGCCTCCCCCAGCAGTTGTACTGTAGGACGTCAACGGTGAGCGCAGGATCTGGGTTGGTCTTGCCGTCGTATTTTCAATTCGGTAGGCTTAAAGCCGACTGGCAGCGGACGTCCTGTAACTTCCGAGTTAAAGGCTGGAATGCCTTCGTTATCGTGAGGATTGGGCTTCGGTTTTGGCGGTGTAGCCGTTCGTAATGGGAGACGAAGCGCTCGTGTTCATCTCCAGTCGGCGGCGTTCATCTCTTCGCTGCTCTTCGCGCCGGGACTCTTATGGTGTGGGAAGATCGCGTTGTATTTGCATTCGGAGGTTTGATTGGGTCGGGTCGTATTGCGACGCCAAGGTTGTGTAGTTGGTATTGCCGAGCGTTGTTTGCGGGACTTTCGTGCTGCGGTGGAGCGCGCCGAGTCGTGCTATGCAGATGACTCCGCGCTGGAGAGCCGTCGATGGGTCGGTATGTGAGTGTTGCCTAACTGTTGCTTATGTGCTCGGCAGGGCGGCAGCAGTAATCATCGCCTTGTCTTGGCGATAGTTGGTGTGGCCTGATGATTCCGGCCCAACTGGAGCGTGTCCAGCAGAGTTGCGGCGGCCAGACGTTCTGTGTGGCGGTGACGAAGACGTCGTGGTCGCGACTTTGGTTTGGAGGATCTGCTGCTGGCGGCTCGCCAGCCTGTCGAAGCCGTCATTGCGAGCTTGTCGGTTGGCCTCCTCTGTGTTGCTATAGTCGGCGCGCCTCCTCTTGCTGCTCCTTGCAGTCGGCGCACTCGGAAGGTGGCGTTGAAGCATGAAGATTCGCGGGGGAGGAGGAAGCTTGCCAAGGTGGAGTCCGAGTTGGTGCTCGAACCGCTATCCGACTTGGTGTCGGATCCGAGTAGTTTATCGGAGTTAGGACGACTCCGACCTCTCTAGATCCAATCTGAAACGGTTCATGACCGTGTCCGAACTGAATCGCGAGGTCGGGTCTGCTGCGCAGGTTGTAGATGCACAGCGTCGCGAATCGTACGGGAGATTGGACGATCTCTCCCCTCTTTGGCCCACCGCGCTGGTTTCAAGGCCTAGCGCGAGTCGGACGCCGAAGGAGAGAGTTTGTCCCGACGTCCGGCGATGTGAGGGACTGTCGTAGTAGATCGTCGAAGGAGATGGCGACGTCCCTGGGGCCAACTGGCGCAACGCCGGCTGGCTCCTCGGCTGGCGAGATTGGATCTGCTTCAGCCAAGGAAAGATTACCGAGTTGATCGGCAACGAAATCAAGGCTCCCGAAGGTGATGGTGTCTCCATTGGAGAACTTGTAGCCCTTGACTCCGTTGATGGGATCCATCGAATTTGTTGATGAAGAATTCGCCGGGCCCCTACCTGGCGCACCAACTGTCGATGCTTTGCACCGGCAATAATACTATGGGGCTACTCGGCGACCTGGAATTCGGTGGATTGCAGAGGAACACAGGGAGATTTATACTGGTTCAGGCCCTCGATGTGAGGTAATACCCTACGTCCAGTTGAGGTGTTATTCCTCTGAGGTGTATATAGATCGATGATCTTGCGTGCCCTCATGGGGCGCCCTGCCTCCCTTTATATACTAGGGGACAGGGGTACATGGTAAGGATCCCAGTCAGATACGACCAAGGGATTTCCTTCTTAGAGATAGAATCCTATCCGACTAAGGCTATGTTTCCTTATTATATAAGGCACAGCCTGCCGGGTGCTATCTTGTCTCTAATTACATGGTCCGGCCCATCCTCTATCCGAGTGGCCCATGTGCTGGTAATGAGGTACCCGGGGCCCATGGCTCCCACAGGCGCCTCGCTCAAGACCGAAAAGATGCTATTCGGGAGGAGATAACCAAGCTTCTCGCAGCCGGGTTCATCAAAGAGGTCTACCACCTAGATTGGCTAGCAAACCCAGTTCTGGTCCGGAAGAAAAACAGTAAATGGCGCAAGTGCGTCGACTACACCGATCTCAACAAGGCGTGCCCTTAGGACCCATTTGGTTTACCAAGAATAGACCAGGTGGTGGATTCGACTGTAGGGTGCGACCTTCTCAGTTTTCTCGACTGCTACTCGGGATAACATCAAATCAGTCTGAAGGAGGAGGACTGCCTCAAGACGTCTTTCATCACGCC
Source organism: Oryza meyeriana var. granulata (assembly GCA_003991445.1). NCBI lineage: Eukaryota > Viridiplantae > Streptophyta > Magnoliopsida > Poales > Poaceae > Oryza > Oryza meyeriana. The sequence continues at coordinate 386,256 of RYFJ01000637.1, read as the reverse complement.
GTTTGGTGCGTACTACTACATCACTATGCCGTTTGGTTTGAAAAACACTGGAGCAACGTATCAACGGGCAATTCAGCGGTGTCTGCACACTCAGATTGGGCGCAACGTGGAAGGCTATGTTGACGACGTGGTCATCAAGACCAAGTCCAAAGAAGACCTCATCGCCGACCTAGAAGAAACTTTCCAAAATCTTCGAAGATTCAAGATGAAGTTAAACCCGGAAAAGTGCACCTTTGGTGTGCCATCCGGCAAGCTACTCGGCTTCATCGTCTCGCATCATGGCATCGAGGCCAACCCGAAGAAAGTCAATGCAATCATGAACATGGCTCCCCCGACTAACCAAAAGGACGTCCAGAAGCTGACAGGCTGCATGACGGCACTCAGCCGGTTTACTTCCCGACTGGGCGAACGGGGCATGGGCTTCTTTAAGCTATTGAAGAAAGCAGACAATTTCTAGTGGACTCCTGAAGCCCAGCAAGCCTTCAAAGACTTCAAGCAATTTCTCACATCACCCCCCGTGTTGGCGTCACCCATGCCCCAAGAACCGCTAATGCTATATCTGGCAGCAACTACTCAGGTAGTCAACACGGTGTTGGTGGTCGAGCGATCCGAATAGGGTCACATCCAGAAAGTCCAAAGGCTAGTTTACTTTGTCAGCGAAGTCCTTGCCGACTCGAAGACGAGATATCCGCAGGTCCAAAAGCTGCTCTACGGCCTACTCATCACTGTCTGGAAGCTGGTGCACTATTTCTAAGCACATCAAGTGACGGTAGTCACATCGTTTCCACTCGGGGACGTCCTGCATAACCGCGAGGCCATCGGCCGAATCGCTAAATGGGCACTCGAGTTGATGGCGTTTGACATCACCTTTTAGCCACGGACAGCAATTAAATCACAAGTTCTAGCCGACTTCGTGGCCGAGTGGACAGAAGTTCACATGCCCGCATCAACACCAAAGCTAGAGTACTGGACAATGTACTTCAATGGTTCTCTACGGATCGGCGGCGCCGGGGCTGGAGTCATACTGACGTCCCCCACAGGCGAAAAACTGAAGTACGTCCTACAAATCCACTTCCTGGCTTCCCACAATGTCGCTGAGTACGAGGCACTGATCCATGGGCTCCGCATCACCATATCACTCGGCATCCATCGACTGGTTGTGCGAGGAGACTCCCAACTTATGGTAAACCAAGTCATGAAGGACGGGACATGCCTCGACGACACCATGGTGGCATACTATCAGGAAGTCCGCAAGCTAGAAAACAAGTTCGACGGGCTGGAGATAACACACGTGCTACAACAATATAATGACGCTGCAGATGAATTGGCAAATCTGGGATCCAAGCGAGAGCCGGTCCCAACAGGGATCTTTGTCGAGCAACTCATGGAGCCGTCAGTCAAGAAGAAACCGTGCCAGAGCAGTCGGGAGGCGAACCTACCCCGGCAACAGACGAGGCGCTGCACATATGTCAAGATTGGCGGACTCCTGTTCTCAAAGTCCTCCTGGATGATGAACTCCCTGAAGATCGCAGTGAAGCTGAACGAATTAAACGTCGAAGCAAGAATTTCTTAGTCATCGAGAAGACCTGTACCAAAGAAGTGCATCCGGTGTCCTCATGCGCTACGTCACCATCGAGGAGGGCAAGCAGATCCTGCAGTCAATCCACTCGGGCGTATGTGGCAACCACGCCGCATCCAGGACGTTAGTCGGAAAGGCTTATCGGCAGGGATTTTTCTAGCCAACAGCAGTAACAGACGCCAAAGACATCGTTTGCACATGCGAGGGCTGCCAGTTCTTCGCAAGACAAACCAATCTCCCAGCTCAGGAACTCCAAACAATCCCAATCTCTTGGCCCTTTGTAGTATGGGGGCTTGACATGGTCGGGCCTTTCAAGAAAGCGCCAGGAGGGTTCACACACCTGTTCGTCGCAGTAGATAAATTCACCAAGTGGATTGAGGTCAAACCCGTCGCAACCATAACGGCGGCACGAGCAAAGGACTTCATCATGAGTATTTTATACCGATTCGGGGTCCCCAACGGCATCATCACCGACAACGGTACTCAGTTCATGGGCGGCGTGCTTCAGGATTTCTGTGACGACTTCGGCATCAAGATCTGCTATGCGTCTGTGGCACACCTGCGGAGCAATGGGCAGGTTGAACGAGCCAACGGTATGGTCTTACAAGGCATCAAGACAAGGATATTCGACCGACTACAACCATACGTGGGCCGGTGGGTGCACGAACTCCCATCCGTCCTCTGGTCCCTCAGAACCACAGTTAGTCGGGCAACAGGGCAATCCCCTTTCTTTTTGGTCTATGGTGCTAAGGCTATGCTACCAACCGAGTTAGAGTTCAGCTCTCCGCGAGTTCAGGCTTACTCAGAAGACACTTCAAACAACACCTGATTGGTTGAACTAGATCAATTGGAAGAAGCAAGGGACATCGCAACAATCTAGTTGGCAAGGTATCTCCAAGGCCTGCGTCGCTATCACAACCGCAATGTCCGTGACCGCGCCTTTTTGGTTGGAGATCTCGTATTGAGAAAAATACAAACCACCAAAGACAGGCATAAACTATCCCCAATCTGGGAAGGGCCGTTCATTATAGAGGAGGTTACTCGGCCAGGCACCTACCGACTGAAGACCCAAGACGGTGCCCTCATCAGCAACTCATGGAATATAGAACAGCTACATCCCTTCTATACCTAAGTTTTATACTTTTATATGTGTACAATTCTTCTCTGACTCACTACGCCGTTTGTTCCAACCGAGTAGTGAGTCGGGGGTTGCATGTATTGTATGTGCTGTGTCAATAATATACGAGCCTATTTCACTCAAGTTGTGAAGTTTTACTATGACTTTTCCATGTCTGCCCGAGTACAGCTTTCTGCGGTGAACGTTTTTATTAAGTTCCTATAGATTAACTCGGCGTAGGCTATATTGTCGAGTAAAGCTAATGACAACTGAGTAATAGTCTAAAGCTTGGCGGCATTGCACATGCATTTACACACCGACTGCATGATATATTGTCTTTACATACCCAGGTCCCGGGTGATAATTTTTGCAATCAGCCTCGCCCTAGCTATCAGCTCCAGCGCCTCGTCAGGAGTCGTCTCTTCAGCAAACCCCTCCCCAATGGCTTCGACATCTGCCCTTGGGTAGATGGACTTGGTCATTGCTAGGGTCTGGGTCACGCCGGCAATAACATGCTCATCCAAGTACCTGTTCAGGGCACTCGGTGCGTCTTTAAGGCGCTCCTCCAGTTGGAAGATTGTGCTGGAGCTGGTTCCCACAGGACGAGGATCTATTAGGTCAAGGAGCCCTTTCACGGACTCACCAAAGGTTTCCCGTGACTCCTTGACTACCCTGATCTCCTCTGCAAAAGCCTAGAACTGGATCTGGGAATTGGCTCTCGCAGCTACTCGGATTCACTGACAAGTAAACTTGTTAGGCAAAGCCACATATGGAGTAATTAATGGATTGGCTAAGGTTATTGTCAGGGCAGAGACTCACTTTTGTAGCCGGCCTCCCACTTGGCTATGGCCTTCTCCAGTTCAACTTTTTCTTTCTCGAGCTTGGTATTGGCCACTTTCAACTCGGCCTTCTCTTGCTCAAGCTCGGTTTTGGCCTCTGTCAGAGCGGCCTTATCTTTTTCGAGTTCGGCCCTGGCTCTCTCAGCCTTCTTCAGCTGCTCTCCTCCCTCTGTTCGGGTCTTCAACTCGGCTTCAAGGGCTGCACGATAGATTAGTCAAGAACTCGACGATGCAATCAAGACACAACTGAGCAGTCGGGAATAACACAGCTGGAGGGATATATCGAGGATTTGGTCAGGAAGAAGGGTTCTAGAGGCTTACCTCTTATCGTCTTGGCTTGATCCCAATTTTCACTCCTAAGCTTGGTGACGTTCTCCCTCAGCCAAGATTCCCCCTCCTGGCTGCGCCCTTCCACTTTAGTTTTCAAGGCCCAGAGTTGGTCCAATTCTTGGAGTTGGGGGGTGATTCGGTTCAGCACCTCATGCATTGTTTCCGAGCGGTCAACAATTTTCTGCTCAGGGATTAACAAGTCAGAGTAGAATCGAGCATCAAGAAATACTACGAAAATTCCAGTACAATGGAAACCATACCCGAATCCCCTCGGACGCGGCGAGTGTGGCACGAAGTAGGGCTTCACGTTCCCTTCCCGCTGCCACATCATCGGCCTTGTAGGTCTGTGCAGTTACGTCAAGCGCCATCCACTGGAACGTCCTCGGGAACCTGCGTGGAGGGGCCTCGATCCTGGGTAGGTTGGGTCTATCTGAAGGAAGAGACGACAACCACGACCACGACCAGGAAGGCGATGGACTCCTGGCCCCCAGCTTGGCGGCCTCTGTGGCCTCGGGGGCTGGCTCAGGTGCCATAGCAGCGCCTTCGACACCAAGTGCTGGCTCAGGGGCTAGGGCGGCGGCTTCGATAACCACCCCTTGGTCAACTGGCATCGGCGATCCTGTAGTCGGGACGGACTCAGCCTCTGCAGCTGGGCCCACTACTAGCTCGGCAAGCGCACTCGCTGGCTCCGGACCAGCAGGGATAGGGTCGACAGCAGGGGCAATCGGCGTGACTTCCTTAAGATTTATGTCAACCCGCTCCCTACACACCAAGTCAACCATCAAGGCACAACAATGCTGAACATGATTTTCAGAAGACCCAGAATGGCCTACCTCTACGAGAACTTGAGCTTTTGCTCGGGAGATCCAGAGGGCGGCACTGGAGAGCCTCTGGCTGTTGGGCCTAAGGGTGCGGTAGTCGGCGGCGGCACCTTTGTCCTGGTTGGCCCCGTTCGCAGTGTGGTTGGCTGGGATGCTTGGGTGCTCGGTGGCGCCAAGGTCGATCTTGTACTCGGCCGCGCTTGGGTTGGGCTCGATGTTGCTGAGCTCAACTGCGCCGGTCCCGGTCTGGGACTCGATGGCCTGGGCGCTGTGCCGGCGGGGTCTCTTATCCTTAAACTCCTGGCTGCAGCACTCTGCTTCACAACCTTTGCCTTGCCCTGATCTACAATGGGCTTCTTGCCCGCTCTCTTGGAGTCGGGTTGGGTAGCAGAAGGACTCCTTGGCCTCTTCTTCGACTTTGTGGCCGACAAAGGACGGGAGTCATCATCAAACTCCTTGCACCACTACAAATGACTCAACAGTACATGTCATACTATGCATGGCAATCATGGATACATGTCTACAAGCATTCATCACAGAAGAAGAGCAGAGGTTACCTCGGGACGAGGCCGGTTGTGGTTATAATCCGCGATGCAGCGCTCTTTGTCCTCGGTCTCAATCACCCCATTGGAGAAATAACCGAACAATGTTTCGGTCACTTTTTGCTCGTCGGCCACTTCTTTGCTCTCTCGGTCAGGGTCATTCTTCCCCTAGTAATCCCAGCAGAACGCGCTCCTCAGCTTCAATGGTTGGATGCGCCGGGTCAGGAAGCGCTTAGCGATCTAGGGGCCGATCAGGCCGGCCGACTTGAATTTCTCCAACCTCGCCAACAACTGATGTACTTGGCCCATCTCTTCGAAGGTTGAATTCGACGACCAACTGGACAAGACTGCCGGGGGCTTTCCGATGAATGGTGGCAGGGAGGGTTCCAGATCGGAACAGTAGAACCACTCCTTATGCCAACCTTTCAGAGAGGATTTCAAAGGAAGATCGATATATATTTTCTTCATCTCACTCCTCAACTGAAGACTAGCCCCTCCAATCACCTGGATCCTATTCTTAGAGGGTTAGGGCTTAATGTGGAACAAGTGCCTAAAGAAATTAAAGTGGGGCTCTACACCCAGATAGCACTCGCAAAGAGTCACAAAGATAGAAATTTGTAGGATTGAGTTGGGATTCAGATTCACCAACTCCAATCCGTAGAAACTAAGAAGACGGTGGAGGAATGCGGAGGACGGAAGAAACAAACCCCGGTCAAAGAAAGAGGCAAAAACAACAGTTTCGCCAGATTGGGGATTTGGGACCGACTCACCCTCGGCCGGCCGCCAGTGGATAATGTCGTGGCTCTGCAGCCGCAGCGACTTCTCCAGCTTCTCCAGCTTCGACCGGCTGCAATTCGAGGTTGGCCACCCATCATCCGACGCCCGAACGGAATCTGGCACCTTCGGCATGGCTGGGGGGACAAGAAATTTAGGAGAAATATAGTCGGGGGCTTGGAGTGGACAAATGGATGCAGAATCGCTCGAGCTTTGGTGGGGAGGAGCAAGCAATGGCGAACCCTAGCGGAGCAGGAAGCGAAATTTCAGCGCAGAGCTGGGAAGACGAAACGATTGGTCTCATGGGGAAGATAGAGGAATCTTTTCTCTCTCCCTCAGCCTTTATAGAGCCTGTGCCGACTAAATGGGCTTGGGCCTATACAGATGAAGCTAGGCCACCGAAGATATGAGTTTCTACATTAGCATGCTCGTTATGGGCCGCTCACAGGCTGAGTTAAAATCACGGTGCTGGTGTTACCAACAGGAACCGATGAGGTAAACAGATATGCTTCATGAAGGCCTAATTGCTAAACACATGTGTTTGGGTATCTGTCTTATCCACCAGGTATCGAGGATATATCCTTATAAGGATCACAAGCTGGTCTTCATTGAAATTGGGGATGCAGGTATCTTTCTCGAGTACATCTGACCACGCAATGGATTAATTTTCATAAAGTGATACTCGGCCTACATGCTTGGCCACCAGTTGCCATGAGCAACATTATTCCAGCTGATATGATACTGAAGAGTCTAACTTCCGAGTAGTGCACTACTCGGGAGAGACTATAAATATCCTTTCCAGCTGACATGACGCTGAGGAGTCTAACTTCCGAGTGGGACGCCACTCGGGAGAGACTATAAACCCCCTATTCCAGCTGACATGAAGCTGAAGAGTCCTATATACGAGTGGCATGCTACTCGGCAAGACTATAAATCATATTCCGGTTGGCATGATACCGAAGAGTCTCATATACCAGTAGTAATCTACTCGGGAAAGACTGCAAGGTTAAAGATCTTTGACTTTACGTTTAATTGTCTTCACAATTAAGCACAAAGTCAGGGGCTACACCTAATAGGTGCGCCTATTTGGTGCACACTATTCATACACCAACATGAAGCCCTTCATAGCCTCGTTGCCAGCTGGCATGAAGCAGGACTCGGGAAGAAGAAGCACTCGGACAAGGAGTACTCGGGAGCAATGCACTCGGGCAATCTTCACTATGGAGGACGAGCACTCGGCATCAGCTGTGACTCAACTATGAAGGTCTCAGAGGCTACTGTGGAGGCCATGGGCCCCGGGTACCTCATCACAAGCATATGGGCCACTCGGATAGAGGATGGGCCGAGTCTTGTAGTTAGAGATATAGTAGCACCCGATAGATTTTGCCTTGTATAAAAAGGAATATACAATCTTAGCCGGGTAAGATGTATCTTTAAGAAGGAAATCCCTTGGCCGTATCCGACTGGGATTCCTACCTTGTACCCCTGCCCCCCAGTATATAACGGGAGGCAGGGCGCCCCCTAAGGGCAGAGAACAACACAGAAGATCATTGATCGGCATACATCCTCAAAGGAATACCACCACAACTAGACGTGGGGTATTACCTCACATCAAGGGCCTGAACCAGTATAAAATCTCCTTGTGTTCCTTTGTAGTCCACCGAGTTTCCCCTTGCCGAGTAGCCCTATAGTTATATTGCCGGTGTAAAGCATCGATAGAACTCGAGAAAGACAAGGCCGAGCTAGAAAGGGCCAAAGGCAAACTCGAGAAGGAAAAGACCGAACTAGAGAAGGCCAAAGCCAAGGTGGAGGCCGACTACAAAAGTTAGTCCTCACTCTGACAATGGCCTTGTCGAATCCTTTGATTACTCTGACTACTGTTTTGGCTGACAAGTTTATTTTCCAATGAATCTGGGCAGTTGCAAGAGCCAACGCCCAAACCCAGTTTCAAGCCTTTGCAAAGGAGATTAAAGTCGTTAAGGAGTCACGGGAGATTCTTGCTGAGTCCATGAAAGGGCTCATTGACATCATGGATCCTCACTACGTGGGAACTAGCTCCAACACGGTCTCCCAGGTGTAGGCGCGCCTTAACAAAGCCCCGAGTATCCTAAAGAGGTACTCGGATGAGCGTGTTGTCGTCGCCGTGGCCCAGACCCTTGCGATGACCAAGTCGATCTACCCTAGGGCAGAGCTTGAGGCCATCAGTGAAGGGTTTGCCGAAGAGACAACACCTGAGGAGGCATTGGAGTTGATCACCCAGGCGAGGCCGACTGTAGAGGCGATCACCAAGGACCTAGGAATGTAAGAACAATCCATCATGCAGTCGGTGTATATAAAGTCTTTTGTAAGGACATGTATAAATATATGTGCAATGCCGCCAAGCTCTGAGGTTCAACTTCATCTTGAATCTTCGAAGATTTTGGAAGGTTTCCTCCAAGTCGGCGATGAGGTCTTTTTTGGACTCTGTCTTGATCACCATGTCATCGACATATGCCTCCACATTGCACCCGATCCGAGTGTGTAGACACCGCTGAATTGCTCGTTGACACGTTGCTCTAGCATTTTTCAAACCGAACGGCATGGTGATGTAGCAGTATGCTCCAAACGGCGTGATGAAAGACGTCTTTAGGCAGTCCTCCTGCTTCAGGCTGATTTGGTGGTATCCTAAGTAACAGTCGAGAAAGCTGAGAAGTTCGCACCCCGCAGTTGAATCAACCACCTGATCTATTCTTGGTAGACCAAATGGATCTTTGGGGCACGCCTTGTTTAAATCGGTGTAGTCGATGCACATGCGCCATTTACCATTTTTCTTCCGGACCAAGACTGGGTTTGCCAGCCAATCCGGGTGATGAACCCGACTGCGAGGAGCTTGGTTATCTCCTCCCGAATAGCATCTTTCCGGTCCTATGCGAAGCGCCGTAGCTGTTGCTTGACTGGCTTGGCATCTGTCTTGACATTTAGGGCGTGCTCAATCACCTCCCTTGGTACCCCAGGCATGTCGGAAGGTTTCCAGGCGAAGATGTCCTTTTTTGCTTGGAGGAAGGTGATGAGCTCGTATTCCTACTTTGGGTCGAGTCCAGTCCTGACTAGAGCAGTCTTGGAGGGGTCGGAAGGGTCCAGGGGATCTTCTTCATGTCAGAGTCCACTGAAATTCCCGATTTTGCTACTTTTTTCGCCGGAACTTGGTTGTCCTCGACTTATATTGTGGCGGCTTGCCAAATGCTGTCGCGTCCGACTGCCGCTTCTTGAGACTGAGCCAACTTGCAGCTCTCTTTGTTGTAGGTGAAGGCTTGCTTGACGTCGCTGCGAAGGGAGAGAACTCTGGCTGGCCTAGGCATCTTGAGCACCATGTAGGTATAGTGCGGTATCGCCATGAATTTGGCAAGTGCCAGCCGTCCGAGTATCACGTGGTACGCAGTCTCAAAGTCGGCGACCTCGAAGCAGATATTTTCTGTGCGGAAGTTATCCCGTGTGCCGAAGGTGACCGGCAAAGTTATTTGCCCGAGGGGTGTTAAAGACAGGCAGGGAATTATCCCGTGGAAGGGCACCATACTCGGCCGCACTTCTAAACGAGGGATCTTCATCTCATCCAGGGTCTTGGTGAAGAGGATGTTGAACGCGCTACCTCCATCTATGAGAACCTTCTTCAACTTGATATTGTTGACGACCGGGTCCAGGACGAGTGGGTAGCGTCCTGGGTTTGAAACCTGATATGGATGGTCTGCGTGATCGAATGTGATGGGCATCTCTGACCAACGCAAATACTAGGGGCCGTCTGCTGTAGAGACCGCGTTGACGTCGTGTGCTGTTAGCTTCTGCTTTCACTTGGACTCATACGCAAATGGCCTCCGAAGATATGGTTGAGCTCGGCCTAGGGATCTTGATAATCGTCGACCGGGCCCTAATCTAGCTTGTCCTTGTCCTTGTCGACGCCAGATGATGAAGCCTACTCGGAAGCAAACTTCTTGAGCATGAAGCAGTCCTTGGCCGTGTGTTTACCCTTGGGATGGAAGGGGCAAGGCCCGTTCATAACCTTCTGGTACTCATTGTTCCTTGGGGGTCGCGACCAAGTCCGCTCCACGTTGGCCACCATGTTTTCCAACTTTCGCTTGTGGCTGCTGGATTTGTTTTGTGACGGCTCGTTGTTGGCTTTAGCCTTTTGGTCCTTCTGCCAAGACTCTTTCTTTTCGTCAAGGGCCTCAGCAACCGCCTCGGCCAAGTCAGCATACTTATTTGCCATATCGAAGAGAGCCCTGACAGAGGTTGGAGGCTTCCGAGTGAATTTTGCAATGAACGGGGCGTCCTTGACTCCCTTGCGGAAGGCGGCGATGATGACCTCGTCCTTGATCATTGGGATCGAGTTGCACTTCTCGGAGAACCTTTTGATGAACTCGTGAAGAGACTCATTCTTCCTCTGGTGCAGCTGATAGAGATCGTGCTCAGAAGACAGCCTCCCGTAAGTCCCCTGAAAATTGGCGATGAACCGTTCCCGGAGTTCTCCCCAAGAACCGATTGACCGCTTTAGGAGCCCTATGAGCCATGTCCTCGCCGAGTCGGCTAGGGCGACCGGGAGGTAGTTAGCCATGGCTTTATGGTCACCTCCAGTAGCTTAGATCGCCAGAGTGTATACAGTGAGCCAGGACTCAGGATTGGTCTTGCCATCGTATTTTTCGATTCCCGTAGGCTTGAAGCCCGACGGCCAGTCGACCTCTTGTAGCTCCTGGGTAAAGGCGGGTACTCCTTCATCTGCGTGAGGGCTCTGGCTCTGGCTGCGGTGGTGGAACCGCTCATGGTGGAGGCCGAAGCGCTCGTACTCGTCCTCCAGTCGGCGGCGCTCGTCGTCTTCGCATTGGCGGCGCCGAGCGTTGATGTCTTGGTGGAGATCGCGTTGCAAACGGACTCGGAGATCTTGGTTGAACCGGCGATTATTCTGGGGATGTCGCATATTGTTGTTGTTTGTGTTGCCGAGAGATGTTTAGCGTGACTCCACATGCAACTGACTTGAGCCAGCCGCCTGGCGTCGTGCTAATGCAGACGAGACTGCTACTGGAGAACCCGACCGGTTAGTCGGTATAAGTGTATCACCTGACTGCTGGTGCTGCTGACATGTGGCAGTTGTAATCATGGGCTTGATTCTTGCTATAGTCGGGGTGGCCTGATGATCAGGCCAAAGCTAGAGTGTGTCTAGCAGGGTTGCAGCGGCCACGACGTTCTGTTGTGGCGTGACGAAGATGTCGTGGTCGCCAACTCTAGTTTGGAGGATTTGTTGCTGAGTGGTTCACCCAGCCCTGCATAGCTTGTCGTTGCGAACCTCGTGCTCAGCCTCCTCCTGTTGCCGCAGTCGGTGGGCCTCCTCTTCTTGCTGCTCTTGTACTCGGTGCACCTCCTGTGGAGGGGTTGAAGCCATGAAGATCTCTTGGGGCAGAAGGAAGCTTGCCAGACTAGTGTCCGAACTAGTGTTCAAACTGTTGTCTGACTTGGAGTCAGAATCTGAATAGTTCATCGGGGTGATGACAACTCTGACCTCCCTAGATCCAATCTAGAACAGCTCTGGGCCATGTCTGAACTGAACCGTAGAGGATCAGGTTTGCCGCATGGGATGTAGATTGTAGATATCCGCGGCGTCGTTGAGTCTGCATGGGAGATTGACAATCTCTCCCCATCCTAGCCTAACTCGGGCCAGCTCAAGGCCGAGTCCGAGCCGAACGTCGAAGGAGAGAGTTGTCCCGAGACCCAGGGAAGTAGAAGATTGCCGCAGCAAATCAATGAGGGTTGCTACAACGTCGTGTGGGCCGACTGGCGTGGAGCCAGCCGGTTCCTCGGTCGATCAGATCTAGTCTTAGTTGACCAAGGTGAGGTTGCCGAGCTGGTCGGCGATGAAGTCGAGGCTCCCGAATGTGATCATGTCTCCAGGGGAGAAATTGGTGCCGTCGACTCTAATTGTCGAATCCATCGAGCTTGTTGAAGTTGATCTCGCCGAAGCCCCTACCTGGCACGCCAACTGTCGATGTTTTACACCAGCAATATGAATATAGGGCTACTCGTCAGATCGAAACTCGGTGGACTGCAAAGGAACACGGGGAGTTTATACTGGTTCAGGCCCTCAATGTGAGGTAATACCCTACGTCCAGTTATGATGTATTCCTTTCAGGATGTATGGTGGTTCTGATGATCTTGTGATGTCTTGCCCTCAAGGGATGCCCTGCCTCCCCTTATATACTGGGGGACAGGGTTACAAAGTAGGAGTCCCAACCGGACTACTGCCAAGGGATCTCCTCTTAGAGATATAACTTGCCCGATTTGGAGTGTATATTCCTTATCATACAAGGCTAAATCTGCCGAGCTCTATCATATCTCTAATTACAAGGCTAGGCCCATCCTCTGTCTGAGTGGCCCATATGCTTGTCATGAGGTACCCAGGGCCCATGGCCTCCATAGCACCGCTACTCCAACTCCCTGATTTTGGTAAGGTTTTCAAACTTGAATGTGATGCAAGTGGAATTAGGATTGGGGGTGTTCTTATTCAAGAGGGTAAGCCTATTGCATACTTTAGTGAGAAGTTGTCAGGGCCTAGTTTGAACTATTCAACCTATGATAAAGAATTATATGCTTTGGTTCGAACATTAGAGACTTGGCAACATTATTTATGGCTGAAGGAATTTATTATACATTCTGATCATGAGTCTCTGAAACATATTATAAGTCAAGCAAAATTGAATAAACAACATGCTAAGTGGGTAGAATTTATTGAATCTTTTCCTTACATCATCAAACATAAGAAAGGGAAAGATAATGTGATTGCTGATGCTTTGTCTAGACGCTATACCATGTTGTCTCAACTTGATTGTCGTATATTTGGGCTTGAATCGATTAAGGGACAATATGAACTTGATGTTGATTTTAAAGACGTGTTCTTGAATTGTAAAGAGGGACATACATGGAATAAATTTCTGCTTAATGATGGATTCTTGTTTAGAGCTAACCGCCTATGCATTCCAGTTGGATCCGTTCGTCTTTTGTTGCTACAGGAGGCCCATGGAGGAGGTTTGATGGGTTATTTTGGCGCTAAGAAGACGGAGGAAGTTTTGGCCACACACTTCTTTTGGCCAAAGATGAGGCGAGAAAGGGAGTGTTTCATGGCTCGCTGCACCACATGTCAAAAAGTTAAGTCTCGTTTGAATCCACATGGTTTATATATGCCTCTTCCTATTCCTTCTATTCCTTAGGCAGACATATCTATGGATTTTGTTTTGGGATTGCTTAGGACAAAGAGGGGGAGGGATAGCATTTTTGTTGTAGTGGGTCGATTTTCTAAGATGGCACACTTTCTTCCTTGTCATAAATGCGATGATGCCGTTCATATTGCTGACCTCTTTTTCAAAGAGATTGTTCGCTTGCATGGTATGCCTTCTACTATTGTTTCAGATCGTGACGCTAAATTCTTGAGTCACTTTTGGCATACACTTTGGAATAAATTGGGTACAAAGCTGCTATTTTCTACAACATGTCACCCACAAATTGATGGATAGACTGAGATCGTGAATAGAACATTGTCTACTATGTTGCGAGCTATTTTGAAGAAGAATTTGAAGATGTGGGAAGAGTGTTTGCCGCATGTTGAATTTTCATACAATTGGGCAGCACACTCCACCACCAAGGTAAGTCCTTTCCAGGTAGTGTATGGATTTAATCCCTGTGCTCCTATTGATCATTTGTCTTTACCTACTACTGAGCGGATACATAATAATGCTAAGCAGTGTGCTGATTTTATTTTGAAAATGCATGAAACAACTAAAGAACATAATGAAAAGATGAATGAAAAGTATAGAATTGCTGGTAGTAAAGGTAGAAAGAAAGTTACTCTTGAACCGGGTGATTTAGTGTGGCTACACTTGAGAAAAGATAGATTTCCAGAGCTTAGAAAATCTAAATTAATGCCTAGGGCTGCTGGTCCTTTTAAAATAATTAAGAAAATTAACGATAATGCATATAAACTTGAGTTGCCTCCCGAGTTTAGGGTTAGTCTCACCTTTAACATTTCAGATTTGAAACAATACTTGGGAGAAAAAGATGAGCTTGAGTCGAGGACAACTCCATTTCAAGAGGGGGAGGATGATGAGGACATCACTCCTTTGGATACTTACAACAATCCTCAAGTTGTTATGCAAGGGCCAATTACTAGAGTTCGGGCACGACAATTGAATCTCTAGGTGAACTCGTTTCTTAGTTCTTCTTTTGGTGACTTTGAGAATAGATTGCTACCTAATAATTTAATTATGATTAGGAACTTTGGAAAGGACCAGGAAGCATTTGGAGAGAGGCTAGGAGGCAGACAAGGCCAGCAAAGGCGTTCAAGTCAAGTTGGAGGCCCAATTCATATCGAGCTCGAGTCCATCTCGGATTCCAGGAGTAGTCCGCACTAAAATCATCGCACAAATTGCATATGAACTCCGTTTTCGACATTCTATATGTACGGAAAGCTAAGGAGATAAGCTTTCTAATGGATTTGGTCCCAAACCAAGATTCCTTATGAGTCAAAAGATATCATTAAAACAAAAGGGTAAACAGAATTTGCTAGGGTGCTGCGTCACCGTCTTTTGTGCTGTTGGGCCTTGTATTGTGTTAGAGTCCATTAGGGATATGTCCAGGGGTCCTTGGCTGACCCTAGACCCTATATATTCAGTAGAAGTCATTGAGTTAGGGTTGGGTTTTGCTTAGATTATTCTACCGTTGCAGTTTCACTGTCTAGATCGGTTTGTGGAACCCCAACTTTGTGTGCTAAACATTCATCTGCAATTCAGGTTGTGTTTTCTTTGTTTTGCAAATTTCTTTGATTGTTTGCAGGAGCAAAACCTTCTTGGTTAGGTCGACTGCGTGAGAGCGTGGCCGATAACGACAAGACGCGTGGGTGTAGCAAGTGCGAGATGACGATCTACTGATCGGAAACCTCAAAACATGAACGTCCACACGTCGCCAAATTGAACCTATCGGAAGGTCAGGCACCTAGTCTCGCACCATCACCTCCTTGGACAAGGAATTATACACTTACGCATGGAAAGTATCGTTGGATTTTTTTCAGGCGTGACAATAGCCAATCGGCTATTGCTCCGTCCGACTGCGGCTTTGTGTGACTAGGCCAACTCGTAGCTCTTCTTGTCACAGGTGAAGGCTTGCTTGATGTCGCTATGTAGGGAGAGGACTCCCACTGGTCCAGGCATCTTGAGCATCATGTAGGTGTAGTGGGGTACAACCATGAGTTTGGCCAGTGTCGGTCGTCCGAGTATGGCATGATAAGCTGTTTCAAAGTCAGTGACCTCGAAGTAGATGTTTTCTGTGCGAAAGTTTTCCCGCATGCCAAAGGTGACCGGCAGGGTGATTTGACCAAGCGGGGTTGAAGACAAGCCGGGGATTTCCCCGTGGAAGGGAGTTGTACTTGGCCGTAACTCAGATCGAGCTATTTTTATCTCGTTGAGCGTCTTGGCAAAGAGGATGTTGAGTGCACTTCCTCCATCATTGAGAACCTTCTTTAGTTTGATGCTTCTGATTACTGGATCTAGGACGAGTGGGTAATGCCCTGGATGTGCCACTCGGTTTGGGTGATCCATGTGGTCAAACATGATTGCCACTTCAGACCACCGTAGGTATTGGGGGCGTTAGTGGAGACTGAGTTTACTTCCCGTGCGGTTAGCTTTTGCTTGCGCTTTGACTCATAAGCTGGCGACCCTCCAAATATATGATTGAGCTCAACCTAGGGATCTTGATAGTCACCGGCTGTGCCCAAGTCTGGCTTTTCCTTGTCTTTCGGCTCGCCAGACGTGGATGTCTGCTCGGTGACAAACTTCTTCAGCATGAAACAATTTTTGACCGCATGTTTCCCTTTTCGATGGAAAGGGCATGGCTTATTCATGACCTTCTGGTAGTTGTTCGTCTTTGGGGCTTGCGGTCAGGTGTGGTCAATAGTGGCCATGATGTCTCCCGACTTGCGCTTGCGGTTCTCACCTTTAGGTGGGGCCGCGTCGTCCATGTCCCGTCGTTCCTTCTGTCTGGTCTCCTTCTTGTCTTCGAGTCCCTCGACAACTACGTCAGCTAAATCAGCATACTTGTTAGCCATGTCAAAGAGAGCTTTGACAGAGTTGGGTGGCTTTCGTGTGATCTTGGCTTCCCTTGCGGAAGGCAGCAATGACCACTTCGTCTTGATCTTGGGGATAGAGTTCCTCTTCTCGAAAAGTGCTTGATGAAGTCCTGGAGAGACTCATTCTTCTTCTGGTGGCACTGGTATAGGTCGTACTCGGATGCCGGCCTTTGAAATGTCCCTTGGAAGTTGTCCACGAAGCACTCGCAGAGTTCCCCCCAAGAGCCAATAGACCCTCTAGAAAGGCCCGTTAACCACGTTCGTGCTAAGTTAGCTAGGGCAATAGGGAGATAATTCGCCATAGCTTTGTGGTCGCCTCCAGCTAGCCGGATTGCCAAGGTGTACACAGTTAACCAAGATTCTGGGTTGGTCTTGCCATCGTACTTCTCTATGCTGGTTGGCTTGAAGCCTGTGGGCCAGTCGACTTGTAGCTCACGCGAGAGCGCTGGAACTCCTTCGTCTGAGTGAGGTATCTGGCTCCAACTACGGCGGTGAAACCACTTGTGGTGGAGGCCGAAATGCTCATGCCCATCTTCAAGTCAGCATCGTTCATCCTCTTCGCGTTCTCAGCGTCGAGCGTTGATATCATGGTGGAGATCTCGTCGTAGTCATTCTCGGACGTCGCGGTTGTCCCGACGCCCGTCATGCTGATACTGCCGTCAGTCATCTGTATGACCTTGTGAGGCGCAGTTAGACTCCGAGTGGCGTTGGTCAGAGCCTGCTGCTCATTGTCGTGCTGTGGTAGATGAGGTTTGTCGATGTTTTACACCGGCAATATGAATATGGGGCTACTCGGCGGATGGAAACTTGGTGGATTGCAAAGGAACACGGAGAAATTTTATACTGGTTCAGGCCCTCAATGCGAGGTAATATCCTACGTCCAGTTGGGATGTATTCCTTTGAGGATTATGGTGGTGGTTCTGATGAACTCTTGATCATCTGCCCTCATGGGGCGCCCTGCCTCCCCTTATATACCGAGGGACAGGGGTACAAGGTAGGAATCCTAGCCGGACACGACCAAGGGATTTCCTTCTTAGAGATACATCTTACCTGACTAGGACTGTATATTCCTTTTTGTACAAGACAAAGTCTGTCGGGTGCTACTATATCTCTAATTATAAGTCTTGGCCCATTCTCTGTCCGAGTGGCCCATATGCTTGTGATGAGGTACCCGGGGCCCATGGCCTCCACAAGGTTGTAGCATCTGAAGTTGTCTTGTTTGATGGGATGAGCGTGTCCTCGGATTGCTAGCGTTGTTGAGATGCTGCAGCTGTTATCATAGCCTTGATCCTAGCTATAGTTGGCGTTGCTTGGTGGTCAGGTCCCAGCTGTAGAGTATTCAGGAGTGTAGCAACGGCCACGACGTTCTCCTGTCGATGTTTTACACCGGCAATAAATATATGGGGCTACTCGGCGGATGGAAACTCGGTGGATTGCAAAGGAACACAAGGAAATTTTATACTGGTTCAGGCCCTCGATGTGAGGTAATACCCTACGTCCAGTTGTGGTGTTATTCCTTTGAGGATTTGTGGTGGTGATTCTGGTGAACCAACTCAACCTGCCCTCATGGGGCGCCCTGCCTCCCCTTATATACTAGGGGACAGGGTTACAAGGTAGGAGTCCCCGTCGGATTACGACTAGGAGATCTCCCCTTAGAGATATAACGCACCCGACTAGGACTGTATATTCCTTTCTATACAAGGCGAAGTCTGCCGAATTTAGCTATATCTCTAATTACAAGGCTAGGCCCATCCTCTATCCGAGTGGCTCATATGCTTGTCATGAGGTACCCGGGGCCCATGGCACCCACAGTAGCCCCCGAGACCTTCATAGTTGAGTCACAGCTGATGCCGAGTGCTCATCCTCCACGGTGAAGTCTTCCCGAGTGCATTGCTCCCGAGTACTCTTTGTCTGAGTGCTGCTTCTCCCGAGTCCTGCTTCATGTCAGCTGGCAGCGAGGCTATGAAGGGCTCGATGTAGATGTTGGAATAGTGTGCGCCGAATAGGCGCACCTATTAGGTGTAGCCCCCGACTTTGTGCTTAATTGTGAAAACAATTAAACATGAAGTCAAAGATCTTTAACCTTGTAGTCTTTCCCGAGTAGATTACTACTGGTACATGAGACTCTTCGGTATCATGTCAACCGGAATATAATTTATAGTCTTGCCGAGCAGGGAACTACTCGTATGTAGGACTCTTCGACTTCATGTCAGTCGGAATGTATGTTTATAGTCTTGCCGAGTAGGATGCTACTCGCATATGGGACTCTTCAGCGTCATGTCAGCTGGAAAGGGGGTGTTTATAGTCTTTCCCGAGTAGTATACTACTCGAAAATCAGACTCATCGGCATCATGTCAGCCGGAATGATTATTTATAGTCTTTCCCAAGTAATATACTACTCGAAAATTAGACTCGTCAGCTTCATGTCAGCTGGAAAAGGTGTTTATAGTCTTTCCCGAGTGGCGTCCCATTCGGAAGTTAGACTCTTCAGCTCGTCAGCTGGAAGAATGTTTATAGTCTTTCCCAAGTAGTGCACTACTCGAAGGTTAGACTCATCCGCGTCATGTCAGCGGGAATGAGAATTTTATAGTCTCTCCCGAGTAGTGAACTACTCGAAAGTTAGACTCATCCGCGTCATGTCAGCGGGAATGAGAATTTTATAGTCTCTCCCGAGTAGTGTACTACTCGAAAGTTAGACTCATCCGCGTCATGTCAGCGGGAATGAGAATTTTATAGTCTCTCCCGAGTAGTGAACTACTCGAAAGTTAGACTCATCCGCGTCATGTCAGCGGGAATGAGAATTTTATAGTCTCTCCCGAGTAGTGAACTACTCGAAAGTTAGACTCATCCGCGTCATGTCAGCGGGAATAATGCTGCTCATGGCAACTGGTGGCCACGCATGTAGGCCGAGTACCACTGTATGAAAAATAAATCCATTACGTGGTTAGGTGTACTCGAGAGAGATACCTGCATCTCCAATTTTAATGAAGACCAGCTTGTGATCCTTGTAAGGATGTATCCTCGAGACCTGGTGGATAAGACAGATACCCAAACATATATGTTTAGCAATAAGGCTCTCATGAAGCATATCTGTTTACCTCATCGGTTCCTGTGGGTAGCACCAGCGCTATAATTTCAACTCAGCCTGCGGGCGGCCCACATGGAGCATGCTACTGTAGGAACTCATATCTTGGTGGCTGCTACCAAATAAGCCGGCCTGAACCAACCTACCCAGCATAGCTCTAGAGAAGTATCATCCATCGCATGTCAGGATGAGTTTTTTGGTGTCGATAACCGCAATCAGCTAGAGAAATCCTTATTCGCAAGCCTTTCCGACTTACGTTCTGGATGCAAACTGGTTGCCACGTGTACCCGAGTAGGTATGTTGCAGGATCTGCTTGCCCTCCTCAGGTGTGACGCAGTGTATGAGAACTCCGGATGCGCTTTGACGATGTAAGTCTTCTCTGACTTGGGAAAAGCCGAACAAGGTACCTGAACCTTGCATTAGCAGAGGGTTCGGCTGGTGACCCTCATGGGGCGTACCCTATCCAACAGAGTTATAGCCAAGCTAGGCACCCGAATCTTGCATTAGCATAGGATTCGGCTGGCGACCCTCATGGGGCGTACCCAACCTGACAGAGTTGCGGCCAAATAAGGTACCCGAACCTAGCATTAGCGTAGGATTCGGCTGGCGACCCTCATGGGGCGTACCCTACTTAGCCGAGTAGTACACAGCCCCGACTGGCGCCGGGGGCCGATTGTTAGCTCCCATGGAGCGTAGTCGGGGAAGATGACGTCCCGACTGGCGCAAGTACTCGGTAAGTAGCCCTCATGGAGCATCCCGAGTGTATTTCGGCAGACTTGTCCAGCCCCCGAGCGTAGGAGATGGGCTCGAAGCCCTGAGTTCCTGTCACGCGTATCCGGAGCTGGGCCTGCAATATAAAAATATCGGATGAGTAGCATCTGATGATGGAAATAATCACCCGAATAAAATGTATTTTACAATGTATGTAAATACGTGTTCTTCCTCTTTTTGATATTAATTTCCTCGAGTAGTTGACCCCTTACGTTTAAGCACTCTGCCCGACTAGTCATAGCCCCCTAGCGTCGGGAGTTGGCTCATGGCTCTTTCCCAGGCACGCGTTTTGGGTGACTTGAGTTCGTCTTACATGGAGCAAAGTTTCACGGATCGAGATTTATGCTACTCGAGTACTTTCGTAATCATTTAAGAGCAAAAACGGAAAAAAGTAAATGCGCAGCTTATACACCTATTAGGTGTAAGCGGCTGTGGCACTAGCAAGGCCGAGTGAGGAGATGTTTATCAGAAAGCGACTTAGCTGTTCGGTATTTGGGAGTGGGGATGCCATCCTCGTGTTTGAGCTTGTGAGCCCCCGAGCATGTCACTTGTTGTTCTGATAATCCTCAGTTGTTGAAGGTCGGAGACGGTTGTGACCGACTGCCACAATGGAGCCGTCTGACCTGCGTTTGCGATTCCCAGCTTTAGTCGGGACCGCGTCGTCGGTGTCGTCCCGCTTCTTCTGTCAGGGTGACTTGTTGTCGTCGAGGGCTTCGGCAACAGCGTGGGCCGAGTCGGCGTACTTGTTTGCCATGTCGAATAGGGCCCTGACAGAGTTGGGAGGCTTCCGCGTGAATTTGTCGATGAACGAGGTGTCTTTGACTCCTTTTCGAAAGGCGGCGATGACGACCTCATCCTTGATGTTCGGGATTGAGTTCCTCTTCTCAGAAAATCTCTTGATGAAGTCACGAAGAGACTCATTCTTCCTTTGACGCAACTGATATAGGTCGTACTCAGAAGATGGCCTCTCGTATGTTCCCTGGAAATTGGTGACGAAACGTTCCCGGAGTTCTCCCCAAGAGCCGATTGATTGCTTGGGAAGTCCTGTTAGCCATGTCCTCGCTGAGTCGGCTAGAGCAACTAGGAGGTAGTTAGCCATGACTTTGTGGTCACCTCCAGCAGCTTGGATTGCCAGAGTGTATGCTGTGAGCCAGGACTCGGGATCGGTCTTGCCGTCGTATTTGTTGATGCCTGTAGGCTTGAAACTTGACGGCCAATCGACTTGTCGTAGCTCCTGAGTGAAGGCCGGTACTCCGTCGTCTTCATGAGGACTCCGACCTCGACTACGGCGGCGAAACCGCTCGTAGTGGAGGCCGAATTGCTCGTTCTCGTCTTCCAGTTGGCGTTGCTCGTCTTCTTCTCGTTTGCGGCGCCGAGCATTAATGTCTTGCTGAAGGTCGCGCCGCAGTCGGTCTCGGAGGTCCTGGTTGTCCCGACGGTCGCTTCGACGTTGCCGGTTGTTGTGGTTGCCGAGTGACGTCTGGCTTGACTCCGCGTGCTGCCGACTAGAGCCGGCCGCTCGACGTCGCTTTGAGGTGGATGAGACTGCCGCTGGGGATGCCGACCGGTTGGTCGGTATGAGGGTATCTCCCGACTGTTGGTGCTGCTGACATGCAGCAGCGGTAAGCATGGCTTTTATCCTTGCGATCGTCGGGGTGGCCTGATGATCAGGCCCAAGCTGGACTGTGTCCAGTAGGGTTGCAGCGGCCACGATGTTCTGTTGGGGAGTAACGAAGACATCGTGGTCGCCGACTCGGGTTTGGAGGATTTGCTGCTGAGCGGTTTGCTCAGCCTTGCGTAGATCGTCGTTGCGGGCGTGCAGGCGTCTTGCTTCTTCCTCCTGTTGTTCTTGCAGTCGGCAGGCCTCCTCCTCTTGTGGCTCGTGTCGTCGGCATGATTCCTGAATAGGAGTAGAGCCTCTGGATGCCATGAAAATTTCTCGTGGCGGAGTGAAGCTTGCCGAGCTGGTATCCGACTTGGAGTCGGAATCCGACTGGGAGTCGTAGTCCGACTGAGAGTCGTAGTCGGAATAGTTGATGGGGGTGATTACCACTCCGACCTCCCTAGATCCGATCTCGAGCGGCTCGAAGCCGTATCCGAGTCGAACTCCAGGGGATCGGGTTTGCCGCGTCGGATGTAGATTGTAGATATCCGCGGCGTCGCCGAGTCCGAACGGGAAGTTGACGATCTCTTCCCTTCTCGGCCCGATCTCGGCTGGCTCAGAACCGAGTCCGAGTCGAACACTGGAAGGAAGAGTTGTCCCTGGACTCGGGCGTATTGGAGATCGCCACAGCATGTCGTCGAAGATTGCCGCAGCGTCATGTGGGCCGACTGGCGCGGAGTCAGCTGGTTCCTCGGCCGGTTGGATCGGGTCCGTGTCGGCCGGGGTGAGATTGCCGATCTGGTCGGCGACGAAGTCAAGGCTTCTGAATGCGATTGTATCTCCGGGGGGGAGTTTGCCGCCGTCGACTTCGGTTGCTGGATCCATCGAGCTTGTAGATGTAGATCGCGCCGAAGCCCCTACCTGGCGCGCCAACTGTCGATGTTTTACACCGGCAATAAATATATGGGGCTACTCGGCGGATGGAAACTCGGTGGATTGCAAAGGAACACAAGGAAATTTTATACTGGTTCAGGCCCTTGATGTGAGGTAATACCCTACGTCCAGTTGTGGTGTTATTCCTTTGAGGATTTGTGGTGGTGATTCTGGTGAACCAACTCAACCTGCCCTCATGGGGCGCCCTGCCTCCCCTTATATACTAGGGGACAGGGTTACAAGGTAGGAGTCCCCGTCGGATTACGACTAGGAGATCTCCCCTTAGAGATATAACGCACCCGACTAGGACTGTATATTCCTTTCTATACAAGGCGAAGTCTGCCGAATTTAGCTATATCTCTAATTACAAGGCTAGGCCCATCCTCTATCCGAGTGGCTCATATGCTTGTCATGAGGTACCCGGGGCCCATGGCACCCACCCTAGTCTGGATGATCTCTTGTGGCGCTGCTCGGCTGGCCTTGTGTAGATCGCGGTTGTGAGCATCGCGCTCAGCCTGTAGGCGTCTATTTTCTTCCTCCTATTGTTCACGCAGTCGGCGAGCTTCCTCCTCCTGCTGATTGTGTAGTCGGCGTGCATCTTGTGTCGGAGTTGATCCCTTTGACGCCATCAAGACTTCTCGTGGTGGAGAAAAGCTCCCTTTGACGCCATAACCCTAACCTCCCTGTATTCGATCTCGAGCAGCTCTAGGCTGTATCTGAGTCGAATTCCAAAGGATTGGTCTTGCCGCATCAGATTTGAGTTGAAGATGGTTGCAGCGTTGCCGAGTCTGAATGAGAGCTTGATGATCTTGTCTCCCCTAGATCCGATCTAGACCGGCTCGGAGCCGGATCCGAGTCGAACACTAGGAAAGAGAGTTGTGCCAGGGCTCATAGATCTTGGGTATTGCCAGAGTAGGTTATTGGAAACTGCCACGGTGTTAAGTAGACCAACTGGCGCTGAGTTGGCTTGGTCCCTAGCCGACCAAGTCGAATCCGAGTCGGATAGGGTGAGATTGCCGAATTTGTCAGTGATGAAGTCGAAGCTCCCAAGGCTGATGGCTTGTCCAAGGATAAAGTTGATGCCGTTGACTCCTGTGGTTGTATCCATTGGGCTCGATGACGATGATCTTGACGATTCCCCTACTTGGCACGGCAACTGTCGATGTTTTGTATCGGCAATATTGATTGTAGGGCTACTCGTCTGACTGAAACTCGATGGACTTCGAAAGACAAGATGGTTTATACTAATTCAGGCCCTCGGGGTGATGTAATACCCTACTTCCAGTTGTGATGTATTGCTTTCACTGTATTCTCTTGCGAGATTCTATTTGCCCTAGGGGACTCCTTGCCTCTCCTTATATACTGAGGAGGCAAGATTATAAGGTAGGAATCCCAATCGGACTCGACCAAAGGATTTCCTTCTAAGAACATAGAGTAATCGGCTAGGACTATATCCCTTTTCTTGTCGTGCAAGGTTACATGAAGCCGAGTTCTACTAAATCCCTAATTACATGAGCCAGACCACCCTCTATCTGAGTGGCCATATTGCCTTCCTTGAGGTACCCGGGGCCCGTGGCCTCCACACCAACCAAGCAAGACTCAATTACAAGGTCTAAGACCCAAAACATATTCGTAATAAAAGAGGTACGTGGATTGTTTCGACGATTCCAAACAGCTCAAAAGGAATTTTGACATGGGACCAAAACCATCTGAAAGTAGACTCATAAGCTCATCCAAGTACTAAGGGCCCCATGAAGCATTCTAGATCAGCGACTAGGTCCATTTGAATTTTGTGTTGTCATGAGGGCCAAATGTGAATCCAAAACGTACAGAACTTTATCTCTTGCCTTATACGGCCCAAAAGCGATGTGGTTGTGTAGGAGAAGAGTAGGATGTAGGTTGGTCCCCAATCAACTTCCTTGATCATCCATGCATTCCGTATGCCGGCTCTCCATTCCTTCACACATGCAAGTACTTCTGCAAATGACAACACACACAATTCATGGTGCAACATCCTTTGATCAAATGTATAGAATTTAAATCTAATATAAATAGCGTGCACATTTAGTTTATTGATGTGAAACATAGGCATGGTCATATCTGAGCCGGTGATGTCCTCATCAAACTGGATCATGGTGATATCCCCGGCTTCCTCCAATTGATCGAGTTCAACTAGTAGGCTTTCATTAGATTTGTCTTCATTGTGGGTCCAGAATCGTAAAGAGCCAAACTCCAACTCGGTCGGCAGCACGGCTTCTGCACCATAGACAAGGAAGAAAAGGGTTTGCCATGTTGCCTGACTATTTGTCGTACGAAGTGACCACAAAGCAAATGGGAGCTCTTGGATCCATCGCCATGCATATGGATGTAGTAGGTCAAACACCCTTGTCTTGATGCCTTAAAGAACAATGCCATTAGCCCGCTCCACCTACAAATTGCTCTGGGGATGTGCCACTGAAACAAAGCAGATTTTGATGCCGAAGTTGTCGCAGCAATCCTTAAAGATGCTGCCTGTGAACTGAGTACCTTTGTTTGTGATGATACGATTAGGGACTCTGAATCTGTAGATTATACTCAGTATGAAATCTATTACCCTAGCCACTGTAATGGTAGCAATGTATCGGCCTCGGGTTTTTAGGTCCGGAACCATCCATGCATAGAATACCAAATCCCTGTATCAGTAGTTTGGCACTTACATGACATCACCGGTACCATTGTAACTTGCGGATAGAGTCTTACAATACTTGTTCATTACAAAAAGGGGTTGCCCACGAAGGGACCCAAATAGCCAAATGTCTTGCTGTAAACTAGCAAATGGTGCAAAGTGTGATAGCAGAAACATAATTGGCGGCGGCCTGCGTTAGTCCACAGGCGCTCGACTAGCAACTTAGGCTTATGGTGTCTCCTCCTCCTCTGGGTTGTGCTCGTACAGTTCTCCCTCGGTATCTAGTCCTAAAAAGGGGGATTAAGTAATGGTGAGTACATAGAGTACTCGCAAGCCACCACTTCAACATGAATTTATGCTCGCAAGGTTCAAGGGAGGCAAGGGTTTAGTTGCACAAAGCCAATTTTCGCAGAAATATTTCACAAAACCTATACCTAGCCATTTTACTAAAATATACTCGCCATTAGTTGGATAATTCAACCCATCATGAAGGATGTGTCCACCTTGCCAAGTCACACCTGGTTCGGCTTACCCTTCTGTCCGATGTTCATTTCCATTTCCACATTCCACCCACATTCCTAACCAAAGTTTTAGAAAATTCTGAGTCTAGTCAAGACTAGTGCAAGTTCCGATGCTCCTTTAACCGTGAGTACGGCTATTTGAATAGTTTAGTTTTACTCACACTACAGTGGATGTACGCTTTACCCGCAATCCGTGGTGCACCCAACACATAAGACTTGCCACGGCCTAGCTTTTTGGATCTCCTAGCATTGTGGCACCCGCTCCAGAGACTATGTGCCCTCATGCACCCCTTGGCACTCCAATCCCACCTTGCCAGTGGCAACACAACACAACACCGTGATCAGAACCGGCCATGACTAGGGTGCTGCCCCACTAGAATACCCTAATCCGCTAGGCCTATGCTCATACGAGAATTGCGGTCGTACTCAGGTCGTTTCCTGCCTATTTTCTTGACTCGGTCCTTAACTGACTAGGGTCGGCGCTAGCCTTTACCAGGAACCACCCATATCAATCCATGCCATCCCGATCAAAAATGGTTTTGCTTCTTAGTTTTGATTTTCACAATCAGTTTCTGTGTCTCTCACTAGCGGCAATTCATGTCTCCGCTCACATAAAATGACATTCATTCCCTACCTAGAACGATTGTCCCCATTGCGACCATTATCATATGTGAAAGAGAAATCTAATTTGCATTACTAAGTAGTGTCAACAAATGACTTCAACATATAATAAGAGTATATGAAATCAAGGTACAGGGCATCAACTCAATAATGGCTTTAAACAGAATTTAGGAACGGAATTTAACATAACATGCGCTTTATTTGTAAATAAAAACAATTTCGCATTAGGAATAATATGCTCAAGGAAGGGGACGTGGTGACTTGCCTTGTTCGGCTACGCAACTTCCTCCTCTGCGTCAAGGGGCTCGTCGTCACAAATGTAGCCTAGTCGAAATGAGTGGAAAGTCAAACTCGCATCCAAACACAAATAAATAAGGAATAAATATAAAGAAAATAGGAAAATACCAAACCAGTGCCATTGGATATATCATAATTTTAGATGAATTTTGGTGAAAGTTTCACTCGATTTGGACTTAGAATGAAGAAGATATGGGCTTTCAAAGATTCAAATTTGAAATAAATCAAACTAAAAATAAATGTTACTGTTGGCCTATTTAATTTATTGTATTTATTATTTTCCTCAAAGAAAAGCTTTTCTCTCTCTGGTGCATGGGGCCCACTAGTCAGGGACTTAGGGAAACCCAAAGTATACCCACAGAGCCACTGACATGTAGGACCCAAAGCCTGACAGCTTGGGGGTTTAACCCACTTGGGTTGGGGGAGGGCCCACCTGTCAAACAGATAACCAAATGTTTTTCTCTTCTTTTTAACAGGGGGGTTAATATGGGCGGGCCCACATATCTGCGCCGGGAGGGGATTAATTAATCCCCTCTCCGCCGTTTTCCTCGCCCCGCTCTGCTTGGCGCGGCAGAGCGGGCTCCGAGCGGCGGCACGAGGTGCCGGCGGCGGCCTGGAGTGGCAAGGGTGGGGGGGAGAGAAGCGTCGGGCGGCGGCACCGGTAGAAGGGAGCGAGGCTCACCAGCGCGCACAGGAAGGCAGCGCACCAAGCGCGGGAGATCTTGGCGATTCGGCGGCGGTGAGCGTCGTTGATGGCGTTCCCTCGCTCGGGGGCTGAAGGTGGTGTGGGGAGGGGGAAACTGGGGGTGGGGGGTGAGTTCTGTGATGTGGAGGGGGGGGGAATTGAATGGGGGTCTCCTTTTTGTAGGCGCGGCGGCGGTAATGGAGTGGAGGCAGGCGGTGGTATGTGCGCATGGCTGGGGTGGGCAGAGCGCGTGCGCACGGGTAGGGGGGCGAGGACGCAGTGGGCGGCGGAGCTGTGGCTGGCAGCCAGTGGAGCACAGGGGGGTACAGAGAGGGCTTTGGACCGGTGGTCCGAAGTGGGAGACGGCGGGGCGACGGCTTGTGCCCCCTGGTCCAAGGGCGGCCACGAGGCACAGTGGCGGCAGGCGGTGGTGCAGGAGCCGCCGCGTCTAGCTGCGTGTGGGGGAAGGCGTAGGGGCAGTGAGGGGCGTTGGCGGTGGTACCATGACGGGGCTCCACTGGCGGGGCGGTTAGGGAGAGAGTACGTGCATCAGCGGCGGGTCAGATGGCGGCAGGCGGCGGCGGGTGATGGATTTCGGAAGGTGGCGGGTCAGACGGTCCTCGCGTGGGAGCGGCACTGCGTGGTCCAAGCAGGGGCACGCTGCGGAGGCACGTCCCGAGCGAGGGAAAGAGAGAGAGAGAGGGGGTGAGAGAGAGGCGAGCACGGGGAGGAGATGGCCGCGCGGTTGGGGGCGCACGACCGTCCACGGTGGGTTTTTTTACTGTTACTAATTTAATTTTTTTAATTTATAAAACTAATTTTTGATTTGGTTTTTTTCAGAAATAGCCTCTTGCACCGTGGGCCATGGCGGTATTTAAAAACCGTCGTGGCCCAGGGCGGCGAATGGCCTCCCCGTCAGGCAGGGCTCACGACGCGGGCTGCCGTTAGCCGGGGGGGGGGGGGGCCACGTGGCGTTGCCGCCCTGGGATCGGCGACGAATGCCTCCAGGGGCCGAATGCATAGCGAACGGACCGTCCGCACAGGGATCGGACCGTCTGAATCCCCGAATCGGACCGTTGCCCGCTGGATTGGACCGTCCGCTTAGGTATCGGATCGTCCGATCGGACCGTTGCCCCTCGAATCGGACCGTTGATTGGACTGACCATTGCCCAAGATCAGACCATCCGCCCAGGGATCGGGCCATCGGAATGCACACGATCGGACCGTTGCCCCCGGATTGGACCGTTGATCGGACTGACCGTTGCCCCAGATCGGACCGTCCGTCTAGGGATCGGACCGTCCGAATACCCCCGATCGGACCGTTGCCCCCTCCCGATCGGACCATTGCCCAGCTCAGGCCTTGGTCCCTAGAGCCATTTGCAAATTACCAAATTTAAAATTTTTGTTGCTAATTTTTAACCCCAAAAATGTACGTACTGAATGATTTTTAATTCGACATTGGAAGACGATATATTGTATTATTCGTCATCCACTCGGTCGATACTTAACGCAGTGCACTATAATAGCATAGTGATATTAGCTAGATGCGAGCCGTTCGCATTACGGCATGATGAATGCGACACCCATAGTACGAAATACAACAAGGGATACTACATTGTTAGCAGTACAATGTATCCGCTCGTTCTACTCACCGGTTCCTAGAAAAGCGGGCGATTCGTTCATGGTACGATCTAGACAGGCTGTAGTCGGCTGGTGATTCTGGTTGCATGTTCCAGTGCTGTGATAGATATGACGGCGTGAAATTGTCAATCCATTATCTGAATTGACACCTCCTTGGAGGATCTTGTGGGACGAGTTTGGTTAGTAAATTTGTCACGTTTGGTGAAGGTAAACTATCTGCAGGAAGTAAGGTGCGGCTTGAACTTAACATCAATATCGTTGTCAAGAATATTTGGACAAACAAAGCTTCTGCGTCGCAGAGTTCCTGGCCTTCTCGACCTGATGACCTGGCAACGATCATCACAAGCACACATTGGACGGTCCTCCCATCATGGTAGTCCAAGAGGTCGATTTCTCCAGTCTGCCCCTTCTAGCTCTAGATGTTGTTCATGCTCCGCCCTCCTGGCCATGTATTGCGCCATGCTTTCGTCTAACGGGAGGTAGTCATATTCCGGGTTGCCGTTGTCAATCCACTCGATGAAGCCGCAATATCTTCCCTCAGTCTGTTAAGGTAAATATCCTGGTATAAGAGTCGTGGGCGTAAAAACGAATATGATAAAGACTTGACTGAAACACGTACCTGGGGACTCTGGTGCACGCCACCGAGTATCTCCAGCGTAAGTTCTCCTCCTGATGAGATACGCGTAGCCGGCAACGGTCACCACAAAGGCATATCGAGTGTTCAGCCCAAGGTGGCAGTACCGCAAAGCGAAAACCTAAATATCGCCAGTTGCAATCCTCCACGAAAAGAGGTGTAGGAGACATTGTTCGATGCTGCTACAAGAAGAAAGGAAACTAGTGAGGCAGGTAGTGGCCGTAGTTCATAAACGGTGCGAAGTTTGATAATAACCCGAGGGCCTGGGTGACAGGCCCTCTGCTACCCCTATGATGGTGCTTTTATATAGGTTGTCGTGCATCTATTTCCCTATGAGACGTATAGGTCAAAATATAAGGGGACATGCATATGCAAAAGCGGTGAAGTGGCCGACCATGTATTCAGAATGCCCGTGATGACGCATGACTAAAGCGACGCGCCGAAAGCCTCACTTGTCGCAATGTGGCGCACGCGCGTCTATATTATGCAAGTAAAGGTGGTCCGTACTCGCGCATGGTAATGCGCCGAAAAGTGGTTTGTCCTTTTAAAAATGGTAACAGACCAGGAATGGAATACCGTTGTAAATATTTTGTGAAAGGTCAGATCTGAAGGGTGGGATCGAGCCTAGAGGGGGTGAATATGGACATGACAAAGTTTAAACAAGTTATGTGAGACCTATAAATAAATAAATACAACAATAGCCCCTAGGTCATACGCCTCCTCGTCCTCCTAGGCTGCGCTCGCACGTGCCCGCGCGAGTACGTCAGGACGGTCCGCCGGTACCCCCACGGGTGCTCGGAAACGCCTGAGCAGCAAGGGAAGCACCGGCCCCCCCCCGGGGGTCCCCGTGCGGCTGTGTGTGCGGTGCACCTCCGAGCTGTGACGACCCGATCACGTCTGCTGAACCGGAACGAGGTTGTCCTCGGTAGAGATCCAAGCAGAGGTGCTTGGGGCAGATCCCGCCCAAGTCCCCCCAAGTGGTGGTGAGATAAGCCTTCCGCGTGGGTCTGGTAAAGAAAGTTCGCGTCAGCCGAATGAAAAAGTGCAGTTAGTTTTATGGAGAATAGGTTCAAACCTGGCATACCTGACAATCCTCGCCCAATCGTGGAGGCTGCTGACCTCGATCCTCCCGGCAGTACCGAGAAGGACCTGCTCCCCATGGTATTGGAAGTTTGACCAGATGTCGCAGGTACTGATGTTTTGTGTTTACCTAGAGCCACTGTTGACGTAACTGGCCCCTGCAGAACCTGCCGCTCCTGCCGATTGTCCCCTTCACCCATGGGACCCTCGCATATGTATGGTGCATCGTGGGTGGCTGTATATCGGAACGGCGACAAGTCAGAGCATGGACGACCGAGCGCATCGTGTTGCACATCTGGCCGAACGTGATCGTCTGCTCCTGCTACGTGAGAGGGATGCAGCCTCGAGGCGCTGCCCCACGCAGTAGGCCGAGCTCCGTGTGGACCTGCCTAGCCAATCGTCCACCTGTTCAGCAGGACATGCGTGGTTAGTTGCGCGTGGTAACTACCATTGAAAATAGTATGAAAACCATTGACTCACCAAACACGCGGAAGTAGTCCTGGTCCGCGTGTGTCGGGTATGCGTCTCGCACCCCGCGACGTGCGCCAGTGGAGCCTCGGGAGTGAACGTCACCCGTAGTCTGGTACGGGCCTGGTACCAGAAAGGTACTGCTCGTACCTGCGGCTGTGTAGGGGTGCATCTTCCGTGAATACGTCCTCCGTGGCTATGAGCCAGTTCGTTGATGTACTCGATGACGGTGGTCTCCACAACTTACTGCGGCCTGGCCACGCCGATTTAACCTGCAGAGCACAACCGGTGACACACATGCATAACAATACGGAATATTCATTTCCACATATACCTGTGAACGTGTTGTGGTACGCCCGGGCGTTGTGGATGCCGAAGGTTCTGTTGCATACCGAACTGCCGCATCACACGCTGCAGGAGTGCGGCTCGACAGAAATGTCGAACAGCATCGGCGTCATCGTCAGCCAGTACGGCCTGGTCCCCTGGTGGCAGAGGGACGACAGCCCAGCGGCGCACGCGCGTCTCACTGCCTCGGCGCTGTACAGCTCCCAGACAACGTCGTCGTCCATGATCCTGTCGAACTCCATGACGAAGTCTGGGTATGACTTCTGCACCTGCACGTGAGTGTACCGATGCTACAAACAAGAAAAGAGTTCTCGTTAGTCCAAGTAACATTAAAAACCAAGGCGGTTCTAACACCGAACATACCCTCACGACGACACACAACCCGTCCCCATCGTCGTGATAGTCCTCCGGTGGGACATCCACGTACAGGTGACTCGTACGGACTGTGGTCCACCACGGGGCGGCCGATCACGAACCGCTCTGCGCCCAGAGCTGTAGGAGGAGTGGACAACCCGTGAAGACGCTTCTAGATCAGTCTTCCTGCAGCCGTTGCACAGACCATTGTACGTGGCGGCAAGGACTGCCGATCCCCAACTGTATTGTGGGAACAGCACACCGTCCTCGGCGTCAGCTATCTCCCTCGTGTAAGGGATCAAGCCCCTGTCGACTGCGTGGCTGTGCGAGTTGGTGAACATCAACCCACCGAACAGCCACAACAGGTAAGCCTCCAGGCTCCTCTGCAGTGAGTACGCAGTCGGCCTCCGGGTCTAGCTGATCAAGACTGCAGTAACATATAAAGGAAGTTAACACTATAATTCTAGTAAACGGACTGAAGGATGAACATAAAACAACAAGAAATCATTCTTACGTGTAGCTCAGTACCCAAGCTTGAGGGGGGCCGCATGCGTGTACGGGGAGATCTCGCCGACGAGGGAAGCCGGAGCATGGTGAACCGGGGCGAACCGCTGCAAGATGTCGTCTCACCACGCCTGGAGCCCGTCAACTGGGCCACCGCATCACCGGCTAGAGGCAGCTAAGGAGGAAGGCTAACGTCCTGTAGCGTGGGGGCATCTCACCGCATAGGAGGTGGGAAGGTGTGCGTCTCTGGTCTCCACCGGTCCACAAGAGTTTGTGATCAGCGACCGGTCGATACCGTCCCACTTCTTCGCTGGGTCATTCGGGTTTTTCCACTGCGGCTACTACAGCCTACAGCTACACAGCGGCGAAGGCCTGCCTGCCGCAACCTGACAATCAAAACAAAGCAAGTTAGTAAGTTGACATATACAGCTTCATAGTACAACGTTCGTACGTACCTACTCGTGAACCTGTCGTCCACGGGAAGGAGTCGCCTAGAAGGTCAAGGACGTAAGGTACTGAGCTCGAGGTTCTGCACCACCGAGAGAACAACCGATGGGACTGATCGTGGCGTGATCCAGCAACTCAGGCATCTGGTAGTCCATACCTACAAGGAAAAAGAAGCGGAATGGATTAGCTCAATTGAACATAGTGCATTACAGTCAAAAAATTAATAGACAGCAAAGTAACTTTAAAAGGTCCACACTAAAACGAAAATCAGATAGCAATACATGCATATTAGTACACATTACAGGGACATTACATCAGCAACCAGGGGCTATACTACACAACATAACCCGAAGGTTGTCACGCCCAGAAATTCACTAGAATTTCCAAAGCTAATTTGTGCAGTAAATCCTCGTCCAGGAATCAGCTGAGGTACACAAATCGACAATTTGATAAACATAACCAAATACGAAATAACGATAAATACTTACAACAGAGGCACTTAGTCCTCACACAGAAGAAAAATAGCAGCGGAACAGCAACTAGCGTAGCTTCAGCTCCAAGCCACAGGCAGCTCAACTGGGGTATAAGCCAAACACCATCTTCTCCTCCTCGCAAGGCTTCACTCTAAAGATTGCAATAATGCAAGACTGAGTACCACCCACCGTACTCAACAAGCCACACTAGGGAATGCAATGTAATGCAACAGGATACCAAAGCAAAGGCATAATATAGCTTATTTGCGTAAAACAGCATTTAAAATCATTAAAAACAGTATAGTTTAATTATTAATCAGTATTGAATCAACCACTGAACAACGCTCCAACGCAGTTCAGGCCCAAACCAAAACTCCTCCAACCAGGAGCTATCCATATTCCATCATTTATTTTTATTAATGAGTAGTGTGGGACTAATCACAGAAACATTGCTAGGCTCGCCCTTAACCGTGGGCACGGCTATTCGAATAGTTTTACTCTAGCCAGAGATGTACCAATTTGCCTACAAGACATAACTCCACAACACATCACTGTGCCCCTCGATACCACCACGGTACCTCAACACATCAATGTGCGCCTAAGTACCACCACGGTACCTTGGAAAGGAATTGTGATAGGATCATTCATGTAACTCGCACAATAGGAGAGCCTCCCGCCGAACCTCCGGTCTTTGGTAGGGGTGATCAATGCCCTCCCCGCAAGACGGTCCGACGCCCGAAGCTTGGCCTTATTGTCACTGCCATGTGTGGACTTATACCAACCACAAACACGCCCTGGAGCCTCCTATTGAACTCGGCACACTTCAAACTCCTGCTAGCCCATACTAGCTTGTGGTTAGCACGAGTGTTGCTTTGCAACAAGTAGTCCGCGAACCGGTCCTTAATTGTCATGAGCACCGCTAGCAACAAACACAACCCTGGTGCTCACAACCCACCATTCAGTCAAGTTTTAGTTGATATAGTTAATTAATCAACCACGACCAAGCGTCGTGGTAATACAGCCAGTATTCATTAATTAATCGAATGAATGAATAATTTCCCACATATAATGATACTATAGTTTCTAGGCATGGCTAAGCAACTCCTAAATAATCTAGCTAGACCATTAAATAGTCATCTAGCTAGTCAGTATTATTCACCCAAGGTATCAAGGTATAGATAGCAATAACCAAAATGGCCATAAATATCAAGGAATATTGGCTATTAAATAATTACCCGTAATAATGTCATTCTAAAGCATTTTATGCAATAACTTTAAAATAAAATAGCTTTCGCAAACGGGATCAACATGCTCAAGGAAATTGTCGTGTGACTTGCCTTGCAATCGCAAAAGTCTTCAATTAATCTTCCGAACTCTTCCGTAGACTCCGCGATCTTCCGAAACGGCAATATACGTAACTACACGTAAAACAATAACAAACCCTAAGAAACTCCAATAAACAATACATAAAATATATAAACAAGTAAATTATGATTTTAGATGAATTTAGAAAGAAGAACGGGTCGGTTCGGACTTCCAACGAAAAAGATACGACTTCCGGAATATTGAATTTAGAGTAAATCCGAAAAGAATTGAAAAGGAATATTCTCTAGAATATTCACTGGATTTTCGGATTAGAATAATTATTTTAGATAAATGCTGACAATGTGGGGTCCACACATAGCAGAGAGACACTGCCGATGGGGCCACATGTCGGGGTCAAAGGGGGCTGCGCCCAGCCATGGCGCGACGGCGGCTCGGCCGCAAGGACGGAGGACGGACAACGCCAAGGGAAAACCAAGGCAGGGGAGGTCAGGAGACGATGACACCGGGTGGCAGAAAAGACGGCCTGAAGGCGGTGCGGCGGACCGGCGATGGAGCAGCGACCCAGGCGACGCGACGGCGGACGGCCAGGAGGGAGCGGGCGACGGCCGGCACGACGACAGCGGGGGACGTAGCGGCGCTTGGCGAAAAACGACGAGGAGCAGGAGGCAGAGGCGACGAGGGGAGGTGCCGTTGGGGCAACACGGCCGGAGAGGAGGCTTAGATGCCGGCGACGACGAGGCAAAGGTGGGTGCGGCGAGATGGCCTTGCCGCTGGCGTGGCGACCAACCGGCAGCGCACAGCAACCAGATGAGGACGCGACGGGCGTCGCTGTAAACGGCGGCGACGATGCCGGGCGGGAAGCAGAAGCGGTGCGAGGCAGACGGCGAGGCGGCGGACTCCAAGCGATGGCGGCAGCAGATGGGGGAAGACAGAGGGCGGCAAAGGCAGCGACGTCGGCACTGGAGAGAACGGCGCACAGGCGATAGACGACGACGACGACTACCTAGCAATGGCGACGACGAATAGGAGGCAGAGGAGGATGGGCGACGATGCCGATTGGAAAAAAAACGATGGCAGCGATGAATCAAAGAAGGACGGCTTCAGTCCGAATGCTCACCGGCGACGGGAGGAGGCGGCGTCCTAGGTAGCCGGCGGGCGGCAGAGACGAAGACGGCGACAGCAGGTCTGGAGTTCACCAGCGGCGGGGATCGAAGACGACGACGACGGCGACAACAGGCAGAAGAGGAGGAGGGAGGCGGCTACGAGGATGCTCACCGTGAAGAGACGACGGCGATGACGGCTTGGGGCCTCCCAGCGACGGCCGGCGTCGGAGGGGACAGCGACGGTGGCGGATGAGAAACAGGGGCGGCTCCGCAGGCGACGGCGCTAGGAGCGGAAGAGGCAGTGGCTCCGGCGGAGGCAGCAGAGGCAGGGCAGCGACGGCTGGGAGCAGCGCAGGGCGCCAGCGCGGTGGCAGGTGTAGACGGCGGCGCGGCACGACGGGGTGGCGGCGGCGCTCTGCCTCGGGGCGGCGGCAGCCTGGCGGTGTGGAGAGGAGCAGAGCCGGCTAGGGCACAGGGCTGGCGGCGGTACATATATAGGGGCGGCAGCGGGTTCGGCGGTGGCCGCGGCGGGCCAAGGGAGCGGCGGTGGTAGGCCGAGCGCAGGCCGGGCCTGGAGGAGCTCGGCCGAGGAGGGGCTTGGCCCGGGCGGCTCGGGGTTGGAGCAGGCCGGCTCGGGCTGGACGTAGAGAGAGACAGAGGAAGGAGACGAGAAGAAAGAGGAGGCAAGGAGCAAGAAGGTAAACAGGGAAAAGGGAAAAAGGATAAAGGATAAAGGGAAAAAGGAGCGGGGTTTTCTAGACTATTTTTGGAACTCGGGATTAACGAGACATTTTCAGAATCGGAATATTTATTTAGAATAGAGGAGACCAAGGGGTTTAAGGGAATATCTGGGATTTCTCTCAAAGGGAAATATAAATATTTCGAATACAAAGGATCTCGGATTGGGAGTCCAAAAGAGTTCTAGAGTTTCAAAAATGAATAAATCCGGTAACTCCGAATTTAGGTTTTCAAGGCGACTTTAGGGTTCTAGGAACGACACAAAACCCTAGAAGAAAAGGGAGTCAGAGTTCACGATGAACGGGGAGACTTCAAAGGACTGAATTAGGAACGACCCGAACAGGGAAAAGGAAAAGGAATTTATTTATATTTATTTAATTACTTTAGTGATCTTTATAGCATTAAAATTAATTCTATAGCTCCGAAAAATCCGAGAAAATTTCAGAGAGTTTATTAAATCACGGGGAATTTACCAGAAGTAAATGCCACCACGAAACACTAAGAATTTATTATTGTAAATACTCAAATGCTTAAAATACTCCGACAAAACCCCTGGAATATAAAAGCATCCAAGTATTTATTTTAAAATTTAACCTTGGGATTTTTAATATTGGAAATTTCAAAATTTTATTCAAACTCTTTTCTCAAACAAAGATTTTCTAGTGTATTCTTGTATTTCCATTTACCTGCGATAATTTTTTAATTATGACGATTTTCAGGGCGTTACAAAGGTGCACGAGGACGCCTGCGATGACGCTGCCTATCAGTGGTGCCTTTCCCAGTTGGCCGCCTTCCATCGGCGCCTGATCCTTCCATAGGAACTTCCGCTGCACTTGGGGCCTCGGCGTCTTTCGTGCACTTCTTGTAGGTATGTCCCTCCTCTCCACACGTACTGCAACGTTGAGCGCTAACGCCGGCCTCGGATTCGTCCATATCATTGCGAATCCTCCGTGTCCGACGGCGGCCTGCCTTGTTCCTTCCCTTCGTCGGGTCAGGGATGTAATAAACTGGACTTGTGTCTTCAGTGAAAGTGCCGACGATGCCGAAACCAAAGATCTCGGTACTCCATGTATGCATGATTGCTTCCTTTCTAAAGTACGGGGACACATATTGGCGTTCATCAATGCCGCACTCCCCGCAAGCGGCAATGACATGAGAACAGGGCTTGTGGTACAAGCTTGGTTTCTGGCAGGAGCACTTGCATGTCCCATCTTCCTTTAGGACACACTCTTGCAAAGGTTTCCTTGCGAATATGCCACGCCTGGACCTGTCGGCACACAATATCTCAAATCTATGCTCTCGTGTGCCCTGCACTCGGACTCGGTGCTCTCTTGCCTTCTTGCATTTCTCCTCAAGGTACTCTGTCATTTTGGTGCCGAACCAAAGGTTTCCATCGGCCATAGATGGGCCATTCTGTCTACACCTGTCATGGAAGTACGTCTGTGTTCCATGTAGGATGAACTCCACGATGGCAACAAGGAGGAGTTGCCTCACACCACGCATGACCTAGTTGTAGACCTCTGCAAGGTTCGTGGTCATTATGTCGTACCTTGCTCCACCTTCATCGTACAGCAATGCCCATTTCTCCTTCGGCTCGTGCTCGATCCACTGCGAAAATCTGCTAACCGAGGAACCGGGCCTCCTTCTGAATGTACCGTCATCGGTGGGAAGTGCACCTAGAGCTTCAGGGCCGTCAACACCTCTAGCTGCGGGTCTTGCAGAACTCTCGCCTCTATGTTTGGCTGTCAGCTCATCAAGTCTCCTCCACAGCTCATTGAACTTCTTCTGTTGATTCTGGGCGCACAAACGTTTGAACATGGCCATCAGCTCCTTATTTCTGAACTGCTTATAAAAGTTTGCGCCCATGTGACGCATGCACCATCTGCTCTTTACATTTTCCCACACCGGAGGGTATCCCTTGTCTGCGCAGCCGTTTCGCAGCTCCTCAATTGCACGCAGCATCCCTGGATGACGGTCATGTATGAGACATACATCTGGCCTCATCCCCACCACCTTTTCCTTAACCAGCTTCAGAAACCAATACCAACTCTCTGTGTTCTCGCTCTCGACGAAGGCAAAGGCCACGTGCAACACTTGGTTGTTCCCGTCTACTCCGATTGCCGTCAACATTTGCCCTCTGTATTTTCCAGTTAGGAACGTGCCGTCGATGCAGAGAATGGGCCTGCAATGAAGAAATGCAAACATGCACGCCTGCAGAGAGAGGAAGGCCCACTGAAGGACGCTCTGCCCAGGATTTGCTAATGATGGGAAACTTTTGATTTCGGAGTAGCTGCCAGGATTCCTCGCACAGATGGTTTCCAGTAGACGAGGCAAATTATTGTACGAAGCTTCAAAACTGCCAAATCTCCTTTCAATTATCTTCTGCTTGGCTCTCCATGCCTTGGCATATGTAATGGTGTACTTGTACTTCTCCTCGATGCGCCTGATAATTGACTTGGGCTCGAACCGGAGGTTCTCCACAACAGCATAATATATCTCTAAAGCGATGAATGCAGATGATATGTTCCTGTGGTACTTCTGAACACCCGGAAGATGGCAGTTGTGCTCCGTCACGATTGACACGGACCAACAGTCGTCATATTTCTTCCTGGATGCGTACATCCTCCATGGACATCTATCGCTTGAACTTGCACATTTCACTTCGTACACTGATCTGGTGGACTTTGATACCCAGAACTCCCTCCCAAGTGACACGGCCCACATCTTCATAGCCTCTGTCAACTGTGCTTTTTCGGCGTATCTAGCGTCTTGCACCACTTCATTCAGCCGATACTCCCATGCCATGGTGTGCCCCTCTGAGACAACGAGTCCGGAGAAGTCCTCGTTGTCCCATTCTGCCGGGTATACATCGTCCTCCGAAGAATCATCATCCTCCATATGCTCAGGTTCTGAGTCTTCAATTTCCATCTCCTATACTAGACCTGGGTGTCTCTCCCCTTCATCTGCAAACCCCCCCGGTCCCATGTCTTCTTGGCCTCCTTCCTGTCCGGCACTCTCGTCTTCTGCCTCATTTTGCTCCCCTGTTTCATCGGGCCCTTCCGCTGTACTTGGACCAGCCTGATCAATGCTGACCCTGTCATGCACTACCACTAGGATGCTCGGTGCCCATCCTCGCTGCAGTGCACTCTCCACAAAAAATACCCAGCTGGCCATCGAATCTATTGGCATCAATTCCCAACAAAAACCTTCCACAGCCCAGCTAACCAGTGCATACACCATAATTGCATTTACTTCAGGATGTACTCCGAATCCCCTCATTAACCAATTGTAAACTCCAGGAAAACTTCTCTCAGCTGGAGCTATAATTCGCTTTTGTGCTACGTTGAACTCCAATAAATCTACCCCATATTGTCCTTCTCTGACATTTCCTTCACCGTGATATATCGCGAATACAACTCTATTTGCCATTTCTGTTGACAAAAAAGATTTTCACTACAGTTATTACTCTGTACTAATCAATATTCATTCCATAAAAAGGCTATAGGTATGAGTCAAACCATTACCGTTTCTACATTTTACAAACTAACCCAACGGCGCTAATAAAGTTATACGCTAGGTTTATCTAACGTGTCGAAATGACGTATACCAACGATGGCCATGGCGGAGCATATTTATTTCTAAAATATCTACAATTTACTACCTGTCCGCTATGTTCTTCTAGTACGGTCAAATAAATTTAACACTAACGATGGTTATGCCAAACCGTTAATATTTTCATACTATGTCGGGTATTACACTACGCATCTAGTACTAATTAACACTTGTCTAAAAAATTGACTACATAACAGGAGGAGAGAAAAAAATACCTGGATTCGGCTCAAAAATCCGTGAGGGCTTCGCCGCTGTACTGCTCCTCCTTTGCCTCAGCTCTATTGGACGAACGCTGGAGGCGGAAGGGGGAAATGACGCGCCGGCGAGTGCGCGAAGGGATTTTATAGGGGAGGGCTAAAAACCACCGTCCCCCAGGGCGGCGATTGGGCTAAAAACCGCCCTGGGGGACGGCGGTGAATGCCTGCATTCGCCGCCGTCCCCCAGGGCAGCAACGCCACGTGGCCCCCCCGGCTAACAGCGGCCCGCGCCATGAGCCCCGCCTGACGGGGAGGCCATGAGCCGCCCTGGGCCACGGCGGTTTTTAAATACCGCCGTGGCCCACGGTGGCAAGAGGCTATTTCTGCAAAAAAACCAAATCAAAAATTAGTTTTGTAAATTAAAAAAATTAAATTAGTAACAGTAAAAATTCTCCACGGTGCTATGGCGCCGGCCTATGGGGGGCCCGGCTCTACAGTTGTGGGGCAAACATGCGCGCTTGCGGCGTGGGGTGGCCACACTTGGCAGGTGGGGCCAAGCTAGCAGGGAGGCTAGCTAGGCCACTCGGCCCAGCGGCAGAAGGGTGAGGGAGTGAGAGGGGGGAGAGGAACTGGGCCGGCCCACTAGGAGGGTTCAGGGAAGGATTAGCTTTCTTTTTTCTTTGTTTTTTTGAAGATAAGAGAAGGAAAGGCTAGCTAAAATTGCATAATATTTTTATACATAAATACTTTTTGGATTTTTAGGTTTAATAAATCACCCTAGTGTGAGTCTTTTGACGAAATAAACTCGTATTTAACTTTTGGCATAGGTATAAAACAAAATTAAATTCCAGAAGATTCAGCATGATGCAACTTTTGAAAAAGTTTTTTGTGGAGGCCATGGGCCACGGGACCTCATCACAAACATATGGGCCACTCGGATAGAGGATGGGCCTAGCCTTGTAATTAGAGATATGATAGAACCCGGCAGACTTTGCCTTGTACGATAAGGAATATATAGTCCTAATCGGGTAGGTTATATTTCTAAGAAGAGATTCCTTGGCTGGAATCTGGCTGGGACTCATACTTTGTATCCCTGTTCCCCAGTATATAAGGGGAGGCAGGGCGCCCCCTGAGGGCATAAGCTCATAGAAGCAAACACACATCCTCAAATGAATACACCACAACTGGACATAGGGTATTACCTCTCATCGAGGGTCTGAACCAGTATAAAATCTCTCCATGTTCCTTTGCAATCCACCGAGTTTCGATCTGACGAGTAGCGCTATATTCATATTGCCGGTGTAAAACATCGACAGTTGGCGCGCCAGGTAGGGGCTTCAGCGAGATCTACATTTACAAGCTCGATGGATTCGACAACCGGAGTCGATGGCAGCAAATTCTCCCCCGGAGATACAATCTCATTCGGAAGCCTCGACTTCGTCGCCGGTATGTTAGGCAATCTCACCTTGGGCGACGCAGACTTGATCCAATCGGCCGAGTAACCAGCCGACTCCGCGCCAGTCAGCCCACAAGATGCTACAGCCACCCTCTTCGAATTGCTACGGTGATCTACCACCTATCTGTGTCTCGGGACAACTCTCTCCTTTGGCGTCCGACTCGCGCTTGGCCTCGAGCCGGCCCGGGTCGAGCTAGGAGGGGGAGAGATCATCAATCTCCTCGTAGACTCGGTGATGCCGTGGATCTACATCCCACACGGCAGACCCGATCCTCTACGCTTCAATTTGGACATGGCCCAGAGCCGTTCCAGATTGGATCTAGAGAGGTCGGAGTTGTCCTTACTCTGATTAACTACTCGGATTCCGACTCCAAGTCGGACAACGGTTCAAACACCAGTTCAGACACCAGCCTAGCGAGTTTCCTTCTGCCTTGAGAGATCTTCATGGCTTCAACCCCTCCACCGGAGGTGCGCCGACTACAAGAGGAGCAACAAGAGGAGGCACGCCGACTATGGCAATAAGAGGAGGCCGATTGCGAGGCTCGCAACAACGAGCTACGTAGGGCTGGGCGAACTGCTCAGCAACAGATCCTCCAGACCAAAGTTGGCGACCACGATGACTTCGTCACGCCACAACAGAACGTCGTGGCCGCTGCAACCTTGCTAGACACACTCTAGCTCGGACCTGATCACCGGGCCACCCCGACAATAGCCAAGATTAAGGTGATGATTACAGCTGCTGCCTTTCAGCAGCACCAGCAGTCGGACGACACACTTCTACCGACCAACCGGTAGGGCTCTCCAACGGCAATCTCGTCTACATCAGCACGACGTCAGGTGGCTAGCTCAAGTCGGCCGCACGCGGAGTCACACCAGACATCACTCGGCAACACAAACAACAACAATCAGCGGCGCCCCCAGAACGATCGCCGGTTCAACCAAGACCTCCGAGTTTGTCTACAACGCAATCTCCGCCAAGAGATTAATGCTCGGCGTCGTCAACGCGAAGACGACGAACAACGCTGACTAGAGGACGAGCATGAGTGTTTCGATCTCCACCACGAGCGGTTTAACCGTTGTGGCCAGAGCCAGAGCCCTCACAAAGATGAAGGCGTACCAACCTTCACCTGGGAGCTACATGACGTCGACTGGCCGTCGGGCTTCAAGCCTACGGGAATCGAGAAATACGATGGCAAAACTAACCCCGAGTCCTAGCTCACTGTTTATACTCTGGTGATCCGAGCTGCCGGAAGTGATCACAAAGCCATGGCTAACTACCTCCCGGTCGCCCTGGCCGACTCAGTGAGGACATGGCTAACGGGGCTCCTGAGGCGATCAATCGGCTCCTGGGGGGAACTCCGGGAACGCTTTATAGCCAACTTCCAGGGGACTTACGAGAGACCATCTTCCGAGCACGATCTCTACCAGCTGCACCAGAGGAAGAATGAGTCCCTCCATGAGTTCATCAAAAGGTTCTCCGAGAAGCGCAATTCCATCCCTATGATCAAGGACGAGGTCATCATCGCTGCCTTCCACAAGGGAGTCAAGGACGCCCCGTTCATCGCGAAGTTCACTCGGAAGCCACCAGCCTCTGTCCGGGCTCTCTTTGATATGGTGAATAAATACACTGACTCGGCTAAAGCAGTTGCAGAGACCCTC
Source organism: Oryza meyeriana var. granulata (assembly GCA_003991445.1). NCBI lineage: Eukaryota > Viridiplantae > Streptophyta > Magnoliopsida > Poales > Poaceae > Oryza > Oryza meyeriana. The sequence continues at coordinate 342,904 of RYFJ01000637.1, read as the reverse complement.
GACAAGAAAAAAGAGCCCCGGCAGAAAGACCAGAAGGCCAAAGCCGACAACGAGCCATCACAGAACAAGTTCAGTAGCCACAAGCAAAAGTCGGACAACGAGGTGGCCAACATGGAGTGAACTCGATCGTGGCCCCCAAGAAACAACGACTACCAGAAAGTTATGAACGGGCCTTGCCCGTTCCATCCCAAGGGCAAGCACGCGGCCAAGGACTGCTTCATGCTTAAGAAGTTTGCTTCTGAGCAGGCTTCATCGTCTAGCACCGACAAGGACAAAGACAAGCCAGATTCAGGCCCGGCCGACGATTTCCAAGATCCCCAGGCTGAGCTTAACCACATCTTCGGAGGGCCATTTGCGTATGAGTCCAAGCGGAAGCAGAAGCTAATAGCACGCGACGTCAACGCGGTCTCTACAGCAGACACCCCCCAGTATTTGCGCTGGTTAGAGATGTCCATCACATTCAACCGCGCAGATCATCCAGATCGGGTTTCACACCCAGGACGTTACCCACTCGTCCTAGACCTGGTCGTCAAAAACATCAAGCTGAAGAAGGTTCTCATAGATGGAGGCAGTGCGCTGAATATTCTGTTTGCCAAGACTCTGGATGAGATGAAGATTCCTTGTTCAGAACTGCGGCCGAGTACGGTACCCTTCCACGGGATAATTCCTGGCCTGTCTTCAACCCCCCTTGGACAGATAACATTGACGGTCACCTTCAACACGTGGGATAACTTCCGCACAGAAAACATCTGCTTCGAGGTCGCCGACTTCGAGACCGTGTACCACGCGATACTCGGATGACCGGCGCTCACCAAATTCATGGCGATACCGCACTATACTTATATGGTGCTCAAGACGCTTGGGCCAGCCGGAGTCCTCTCCCTCCGCAGCTACGTCAAGCAAGCCTTCACCTGTGACAAGGAGAGCTGCGAGTTGGCTCAATCACAAGAGGCGGCAGTCAGACGCAAAAACATTCGCCAAGCCGTCACAACTGAAGTCGAGGATGACCAAGTCAGGAATTTCAGCGGACTCTGACACGAAGAAGATCCCCCTGGACCCTTCCGACCCCTCCGAGACTACTCTAGTCGGGACCGGCCTCAACCCCAAATAGGAAAACGCGCTCGTCACCTTCCTTCAAGCCAACAAAGATATCTTCGCATGGAAACCGTCCTTCATACTGGGCGTACCAAGGGAGGTGATCGAGCACACCCTCAATGTCAAGACACACGCCAAGCCGGTCAAGCAACGGCTACGGCGCTTCGCACAAGACCAGAAAGATGCTATTCGGGAGGAGATAACCAAGCTCCTCGCAGCCGGGTTCATCAAAGAGGTCTGCCACCTGGACTGGCTAGTAAACCCAGTTCTGGTCCGGAAGAAAAATGATAAATGGCACATGTGCGTCGACTACACCGATCTCAACAAGGCGTGCCCCAAGGATCTGTTTGGTCTACCACGAATAGATCAAGTGGTGGATTCAACCGCAGGGTCCGAACTTCTCAGCTTTCTTGACTGTTACTCAGGATACCACCAAATCAGCCTGAAGGAGGAGGACTGCTTAAAGACGTCTTTCATCACGCCGTTTGGTGCATACTGCTACATCACTATGTCGTTCGGCTTGAAGAACGCTGGAGCAACATATCAACGAGCAATCCAGCGGTGTCTACACACTCAGATCGGGCGCAACGTGGAAGCCTACGTCGACGACGTGGTGATCAAGACCAAGTCCAAAGAAGACCTCATCGCTGCCCTGGAAGAAACCTTCCAAAATCTTTGAAGATTCACAATGAAGTTGTATCCGGAAAAGTACGCCTTCGGTGTGCCATCCGGCAAGCTACTCGGCTTCATCGTCTCACATCGCAGCATCGAGGCCAACCCGGAGAAAGTCGATGCAATCATGAACATGGCATCCCCGACTAGCCAGAAGGACGTCCAGAAGCTGACAGGCTGCATGGCGGCACTCAGCCGATTTATTGCCCAACTGGGCGAACGGGGCATGCCCTTTTTCAAGCTACTGAAGAAAGCAGACAATTTTCAATGGACTCCCGAAGCCCAGCAAGCCTTTGAAGACTTCAAGAAATTTCTCACATCACCACCCGTGTTGGCGTCACCCATACCCCAAGAGCCACTAATGCTATATTTGGCGGCAACCACTCAGGTTGTCAGCACGGTGTTGGTGGTCGAGCGATACGAACCGGGTCACATACAGAAGATTCAATGGCCAGTCTACTTTGTCAACGAGGTCCTTGCTGACTCCAAGATGAGATATCCGCATGTCCAAAAATTGCTCTACGGCCTACTTATTACTGTCCGGAAGCTGGTGCACTACTTTCAATCACATCAAGTCATGATGGTCACATCATATCCACTCGAGGACGTCCTGCATAACCGCGAGGCCACCGGCCGAATCACTGAATGGGCGCTCGAGTTGATGGTGTTCGACATCACCTTTCAACCACGGACAACGATCAAATCACAAGCTCTTGCCGACTTCATGGCCAAGTGGACAGAAGTTCAGATGCCTACATCAACAACGAAGCTAGAGTACTGGACAATGTACTTCGACGGTTCTCTGAGGATCAGCGGCGCCGGGGCTGGCGTCGTACTGACGTCCCTCACTGGTGAAAAACTCAAGTATATTCTCCAGATCCACTTCCCGGCTTCCCACAACGTCGCCGAGTACGAGGCACTCCTCCACAGGCTCCGCATTGCTATATCACTCGGCATTTGCCGACTGGTTGTGCAAGGAGACTCTCAACTCATGGTGAACCAAGTCATAAAAGACTGGACATGTCTTGACGATACCATGGCGGCATACTGTCAGGAGGTCCGAAAGCTGGAAAACAAGTTTGATGGGCTGGAGATAACACATGTCCTACGACAATACAATGATGCTGCAGATGAGTTGGCAAACATGGGATCCAAGCGAGAAGTGGTCCCGACAGGGATCTTTGTCAAGCAACTTATGGAGCCATCAGTTAAGAAGAAACCAGTGCCAGAGCAGTCGGGAGGCAAACCTACCCCTGCAACAGACGAAGTACTGAACATATGTCAAGATTGGTGGACTCTTGTTCTCAAATTCCTCCTGTACGACGAACTTCCAGAAGATTGCAGTCAAGCCGAACAAATCAAACGTCGAAGCAAAAGTTTCCTAATAGTCGGAGAAGACCTGTACCGAAGAAGTGTATCCGGTGTCCTCATGCGCTGCGTCACCACCAAGGAAGGCAAGCAGATTCTGCAATCGATCCACTCGGGCATATGTGGCAACCATGCCACACCCAGGACGTTAGTCGGAAAGGCTTATCGGTAGGGATTTTTTTGGCCAACAGCAGTAATAGATGCACAAGACATAGTTCACACATACGAGGGTTCCTAGTTCTATGCAAGACAAATAAATCTCCCAGCCCAAGAACTCCAAACAAACACAATCTCTTGGCCCTTTGCAATATGGGGGCTTGACATGGTCGGGCCTTTCAAGAAAGCGCCAGGAGGGTTCACACACTTGTTCATTGCAGTAGATAAATTCATGAAGTGGATTGAGGCAAAACCTGTTGCTACCATAACAGCGGCACGAGCAAAGGACTTCATCATGAATATATTATACCAATTCAGGGTTCCTAACCGCATCATAACGGACAACGGTACTTAGTTCACGGGCGGCGTCTTTCAAGATTTCTGTGATGAATTCGGCATCAAGATCTGTTATGCTTCTGTGGCACATCCACGGAGCAATGGGCAGGTTGAACATGCCAATGGCATGGTCTTACAAGGCATCAAGACAAGGATATTTGACCGACTACAACCATACGCGGGCCGGTGGGTACAAGAACTTCCATCTGTTCTCTGGTCTCTCAGAACCACGGTTAGTGGGGCAACAGGGCAATCCCCTTTCTTTCTAGTCTATGGTGCCGAGGCCATGCTACCAACCGAGTTAGAGTTCGGCTCTCTACGAGTTTGGGCTTACTCAGAAGACACATCCAACACTACTCGATTGGTCGAGCTAGATCAGTTGGAAGAAGCGAGGGACATCGCAATAATCTAGTCGGCAAGGTATCTTCAAGGCCTTCGTCGTTATCACAGTCACAATGTCCGTGGCCGCGCCTTTTTGGTTGGGCATCTCATCTTGAGAAAAATACAAACCACCAAAGACAGGCATAAACTATCCCCAATATAGGAAGGGCCGTTATTATCACAGAAGTTACACGGCCAGGTGCCTACCGACTGAAGACTGAAGACGGTGCCCTCATCAGCAACTCATGGAATATAGAACAGCTAAGTCCTTTCTATACCTGAGTTTTATACTTTCCCATGTGTACAGTTTTTCTCTGACTCACTATGCCGTTTGTTCCAACCGAGTAGTGAGTCGGGGGCTGCATGTATTATATGTGCTTTGTCAATAATATACGAGCCTGTCTTACTTAAGTTATGAAGTTTTGCAACGACTTTGTTATGTTTGCCCGAGTACAGCTTTCTGCGGAGAACAATTTTATTAAGTTTCTATAGACTAACTCAGCGCAGGCTATATAGTCAGGTAAAGATAATGATAACTAAGTCAAAACTTAGAGCTTGGCGGCATTGCACATATATTTACACATGTCCTTACAAAAATTTATATACACCGACTGCATGATGGACTATTCTTACATACCCAGGTCTCGGGTGATCACCTCTGCAGTCGGCCTCACCTGGGTTATCAGCCCCAGTTCCTCCTTAGGTGTCGTCTCCTCGGCGAACCCCTCTCCGATGGCTTCAATGTCTGCCTTGGGGTAGATTGACTTGGTCATCGCCAGGGTTTGGGCCACGCTGACAACAACGTGCTCGGCTGAGTACCTCTTCAAGATACTCGGAGCTTCATTAAGGTGCGCCTGCACTTGGGAGACCGTGTTGAAGCTGGTTCCCACGTAGTGAGGATCCATGATGTCAAGGAGCCCTTTCATGAACTCGGCAAGGATCTCCCGTGACTCCTTGACAACCTTCATCTCCTCTACAAAAGCCTGAAACTGGATCTGGGCATTGGCTCTAGCAGCTACCCGGGTTCATCAACAAGTAAACTTGTTAGGCAAAATTGCAGACAGAGTACTTAATGGATTGGTTAAGATCATGGTCAGAGTGGAGACTTACTTTTGTAGTCAGCCTCCCATTTGGCTTTGGCCTTCTCCAGTTTAGCCTTCTTCTTCTCGAGCTTGGCATTAGCCTTCTTCAAGTCGGCCTTCTCCTTCTCAAGCTCATCCTTGGCCCTTTTCAAGTTGGCCATGTCTTTCTCAAGCTCGGCCTTGGCCCTCTCGGCCTCCTTTAGCTTGGCTTCCCCCTCTGTTCAGGCCCTCAACTCGGCTTCGAGGGCTGCACATCAGAATAGTCAAGTACTCAACATTGCAGTCAAGACACAACTGGGCAGTCGGGAAACAACATGGCTAGAGAAATATACTAGGGGCTCAGTCAGGAAGACGTATTCAGGAGACTTACTTTCAATCTTCTTGGCTTGGTCCCAATTTTTGTCCCTGAGCTAATTGACGGCTCCCTTCAGCCAAGACTCCCTCTCCTGACTACGCCGCTCCAATTCGCCCTTTAAGGTTTGGAGCTGGTCCAATTGTTGGAGTTAGGGAGCGAGTTGGGTCAGGACCTCGTTCATCTGCTCTGAGCGGTCGATGATCTTTTGCTCAGAACAAAAGCAGAGTCAAGCGTCAGAACGTCCAAACAAGGAAGACTGACAAGAGCCTGTCATGGTGTAAATCATACCTGAACTCCCCAGGATGCAGCAATCGCGGCGCGAAGCAAGGCTTCGCGCTCCTTCTCTGCTGCAGCTTCATCATGCACATATTTCTTCGCTACCCCATTGGGAGCTACCCAGCGAAAAGTTCTCGGGAGCTTGCGGGGAGGAGCTTCAAGCCTGGGGAGGTCCGGTCCTTCCAAAGATGACGACGACGATGACGATGGCGACAAGGACAGTGACGGGGTCCTGGCTCTCAACTCGGCGGCCTCCGGGGCCCCGAAGGTTGGCTTAGGGGCTAGAGCAACAGCTTCGACATCTGCCCCTTGCTCAGCAGGTGTCGGCAGCCCAGCAGTCAGGATGATCTCAGTTTCTACGACTGAGACTGTCGCTGGCTCAGCAGGTATGCTCACTAGCACTGGCTTGGCTAGGGCTGGCTTGACAACGGGTGTGGCTGGAGTGGTCTCCTTGAGATCAATGTCGGCTCACTTCCTGCGTAACAGGTCAAACATCGAGACGCAACCATGCCGAACAAGATTTTTAGAAGATTCAGTGCAACCTACCTCTTGGAGAACTTGAGCTTCTGTCCAGGGGATCCAGAAGTCGGCACTGGAGGGTCGCTGGCTATTGGGCCTAATGGCACGGTAGTTGGCGGCGGTGTTTTCGTCCCGGTCGGCCCCATTCGTGGTGCGGCCGGCTGGGGTGCTCGGGTACTCAGTGGCGCCATCCCTGGGCTCAATGTTGCAGAGCCTGGCAGCGCTGAACTCGACCTCGTACTTGGCGGCGCTCTTCTTGGGCTCGATGGTGCTGAGCCTGATTGCGCCGGTCCCGGTCTAGGGCTTGACGGCCTATGGGGGCTTTGCAGTATGGGGGCTTGACATGGTCGGGCCTTTCAAGAAAGCGCCAGGAGGCTTGACATGGCGTGCTCGATCACCTCCCTTGGTACGCCCAGCATGTCGGACGGTTTCCACGCGAAGATATCCTTGTTGGCTTGGAGGAATGTGACGATGGGGTCGAGTCCGGTCCCAACTAGAGCAATCTTGGAGGGGTCGGAAGGGTCCAGGGGGATCTTCTTCGTGTCAGAGTCCGCTGAAACTCCCGACTTCGCTGCTTTTTTGGCCGGAACTGGGTCTTCCTTGACTTTGGTTGTGATGACTTGCCGAATGCTACTGCGCCCGACTGCCGCCTCTTGTGATTGAGCTAATTCGCAGCTCTCCTTGTCGCAGGTGAAGGCTTGCTTGGCGTTGCTGCAGAAGGAGAGGACTCCTGCTGGCCCTGGCATCTTAAGCACCATATATTTATAGTGCGGTACCGCCATGAATCTAGCGAGTGCCGATCGTCCGAGTATCACATGGTATGTGGTCTCAAAGTCAGCGACCTCGAAGCAGATGTTTTCAGTGTGGAAGTTATCCCACGTGCCAAAGGTTACTAGCAAGGTAATCTGCCCGAGTGGTGTTGAAGACAGGCCGGGGATTATCCCGTGGAAGGGCGCCGTACTCGGCCGCAGATCCGAACAAGGAATCTTCATCTCGTCTAGGGTCTTGGCGAAGAGGATATTGAGCACGCTGCCTCCGTCTATGAGAACCTTCTTCAACTTGATGTTCTTCACGACCAGGTCTAGGACAAGTGGGAATCGTCCCAGGTGTGAAACCCGATCTGGGTGATCTGCGCGGGTGAACGTGATGGACGTCTCTGACCAGCATAAATATTGGGGGGTGTCTGCTGTAGAAATTGAGTTGATGTCACGCGTTGTAAGCTTCTGCTTCCGCTAGGACTCGTAGGCAGACGGCCCTCCGAAGATGTGGTTAAGCTCTGCTTGGGGATCTGGAAAATCGTCTGCCGGGCCCTGATCTGGCTTGTCTTTGTCCTTGTCAGCGCCAGATGATGAAGTTTGCTCGGAAGCAAACTTCTTAAGCATGAAGCAGTCTTTGGCCGCGTACTTGCCCTTGGGGTGGAAGGGGCAAGGCCCATTCATGACTTTCTGGTAGTCGTTGTTGCATTGGGGCCGCGACCGAGTTCGCTCCATGTTGGCCACCTCGTTATCCGACTTCCGCTTGTGGCCGCCGGTCTTGTTTTGAGATGGCTCATCAGCTTTCGCCTTTTGTTCTTTCTGTCGGGACTCCTTCTTCTCGTCGAAGGCCTCTACGACCGCTTCAGCCGAGTCGGCGTATTTGTTCACCATGTCGAAGAGAGCTCTGACAGAGGATTGTGGTTTCCGAGTGAACTTCGTGATGAACGGGGCGTCCTTTACTCCCTTGCGGAAGGCGGCAATGACGGCCTCGTCTCTGATCATTAGGATCTTATTGTGCTTCTCGGAGAATCTCTTGATAAAATCACGTAGAGACTCATTCTTCTTCTGGTGTAGTTGATATAAATCATGCTCAGAAGACGGCCTCTCGTAGGTTCCCTGAAAGTTGGCGATGAATCGCTCCCTGAGTTCTCCCTAGGAACCGATCGACCGCCTTGGGAGCCCTGTCAGCCATGTCCTCGCCGAGTCAGCCAATGCGACTGGGAGGTAGTTAGCCATGGCTTTGTGGTCACACCCGGCAGCTCGTATTGCCAGGGTGTATACAGTGAGCCAAGACTCGGGGTTGGTTTTGCCGTCGTATTTCTCTATCCCCGTAGGGTTGAAGCCCGACAGCCAGTCGACGTCCTGGAGATCGTGGGTGAAAGCTAGAACGCCTTCATCTTTGTGAGGGCTCCAGCTCTAATCACGGCGGTTAAACCGCTCGTGGTGAAGGCCGAAATGCTCGTTTTCGTCCTCCAGTCGGTGGCGCTCTTCCTCTTCACATTGGCGGTGCCGGGCATTGATATTGTATCAGAGGTCGCGTTGTAGGCAGACTCAAAGATCTTGGTTGGGCCGGCGATTGTACTGGTGACGTCGCCGATTATCGTTGTTGGTGTCGCCGAGTGTCGTTTGGCACGATTCCTTGTGTGGCCGACTTGAGCCAGCCGCCCGACACCGTGCTGATGTAGATGAGCCGGCTGCCGAAGAACCCGACCTGTTGGCGGGTATAATTGTGTCACCCGACAACTGTTGCTGCTGACAGGCGGCAGCTGTGATCATCACCTTAATTTTGGCAATAGTCGGGGTGGCCTGGTGATCAGGCCCGAGTTGGAGCGTGTCCAACAGAGTGGCGGCGGCCACAACGTTCTGTTGTGGCGTGACGAAGATGTCGTGGTCGCTGACTTTTGTCTGGAGGATCTATTGCTGAGCAGTTCACCCAGCCTTGCGTAACTCGACGTTGCGAGCTTCGCGATCAGCTTCCTCCTGTTGTCGTAGTGGGCATGCCTCCTCCCGCTGCTCCTCTTGTAGTCGGCGAACCTCCGGTGGTGGTGTTGAAGCCATGAAGATCTCGCGGGACAAAAGGAGATTTGCTAGACTGGAGTCCGAACTAGTGTTCGAACCGTTATCCGACTTGGAGTCAGAATCCGAGTAATTCATCGGAGTAAGAACGACTCCGACCTCCCTAGATCCAATCTGAAACGGCGCTTGGCTGTGTCCAAACTGAATCGCAGGAGATCGGGTCGCCGTGCAAGATGTAAATCTACGGCGCCGCCGAATCTGTGTGGGAGATTGACGATCTCTCCCCCTCTTAGCCCAACCCGGGCTGGCTCAAGGCCTAGTGCGAGTCAGACACCGAAGGAGAGACTTGTCCCAAGGCTCAGCGAAGGTGAAGATTGTTGCACCAGATTGATGATAATTGGCGCAGCATCTTGTGGGCTGACTGGCACGGAGTCGGCTGGTCCCTCGGCCGGTTGGATTGGATCTACTTCGGCCAAGGTGAGCATGCCGATCTGGTCGGCGATGAAGTCGAGGCTTCCGAAGGATATTGTGTCTCCAAGGAAGAATTTTCCGCCATCGACTCCAGAAGTGGAATCCATCGAGATTGCTAGTGTAGATCTCGCCGAAGCCCCTACCTGGTGTGCCAACTGTCGATGTTTTACACCAGCAATATAACTATAGGGCTACTCAGCTAGGGGAAACTCGGTGGACTGCAAAGGAACACAAGGAGATTTTATACTAGTTCAGGCCCTCGATGTGAGGTAATACCCTACGTCCAGTTGTGGTGGTATTCCTTTGAGGATGTGTGTCGATCAATGATCTTCTGCCCTCATGGGGCACCCTGCCTCCCCTTATATACTGGGGGACAGAGGTACAAGATAGGAATCTCAGCCAGATACGACCAAGGAATTTCCTTCTTAGAGATACATCTTACCCGGCTAAGACTGTATATTCCTTTCTGTACAAGGCAAAATCTACCGGGTGCTATTATATCTCTAATTACAAGTCTTGGCCCATCCTCTATCCGAGTGGCCCATATGCTTGTGATGAGGTACCCGGGGCCCATGGCCTCCACAACGCTCATCTTCCTCATGTTCGCGGTGTTGGGCATTGATATCCTGCCTAAGATCACGTTGTAGTCGGCCTCGGACATCACGGTTGTCATGGCGATCATCTTGGTGTCACCGCCGTCGTTCGTCATTTTGGTTGCCAAGTGATGTATGGCGCAACTCCGCATGTTGCTGACTAGAGCCAGCTGCCCGACATCGTGCTGAGGCAGATGAGACCGCCATAGTAGAAGCCACCCTGTGGGACGGTATAAGTGTATCTTTTGACTATTGTCGCTGCTGGCATGCTGCAGTGGTGATCATGGCTTTAATCCTTGCAATCTTTGGGGTGGCCTGGTGATCAGGGCCAAACTGTATTGTATCCAGTAAGGTGGCAGTGGCCACAACATTCTGTTGAGGAGTTACGAAGACGTCGTGGTCGCCGATTCGGGTTTGGAGGATTTCTTGTTGAGCAGTCTGCCCAGCCTTGCGCAGATTGTCGTTACGGGCATCGCGCTTGGCCTGCAAACGTCTTGCATCTTCCTCCTGTTGCTCACGCAGTTGGCGAGCCTCCTCCTCCTGCTAATTGTGTAGTCGGCATGCATTTTTGTTGGGGTTGATCCCTTTGATGCCGAACTGCTATCCGACTGAGAGTCGGAATCAGAGTAGTTGAGGGGGGTAATTACGACTCCAACCTCCCTAGATCCAATCTCGAGCGGCTCTAGGCCGTATCCGAGTTGAACTCCAGGGGATCGGGTATGCCACATCAGATGCTGATTAAAATTATCCACGACATTGCCAAGTCCGAACAGGAGATTAACGATCTCCTCCTCTCTTAGCCCGATCTCGGCTGGCTCAAGACCGAGTCCGATTCGAACACTGAAAGAAAGAGTTGTCCCTGGACTCGAGCATCTTGGGGATTGCCACAGCATATCGTTGAAGATTGCTGTAGCGTTGAGTAGGCTGACCGGCGCGGAGTCGGCTTGATTTCTGGCCGACTGGATCAAGTCTGAGTCGGATAGGGTGAGGTCACCGAACTTATCGGCGATGAAGTCAAGGCTCCCGAAGCTAATCGTCTGCCCAGGGAAGAACTTGATGCCGTCGACTTCGGTGATTGGATCCATCAGGCTTGTTGAAGATGATCTCGCCGATGCCCCTACCTGGCACGCCAACTGTCGATGTTTTATATCAGCAATAATAATATGGGGCTACTCGTGAGACCTAAACTTGATGGATTGCAAAGGAACACGAAACAATTTATCCTGGTTTAGGCTCTCGATATGAGGTAATACCCTACTTTCAGCTGTGGTGTATTGCCTTTGAGGTTTCTCTAGTGAGATTCTATTCTTCTTCTACCCTCAGAGGGCTCCCTGCCTCCCCTTATATACTGAGGAGGCAAGGTTACAGGGTAGGAATCCCAGTCGGACTCCAACCAAGGGATTTCCTTCTAGAGATACAACATACCCGACTAGGACTATATCCTTTACTTATTGTTCAAGGTAATATTCACCAAGTCCTGTTGCATCCCTAATCACATGGTTAGGCCCATCCTCTATTCGAGTGGCCTTAATGTTGTTCATGAGGTACCTAGGGCCCATGGCCTCCACAATCTGATTACCCTGCTTCTAGTATTCCTTTCGCTGATCTCCAGAATCCGGATCGGTCTCTCCACATAGGTGAGGTCCTCCTAGATTTTGATATGTTTAGGGTTGGTCTGTTTAGCTAGTACCCTCAAACATTTCTTCAATTGCGAGACATGGAACACATCGTGGATGCCTGCCATTGACGCTGGGAGATCTAACTGATACGCAACTTCGCCTTTGAGGGCCAAGACTTGATAAGGCCCCACAAAACATGGTGCTAGCTTTCCTTTGGTTCAGAACCGGTGTACGCCTTGGAGTGGGGTGACACGAAGGTACACATAGTCCCCTTCCTCAAAGCTTAGATCTCTGTGGAGGTTGTCGGCATAGCTCTTCTCTTCGGATTGGGCCATCTTCGACCTTTCTCAAATGATAGCTACTTTCTCCTCGGCTTCTTTGAGAGCATCTGTTCCAAATATCTGACGTTCACCAATCTGATCCCAGAAAAGAAGGTACGGCACTTCCTGCCATAAAATGCTTCAAACGGTGCCATTTGCAAACTAGCCTGGTAGCTATTGTTGTATGAGAACTCTGTATATGGTAGACTCTTATCCCAGGTTCCACCGAAGTCAAGTGCGTAGGCTCTTAGAACATCCTCTAGTATCTGGTTGACTCTCTCTCTTTTTGCCCATCTGTCTGTGGATGGTAAGCCATGCTGAAGTTCAGACGAGTCCTAATTCTGCTTGTATCTTCTGCTAGAATTTGGAAGTGAACTGGCTTCCACGGTCAGATATGATCCTTTTGGGTACACCATGTAAGCACATTAATACTAGCCATATAAAGTTCTGCCAACCTTTTGCCTGAGTAGGTAGTATGTACGGGGATGAAATGAGCAACCTTGGTGAGTCGATAGATGATCACCCAAATTGAATCGTACCTCGATGAGGTTCGGGGCAAACCGGTGATGAAGTCCACCCGATCTCTTCCCATTTCCATTATGGAACCTTTAGCAGTTGTAGCAACCCTGCTGGTCTCTGGTGTTCTGCCTTGACACACTGACACACATCATAGAGTACACTGAAAAGAGATTTGCTCATGGCAATTGTTGGCCAAGCATGTAGGCCGAGTACCACTTTCTGAAATTTAATTCATTATGTGGTCAGGTGTACTTGAGAGATACATGTGTCCCTAATTTTGATGAAGACCAGCTTGTGACCCTTATAAGGGTATATCTTCAATACCTGGTGGACAAGACAGATACCCAAACACATGTGTTCAGCAATGAGGCCTTCAGGAAGCATACCTGTTTATCTCATCGGTTCCTGTTAGTAGCACCAGCACTGTGATTCTAACACAGCCAACGGGCAGCCCATATTGAGTGTGCTACTGTAGATACTCTTATCTTGGTGGCCCAGTACCGACTTTGTAAGCCCAAGCCCACGAATCAGAAACAGCTCTATAAAAGGCGGGGAGAGAGAGAAAAGATTCCTTCATCTTCTCCAATCCACCAATCGTTTCGTCTTCCAATCTCCGCGTCGAAATTTCGCCTCCTGCTTTGCTAGGGTTCTCCATTGCTTGCTCTTCCCCATTGAAACTCGGACGATTCCGCTCCTCCTCATCCATTCCAAGCCCCTAGTGACTTTTCCCCTTAATTTCCTCGCCCTTAATCATGCCAGGGGTTTCAGATTTCGTGGGGGCGTTGGATGAGGTGTGGCCAACTTCGGATTGCGGTCAGTCCAAGCTGGAGCACTTGGAGAAGTTGCTACGGCTGCAAAGCCACGATGTCATCCGTTGGCGCCCGGCAGAAGGTGAATCAGTTCCAGAGCCCTAGGCCAATGAGACTATTGTTTTCGCCTCATTTCTTGACTGAGGTCTATTTCTTCCATCTTCTGACTTCCTCCGCCGTCTTCTTGCCTTCTATGGATTGGAGTTGGTGAATCTGAATCCCAACTCAGTCTTGCAAATTTCTATATTTGTAACTCTTTGCGAGTGTTTCTTGGGTGTGAAACCCCATTTAAATCTTTTTAGACACTTGTTCCACATCAAGCCCCAGCCCTCCAAGAGCAAGGTCTAGGTGATTGGTGGGGCCGGTATCCAGCTCAGGAGTGAAATGAAAAGGACATATCTTCATCTCCCTCTGAAAACTTCCTTGAAAGGTTGGCACAAGGAGTGGTTCTATTGTTCTGATCTGGAACCCTCTCTACCTCCATTTACTGGTTTGCCTCTGGTGGTCTTGTCGATGCTTTCCACCGGCAATAAAACTATGGGGCTACTCGGCAAAGGTGAATTTGGTGGATTGCAGAGGAACACAGGGAAGGTTTATACTGGTTCAGGCCCTCGATGTGAGGTAATACCCTACGTCCAGTTGAGGTGTTATTCCTCTGAGGTGTTTGATGATCAATGATCTTGTCTCCTGCCCTGAGGGGCGCCCTGCCTCCCATTATATACTAGGGGACAGGGGTACATGATAAGGATCCCAGCCGGATATGGCCAAGGGATATAGCATTAGCGGTTCTTGGGGCATGGGTGACGCTAGCACGGGAGGTGATGTGAGGAATTGTTTGAAGTCTTCGAAGGCTTGCTGGGCTTCCAGAGTCCATTGGAAGTTGTCTGCCTTTTTGAGGAGCTTGAAGAAGGGCATACCCCGTTCGCCCAGTCAGGAAATAAACCGGCTGAGTGCCGCCATGTAGCCTGTCAGCTTCTGGACGTCTTTGAGGTTAGTCGGGGGTGCCATGTTCCTGATGGCATTGACTTTCTCCGGGTTGGCCTCGATGCCGCGATGCGAGACGATGAAGCCAAGTAACTTTTCGGATGGCACACCGAAGGCGCATTTTTCCAGGTTAAACTTCATCTTGAATCTTCGAAGGTTTTGGAAGGTTTCTTCCAAGTCAGCGATGAGGTCTTCTTTGGACTTCGTCTTGGCCCTTTGCAGTATGGGGGCTTGACATGGTCGGGCCTTTCAAGAAAGCGCCAGGAGGGTTCACACACTTGTTAGTCGCAGTGGACAAATTCACCAAGTGGATTGAGGCCAAACCCGTTGTAGCCATAACAGCGGCACGAGCAAAGGACTTCATCATGATTATAGTCTACCGATTCGGAGTCCCCAACCGCATCATCACCGACAACGGTACTCAGTTCACGGGTGGCGTATTTCAAGATTTCTGTGATGACTTCGGCATCAAGATCTGCTACGCGTCTATGGCACACCCGCGGAGCAACGGGCAGGTTGAACGAGCCAACGGTGTGGTCTTACAAGGTATCAAGACCAGAATATTCGACCGACTACAACCATACACGGGCCGGTGGGTACAAGAACTCTCATCTGTTCTCTGGTCTCTAAGAACCACGGTTAGTCAGGCAACAGGGCAATCCCCTTTCTTTCTGGTCTATGGTGCCGAGGCTGTGCTTCCATCCGAGTTAGAGTTCGGCTCTCCATGAGTCCGGGCTTACTCAGAAGACATTTCCAACAATACCCAATTGGTCGAGCTAGATCAATTGGAAGAAGCGAGGGATATCGCAACAATCCAGTCGGCAAGGTATCTTCAAGGCCTGCGTCATTATCATAATCGCAATGTCCATGGCCGCGCTTTTTTGGTCGGAGATCTCGTCCTGAGAAAAATCCGAACCACCAAAGACAGGCATAAACTATCCCCAATCTGGGAAGGGCCGTTCATTATCGCGGAGGTTACTCAGCCAGGCACCTACCGACTGAAAACCGAAGACAGTGCCCTCATCAGCAACTCATGAAACATAGAACAACTACGTCCTTTCTATACCTGAGCTCTTAATTTTTTCCATGTGTACAGTTCCTCTCTGACTCACTACGCCGTTTGTTTCAACCGAGTAGTGAGTCGGGGCTGCATGTATGTTATGTGCTTTGTCAATAATATACGAGCCTATGTTACTCAAGTTACGAAGCTTCACTACGACCTTGTTATGTTTGTCCGTGTACAGCTTTTTGTGGTGAACGATTTTATTAAGTTCCCATAGACTAACTCGGTCCATACCATATAATCGAGTAAAGCTAATGACAACTAAGTAGTAGTTTAAAGCTTGGCGGCATTGCACATATATTTACACATGTCTTTATGAAAGTCCACAATACACTGACTGCATAATGTACTGTTTTTACAGACCCAGGTCTCAGGTGATAATTTCCATAGTCGGCCTCGCCTTGGCTATCAGCTCCAACGCCTCCTCGGGAGTTGTCTCTTCAGCAAACCCCTCCCCGATGGCTTCAACATCTGCCCTTGGGTAGATGGACTTGGTCATAGCCAGGGTTCGGGCCTCGCCGGTAATGACATGCTCATCTGAGTACCTTTTCAGGGCACTTGGTGCATCCTCCAGGCGCGCCTCCACTTGGGCGATCGAGCTGCAGCTGGTTCCCACGGGGCGAGGATCCACGATGTCAAGGAGCCCTCTCATGGATCTGAGGAGAGCCTCCCGTGACTCCTTGACTGTGGGACCCCAAAACAGGACCCTCTGTGTACACGTACTAGCCCAGGGTCATGCTAGCACACACAGTCACAAGAATAATATCACGGCCAACATCACAAAGGAAACCAAACTATTTATTAATAAGTTGACTGTGAAAAGCCTTATGGCTAAAGTTTACATTTATTATGCCACGAAGGGCCTAAAGAAAAACAAGATAACAGCGGAAATAAAATAAATACGTGGAAGCTCCATTTAACATGCCATAGGCAGTCAACTGGGACTCACGGCCTATTCCTCGTCTTCAGTAGCAAACTCCTCCGGAATCAGCGGACACCTTTCTTTTGGAATTGGGGGGAATTGCAAGGTGAGTACATGTAATACTCAGCAAGTGCACGGAAATATGCATATGCACAGCTGACAAAGAAAGGCTAAGGCTATTTTGCATAACACAGCAGTTGCATTTATAAACCTTTTATAAACAGAGTTAAAAACAACATTTAAAATCATGGGTATTACCACCCAACCATCCACACAGGATCTATCCACATAGGACCACATAGCTAATTACATTTTCCTGCACACAGCATCATTACCATTCCTTGTTTTCACAAACTACCCGTCATTAGAATTCACTGAGCATTGTCCATGACCGTGGACGCGGCTATTCGAATAGATTAGTTAAACACTCTGCAAAGGTTGTACAGCTTTACCCACAAGATACATCATCCTCTTAACGGCCATGCGCAAATATCACACTTCTCCTTGTGTGCGGCCAAGGAATCTGTAACAAGGCTTTTTAGAAACTCCGCCTCAACACTGCCTTCCCCCATGAGCCACCTTTCCCTCACACAGAGAAGAAAGTACCCACGGCTAACCATAACACCTATCATCTAACCACCTGGGCAGGCAATGCCAAGACTCAGAATCCTACTGGGCCAGGTCCTTCCCACTAGGGCATGTGGTTGTACGTTAGGCTCAGATCATTGACTTATGAAGTGAAGTCCTTAACTGACCAGGGTAACTTGCCAAAACTATAGTAGCACACAGCTTCATATTAGGCTCACACAGAGACCTAATTTGGTAAGGATCACACAGATGCCTTAACCCCTTACTAGGTTCACACAGAACCACCCATCACCCCAGTCCAAAACATTTTATCCGCCCGTTGTTTACTACACGGTGCAACACATGCTATCGGAAAGATAGCACACAGCACACAGCTCAATTAAAACAGTGATAAGTATATCATTAATCATCATTATGTTTTGCTTGTAAAACAACTTGAGCAGGGCTAAGCAATTACTACTCTACCCTGAGTTGACCCCTATGTTCAACTCACAAAGGCTAGGGTGACAAGGTATCATAGGATATTCAATAATCAAAGACATAGAATGATAACAATTAGGTCATACTACCCATCGATAATTTATAAACAAAATAATGCATGTTTCACAACCAAAACATTTTATAAATTGGGTTCAATATGTTCAAAGGGTGCACTTGCCTTGCTCCAAGTACTGTCCTTGCTTGGCGTCTTCTGAGGCGAACTGCTCCTCGGCTTTCGCGTCTATACGTTCGCAATGAAAATAAATAAATAACAAGAAAACAGTCTAAAATAACATCAATTAAAATAACCAACTAAACCAGGAGGTAGAGCTCGATTTTAGAAGAATTCAGGAAAAAGAACGGGTCGAATCGGAGTCCGGATGGATGAGATATAAACTCCGGAAGTATAGAATCAGGAAAAATCCAAGGAAAAAGAGAAAGAATATTCCCGGAATATTCTCTGGATTTTAAATTCGGAAATTGAATTATTTTTATGGAGGAAAAGAAGCGGGGACCACCGGTCAGTGATATGGTTCATGACGAACTCGGTCTATGGACCGGGGGAGTCTAGAGGTGTGGTGGATAGGATGACATGGACGCCACATGGCGACACGCGTACTGGATTGGATGACGTGGCGATGATGTGGCGAGGTGAAGTGGCAAGATTGGATTAGGAAATCTATGGCTGAGATTAATCTAGGAAACTCTAACGGTGTGGATCAACAGGAGATTTTACAGGCGGGTCCCACGTGTCAAAGACACAAGGGGACACAGAGCCTGCCGGCTGCTTTGGCCTCAGCCAGCCGGCAGCGCAGGGCCACGGCGCCGGGGAGGAGCAGGGGTGGCGGACCAGGCGGCGGCGGAGTCGGCGAGCGGCGGACCGGCGGCGACGGGCGGCGA
The DNA here is from genome assembly GCA_003991445.1 of Oryza meyeriana var. granulata. Lineage (NCBI taxonomy): Eukaryota > Viridiplantae > Streptophyta > Magnoliopsida > Poales > Poaceae > Oryza > Oryza meyeriana. Next base: position 324,625 of record RYFJ01000637.1, on the reverse strand, counting down.
CGTCAGGGAGCGTCGGCGGTGGCGGGCGGCGGCAGCTGTTGACGCCAAAAAATCCGCCGGGGGGCCGTTCGGTGTCTAGGAGACACGCGAAGGCCTGGGAGATTTGCTTCACTCCAGTGCAGGTCCTAAAGTCTTGAGGTTTGTAGGCGTGCCAGTCAATTTGACCCTGTAATTGACAAGGAGAGAAAATGTTAGGTTCATGAGCCAATTGGCTGGAAGCCGACCTGGACTCATCTCATCGGCCGATGGCCGATTTGAACTGTAGCACTTATACATTGACTGGAAGCCGATGATGGCATGAGCAGTAGCATAATAATAAACAAATATTAAACTAGCCGATCATTGATGGGATGCTCAAAAATCGGCTGTAAACTTGATAAAATAAGTAAGCAGAATGCGTAAATAAATAGATTAAATAAACTCCAGCCGATCGTGGTTTAAATTACTAGTATCGCCGTGAAGATATTGCCCGCACCCGTGCCCGGGCCCTTGCTCGTGCCCGTGCCCGGGTCCTCACCTGTGTTCGTCCCCGGATCCTTGCCTGCTGATCGTGCCCGGGAACTTACCTGAGCTCGTGCCCGGGAACTTACCTGTGCTCGCGCCCGGATCGGCAGAGTAAACTAATCGGCTAGCCCTTAGCCGATCATAATAGTACGCAAGCAAGAATGTATAACAAGGCAAGCTGTATAATCGGCTGTATTTAAAGGATAACTTATCGGCTAAGCACTCCGATAAAAACACCGCATAAAACTCATCGGCTTATTAAGAATAAAGTTATTATCGTCAGTCTAGTAGATCGGACCTAACCGTTGCAGCACAGACTGATGATGATAACAAGACCTTGATAGGCCGATAGATCTGATGCGATCGTGATGTAGAATATTATACCTTATCGGCTATGCACCCTGATAAGACGCTTGCGCACAAAGTATCAACCTAGCAGGAATGATTTATCGCTAGCAGTTTAGTAGGTCGGACCCAACCGATGCAGCACAAACTGTGGATAATCTGCTCCCAGTAAGCCGATACGATCTACGCACGCATGATGTGATATACCTAATCAATCTATGAGGTCAAACTGAACTGATGCAGCCATAGACAAAATAGATATATCATGGTAAGCCGACTACCATAAACCGACTAGAATATCGGACCTAACCGAGGAAGTCCTAGCCGATAGGTAGCCGGGGTGACGAGACTTACCCTCTCGTAGGAGGTCAAACTTAACCGATGCAGCCCGGCTCAAGAAGCAAGAACCCGTCGAAAGGGTGGCGATGCGCCGAATTTGTATTGATCGATTGATGATAGATTACACAGCACCCGGGCATACATATTTATACCCCGAGTTGACATGAGTCCTTATTGGACACGGTACATGATTTCCTAATAATAACAGGAAACACTAATAAGACCCGACCAGACACGAGGTCAGGTTTCCTAAAGATAAGCACTTGCCTAATTAATAGATACAGTAAATAACTGCCATACTGCGGTCTTCATGGCTCCTTCCCGGATTCGGTCCCTTCTGGATCAATTTCCGTTAGTTGACTGCAATTTTCTTCTTGACCGAATCTGATACAGGGCCTTACCAAATTTTGGCGTTAACACATGCCCCCCAATTTCAGAGTTCTTCTATAAGACTTCGAAATTCTTTCGCTTTGGGCCTTCAGATCTCTCCCATACCGAGGCGGCCCAAGGTAGCCCACTTGCCATAATTGTTTGAAACAGTACCTATGGCCTCGATTCCCGCCCGGTCATCATATCTCTATAAAACGCTTCGTCTCCCTAGCCTTTTTTACGCTTTCACATCACTAGAGCACCACCGCTTCATCTTCCAAAACTTCAATAAGCTCCAGCGAACCCAGACGAACCGTTGCAGCCCTTTTCTTCGGCCGTTGATTCCTGCATCTTCTTCCTTTCTCGTGATGGCATCAGCATCCGTAGTCCCCGAGGTTATCTTCCTGCCCGATTATTTTTCCCCGATTTCGTAGCCTAGATGCACCCAATCCGCCATGTTCTTCACCTGTTCTTCGTCGTGTTCTTGTTTACTGTAGCACCTTAGAGACCAGATCTATATTCCGGCCGCCGATTACCCGAACTTTTTCTATCATGGCCCCATGGGTAGCGAAGATCCCACAGATTTCATAAGCGCCGAGACCCAACGTATTCCTATCAAGAACTCCGCCATGCTAGTCAGTGACTGGACCAATAGCTTCAGGTCATGGCCGAGCAAGCTGCCTGGGTGGAGGGATTGGTATATCAGAGTATTGGCCGCGAAGAGAACCCTCTGGGAAGAATCACATATCGGCTACTGCATCAATCTCTCTCTAGCCGATATGGAAAGGAATGAACCTCTGCTTGCATCGGCTTCATACTTCTGGTCCGATGCCCTTAACGCATTCATGTTTGGGCACGGGCCGATGACTCCCACCTTGATGGATGTGACTATGCTCACTTGCCTCGACACGATGAGCTACATCGACCCCTTCAAGCTCTGATTCAAGCCTGCTCACCGGCTCCAAGCGAAGAACATTGGTGGCTAGTCCAGGTACATATCAATCCATAACAAGGGAACTGGACCAGTCGATAATCAGGAACATGTCACCTTTTTGAACTTGTGGCTGGAACGGTTTGTCTTCGGCAGTGCAACCCTCGGTCCAACGATCAACATGCAATGTCTGGCAGAGTGCCTGGTTGATCGGAAACAGATCCCCTTGGGGCAATTCCTCCTTGGCGCTACTTATCAGCTGCTTCACCAAGTAGCGACCAAGCTATCGGCCGGCCAACCCATCGGCCATATCGGGGGTCCTTGGTGGTTTGTGCAACTCTGGCTCAACGTCCACACCTCCAAGGCCTTCTTTGGGACTTCTTTTCTCAACCAATCCTTTCTAGCTGATCATACAGAAGACCAGAATCCCATTTACTGCCGATGTATCTCCATGGGCAAAGCTGCATCGGCTCTTTCTAGTGGCAAGATAACCCCCGCTGGACTTAGTCAGTGGTTCAAGGGGTTTTATTACGGTTTCACCAAGGAAGCCACTCTCTGGTTTGCATACAATGATGCATCATCATTCGAGATGCCTTCAACTTCGACCCACTTAATGCTTTGGAAAATGATGAGTCAAAGGCCATATTCCTATCGGCCATTACCCCTTGTCTGCTACCGACTGGCTTCTCTCTGGGCCGACCGCAACCATCATATGAGTTTTACCATCCATCGGTCGGCTCCCGTCAGCTTGGCCTTGGTCAACTTCCGATCGGCCTATTCTTCATCGACAAACTTCAAGCCCGGGGCAACGTCAACAACGCCCTAGAGTATGATCGGATGCGGACTTTAACAGAATCCCTTCTTCTAGGCGCCGCCACCGAGGTGAATGTTTGCACTGCCAATACAAAGCTTTTCGTCCGATGGTGGTCAGAATGGAAGAAACATCTATTCAGCTTAGCAGCCACCTACTACTGTTCCTGCCTCGATGCCGAGTACATCGAATCCGATGAAGAGGTAACACCCGTAAGCCTTAATCATCATCCCCGATCATCTCTCACTCTTAATTTGCAGGCTGCCAACGTCGAGCCCCAACGACAAGCAACAGTGGTCGGCCGATTCTGTATCAACCCCCATTGGCCACTCCGAACTTAGGGCGCGATGCTCCCTCTCCATCGGCTCTCCTCAAGGCGCCTCGGCCGATAGGACAAAAACGCAAGAAGTTAGCGCACCGCCCCTCTGTCAAGAAGCAGAAAACCAGTGCCGATGTCATTGCCACGACGCCATCTACTCCCCAAACAACATCAGCTCCCTCACCTCCTCAGGTATGCGCCAAGTCTTGATATCATTACCCGCTTTCTCATTCATCTTATCAGTTTCATTTTCAGCTCGAGTCATCGGCTCCAGAACCTCAACCTTCTACTGACATCCCTCCAAGCACTGAGCCGATGGCTTCTCCAGCTGCCCCAATCTCAGCACCAAGTCCTCCAGCCGTCGATGAGACTGTTCCTATTCCATCGCCTGACATCGGCCACCCCAAAGAACAACCTACTCATCTCCCTGAAGCCGATGCCACCCAAGCTGCCGATGTCCTTCCTCAGGTAATCTCTTTATGCCCATACTTCACTTTTAACTCTTTACTGATTCTTTTACCGATGTCAATTTTGCAGTCCTTAGCCGATTTGTTCTCTTTTGACATCGGCAAGTACTTAGAGGCAGAAGAAACCACAGACACCAGCGCAGCAACCAAACCGTCCTTCCCAGCCGATGTGCGCGATTACTTAACGAGCATCATCAGTCGGCTGGAAAACCCAATCGATGCGCTAGTGGAAGACTGCGGGCCGATCCGGGCAAGACTTGTAGAAATTGAACACCATCTGCCCAAAGAACTCATCGATGCACTAACTCCCGCAGCATACCTGGAATCTCACAGATTCAAACTCATCAAGCTTAGACAGCGCATAACCGATCGTGCTAACCAACAGAAGATTACCCAAGATATCCAAGCCGATCGGCTGTCAGCCCAAACAGAGAAGAAAAAGCTTGATGACATGGCAGCTGCCCCCCAAGTGCTCCAACCCAAGTTGGACCAACTGAAGAAAAAGGAGGCCGATTTGCTAGCAGAACTTGAAAAAGTTCGCAAGGATCTTGAAGCAACAGAATCCCAGCTTATCGGCCTGCCGCAAGCTATTCAAGACCAAGAGGCTAAGGTTGCAGCAACGGTGCGTCAAGTCATTCATCAGCGCAAAAATTTGAAGACCATTCTGGGCTCCGATGAAGACGACATCCGTGCTATCAACGAGATTGACCAAATCCGCCTGCGTGCAATTGAAACAATCCAAAAATTCATGTAAATCAATGACCGATGGCCTCATGAAACACGCTGGTTGTGCTGTAATATATCTTGATCGGCTTTATTGCCTGCTTCTTTCACCCTTGATAATATTTTTGTTTGTTTGATCTAAAGGCGATATCGACTGATATCGGCTATCTTTAGGCAATGCAAAAACATCGGCTTTCTGAACCATTTTAGAAATCGGCTGCACCTAACCGATTTAAGAGTTGATCCAAACGCTAGGATAGTATTTCTTGAGATATTTCCTGTTAAGTTCTTTAGCAAATTCCGTCCCATCAAGATCCTCTAATACATAGGCATTACCAGGCACACAATGATTAATCTGATAGGGCCCTTCCCAATTAGGCGACCACTTTCCGAATCTACTATCTCTGGACCCGATCGGCAAAATCAATTTCCACACAAGATCTCCCTCAGCAAACGATTTATTCATCACTTTTCTGTTATAATGCCTAGCTGCTCTAGCTTTGTTCTCCTTGATCCTCTCTAGTGCCCTTAACCGATTCTGAGCCAAGTCTTCAAGTTCATCTGTCATTAAGTTATAATAATCATCGGCTGTCAATTGATTTTGCAAAGAAACCCTCCTAGAGCCGATGTTAGTCTCCCAAGGCAAAACTGCTTCATGTCCATATACTAGTTGGTAAGGCGGCACCCGGGTAGATCCATGACACGCCATCCGATAGGCCCACAATGAATCGGCTAATGTAGTATGCCATCGACGCGGCTGCTCATCAATCTTCCGCTTAATCAACTTGATCAAACTCTTGTTAGAAGCTTCCACCTGTCCATTGGCCTGAGCATAATAAGGCGATGAATTTAATAACTTGATTCCCATACTGGCAGCAAACTGTTGAAACTCATTGGACACGAAGACAGATCCCTGATCAGTAGTTATCGTCTGAGGAATTCCAAACCGATAAATTATATGCTCCTTTACAAACTCGATCGCTTCCTTGGACGTAACTTTCTTCAGAGAAATCACCTCTACCCACTTGGTAAGATAATCTGTCGCCGCCAATATGAACTTATGTCCCTTACTCGATGGAGGATAAACCTGGCCGATCATGTCAATTCCCCATCCTCTGAACGGCCACGGTTTGATGATAGGATTCATAGCTGATGCTGGTGCTCGCTGTACATTTCCAAATTTCTGACAATCTTGACACCCTTTATAGTACCTGAAGCAATCTTCCAGCATTGTCGGCCAAAAATATCCTACCCTTCTCAGCAACCACTTCATCTTATGAGCCGATTGATGAGTCCCACAAACGCCTTCATGCACCTCGCACATAACCACTTTGGCTTCTTCCAAATTCAGGCATCTAAGCAGAACTCCCTCAAAAGTTCGATAATATAAATCCCCATCAAGCAACACATACTTAGTAGCTTTATACCGAATTTTCCTGGAAACCGATTGCGATGGATTTTGCAGATAACCACTTATTTCCTGTCTCCAGTCATCGGCTTTGTCTTGAATGTCATTATCGGCTATTTCAACCTCAACCTGTCTATTCAGCCGATAACCAAAAGCAATCTATGCAAGATCATTGGCTTCTAAATTTTGCTCCCTAGGAATATGATCTATTGATACCATCTTGAAATCCTTTAACAAATCTGTACATTCCTCATAATATGATCTCAAAACGTCATCCCTGCACTCATATTCTCCAGACAACTGCTTGATCACGAACAAAGAATCGCCAACAATCTCTATGACATCGGCTCCGACCTCCTTCAAAAGTTGAAGTCCTTTTAATACCGCCTCGTACTCCACTTGATTGTTAGTCCGATAAGGTTTAATTGTAAAAGCAAACTCAAAACATGCCCCCCGAGGCGATATAATGACCAAGCCGATACCAGATCCATGCTTGCAAACCGATCCATCAAAAAACAAAGTCCATGGGATCGGCTCTACATAATTCTCATAATCCCCTCTATGTTGCACAATGAAATCAGCCTGTCCCTTGATCGCTTTAGCCGATTCATATCTCAAGTCGAACTCTGTCAAAGCAAAAATCCATTTACCAACTCGCCCTTTCAAGACTAGAGCCGACAACATGTATTTCACCACATCGGCCTTGCAAACCACTGTACACTCAGCCGATAGGATATAATGCCTCAACTTAGTGCATGAGAAATATAAACAAAGGCATAATTTTTCTACCGCAGGATATCTTGTTTCAGCATCCAAAAGCCTTCTGCTCAGATAAAACACAACTCGCTCCTTCCTCTCAAATTCCTGTATCAAAACAGACCCGATGGATTTCTCATCGGCTGATAAGTATAACTTGAACGGCACTCCTTTCTGCAGTGGAATTAAAATAGGTGGGGAACTCAGCTAGTTCTTGATCTCATCAAATGCCTTCTGCTGCGTTGCCCCCCACACAAATTCTTGATCGGCTTTCAACTTCAATAACGGAGTAAAAGATTCAATTCTCCCTGATAAATTTGATATAAACCTCCTTACGAAATTAATCTTGCCGATCAATGATTGCAACTCTGTCTTATTGCTTGGTGGCTCCGTGGTCTTGATGGCTCTGATGCTCCTTTGACTGACTTCAATCCCTCGCTCATGAACCATAAAACCCAAAAACTGCCTAGCCGATACACCAAAAGCACATTTATTGGGGTTCATCCTTAGTCCGTATTTCTTGGCCCTCTCCAGCACTTTTCGCAAATCGGCTATATGGCTTTCCTCACTTTTAGACTTAACCACCACATCGTCGATATAAATTTCTACCAACAAGCCGATGAGATCATGAAATATATAGTTCATCGCCCTCTGATAGGTCGCACCGGCACTTTTCAACCCAAATGTCATTACTACCCACTCATATAAGCCGATAGCCCCAGGACATCGAAACGCAGTCTTGTGTATATCTTCTTCAGCCATAAAAATCTGATTGTATCCTGCATTGCCGTCCATGAAACTAATAATCTTATGTCCTGATGCTGCATCCACCAATAAATCTGCTATCGGCATTGGGTATTCATCCTTGGGGGTAGCTTTATTTAAATCCCGGAAATCGATACATATCCTCAATTTTCCATTCTTCTTTTCCACCGGGACGATATTAGAAACCCACTCAGCATATCGGCATGGCCTTATAAATTTGGCATCATACAACCTTGTGATTTCCGCTTTGATTGGCTCATATAATTCTGCCTTGAATCTCCTTGGAGCCTGTTTGAATGGCCGATATCCTGGTTTAATGGGCAGCCGATGTTCAACAATTGATCAGCTTAATCCTGGCATCTCATGGTACTCCCAAGCGAAATAATCCCGATACTCCTTCAACAGTGTTATCAATTCTTCTCGAAGTTCAGGACATAACCTTTTGCTTATGTATGTCAGCCTTGGCTTATCTCCTGGTCCTATGTCGATCTCTTCCAAATCATCGGCCGATGTAAACCCTTGTCCTAGTTTCCCCTCAAAATCTTCAATGGAGCCCATCAGAGTAACAATTTAGAGCCGACTTGCTGAATCGGCTGTATCCCTTGGCTAGTGACCTTAAGATAGTCTCCTTCCCATATTTTCCCGGACAGGCAATCAACACCATCGGCTTCCCAAACTGGCAAATCGGTCATTGCGATGTTGGTTGACCGATCTGCTAGGACCACCTCGACTTGATCTCCCTGCCACTGTATCAAATATTGATGCATTGTCGAAGGCACGCAACAGTTCGCATGGATCCAATCCCTGCCGAGAAGCAGACTATATGACCCTTTTCCGTCGATGACGAAAAACGTGGTAGGTAACGTCTTATTCCCCACTGTCAACTCCACGTTTAATACGCCTTTCGCCTGTGATGAATTCCCACCGAAGTCTTTTAGCACCATATTTGTCTTGATTAAATCTTCACAGTTTTCCCCAATTTTTGAAATGTAGCATGAGGCATGAGATTAACAGCTGCTCCCCCATCAACCATCATCTTTGTCATCAGCTTCCCATTCACATAGCCCTTGATATATAATGGCTTTAGGTGCCGATGCTCTGACTCTTCAGGTTTATCAAATATGGCCTGATCGGGTTGCAACGTTAGCTGAGCGAAAACCTCCTCATTGCCTTCTTCATCTGATGAAAGTGCTTTATACTCCCGAGGCAAAAAGAGCACCATATTTACTGGAGCCGATGGATCTTCATCGTCCTTCCTTTTCACACGCCATACTTGTTTGGTTCTCTTGTGACGATGATCGGCCTCTTCCTGATCTTGCCTCTGTTCTTCCTGTTGCTCTCGGTGTCGTAGCCGTTGTGCCCTTCTCTTCTGATTCTTTGTGAATATCCCACTAGGGCACCATTGAGGATTCTGGACTTCTTTTTCATGTACTTCCTCTTCATCCTCTTCAAAGAACTCTTCATGGATCGGCCCTAATTGGCTATGAACCGATGCTCTTTTTCCAAGCGGCCGATCCTGTGAAAACCTTTCCTGCCGATCCCGCTGAAACCTCAGATCATCACACTCAGGGCAATCTTCAATTAATGGTAATCTCATCCCTTGATCCCAGCAGAATCGGAAGAACGGACAATCCCAATGTGGATTAAATCTTTCCCTGTCTGGCTCGATCCACTGTTCCTCATACCTTGAATATTTTTCTATCATATCCGATGAAGTAATCCTCGATTTATACCTTTGATGCTTTCCTTCATCGGCTTGACTCCTTGACGATGATCCCGCGTAAACCATGTTTACAGAGAACGGGTGTCCGTCAATTTTCATCGGCTTTTTGTCTTCGAATTTGATTCTTCCTTGCTCAACAGCCGATTGAATTTGTTGCCGAAAAACTTTGCACTCGTTAGTATGATGCGATATAGTATTGTGCCACTTGCAATATCTTTTCTTCTTTAGTTCTTCGGCTGATGGAATCACGTGGTTTGGTGGAAGTTGTATCTGTTTCTCTTGTAGCAGTAAGTCAAAGATTTTATCGGCTTTATTACTATCAAAATCATACCGCTCCTCCTTGTCGATATCCTTAACCCACGAACATGATACTAATTTCTTGTTCCTGGCCCACTCCACCAATCTGACTTCAGCATCGGATCCCTCACCGTCTGAGTCCGATGAATAAACCTGAACTTGAGCAACCCTTCTCTGATATTTATCTTTTTTTGCCTCTTGAAATCGGCTTTCATGAGCCGATACCTTCTGTACCAGGTGTGCCAGGGACTCGAACTCTTGTGATGAAAATCTCTCTTTAATCGGTGCCAAGAGACCCTGGAAAGCCAGATCGGCCAGATGCCCATCGCTCAGGTTCAGACTGTAACATCGGTTTCTGACGTCCTGAAATCGCTGAACGTATTCCGGTACTGTTTCATCTGGACGTTGCCTAATCGATGTCAAATCTGTCAGTCTCATCTCATGGATTCCGGCAAAGAAGTATTTATGAAACTGTTTTTCTAGATCGGCCCATCCCCGAACAGAATTCGGTGGTAACGAAGAGAACCATGTAAAAGCCGATCCATATAGTGACAAGGGGAAAAACCTAACCCTCAGAGCCTCTTCAGCCGATGCCTCTTCACACTGTGCCAAGAATCGGCTGACATGTTCTACCATAGATGTGCTGTCTTGCCCTGAGAACTTGGAAAAATCTAGGACCCTGTATCGGTGGGGCAATGGCACTCTATCAAACCACTCGGGATACGGATGCCGATACATAAATGTCTGCTCCTTGGGCTTGATCCCAAACTGTTCCCTCACTATTTCTGCAACCCTTGTTGACAAATCCTCTTCACTCAGGTTGTCCTGTTGATACTGCACGGGTGGAGTTTGTTGCCGATTCTGTCTATGATACTCTCTTTGGTAACTCCCTGGATCAGCAATGCCACCCGGGTAATTCTGTTGATATCCTCCATAATAGGCAGATCGATGGTATCCAGCAGGAATATCCTGTTGCCCCCTAGCCTGGTTCTGTGCAAACAGGTTTTCTGGTACGTCTCTACTGATGTTGTAAGCAACTTGGTTTGGTTCAGCTTTTGGTGGGAGGTAAACAGGACCTCGAGTAGGCTCTTGAATAATTGATCCATCCATCGTCTTCTTTATGAGATTATGAAGTGTGTTCACCAGGATCCCGGACAGATTGATGAGCGCATGATGTGCTGCCTCATTCACCATATCTTGCAAAGGTTTCACCGGTGGACTTTCAGGTGGTGTGCGGCTCGATTCACCAAACAAAACTGGTTTTGGAAACTGCGTCTTCTGAATCGGCCCTTGCCTTGTCATGCTGAAGGATTCTAAGCACAGCTTCTGAAAATTGGCCATAGTTTGCTCAACTTGCTGTTTTTGTTCGTCTGTTAAATCTTCCATGCTGACCGGAATTACGTTGTCTATCTTGACCTCTTTCCCGGCCATGTTGTAATTCCGATCAAGACTTTGTGTTGAAACTTCGTGTCCCACCAGGCGTGCCAAAAACGTGTTGACGCCGAAAACCCGCCGGGGGGCCGTTCGGCGTCTGGGAGACACGCGAAGGCCTAGGAGATTTGCTTCACTCCAGTGCAGGTCCTAAAGTCTTGAGGTTCGTAGGCGTGCCAGTCAATTTGACCCTGCAATTGACAAGGAGAGAAAATGTTAGGTTTGTGAGCCAATCGGCTGGAAGCCGACCTGGACTCATCTCATCGGCCGATGGCCGATTTGAACTGTAGCACTTATACATCGACTGGAAGCCGATGATGGCATGAGCAGTAGCATAATAATAAACAAATATTAAACTAGCCAATCATCGAAGGGATGCTCAAAATCGGCTGTAAACTTGATAAAATAAGTAAGCAGAATGCATAAATAAATAGATTAAATAAACTCCAGCCGATCGTGGTTAAAATTACTAGTATCGCCGCGAAGATATTGCCCGCACCCGTGCCCGGGCCCTTGCTCGTGCCTGTGCCCGGGTCCTCACCTGTGTTCGTCCCCGGGTCCTCGCCTGCTGATCGTGCCCGGGAACTTACCTGAGCTCGTGCCCGGGAACTTACCTGTGCTCGCGCTCAGATTGGCAGAGTAAACTAATCGGCTAGCCCTTAGCCGATCATAATAGTAATGCAAGCAAGAATGTATAACAGGGCAAGCAGTATAATTGGCTGTATTTAAAGGATAACTTATCGGCTAAGCACTCTGATAAATACACCGCATAAAACTCATCGGCTTATTAAGAATAAAGTTATTATCGTCAGTCTAGTAGATCGGACCCAACCGTTGCAGCACAGACTGATGATGATAACAAGACCTCGATAGGCCGATAGATCTGATGCGATCGTGATGTAGAATATGATAGCTTATCGGCTATGCACCCCGATAAGACGCTTGCGCACAAAGTATCAACCTAGCAGGAACGATTTATCGCTAGCAGTTTAGTAGGTCGGACCCAACCGATGCAGCACAAACTGTGGATAAACCGCTCCCAGTAAGCCGATACGATCTACGCACGCGTGATGTGATATACCTAATCAATCTATGAGGTCAAACTGAACTGATGCAGCCATAGACAAAATAGATATATCGTGGTAAGCCGACTACCATAAACCGACTAGAATATCGGACCTAACTGAGGAAGTCCTAGCCGATAGGTAGCCAGGGTGACGAAACTTACCATCTCGTAGGAGGTCGAACTTAACCGATGCAGCCCGGCTCGAGAAGAAAGAACCCGTTGAAAGGGTGGCGATGCGCCGAATTTGTATTGATCGATTGATGATAGATTACACAGCACCCGGGCATACATATTTATACCCCGAGTTGACATGAGTCCTTATTGGACACGGTACATGATTTCCGAATTATAACAGGAAACACTAATAAGACCCGACCGGACACGAGGTCAGGTTTCCTAAAGATAAGCACTTGCCTAATTAATAGATACAGTAAATAACTGCCATACTGCGGTCTTCACGGCTCCTTCCCTGATTCGGTCCCTTCTGGATCAATTTCCGTTAGTTGACTGCAATTTTCTTCTTGACCGAATCTGATATAGGGACTTACCAAATTTTGGCGTTAACAGCAGCATTGGCTGAGGGCAGGGCGCTGGCGCTGGCGGCATCGTCGGCCGGGGAGACAAGACACCGGCGAGGAGATAGGACGCGGGCGACGAAGGAAGGCCAGCGCAGGGCGATGCTCACCGGCGGCGTTGGGGCGTCGGCGCAGGCTAGGCGGCACGTCGGCTCGGCGTCGGCGGCGGAGGAAGAGGATGGCGCGGTGGCTTAGGAAGCAGATGGCGACGGCGGCGACTTCAGAGGAAAGAGGAACAGATGAGACGGCTGCACGTATATATATATATATATATGTATATATATGTATATATATATATATATGTATATATATATATATATAACGTCGGCTCGGCGTCGGCGGCGGAGGAAGAGGATGGCGCGGTGGCTTAGGAAGCAGATGGCGACGGCGGCGACTTCAGAGGAAAGAGGAACAGATGAGACGGCTGCACGTATATATATATATATATATGTATATATATATATATATGTATATATATATATATATATATATATATATATGGGGCGGCTAGCGCGAAGGGAGGCGTGGCGGCGTGGGCCTGGAGACCGGCGGCGTCGGTGCGGCCTAGGAGGCGGTGCGGCGCAGGGGCAGGGGCAGGCCAGGCTCGGCGCGGGTAGAAGCGGTTGGAGCAGGCCAGGGCCAGGCGGCGCGGCGCAGGGGCGGGCCGGGCCCGGCGGCCAGAGGAGGCAGGCAGGCAGGCCTTCGGCCTGGCCAAAGGTAGGAGAAGAAGAGGAAAAAAAAGAAAAAGAGAGAAAGGCAGGGGCCTGAGTGGAAAAATAGAAAGGAAGGGAAAAAGAAAAGGAAAAAATGGCAGGGCTTTGCGAAATGCCGAATTCGATCTTTTGAATTTGTTAGAATTATTTGGAGGAATGGAGAATGAACTTGGACCTCCGGGAAACTAGGAATTTATATGGATGCGAAAATTAGAGTCTAGAGTCAGGGGAAAAATAAATTGGGAAATGAGCTCCACTTCCGAAATCCAAATAAACCCGATTAAGCAAACGGAAACAAATCATACCGTAATTAATTATTTAACCATATTAAATCCTTTTTATTATGGAATTTTTCATTAAGCTATTTTAGACGAATAAACCAAGGGTGAATTTTCACAATTGGACAAAAAGAACGGAAAGCGAAAAATCCGGACGTGACATTGACCACCTTTATCTCCTCTTCGTAAGCCTGAAATTGGGCCCGGGAGTTGGCTCTAGCAGCTACCCAGGTTCACCCACAAGTAAACTTGTTAGGTAAGGCTGCAGATGGGATAATTGATGGATTGGTTAAGATCAGTGTCAAAAAGGAGACTTACTGTCGTAGTCAGCGTCCCACCTGGCTATGGTCCTCTCCAATTCAACTTTTTCCTTCTCGAGCTTGGTGTTGGCCTCTTTCAACTCGGCCTTCTGTCGCTCAAGCTCGGTTTTGGCCTTCGTCAGGTCGGCCTTGTCCTTTTCAAGCTCGGCCCTGGTTTTCACGGCCTCCTTCAACTGGATTTCTCCCTCTGTTCGAGCCTTCAACTTGGCTTCGAGGGCTGCAAGATAGATTAGTCAAGGACTCGACATTGCAGTCAAGGTACAACCGGGCAGTCGGGAACAACACAGCTGGAGAAATATACTATGGATCTGGTCAGAAAGATACATCTTGGAGGCTCACCTCTAATCTTACTAGCTTGGTCCCAATTCTCGGCCCTGAGCTGAGTAACGGAGTCCCTCAGCCAAGACTCCCTCTCCTGGCAGCGCCCTTCTACCTCGGCCTTCAAGGCTCGGAGTTGGTCTAACTCTTGGAGCTGGGGGACAACCCGCATCAAAACTTCGCTCATCTTCTCCGAGCGATCAACGAGCTTCTACTCGGGGAAAGAGCAAAACAGAGTTAGTCGTCAGATAACTCATACGAGCAAGAAAACCAAGACCACGAATATAGCGAAGGTCATACCTGGATCCCCTGGGACGCGGCGAGTGTGGCGCGCAGCAAGCTTTCACGCTCCCTTTCCGCCGTAGCCTCGTCATGCTTATAACTCTTTGCGGTTCCATCGGGTGCCGTCCAATGGAACATTTGCGGGAACTTGCGAGGAGGTGCTTCGAGTCTGGGGAGGTCCGGTCTATCCGAAGGTGGAGACAGCGACGACGATGAGGACGACGACCGAGACGGTGATGGACTCTTGGCCCCCAACTCGGCGGCCTTCGGGGCTTCGGGGCTTCGGGGGTTGACTCAGGGGCTGCGCCATGGCTTCAACAACCGGCACTGACTCAGGTGCTACCTTGACGGCTTCGACGACAGGCGCTGGCTTAGGAGCCGGAGTAGCGGCACCGGTGTCAATGCTTTGCACCGGCAATAAAACTATAGGGCTACACGGCAAAGGTGAATTCGGTGGATTGCAGAGGAACACAAAGAAGATTTATATTGGTTCAGGCCCTCGATGTGAGGTAATACCCTACGTCCAGTTGAGGTGTTATTCCTCTGAGGTGGTTGGTGATCAATGATCTTCCGTGCCCTCATGGGGCGCCCTGCCTCCCTTTATATACTAGGGGACAGGGGTACATGATAAGGATCCCAGCCGGATACGGCCAAGGGATTTCCTTCTTAGAGATAGAAACCTATCCGACTAAGACTGTTATTCCTTATCGTACAAGGAAAAGTCTGCCGGGTGCTATCTTATCTCTAATTACATGATTCGGCCCATCCTCTATCCGAGTGGCCCATATGCTGGTAATGAGGTACCCAGGGCCCATGGCCTCCACAGTAGCCCCTGAGACCTTCATAGTCGAGTCACAGTTGATGCCGAGTGCTCGTCCTCCACGGTGAAGATTGCCCGAGTGCGATGCTCCCGAGTACTCTTTGTCCGAGTAAGTCTTCTTCCCGAGTCCTGCTTCATGTCAGTTGGCAATGAGGCTATGAAGGGCTTCATGGAGATATGTGAATAGTATGCGCCGAATAGGTGCACCTATTTGGTGTAGCCCCCGACTTTGTGCTAATTGTGAAGACAATTAAACATAAAGTCAAAGATCTTTAACTTGGAAGACTTTCCCGAGTAGATTACTACTAGTATATGAGACTCTTCAGTATTATGTCAACCGGAATAAATTTTATAGTCTTGCCGAGTAGGGAACTACTTGTGTGTAGGACTCTTCGACTTCATGTCAGTCGGAATATGTGTTTATAGTCTTGCCGAGTAGGATGCTACTCGTATATGGGACACTTCAGCGTCATGTCAGCTGGAAAAGGGGGTTTACAGTCTTTTCCGAGTGGCGTCCCACTCAGAAGTTAGACTCCTCCGCATCATGTTAGCGGGAAAAGATATTTATAGTCTCTCC
The DNA here is from genome assembly GCA_003991445.1 of Oryza meyeriana var. granulata. Lineage (NCBI taxonomy): Eukaryota > Viridiplantae > Streptophyta > Magnoliopsida > Poales > Poaceae > Oryza > Oryza meyeriana. The sequence continues at coordinate 308,488 of RYFJ01000637.1, read as the reverse complement.
CGTGTAGTGCACTACTCAAGAGTTAGACTCTTCAGCGTCATGTCGGCTAGAATAACATTGCTCATGGCAACTGGTGGCCACGCATGTAGGCCGAGTACCACTGCATGAAAATAAATCCACGGCGTGGTCAGGTGTACTCGAGAGAGATACCTGTATCCCCAATTTTAATGAAGACCAGCTTGTGATCCTTGTAAGGATATATCCTCGAGACCTGGTGGATAAAACAGATACCTGAACATATATGTTTAGCAATAAGGCTCTCATGAAGCATATCTATTTACCTCATCGGCTCCTGTTAGTAGCACCAGCGCTATAATTTCAACTCAGCCTACGGGCGGCCCACATGGAGCATGCTACTGTAGGAACTCATATCTTGATGGCCTAGTGCTGACTGTGTAGGCCCAAGCCCATCTAGTCGGCATCGGCTCTATAAAAGCGGGGAGAGAGAGAAAGATTCCTTCATCTTCCCCAAATCATCCAATCGCTTCGTCTTCCACCTTCGCGCCCGACTTTTCGCTTCCCGCCCGGCTAGGGTTAGTTGCTACTGTTCCCCCCCCCCGAACTCGGGCGATTCCAATCCTCTTCATTTGTTCCAAGCCCCCGATTCGTTTTTCCCCAAATCTTGTCGCTTCCAGCCATGCCGAAAGCTTCGGATCTCGCGGGTGCGCTGGAGAATGCTTGGCCGATTTCAGATTGCGGTTCGGTGAAGCTAAAGCTGCTAGAGAGTCAACTGAAGTTGCCCAGCCAAGAGGTGATTCGCTGGTGGCTGGCTAAAGGTGAGTCGGTCCCAAATCCCCAACCTGGTGAAACAGTAGTTTTCGCCTCTTTTTTCGATCGGGGCTTGTGCCTTCCATCTTCTGATTTCTTCCGCCGTGTCCTTGACTTCTACGGGCTGGAGTTGGTGCATTTGAACCCCAACTCAATTCTTCAGATCTCAATATTTGTTACTCTCTATGAGTGCTTCTTGGGTGTTGAACCCCATTTTATCCTCTTCCGACATCTGTTCCACATCAAACCCCAACCCTCCAAGAATAATATTAGTGTGATTGGGGGGGCTGGCCTCCAGCTGAGGAGCGATGGGAAGAAGACATATCTTGATCTCCCCTTGAAATCTTCTCTGAAAGGCTGGCACAAGGAATGGTTCTATTGCGCAGATCTGGCTCCCTCCTTGCGCCCATTTACCGGCTTGCCGCTCGTGGTTTCACCAAATTGGTCGGCAGAGCCATCCTTTGAGGAGATGGGCCAGGCACATCAATTGTTGGTGAAGTTAGATGACCTCAAAAAGGCTGGCCTGACAGGACCTTGGGTGGCTCGTCGCTTCCTGACTCGGCGCATCCAGCCGCTGAAGCTGAGGAGTGCATTTGGCTGGGCCTTTAAAGGCAAAAATGATCCTGACCGAGTAAGCAACAAGTCGGCCAACAAGGGCGTAGTGATCGAGACCCTGTTCGGTTACTTCTCCAAAGGGGTGATTGCGACCGAAGACGATAACCGCCGGGTCGCGGCCTATAGCTTCATTCGGCCCCGGACCAAGGTAACCTTTAATCTTCTTCTGTGATGAATGCCTGTGGAACTGTGATTGTTCAGCACTGCGTGATGTATTTTGTTGACTCATTTGTAGTGGCACGAAGAGTTCGATGAAGACTCCAGCCCATTGTCGGCCGTTGCATCGAAGAAAAGGCCGAGGAGCCCCTTTGCTACTCAGCCCGACTCCAAGAGAGCGGGGAAGAAGCCCATTCTGTATCGGGGCAAGGGGGCCATGGCGCCGCGCGCCATGGCAGGAAGCCTGAAGATAAAGGACACCGTCGCCACGGTGCCTGAAGATAAAGGACACCGTCACCACGGTGCCCAGGCGATCAAGTCCCAGGTTGAGACCTGTGGGGTCGAGCCCAACATTGCCGAGTTCGGCAACAGCTCCGCCGAGGGGACGGCCAGAGCAGACACCACCGCAGACAGGGGCGCCCGAACCAGCTACACCAGAACCGAGGCCGACTCGAGCTGATATGTCGCCACCGACTGTGGCGCCGACCAATTCATAGGCCGGGCTAATGACTGGAGATAGCGCTCCACCAGGACCCGGGTTGCCCGGCAGGAAACTGAAGTTCTCCAAGAGGTATGTTGCTCCGGATCTTCTAGAATCCTTGTGTGTTGCTGTAGTGTTTTGATATCTTGTTTCGTCATGCAGGAAGCAGGCCGATATCAATCTCAAGGAGACCGATCCGACCGCTCCTCTTGAAGAGCCTGCTCCAGCCGAGCCGGCGGCCACGAACACACCCGCTGAGCCGGTGGCCAGCCCAGTCGCGGAGACTGAGGTGGTCCCGACTATAGGGTCGCCGCCGCCACCCGATCTAGAGGCAGCTGCTGAGGTTGAGGCCCCAGCCCCTAAAGCGTCGGCCGTCGCGGAGGCCGCTGTCGGAGCCCCCGAACCGGTCCCCGAGGCCACGGGGGACGGCGGCGTGGCGCCGGGACCCCGTCGCCGTCGTGGTCATTGTCGTCATCATCGCCGCCGCCAGAGATCCCGAACCTGCCTCGGATTGAAGCTCCCCCGCGTAGGATGCCCCGAGCGTTCACCTAGACAGTGCCTGACGGGACCGTGAAGAGCTTTAGGCTTGATGAAGTTGTCGCGAGAAGGGAACGTGAAAGCTTGCTTCGTGCCGCTATCAGCGGGTCCCAGGGAGTCGGGGTATGATTCTTGTGGCAGAGTCGTGGTGATCTTCTCGTTTGGATGTCTGACTCCATCCTTGCTTTGTTTTTTACCCTGAGCAGAAGCTTGTCGACCGCAATGAGGCGATGACAGAGATCCTGGTCGAAATGGCTCTGTGGGTGCCATGGGCCCCGGGTACCTCATGACAAGCATATGGGCCACTCGGATAGAGGATGGGCCTAGCCTTGTAATTAGAGATATAGCTAGATTCGGCAGACTTCGCCTTGTATAGAAAGGAATATACAGTCCTAGTCGGGTGCGTTATATCTCTAAGGGGAGATCTCCTAGTCGTAATCCGATGGGGACTCCTACCTTGTAACCCTGTCCCCCAGTATATAAGGGGAGGCAGGGCGCCCCATGAGGGCAGGTTGAGTTGGTTCGCCAGAATCACCACCGCAAATCCTCAAAGGAATAACACCACAACTGGACGTAGGGTATTACCTCACATTGAGGGCCTGAACCAGTATAAAATCCCTTTGTGTTCCTTTGCAATCCACCGAGTTTCCATCCGCCGAGTAGCCCCATATATTTATTGCCGGTGTAAAACATCGACAGTTGGCACGCCAGCTAGGGGCTTCGGCACGATCTACATCTACAAGCTCGATGGATCCAGCAACCGAAGTCGACGGTGGCAAACTCTCCCCCAGAGAAACAATCGCATTCAGAAGCCTCGACTTCGTCGCCGACTAGATCGGCAATCTCACCTTGGCCGACCCGGACTTGATCCGATCTGCCAGGGAACCAGCCGACTCCGCGCCAGTCGGCCTACACGATGCTGCAGCAATCTTTCACGGCATGCTGCGGTGATCTCCAATACGCCCGAGTCCAGGGACAACTCTTTCTTTCGGTGTTCGACTCGGACTCGGTTTTGAGCCGGCCGAGATCGGGCCAAAAAAGGAAGAGATCGTCAATTTCCCGTTCGGACTCGGCGACGCCGCGGATATCTACAATCTACATCCGACGCGGCAAACCCGATCCTCTGGAGTTCGACTCGGATACGGCCCCAAGCCGCTCAAGATCGGATCTAGGGAGGTCGGATCGTAATCGCCCCCATCAACTATTCCGACTACGACTCCCAGTCGGATTCCGACTCTAAGTCGAACAGCAGTTCGGCAAGCTTCTTCCCGCCACGAGAAATCTTCATGGCATCCAAAGGCTCTACTCCTACTCAAGAATCACGCCGACTACACGAACAACAAGAGGAGGAGGCCTGCCGACTGCGAGAACAATAGGAGGAAGAAGCAAGACGCCTGCACGCCCGCAACGACGGCCTACGCAGGGCTGGGCGAACCGCTCAGCAACAAACCCTCCAAACAAAAGTCGGCGACCATGACGTCTTCGTCACGCCACAACAGAACATCGTGGCTGCCGCAACCCTACTGGACACGGTCCAACTTGGGCCTGATCACCAGGCCACCCCGATGATCGTAGGGATAACAGCCATGCTTACCACTGCTGCATGCCAGCAGCACCAACAGTCGGGCAACACACTCATACCGACCAGTCGGTCGGCTTCCCCAGCGGCAGTCTCGTCCACCTCAAAGCGACGCCGAGCGGCCGGCTCTAGTCGGCTGCACACGGGGTCGCGCCAAACGTTACTCAGGACCCCCAACAACAATTGGCGGCTCCAAGGCCAACCACGGCATAACCTTCAGCAAGACACCAACGCTCGGCACCGCAAGCAAGAAGATGACGAGCAACGCCGACTGGAAGACAGGAACGAGTGCTTCGGCTTCCACCACGAGCGGTTTTGCCGCCGTAGTTGGGGTCGGAGTCCTCATGAAGATGGAGTACCGGCCTTTACCCAGGAGCTACAACAGGTCGACTGGCCGTCGGGTTTCAAGCCTACAGGCATCGACAAATACGACGGCAAGACCAATCCTGAGTCCTGGCTCACGGTCTACACTCTGGTGATTCGAGCAGCTGGAGGAAATCACAAAGTCATGGCTAACTACCTCCCGGTCGCTTTAGCCGACTCAGCGAGGACATGGCTAACAGGACTTCCCAAGCAATCAATAAGCTCCTGGGGAGAACTCCGAGAACGCTTCATCGCCAACTTCCAGGGGACATACGAGAGGCCATCTTCCGAGTACGACTTATATCAGTTGCATCAAAGGAAGAACAAGTCTCTTCGTGACTTCATCAAGAGGTTCTCTGAGAAGAAAAATTCAATCCCGAACATCAAGGACGAGGTCGTCATCACCGCCTTTCGAAAAGGAGTCAAAGACACCTCGTTCATCGACAAATTCACTCGGAAGCCTCCCGACTCTGTCAAGGCTCTATTCAACATGGCGAACAAATACGCCAACTCAGCCCATGCTGTTGCTGAGGCCCTTGAAGATAAAAAGCATCCTGACAGAGAAGCGGAGGCACCAACGACGCGGTCTCGACTAAAGCCGGGAATCGCAAACGCAAGTCAGACGGCTTCATTGTGGCAGTCGGCCACAATCGTCTTCGACTTTCAACAACTGAAGATTATCAGAACAACAAGTGACATGCTCGGGGGCTCACAAGCTCAAACGCAAGGATGGCATCCTCGCTCCGAAATACCGAACAGCTAAGTCGCTTCCTGATAAATATTTCTTCACTCGGCCTTGCCAATGCCGCTTACACCTAATAGGTGCACAAGTTGCACTCTTCTCTGTTTTTGCTCTTAAATGATTGCAAAAGTACTCGAGTAGCATAAATCCTGATCCGTGAAACTTTGCTCCATGTAAGACGAACTCAAGTCACCCAAAACGCGTGTCTAGGAAAGAGCCATGAGCCAACTCCCGACACTAGGGGGCTATGATTAGTCAGGCAGAGTGCTTAAACGTAAGGGGTCAACTACTCGAGGAAATTAATATCAAAAAGAGGAAGAACATGTATTTACAAAATACATTTTTATTCGGATGATTGTTTTCATCATCAGATGCTACTCATCCGATATCTTTATATTGCAGGCCCAGCTCCGGATATGCGTGACAGGAACTCAGGGCTGCGAGCCCATCTCCTACGCTCGGGGGCTGGACAAGTCTACCAAAATACACTCGGGATGCTCCATGAGGGCTACTGACCGAGTACTTGCACCAGTCGGGATGTCATCTTCTCCAGCTGCGCTCCATGCGAGCTAATAATCGACCTCCGGCGCCAGTCGGGGCTGTGTACTACTCGGCTAAGTAGGGTACGCCCCATGAGGGTCACCAGCCGAATCCTACGCTAATGCTAGGTTCGGGTACCTTATTTGGTCACAGCTCTGTCAGGTTGGGTACGCCCCATGAGGGTCGTCAGCCGAATCCTATGCTAATTCAAGGTTCGGGTGCCTAGCTTGGCTATAATTCTGTTGGATAGGGTACGCCCCATGAGGGTCGCCAGCCGAACCCTCTGCTAATGCAAGGTTCGGGTACCTTGTTCGGCTTTACCCAAGTCAGAGAAGACTTACATCGTCAAAGTGCATCCGGAGTTCTCATGCACTACGTCACACCTGAGGAGGGCAAGCAGATCCTGCAACACACCTGCTCGGGCACCTGTGGCCACCAGGCTGCATCCAGAACATAAGTCGGAAAGGCTTGCGAATAAGGATTTCTCTGACTGATTGCGGTTACCGACACCAAAAAACTCATCCTGACATGCGATGGATGATACTTCTATAGAGCTATGCTGGATAGGTCGGCTCAGGCCGGCTTATTTGGTAGTAGCCACCAAGATATGAGTTCCTACAGTAGCATGCTCCATGTGGGCCGCCCGCAGGCTGAGTTGAAATTATAGCGCTGGTGCTACCAACAGGAGCCGATGAGGTAAACAGATATGCTTCATGAGAGCCTTATTGCTAAACATATATGTTTGGGTATCTGTTTTATCCACCAGGTCTCGAGGATATATCCTTACAAGGATCACAAGCTGGTCTTCATTAAAATTGGGGATGCAGGTATCTTTCTCGGGTACACCTGACCACGCCGTGGATTTATTTTTATAAAGTGGTACTCGGCCTACATGCGTGGCCATCAGTTGCCATGAGCAACATTATTCCCGCTGACATGACGCGGATGAGTCTAACCTTCGAGTAGTGCACTACTCGGGAAAGACTATAAAATTCTCATTCCCGCTGACATGATGCGGAGGAGTCTAACTTTCGAGTAGCATACTACTCGGGAAAGACTATAAACATTCTTCCAGCTGACGAGCTGAAGAGTCTAACTTCTGAATGGGACGCCACTCGGGAAAGACTATAAACACCTTTTCCAGCTGACATGAAGCTGACGAGTCTAATTTTCGAGTAGTATATTACTTGGAAAAGACTATAAATAATCATTCCGGCTGACATGATGCTGACGAGTCTAATTTTTGAGTAGTATACTACTCGGGAAAGACTATAAACACCCCCTTTCCAGCTGACATGACGCTGAAGAGTCCCATATACGAGTAGCATCCTACTCGGCAAGACTATAAACACACATTCCGACTGACATGAAGTCGAAGAGTCCTACATACGAGTAGTTCCCTACTCGGCAAGACTATAAAGTTTATTCCGGTTGACATGATACCGAAGAGTCTCATATACCAGTAGTATACTACTTGGGAAAGACTACAAGGTTAAAGATCTTTGACTTCATGTTTAATTGTTTTCACAATTAAGCACAAAGTCGGGGGCTACACCTAATAGGTGCGCCTATTCGGCGCACACTATTCCAACATCTACATGGAGCCCTTCATAGCCTCGCTGCCAGCTGACATGAAGCAGGACTCGGGAGAAGCAGCACTCAGACAAAGAGCACTCGGGAGCAATGCACTCGGGAAGACTTCACCGTGGAGGATGAGCACTTGGCATCAGCTGTGACTCAACTATGAAGGTCTCGGGGGCTACTATGGGTGCCATGGGCCCCGGGTACCTCATGACAAGCATATGGGCCACTCGGATAGAGGATGGGCCTAGCCTTGTAATTAGAGATATAGCTAGATTCGGCAGACTTCGCCTTGTATAGAAAGGAATATACAGTCCTAGTCGGGTGCGTTATATCTCTAAGGGGAGATCTCCTAGTCGTAATCCGGTGGGCACTCCTACCTTGTAACCCTGTCCCCCAGTATATAAGGGGAGGCAGGGCGCCCCATGAGGGCAGGTTGAGTTGGTTCGCCAGAATCACCACCGCAAATCCTCAAAGGAATAACACCACAACTGGACGTAGGGTATTACCTCACATTGAGGGCCTGAACCAGTATAAAATCCCTCTGTGTTCCTTTGCAATCCACCGAGTTTCCATCCACCGAGTAGCCCCATATATTTATTGCCAGTGTAAAACATCGACAGGCTCCCCACCTCGTAGAGTTGGAGCAGCTCCGGGCATTGAAGGCCAAGATGGAGGAGTGTCATGCGGGGACGGAAGCCTGGCTGAAGAGTGGCGCCGACCGGCTCAGGGAGGAGACTTGGGCCCTAGCCGGAAAGATCAGAGGTAAACTCCCCAAATGCACCTTCTCAACTGAACCATCGACGTATTCATCCAGCTGCGTTGTTCCCGGCTGCCCAGTTATGTCATGACTGCACGGTTGAGCTCTTGGCTAATCTGTCGTGCAACCCTCGAAGCATAGTTGAAGACCCGAATAGAGAGGGAATCGCAACTGAAGGAGGCCGAAGAAGCCAGGGCCGAGCTTGAGAAGGTCAAGGCCGACCTGACAAAGGCCAACGCCGAGCTTGATCGAGAGAAGGCCCAGCTGAAAGAGGTCGTCGTCAAGCTTGGTAAGGAAAAAGCTGAACTAGAGAAGGCCGTGGCCGGGTGGGAGGCCGACTACGAAAGTAAGTCCTCAACCTGACGGTGATCTTAGCCAATCCATTAGTCATTCCATCTGTAGTTGAGTCTGACAAGTTTACTTGCCGGCGGACCTGGGCAGACATGAGAGCCAATGTCCAGGCCCGGTATCGGTTTTACACAGAGGAGATAAGAGTGATCAGGGAGTCACAGGAGGCCCTCATCGGGTCTGTGAAAGGGCTCCTTGACCTCATAGATCCCAGCCCTATGGGAACCAGTTGCAGCAGGATCCCCCAAATAGAGGCGCGTATTGAGAATGCACCGAGTGCCTTGAAGTACTCGGATGAGCATGTTGTTGCCAGCGTGGCCCAAACCCTGGCGATGACCAAATCCATCTACCTGAGGGCAGGCATCGAAGCCATTGGGGAGGGGTTTGCCGAGGAGACGACGCCCGAGGAGGCGCTGGAGCTGATTGCCCGGGCGAAGCCGACTGCGGAGATAATTACCTGAGACCTAGGTCTGTAAGGGCAACATATTATGTAGTCGGTATGTATACACTTTTGTGAAGAAACATGTGCAAATATATGTGCGACGCCACCAAGCTTATGTACTCAGTCGTCATTAGCTTTACTTGACCGTGCGGTTTGTGCCGAGTTATTCTGTTAGAACATAATAAAATTGTTCAAAGTAAGAAGCTGGACTCGGGCAAACGAGACAGTTGTAGTAAAGCTTTGTGGCTGAGTAGAACGAGCTCGTATATTATTGACAGCACATATATACATGCAGTCCCCCGACTCACTACTCGGTTGATGCAAGCGGCGTAGTGAGTCAGAGAAACTATACAATGAAAAAGTATAAAACTCAGGTATAGAAACGATGTAGCTGTTCTATTTTCCATGAGTTGTTGATGAGGACACCGTCTTCGGTCTTCAGTCGGTAGGCGCCTGGCCGCGTGACCTCGGCTATAATGAACGGCCCTTCCCAGATTGGGGATAATTTGTGCCTGTCTTTGGTGGTTTGTATTTTCCATAGGACGAGATCCCCGACCAAAAAGGCACGGCCACGGACATTGAGATTGTGGTAGCGACGTAGGCCTTGAAGATACCGTGCCGACTGGATTGTTGCGGTGTCCCTTGCTTCTTCCAACTGATCTAGCTCGACCAGTCGGGTATTATTTGAAAGGTCTTCTGAGTAAGCCCGGACTCGCGGGGAGCCGAACGGTAACTCTGTCGGTAGCATAGCCTCGGCACCGTAGACTAGGAAGAAAGGGGAATGCCCTGTTGCCCGACTAACCATGGTTCTAAGAGACCACAGAACAGACGGGAGTTCTTGTACCCACCGGACCGCACATGGTTGTAGTCGGTCAAATATTCTGGCCTTGATGCCTTGTAAGACCATACCGTTGGCTCGTTCGACCTGCCCGTTGCTCCGCTGGTGTGCCACAGATGCGTAGCAGATCTTGATGCTGAAATCTTCGCAGAAGTCTTGGAATACGCCGCCCGTGAACTGAGTACCGTTGTCGGTGATGATGCGGTTAGGGACCCCGAACCAGTATAGTATACTCATGATGAAGTCCTTTGCTCATGCCGCTGTAATTGTTGCAATGGGTTTAGCCTCAATCCACTTGGTGAATTTATCCACTGCGATGAATAGATGTATAAACCCTCCTGGCGCTTTCTTGAAAGGCCCGACCATGTCGAGCCCCCATACTGTGAATGGCCAGGAAATAGGGATAGTTTGGAGTTGCTGGGCTGGGAGATTTGTTTGTCTTGCGTAGAACTGGCAACCCTCGCACCTGCGAACAATGTCCTTGGCGTCTGTTACTGCTGTGGGCCAGAAAAATCCCTGCCGGTAAGCCTTTCCGACTAACGTCCTGGATGCGGCATGGTTGCCACATATGCCCGAGTGAATCGACTGCAGAATCTGCTTGCCTTCCTCAGTGGTGACGCAATGCATGAGGACACCGGATGCGCTCCTTCGGTATAGGTCTTCTTCGACTAGTAGGAAGCTTTTGCTTCGACGCTTGATCTGCTTGGCTTAACTGCGATCTTCTGGGAGTTCGTCGTTCAGGAGAAATTTGACAACAGGAGTCCTCCAGTCTTGACATATGTGCAGCACCTCGTTTGTGGCCGGGGTAGGTTCACCTCCCGACTGCTCTGGCACCGGTTTCTTCTTGACTGATGGCTCCATGAGTTGCTCGACAAAGATTCCAGTCGGAACTGTTTCTCGCTTGGATCCCATGTTTGCTAGCTCGTCTGCCACGTCGTTGTATTAGCACAGGACATGTGTTATTTCCAGCCCGTCGAACTTGTTTTCCAGCTTGCGGACCTCCTGACAGTATGCCGCCATGGTGTCGTCGAGACAAGTCCAGTCTTTCATGACTTGGTTTACCACGAGTTGAGAATCCCTGTGCACAACCAGTCGACGTATGCCGTGTGATATAGCGATGCGGAGCCCGTGAACAAGTGCCTCGTACTTGGCGACGTTGTCGAAAGCCAGGAAGTGGATTTGTAGAACGTACTTCAGCTTTTCGCTAGTGGGGGACGTCAATATGACTCCAGCCCCGGCACCGCCGATCCGTAGAGAACCGTCGAAGTACATTGTCCAATACTCTAGCTTTGCTGTTGATGTAGGCAGTTGAACTTCCGTCCACTCGGACACGAAGTCGGCTAGAGGTTGTGATCTAATTGCTGTCTGTGGTTGGAAGGTGATATCGAACGCCATCAACTCGAGTGCCCATTTAGTGATTCGGCCGGTGGCCTCGCGATTATGAAGGACATCTCTGAGTGGAAACGCTGTGACCACCGTGACTTGGTGTGCTTGAAAATAATGCACCAGCTTCCGGACTGTAATGAGTAGGCCATATAGCAGCTTCCGGACCTGTGGATATCTCGTCTTCGAGTCGGCGAGGACCTCGCTGACGAAGTAGACTGGCCGTTGTTTTTTCTGAATGTGACCCTATTCGGATCGCTCAACCACCAACACCGTGCTGACTACCTGAGTAGTTACCGCCAGATATAGCATTAGCGGTTCTTGGGGTAGAGGTGACGCCAACACGGGAGGTGATGTGAGAAATTGTTTAAAGTCTTCGAAGGCTTGCTGGGCTTCCAGAGTCCATTGGAAGTTGTTCGCCTTTTTGAGGAGCTTGTAGAAGGGCATACCCTGTTCGCCCAATCGGGAAATAAACCGACTGAGTGTCGCCATGCAGCCTGTCAGCTTCTAGACGTCTTTGAGGTTAGTCGGGGGAGCCATGTTCCTAATGGCATTGACTTTCTCCGGGATGGCCTCGATGCCACGATGCGAGACGATGAAGCCGAGTAACTTTTCGGATGGCACACCGAAGGCGCATTTTTCCGGGTTCAACTTCATCTTGAATCTTCGAAGGTTTTGGAAGGTTTCTTCCAGGTCAGCGATGAGGTCTTCTTTGGACTTGGTCTTAATCACCACGTTGTCAATGTAGGCTTCCACGTTGCGCCCGATCTGAGTGTGCAGACACCGCTGAATGGCCCGTTGATAGGTTGCTCTAGCATTCATCAAACCGAACGGCATTGTGATATAGCAGTATGCTCCAAACGGCGTGATAAAAGATGTCTTTAAGCAGTCGTCCTCCCTCAGGTTGATTTGATGGTATCCCGAGTAGTAGTCGAGAAAACTGAGTAGGTCGCACCCTGCCATGGAATCGACCACCTGATCTATCCTGGGAAGACCAAATGGGTCCTTGGGGCACGCCTTGTTGAGATCGGTGTAGTCGACGCACATGCGCCATTTACTGTTTTTCTTCGGACCAATACTAGGTTTGCCAGCCAATGCGGGTGATAGACCTCCTTGATGAACCCTGCTGTGAGGAGCTTGGTAATCTCCTCCCGAATAGCATCCTTGCGGTCTTGAGCGAAGCGCCGCAGCCGTTGCTTGACCGGCTTGGCGTCTGTCTTCACATTGAGGGCGTGCTCGATCACCTCCCTTGGTACGCCCGGCATGTCGGACGGTTTCCATGCGAAGATATCTTTATTGGCTTGTAGGAAGGTGACGAGCGCGTCTTCCTATTTGGGGTCGAGTCCGGTCCCAACTAGATCTTCTTCGTGTTAGAGTCCGCTGAAATTCCCGACTTCGCTGCTTTTTTCGCCGGAACTTGATCCCACTCGACTTCAGTTGTGATGGCTTGCCGAATGCTATCGCGCCTGACTGCCGCCTCCTATGATTGAGCCAGTTTGCAACTCTCCTTGTCGTAGGTGAAGGCTTGCTTGATGTCGCTACGGAGGGAGAGGACTCCTGCTGGCCCAGGCATCTTGAGCAGCATGTATGTATAGTGCGGTATCGCCATGAATTTGGCGAGTGCCGGTCGTCCGAGTATCGTGTGGTATGCGGTCTCGAAGTCGGGGACCTCGAAACAGACGTTTTCCATGCGAAAGTTATCCCACGTGCCGAAGGTTACCGGCAAGGTTATCTGCCCGAGTGGAGTTGATGACAGGCTGGGAATTATCCTGTGGAAGGGCGCAGTACTTGGCCGTAGTTCTGAACTAGGAATCTTCATCTCGTCCAAAGTCTTGGCGAATAAGATGTTGAGCGCGCTACCTCCGTCGATAAGGGTTTTCTTCAGCCTGATGTGTCTGACGACCGGGTCCAAGACGAGTGGATATCGTCCCGGGTGAGAAACCCGATTAGGGTGATCTGCGCGATTGAAAGTGATGGCCATTTCTGACCAGCGCAGGTACTGGGGGGTGTCCGACATGGAGACCATGTTGATATCGCACGCTGAAAGCTTCTGTTTGCGCTTGGACTCGTATGCGAGCGGCCCCCTGAAGATGTGGTTGAGCTTGGCCTGAGGATCTTGGAAATCGTCGGCCGGACCTTGATCTGGCTTGTCTTTGTCCTTGTCGGCGCTAGATGATGAAGCTTGCTCAGAGGCAAACTTCTTTAGCATGTAGCAATCTTTGGCCACGTGCTTGCCCTTGGGGTGGAAGGGGCATGGCCCGCTCATGACTTTCTGGTAGTCGTTATTCCGCTGGGGCCGCGACCGAGTGCGCTCCATGTTGGCCACCTTGTTGTCCGACTTCCGCTTGCGGTTGCCAGACTTGTTTTGAGATGGCTCGTTGTCGGCTTTCACCTTTTGGTCCTTCTGTCGGGAGTCCTTCTTCTCGTCGAGGGCCTCTGCGACCGCTTCAGCCGAGTCAGCGTATTTGTTGGCCATGTCGAACAAAGCCCGGATAGATGGCGGAGGTTTCTGGGTGAACTTCGGGATGAATGGGGCGTCCTATACTCCCTTGCGGAAGGCGGCGATGACAGCCTCGTCGCGGATCGTTGGGATCTTGTTACGCTTCTCGGAAAACCTCTTGATGAAATCTCGCAGAGACTCGTTCTTCTTCTGGTGCAGCTGATAAAGATCGTGCTCTGAAGACGGCCTCTTGTAGGTCCCCTGAAAGTTAGCGATGAACCGATCCCTGAGTTCTCCCCAAGAACCGATCGACCGCCTTGGGAGGCCTGTCAGCCATGTCCTCGCCGAGTCGGTTAGCGCGACTGGGAGGTAGTTAGCCTTTGCTTTGTTGTCGCCCCCTGCAGCTCGAACTGCTAGGGTATATATGGTGAGCCAGGACTCAGGATTTGTCTTGCCGTCATACTTTTCAATCCCAGTGGGCTTAAAGCCAGTCGGCCAGTGGACTTCCTGTAGCTCCCGAGTGAAAGCTGGTATGCCTTCGTCTTCGTGGGGGCTCGGGCTTCGACCACGGTGGTTAAACCACTCGTGATGGAGGCCAAAGCGCTCGTTTTCATCTTCCAGTCGGTGGCGCTCATCTTCTTGTCATTCGTGGCGCCGGGCGCTGATAGTATGGTGAAGGTCATGTTGTAGGCGCTTTCGGAGGTCTTGATTAGGCCGGCGATCATACTGGTGATGGCGCCGGTTGTTGTTATTTGTATTGCCGAGTGTAGTTGTTGACGCCGAAAACCACCGGGTGTGCCAAAAGCTTGCTGACGATCTGGTTCGGCGCCTAGAGACACGCGAAGGCCTGGGAGATCTGCTTAGCTCCAGTGCAGGTCCTAAAATATTTGAGGTTCGTAGGCGTGCCAGTCAATTTGACCCCGCAATTGACAAGGAGATGAAGAAATTTGATTACTGATCCAATCGGCCAGTAAGCCGATACGGATTCCTTCCAGCCGATCGCCGCTATGCTCGTGCCCGGGCCCTCGCCTGTACTCGCGCCCGGGTCTCGTGCTCGATTGCCGATGGCACTTGTATATCGGCTAAGAAACCGATGACGATATAGACAAACAAGTCAGCCTGCGCTTGATGATAATATGAGCGGAGAATAAACCAGCCGACTGCCCGACTGCCGATAAGAACGAGTGCAGCGGCTAGAGGGCCGATGATAGTGTAGCATGTCAATGTATTGATACGTCGGCTAGAAGCCGATGGTAATGTAAACGAACCATAAAATAGCCGACTGTCAAAAGGACACATGGCCATCGGCTGGAAGCCAATGATAAAATAGATAGCAGAATAATAATCAATAGACCATGCAGTCGGCTTTAAAAGATAACCTATCGGCTAAGCACTCCGATAGAACATCGCATAAAACCTATCGACTCAGCAAGAGTAAATCTATCACTATCAATCTAGTAGTTCAAATTTAATTGATGCAGCACAGATTAATGATGATAAAAGAACCTCAATGAGCCGATAGATCTAATGCAATTTGTGATGTATATGATAACTTACCGGCTATACACTCCGATAAGACGCTTGCACAGAAACCATCGGCCTAGCAGGAACAACTTATCGCTCAGTTTAGTAGGTCGGACCCAACCGATGCAACACAAACTGATGATAAGCTTTCCCCAGTAAACTGATAAAAACTATGCACGTGTGATGTGGTATATCTACTTGGCCTATGAGATCAAACCTAACTGATGCAGCCGTAGACAGAGCAGAATATACCGTGGTAAGCTGACTACCATAAACCGACTAGAATATCGGACCTAACCGAGGAAGTCCTAGTCGATAGGTAGTCGGGGTAACGAGACTTACCCTCTCGCAGGAGTTCGGACCTAACCGATGCAGCCCGGCTTGAGAAGCAAGAACCCGTTGGTAAGGGTGGCGATGCGCCGAATTTGATTGATCTGTGTGGATAGTTTACAAGGTCTCCGGGCATACGTATATATACCCCGAGTTACAAGAGTCCTTATAGGACACGGAACAGGACTTTCCTAACTAGAAAAGGAAAACTAACAGACCTGATCGGACAAGAGATCAGGTTTCCTAAAAGATAAAACTATCTAATAGATAAGATAAATAACTGCCATAACGTGGTCTTCACGATTTCTTCCCAAGCTCGGACTCTTCTGGATTAGTTTCCAATGGCTGATATCGCTTCTTTCCTTAACCGAACATGGTAACGACCCGTACCAAATTTTGGCGTTAACAGTAGTTTGCCTAGACTCCTCGCGTGGCCAACTTGAGCCGACCACCCGACGCCGAGCTGATGTGGACGAGCCCGCTGCTGGAGATCCCGACCGGTTAGTTGGTACTAAGGTGTCGCCTGACTGCTGTTGTTGTTGTTGGCAGGCAGCAGCTGTGATCATCGCCTTGATGTTGGCGATAGTTGGGGTGGCCTGGTGATCAGGCCCGAGCTGGAGCGTGTCCAGCAAAGTTGCGGCGGCCACAACATTCTGTTGCGATGTGACGAAGACGTTGTAATCGCCGACTTTAGTTTGGAGAATCTGCTGCTGGGCTACTTGCCCAGCTCTGCGTAGCCCGTCGTTCCGAGCCTCGCAATCAGCCTCCTCCTGTTGTTGCAGTCGGCGCGCCTCCTCCTGTTGCTCCTCTTGTAGTCGGCGCACCTCGGAGGGTGGTGTTGAAGCCATAAAGATCTCGTGGGGGAGGAGAAAACTCGCCAGACTGGAGTCTGAACTAGCATTCGAACCGTTATCCGACTTGGAGTCAGACTTCGAGTAGTTTATCGGAGTGAGAACGACCCCAACCTCTCTAGACCCAATCTGAAATGGCACTTGGCCGTGTCCAAACTGAGTCGTAGGAGATTGGGTCTATTGTGCGGGATGTAAATCCGCAGCGTCGCCGAGTCCGTGTGGGAGATTGACGATCTCTCCCCTTCTCGTCCCAACCTGGGCTGGCTCAAGGCCTAGGGCAAGTCAGACGCCAAAGGAGAGAGTTGTCCCGATGCTTGGCTATGTGAAGGACTGCCGCAGTAAGTCGTGGAAGGAGATCGCGACGTCCTGTGGGCCGACTGGCGCTACGTTGGCTGGCTCCTCGGCCGGCTGGGTTAGATCTGTTCCGGTCAAGGTAAGGTTGCCGATCTGGTCATCAACGAAATCGAGGCTTTCGAAGGAAATCTTGTCTCCGGGGTAGAATTTGTTGCCGTCGACTCCGTTTGTTGGATCCATCGAATTTGCTGATGAAGAATTCGCCGAAGCCCCTACCTGGCGCGCCAACTGTCGATGCTTTGCACCGGCAATAAAACTATAGGGCTACTCGGCGAAGGTGAATTCGGTGGATTGCAGAGGAACACAAAGAAGATTTATACTGGTTCAGGCCCTCGATGTGAGGTAATACCCTATGACCAGTTGAGGTGTTATTCCTCTGAGGTGGTTGGTGATCAATGATCTTCCGTGCCCTCATGGGGCGCCCTGCCTCCCTTTATATACTAGGGGACAGGGGTACATGATAAGGATCCCAGCCGGATATGGCCAAGGGATTTCCTTCTTAGAGATAGAAACCTATCCAACTAAGAATGTTATTCCTTATCGTACAAGGTAAAGTCTGCCGGGTGCTATCTTATCTCTAATTACATGATTCGGCCCATCCTCTATCCAAGTGGCCCATATGCTGGTAATGAGGTACCCGGGGCCCATGGCCTCCACAACCGGCAACCATCCCTTGGTCGACCGGTGTCGGCGGCCCTGCAGTCGAGGCCGTCCTAGTTTCTGCAACTGAGACCGCCGCTGGCTCAGCAGGTGTGCTCGCTGGCGCTGACTCGGCTGGGGTAGGATTGGCAGCGGGAGTGGCCGGCGTGGCCCTCTTGAGGTCAATGTCGACCCGCCTCCTGTGCAACGAATCCAACATCAAGACGACACAATCATAAACAAGATTCCCAGAAGACCTAGAACCACCCACCTCTTGGAAAACTTGAGCTTCTGTCCGGGAGATCCAGAGGCCAGTACTGGAGGGCTGCTGGCTGTTGGGCCAGAAGGCATGGCAGTCGGCAGCGGCACTTTAATCCTATTTGGCCCTATCCGCGGTGTGACCGGCTGGGGTGCTCGGGTACTCGGCGGCGCTGCGGTCGACTTCGTACTCGGCGGCACTCTCGTTGGGCTCGATGACGTGGGGCTCGACAGCGCGGGTCCTGGCCTAGGACTCGATGGCCTAGGTGCCGCACCGGCGGTGTCCTTTATCTTCAGACTCCCGGCGGCGGTGCTCGACTTCACAACCTTCCCCTTGCCCCGATCTGCAATGGGTTTCTTCCCCGCTCTCTCGGAGTCGAGCTGGGTGGCCGAAGGACTTCTTGGCCTTTTCTTCGATTTCGTGGTCGACAATGGACGGGAGTCATGATCAAACTTCTTGCACCATTGCAAACGATTCCATAATATACATCACACATTGCTGGACAATCATGGCTACATGTCTACGAGCATTCATTACAGAAGAAAAGCAGATGTTACCTCGGGACGGGGCCGGTTCCGGTTATAAGCCGCGATGCAGCGCTCTGCGTCCTCAGTCTTGATCACCCCATTGGAGAAATAGGTGAACAAGATCTCGGTCACTTCTTGCTGGCTGATCACCTCTTGGCTTTCTCGGTTGGGGTCATCCTTCCCTTGATAGTCCTAGCAGAACTCGCTCCACAGCTTCAGCGGCTGAACACGTTGGGTCAAGAAATGCTTGGCCACCCAAGGGCCAGTCAGGCCAGCTTCCTTGAACTTCTCCAACCTGGCCAGCAACTGATGCACCTGGCCCATCTCTTCGAAGGTCGGGTCCAATGACCAATTGGGCGAGATTGTCGGGGGCTTTCTGGTGAATGCAGGCAAGGAGGGCACCAGATCGGAACAATAAAACCACTCCTTGTGCCAGCCTTTCAAGGAAGACTTCAAAGGAAGACTGATATATACCTTTTTCATCTCACTTCTTAATTGAAGGCCAGCCCCCCCCAATCACCTGAACCTTGTTCTTGGACGGTTGGGGCTTTATGTGGAATAAGTGCCTAAAGAAGTTGAGGTGGGGTTCTACACCCAAGTAGCACTCGCAGAGAGTCACAAATATTGTGATTTGTAGGATCGAGTTGGGATTCAGATTCACCAACTCCAAACCATAAAAATTAAGAAGACGGCAGAAGAACTCAGAAGAAGGGAGAAACAAACCCCGGTCAAAGAAAGAGGCAAAAACAATAGTTTCGCCGGATTGGGGACTTGGGACCGACTCACCCTCGGCCGGCCGCCAGCGGATAATGTTGCGGCTCTGCAGCTGCAGTGACCTCTCCAACCTCTCCAGCTTTGCCCGGCTGCAGTCCGAGGTCAGCCACCTGTTAACGCCAAAATTTGGCACGGCTCATATCAGATTCGGTAAAGATAGAAGCTATATTAACCGGAGGAAATTAATCCAGAAGAAACCGGATTTGAGAAGGAATCGTGAAGACCACGTTATGGCAGTTATTTATCTTATCTATTAGATAGTTTTATCTTTTAGGAAACCTGATCTCTTGTCCGATCAGGTCTGTTAGTTTTCCTTTTCTAGTTAGGAAAGTCCTGTTCCGTGTCCTATAAGGACTCTTGTAACTCGGGGTATATATACGTATGCCCGGGGACCTTGTAAACTATCCAGACAGATCAATTAAACTTCGGCGCATCGCCACCCTTTCGACGGGTTCTTGCTTCTCGAGCGGGGCTGCATCGGTTAGGTCCGAAGTCCTACGAGAGGGTAAGACTCGTCACCCCTTACCCAGGTGTATCTGCCCTTTCTACGGCTACATCGGTTCGGTCCGACCTCTTAGGCCGATCAGGTATACCACATCACGCGTGCGTAGATCTTATCAGCTTACTGGGAGTAGCTTATCGTCAGTTTGTGCTGCATCGGTTGGGTCCGACCTACTAAACTGTCGCGATAAGTTGTTCCTGCTAGGTTGATGTTTTTTGCGCAAGTGTCTTATCGGAATGTATAGCCGATAAGTTATCTTATTACATCACAGTTGCATTAGGTCTATCGGTTTGTTGAGGTTCCTTTACTATTATCGATCTGTGCTGCATCAGTTAGGTCTGAACTACTAGATCGATAATAATAGATTTATCCTTGTCGAGCCGATCGGTGTATATGCGACGTTCTATCGGAGTGTTTAGCCGATAGGTTATCTTTTTACAAAGCCGACTGCATTATCTTTCCTATTTTGGTCATCTATATTATCATCGGTTTTCTAGCCGATGCATATGTGTTTCCTCGGCAGTCGGCTGGCTTACTATTCTTCCTATCTATTTTATCATCGGCTTCTAGCTGATGCACATGTTATACTGACAGCTTATCCATTTATCTATAGTGTTATCGGTTTCCTAGCCGATACACAGGTGCCATCGGCCATCGGCTACAAGGAGCCTACATCAGACCGTATCGGCCGATAGCCGATGTGCAATTGCTGCTGACCCGGGCACGAGCACGAGCGAGGACAGGGGCCCGGGTACAGGTGTAGCCGATGTGCGAGCACTGTTGGCGCCATCGGCTGAAGGAAGACTTTATCGGCTTATCGGCCGATCGCTGCTGGTAGCCGGACGCGGGCACGAGACCCGGGCACGAGTACAGGCGGGGGCCCGGACAAAGTTTTATCATCGGCTTTCAGCCAATGCTCAAGCATTCCTTCGGCAATCGGCTAACAGGATTCTTATTGGCCGATTGAATCCCTGAGCTAATATTCTCCTTGTCAATTGCGGGGTCAAATTGATTGGCACGCCTACGAACCTCTAATATTTTAGGACCTGCACTGGAGCTAAGCAGATCTCCCAGGCCTTCGCGTGTCACCAGACGCCGAACCAGATCGTCAGCAAGCTTTTTGGCACACCCGGCGGTTTTCGGCGTCAACACCACCCTTCATCTAACGCCCCAACAACATCTAGAACCTTCGACATGGCTGGGGGAACAAGATATTTGGGGAAATAAGGTCGGGGGCTCAGAATCAACAAGCGGATGTGGAATCGCTCGGGCTTCGGTGGGAGGGATCAAGCAATGGCGAACCCTAGCGGAGCAGGAAGCAAAATTTCGGAGTGGAGCTGGGAAGACGAAACGATTGGTCGCGTGGGGAAGATAGAGGAATCTTTTCTCTCTCCCTTAGCCTTTATAGAGCCTGTGCCGACTAAATGGGCTTGGGCCTACACAGTTGAAGCTGGGCCACCGAAGATATGAGTTCCTACAGTAGCACGCTCTATATGGGCCGCTGGCAGGCTGAGTTAAAATCGCAGTGCTGATGCTACCAACAGGAACCGATGAGGTAAACAGATATGCTTCATGAAGGCCTAATTGCTAAACACATATGTTTGGGTATCTGTCTTATCTACCAGGTATCGAGGATATATCCTTATAAGGATCACAAGCTGGTCTTCATTAAAATTGGGGATGCAAGTATCTTTCTCGAGTACACCTGACCACACAATGGATTAATTTTCATAAAGTGGTACTCGGCCTACATGCTTGGCCACCAGTTGCCATGAGTAACATTATTCCAGCTGATATGATGCTGAAGAGTCTAATTTCCGAGTAGTGCACTACTCGGGAGAGACTATAAATATTTTTTCCAGCTGACATGATGCTGAAGAGTCTAACTCCCGAGTGGGACGCTACCCGAGAAAGACTATAAACCCCTTTTTCTAGCTGACATGAAGCTGAAGAGTCCCATATACGAGTGGCATGCTACTTGGCAAGACTATAAATCATATTCCGGTTGACATGATACCGAAGAGTCTCATATACTAGTAGTAATCTACTCGGGAAAGACTGCAAGGTTAAAGATCTTTGACTTTATGTTTAATTGTCTTCACAATTAAGCACAAAGTCGGGGGCTACACCTAATAGGTGCGCCTATTCGGCGCACACTATTCATACACCAACATGAAGCCCTTCATAGCCTTGTTGCCAGCTGACATGAAGCAGGACTCGAGAAGAAGAAGCACTCGGACAAGGAGTATTCTGGAGCAATGCACTCGGGCAATCTTCACCGTGGAGGACGAGCACTCGGCATCAGCTGTGACTCAACTATGAAGGTCTCAGGGGCTACTGTGGAGGCCATGGGCCCCAGGTACCTCATCACAAGCATATGGGCCACTCGGATAGAGGATGGGCCTAGACTTGTAATTAGAGATATGTCGATGTTTTACACCGGTAATATAACTATAGGGCTACTCGGCAAGAGGAGGAGCCAGCCGACGTTTCGCCAGTCGGCCCACGGGACGCCGCAATCTCCTTCAACGATCTACTGCGGCAGTCCTTCACTTCGTCGAGCATTGGGACAACTCTTTCCTTCGGCGTCCGACTTGTGCTAGGCCTTGAGCCAGCCCAGGTTGGTCCAAGAGTGGGAGAGATCGTCAATCTCCCGCACGGATTTGGTGAAGCTGCGGATCTACATCTCGCGCAGCAGACCCGATCTCCTGCGATTCAGTTTGGACATGGCCAAGCGCCGTTTCAGATTGGATCTAGAGAGGTCGGAGTCATTCTTACTCCAATAAACTACTCGGAGTCCGACTCCAAGTCGGATAATGGTTCGAACGCTAGTTCGGACTCCAGTCTGGCGAGTTTTGTCCTCCCCCGCGAGATCTTCATGGCTTCAACACCACCACCCGAGGTACGCCGACTACAGGAGGAGCAACAGGAGGAGGCGCGCCGACTGCAACAACAGGAGGAGGCTGACCGTGAGGCTCGCAATGACGGGCTACGCAAGGCTGGGCGAGCAGCTCAGCAGTAGATTCTCCAGACTAAAGTCAGCGATCATGATGTCTTCGTCACGCCACAACAGAATGTCATGGCCACTGCAACCTTGTTGGACATGCTCCAGCTCAGGCCTGATCACTAGGCCACCCCAACTATCGCTAATTTCAAGGTGATGATTACGGCTGCTGCCTGCCAGCAACAACAACAGCAGTCGGGTGACACCATAGTACCGACTAACCGGTCGGGATCTCCAGCGGCTGGGTCATCTACATCAGCACGGCGCCGGGCGGCCGGCTCAAGTCGGCCATGCGAGGAGTCAAGGCAAACGTCACTCAGCAACACCAAAAATCACAACCGGCAGCGTCACCAGTATGACTGCCGGCCCAACCAAGATCTCCGAGAACGCCTGCAACACAACCTCCGCCACACCATCAACGCCCGGCGCCACGAACGAGAAGAGGACGAGCGTCGCCGACTGGAGGACGAAAACGAGCGCTTCGGTCTCCATCACGAGCGGTTTAACCGCTGTGGTCGAAGCCCGAGCCCTCATGAAGACGAAGGCATTCCAGCTTTCACCCGGGAGCTACAGGACGTTGACTGGCCGACAGGCTTTAAGCCCACAGGAATTGAAAAGTATGATGGCAAAACAAATCTCGAGTCCTGGCTCACCGTATATACCCTGGTAGTTGGAGCTGCTGGGGGCGACCACAAAGCCATGGCTAACTACCTCCCAGTCGCGCTAGCCGACTCGGTGAGGACATGGCTGACAGGGCTCCCGAGGCGGTCAATCGCTTCCTGGGGAGAACTCAGGGAGCGGTTCATCGCCAATTTTCAGGGAACCTATGAGAGGCCATCTTTCGAGCACGATTTGTATCAACTACACCAGAAGAAGAATGAGTCTCTACGTGATTTTATCAAGAGATTCTACGAGAAGCGCAACAAGATCCCAATGATCAGAGATGAGGCCGTCATCGCCGCCTTCCGCAAGGGAGTAAAGGATGCCCTATTCATCGCGAAATTCACTCGGAAGCCACCATCCTCTGTCTGGGCTCTTTTCGACATGGCGAACAAGTACGCCGACTCGGCTGAAGCAGTCGCAGACGCCCTCGACGAGAAGAAGGAGTCCCGATAGAAAGAACAAAAGGCGAAAGCCGACGAGCCATCTCAAAACAAGACCGGCGGCCGCAAGCGGAAGTCGGACAACGAGGTGGGCAACATGGAGCGTACTCGGTCACGGCCCCAGTGGAATAATGACTACCAGAAAGTCATGAGCGAGCCAAGCCCCTTCCACCCCAAGGGCAAGCACACGGCCAAAGACTGCTACATGCTTAAGAAGTTTGCCTCCGAGCCGGCTTCATGGTCTGGCGCCGACAAGGACAAGGACAATCTAGACTCAGGTCCAGCCGACGATTTTCAAGATCCTCAGGCCGAGCTCAATCACATCTTCGGAGGGCCGCTCACGTATGAGTCCAAGCGAAAACAGAAGCTATCTGCACGCGATGTTAACACGGTCTCTACGGCGGACACCCCCCAGTACCTGCGCTAGTCAGAGATGGCCATTACATTCAATCGCGCAGATCACCCAGATCGGGTCTCGCACCCGGGACGCTATCCTCTCGTCCTGGACCCAGTTGTCAAGAATATCAAGTTGAAGAAGGTGCTCATAGACGGAGGCAGCGCGCTCAACATCCTATTCGCCAAGACTCTGGATGAGATAAAGATTCTTCGTTCAGATCTACGGCCGAGTACGGCGCCCTTCCACGGGATAATTCCCGGCCTCTCTTCAACACCACTCAGGCAGATTACTTTGCCGGTAACCTTCGGCACGCGGGATAACTTCCGCACAGAAAACATCTGCTTCTAGGTCGCCGACTTCGAGACTGCGTACCACGCCATACTCGGACGACCGGCGCTCACCAGATTCATGGCGGTACCGCATTATACATATACCTCAATCACAAGAGGCAGCAGTTGGGCGCGACAACATCTGGCAAGCCGTCACAGCAGAAGTCAAGGAAGATCCTGTTTCGGCCAAGAAAGCAGCGA
This sequence comes from Oryza meyeriana var. granulata, assembly GCA_003991445.1. Classification (NCBI taxonomy): domain Eukaryota; kingdom Viridiplantae; phylum Streptophyta; class Magnoliopsida; order Poales; family Poaceae; genus Oryza; species Oryza meyeriana. Next base: position 284,121 of record RYFJ01000637.1, on the reverse strand, counting down.
AGTCAGGAATTTTAGCGGACTTGGACAAAAAGAAGATCCCCCTGGACCCTTCCGACCCCTCCAAGACCGCTCTAGTCAGGACCGGACTCGACCCCAAATAGGAAGACGCGCTCGATACCTTCCTCCAAGCCAACAAGGATATCTTCGCATGGAAACCGTCCAACATGCTGGGCGTACCAAGGGAGGTGATCGAGCACGCCCTAAACGTGAAGACAGACGCCAAGCCGGTCAAACAACGGCTGCGGCGCTTCACTCAAGACCAAAAGGATGCTATCCGGGAGGAGATTACAAAGCTTCTCGCAGCCGGGTTCATCAAAGAGGTCTATCACCCGGATTGGCTGGCAAACCCAGTTCTGGTTCGGAAGAAAAACGGTAAATGGCGCATGTGCATTGACTACACCAATCTCAACAAGGCGTGCCCCAAGGACCCGTTCGGTTTACCAAGAATAGACCAGGTGGTGGACTCAACTGCAGAGTGCGACCTTCTCAGCTTTCTCGACTGTTACTCGGGATACCACCAAATCAGCTTGAAAGAGGAGGACTGTCTCAAGTCATCTTTTATCACGCCGTTTGGAGCATATTGCTACATCACCATGCCGTTCGGTTTGAAAAACGCTGGAGCAACGTATCAACGGGCAATCCAGCGGTGTCTACACACTCAGATCGGGCGCAACGTGGAAGCCTACGTCAACGACGTGGTGATCAAGACTAAGTCCAATGAAAACCTCATCACTGACCTAGAAGAAACCTTCCTCAATCTTCGAAGATTCAAGATGAAGTTGAACCTGGAAAAATGCACCTTCGTTGTGCTATCCGGCAAGCTACTCGGCTTCATCATCTCGCATCGCGGCATCGAGGCCAACCCTGAGAAAGTCAACGCAGTAATGAACATGGTTCCCCCGACTAACTAGAAGGACATCCAGAAGCTAACAGGCTGCATGGCGGCACCCAGCCGGTTTATTTCCCGACTGGGTGAACAGGGTATGCCCTTTTTCAAATTGTTGAAGAAAGTCGACAACTTCCGGTGGACTCCCGAAGCCTAGCAAGCCTTCGACGATTTCAAGAAATTCTCACATCACCCCCCGTGTTGGCGTCACCCATGCCCCAAGAACCGCTAATGCTATATCTGGCGGCAACTACTCAGGTAGTCAGCATGGTGCTGGTGGTCGAGTGATCCGAATCGGGTCACATTCAAAAAATACAACGGCCAGTTTACTTTGTCAGCGAGGTCCTTGCCGACTCAAAAATGAGATATCCGCATGATGCGCCTGGGTGCCCGATCTTCCGATAGGTTCGATTTGGCGACGTGAAGACGTTCACGTTTTGAGGCTTCCGATTAGCGATCGTCACCTCACAACTGCTACACCCACACGTCTAGTTGTTATCAACCACGCTCTCACGTAGTCGACCTCACCACGAAGGTTTTATCCCTGCAAGCAATCGAAGAAACTCACAAGAACAAGGAAGAACGCAATCTGAATTGCAGATGAATGTTTAGCACACGAAGTAATGGCAGAATAATCTAAGCAAAACCCACCTTTAAACAATGACGGCTACTGTATATATAGGATTTGGGACGTCCTAGGGTTATCCCTAGGGCGCACACCCCTTGGGCTTAGCCCACGACACAATTACAAGGCCCAAGGCCCAAAACAGACTCGGACTGGAAGAGGTATGTCTCTTGTTTCGATGATTCCAGACAGCTCAGGAGGAATTTTGATGTGGGACCAAAACCATCTGAAAGTAGACTCCATAAGCTTTCCAACAAGTACTCATGGGCCCCGAGAGTCCTTCTGGATCAGCGGCTAGGTCCGTTTGAAGTTGATGCTGTCAGGAGGCCCGAATCCGAATCCAAAACGTACAGAACTTCATTGCTTGCCTTCGATGGACCGAAAGTGACATGGTGCTGTAGAAGTAGGCTTGGGAAAGGTCTTGGTTTGGTCCCCAATCAACTTCTTTGATCATCCATGTATTCGTTGCACTCCGTCTCTTTCCCTTCACCCAAGCAAGTATCTCTGCAAACGAGAACACACAAAATTTATGGTGCAGTAACGGCTGTTCAAATATATAACACATAAATCTTATATAGAAAGCATGCACCTTTGGTTGATGAATATATAAGGTAGCTATGTTCATATCTGAGCTAGTGATGTCCTCATCATCCTCCCCTTCTTGATTTGAAACCGTCCACGGTTTCACCTTGTCATTAAACTTGATGAACATATCTTTATCTTTCACAATATTGGGTGAAGTAGTGTTGTGCATATGGTTGGATTCTGAAATTTTTAAACACGGAGAACACTTTGTAGTGTTGTGCAGCTCACAATACTCCCCTTCTTGCAAACCAACCTGCAACTCATTTAAACAACTAGAGGAACTAGATAGAGAATTATTTATACTCATGCGGTCCTCTAGATAAGACATATCATTATGAAAAGGAGGTATATTAAAATTTGAACAAATATATGCTCTATGCATATTATATTCTCCTTTATTGTCATAATTGCCAATAACATAAAAAATCACATAAGAAGGACATGGCAAATCAGATGTAGCAAATAATTTCTTCTCTAAACAATTTAGTGGACAAAGATCATCAAATTGAATATAGCCCCAAGTATTTAAAGAAGATAGCAATCTAAGCTCTTCATTCTCAATAGCAATGTGAACAACATGTCTAAAATCAGCACATGGTGGTTCAACAACATTACTAACATGCTCATTCACTAGTTGTGGCATGGATATAAGTGAAGCATTGCACAACTCTTCTTTATCACAAGAAATAGGAACCAAATCATTGTGTGACAAAGGTAATTTAATACAAGATTCCACTAGTGATTGCTCTAAACTAACATGATTAGTGGACATATATAGCATATCAAAATTATCCATACCTTGAGTGAATGTAGTACCATTTATGTTACCTTTGTTCTCATTTTCAAAAACTATAGATGCACTCTTAATTAAACCATTTTGAAACATGCATGGAACAACAAGTGAATCTTCTTTCTCTATGTCTTTCTTCCTTTCCTCAATACTTTGGCTCTTCTCAGATACCTGCCAAATGTCAGTGCCCAAAGCAATACATTTGTTTTGCAATAGCTCAGGTTTAGGTGAAGGCATCAAAGCATTAGTATTATTACATTTATTTTTGAAAGCCTTATGGTTTTTAATCTTTTTCCTCTCAAGATCATCTTTCAAAATTTCAGCAGGGGACATAGGTAGCAACTTAAATTTCTTGCCATTATGTGTAAAATTGTATGTGTTGGTTCTACCACGGTGCACAACATCTCTATCATATTTCCAAGGTCTACCCAAAAGTAGAGAACATGCTTGCATTGGAACAACATCGAATATGGCACTATCATGATAATTGCCTACTGAAAACTCCACTTTCACAATTTTACTTACCTTCAACTTACCGTGAGAATTGAACCACTGGATGTAATAAGGCCGAGGATGCGGTTGCGTCGACAATCCAAGCTTCTCAACCATATCTGAACTTGCCAAGTTGCTACAGCTCTCGCTATCAATAATAACATGGCATGCTTGATTCATAACCAAAAACTTTGATTGGAACAAATTGTGGCATTGATTTTGCTCCGCTTTCTCCATTTGAGAACTTAGCACTCGTTGTACCAAAGTACTCTCATTATCCTGCAAAAGGTTAGTCACAGAAGAAGGGACAACAAGGGGTTGCTTCTCTAAATGACACACTTTATTTTTGTAAGCAAAATTCTAAGATGGAGAAACAAAATTCTCTCGCATAAGCATTTTCATATCGTTCCAAGTTTGAGGCAATCTATCATGTGAAGACGTTATTAAATTTTGCCACCAAATTAGAGCATGAGAAGTCAAGACACTAGTAGCATTCTTAATCTTTCGTTTATCACACATATGACGATGAGAAAAAATTTTATCAATCATAACTTCCCAACTCATGTATGCTTCAGCACCAAATCCATTATACAGAGGGGGAGATGACACAGTCTTACCTTCACTTGTCGAAGATGATGTGGCAGCTATGGTAGGGCTCTCATGCAAATTCTTCATCTCCTTTTCGTCCTTGGTGTGAACTATCATAGTTAGTGGAAGACAAGAAGAAACAGTAGCTGGCTGCTGATGTCGTCTCGATTGTGTATATTTACTAAGGAGACCTTTTGCGCTCTCAGCTATCGCCTGAAGGTCTTGTTGTATAGAGTCCATGCTATGTCATCACAATCCTGCCACTGTTAGTAGAAAACAGAAAACAACACAAAAGCTTTAACCCTATCAACTACTAGGTAGTGGACAGTGGAATCACACACTCTCAAGCAACCAAAAGCGTCTTACCGAACTCTTATGATATTCTTACCGATTGAAGCAAGTGGTACGACCGGAGAGGTGGGACGTTGATAGCGGTGAGTGTTGCGATTACTCGGATCAAATCTGTACTGATAAGAAGTTTGTGGATCTCGGGAGGCTCAAAAGTATGGTAGCAAGGATTAGCAAAAATTAATAACAGAATAGCAAAGCTGAATAAGTGTTCCAAATACTTGTAGCAATCACTGGCCGAGACACGTTCCTAGAACCAGCCTAACAAGCAAGAGAAAGAAAAAAGGACTTAGGACAACTCTCTCTCACCAAGTCTCTCGAATATCTTCAAAGATCAACTCAGCAAGACTGCTCACTAAAAACAGCTCTCTATCCTTTTCTTTTTCTTTTTTTTCTTTTTTTCTCTTCTCTTTTTTTTTCTTTTTTTCCCTTTTTTTCTCTTCTAGGAATACACCTAGTACACAAGAAGCAACCACAAAAATTGCCTGCTCGATATAATGCACGGACAGACCCTGGAAAAACACGCAGAGGCGCTCTTAAAAGCATGCAGGAACTTCGGAGCTTGAAAACTCAGTCTTGCAGGCCAAATTTCATGATTTTAGATCGACCACATCTGACAATGTCAGGGACGAATGGATGTAAAATTTTCTATAGATGTCCACAGATATAAAGTTTGCCCAATTCCGAGTCCGTATACAAAAGTTATGGCTGTTTTAAGACAGGTAGCGCGAACTAGGGTTTAGCGGCTCAACCCTGTTGCTCCGGCTAGAGTATAAGTGCCAATAGGTCAAGCGGGGCTGACAAGGAGGCTAGCAATGCAGGGCAATTGATACAAGGTGGCTTGCGACCTATCTAAAAAGGCTTGCAAAAGCGGGTTAAAAGCTCAAGGCGGCTTGCAAACCGAAACCGAGTAGAACTTGATCTCTCAAGGCAGGCTCTCGTGCAACGCAACAGCTAGAACTAGAACCACGAACACGACTCTAAACCAGCGACCACTAACTTGACCTAGGACACAGACTCAACAAAGCGAAACTGAAATAAATTTTGCAAAGGCACAAAGGGGTGTGGACAGGGGAATAACCTAACACTACGAAGAACACGGTGGTAATAAATTTTTTGGTTTTCTGGACTCTAGGTAAAATAACAAAGAAGGATATGGGAATAGATAATACCTATCGAGCAACCTGTGCTCTGATACCACTTAATGCGCCTGGGTGCCCGATCTTCCGATAGGTTCGATTTGGCGATGTGAAGACGTTCAAGTTTTGAGGCTTCCGATCAGCGATCGTCACCTCGCAACCGCTACACCCATACGTCTAGTTGTTATCAACCACGCTCTCACGTAGTTGACCTCACCATGAAGGTTTTATCCCTGCAAGCAATCGAAGAAACTCACAAGAACAAGGAAGAATGCAATCTGAATTGCAGATGAATGTTTAGCACACGAAGTTGGGGTTCTACAAACCGATCTAGACGGCGAAACTGCAATGGTAGAATAATCTAAGCAAAACCCATCTTTAAACAACGATGGCTACTGTATATATAGGAGTTGGGACGTCCTAGGGTTATCCCTAGGGCGCACACCCCTTGGGCTTAGCCCACGACACAATTACAAGGCCCTAGGCCCAAAACAGACTCGGACTGGAAGAGGTACGTGTCTTGTTTTGACGATTCCAGACAGCTCAGGAGGAATTTTGATGTGGGACCAAAACCATCTGAAAGTAGACTCCATAAGCTTTCCAACAAGTACTCATTGGCCCCGGAGTCCTTCTGGATCAGCGGCTAGGTCCGTTTGAAGTTGATGCTGTCAGGAGGCCCGAATCCGAATCCAAAACGTACAGAACTTCATTGCTTGCCTTCGATGGACCGAAAGTGACATGGTGCTGTAGAAGTAGACTTGGGAAAGGTCTTGGTTTGGTCTCCAATCAACTTCTTTGATCATCCATGTATTCGTTGCACTCCGTCTCTTTCCCTTCACCCAAGCAAGTATCTCTGCAAACGAGAACACACAAAATTTATAGTGCAGTAACGGCTGTTCAAATATATAACACATAAATCTTATATAGAAAGCATGCACCTTTGGTTGATGAATATATAAGGTAGCTATGTTCATATCTGAGCTAGTGATGTCCTCATCACCGCAGGTCCAAAAGCTACTTTATGGCCTACTCATCACTGTCCGGAAGCTAGTGCATTATTTTCAAGCACATCAAGTCACGGTGGTCACATCGTTTCCACTCGGGGACGTCCTACACAACCGCGAGGCCATCGGCTGAATCACTAAATGGGCGCTCGAGTTGATGGCATTCGACATCACCTTTCAGCCATGGACAGTAATCAAATCACAAGCTCTAGCCGACTTCATGGCCGAGTGGACAGAAGTTCACCTACCCACATCAACAGAAAAGCTAGAGTACTGGACAGTGTACTTCGACGGTTCTCTATGGATCAGCGGCGCCGGGGTTGGCGTCATACTGACGTCCCTCACCGGCGAAAAACTCAACTATGTTCTACAAATCCACTTCCCGGCTTCCCACAACGTCGCCGAGTACGAGGCACTTATCCACGGGCTCCGCATCACTATATCACTCGGCATACGTCGACTAGTTGTGCACGGGGACTCCCAACTCGTGGTAAACCAAGTAATGAAAGACTGGATGTGCCTCGACGATACCATGGTGGCATACTGTCAGGAGGTCCACAAGATGGAGAACAAATTCGATGGGCTAGAGATAACACATGTCCTACAACAATACAATGATGCTACAGGCGAACTGGCAAACATGGGATCCAAGCGAGAAGCGGTCCCAACTGGAATCTTTGTCGAGCAACTCATGGAGCCATCAGTCAAGAAGAAACCAGCGTCGGAGCAGTCAGGAGGTGAACCTACCTCGGCTACAGATGAGGCGCTGCACATATGTCAAGACTGGCGGACTCCTGTTCTCAAATTCCTCCTGGACGATGAACTCCCAGACGATCGCAGTCAGGCCGAGCAAGTCAAACGTCGAAGCAAGAGCTTCCTGTTAGTCGGAGAAGACCTGTACCGAAGAAGTGCATCCGGTGTCCTCATGCGTTGTGTCACCACCAAGGAGGGCAAGCAGATTCTGCAGTCAATTCACTCGGGCATATGTGGCAACCACGCCGCATCCAAGACGTTAGTCGGAAAGGCTTACCGACAGGGATTTTTCTGGCCAATAGCAGTAACAGACGCCAAGGACATTGTTCGCACATGCAAAGGCTGCCAGTTCTACACACGACAAACCAATCTCCTAGCCCAAGAACTCCAAACAATCCCTATCTCCTGGCCATTCGCAATATGGGGACTTGACATGGTCGGGCCTTTCAAGAAACCGCCAGGAGGGTTCACACATCTATTCGTCGCAGTTGACAAGTTCACCAAGTGGATTGAGGCTAAACCCGTTGCAACAATAACAGCGGCACGAGCAAAGGACTTCATCATGAGTATACTATACCGATTCGGAGTCCCTAACTGCATCATCACCGACAATGGTACTCAGTTCACGGGCAGCGTATTCCAAGACTTCTATAAAGATTTCGGCATCAAGATCTACTACACATCTGTGGCACACCTGCGGAGCAACGGACAGGTTGAACGAGTGAACGGTATGGTCTTACAAGGTATCAAGGCCAGGATATTCGACCGACTACAACCATATGCGGGCCGGTGGGTACAAGAACTCCCATCTGTTCTCTGGTCTCTCAGAACCATAGTCAGTCGGGCAACAGGGCAATCCCCTTTCTTCCTGGTCTACGGTGCTAAGGCTATGCTACCTACCGAGTTACAGTTCAGCTCTCCACAAGTTTGGGCCTACTCAGAAGATATCTCCAATAATACCCGATTGGTCGAATTAGATTAGTTGGAAGAAGCAAGGGACATCGCAACAATCCAGTCGGCAAGGTATCTACAAAGCCTGCGTCGCTACCACAATCGCAATGTCTGTGGCCGTGTCTTTTTGGTCGGGGATCTCGTCTTGAGGAAAATACAAACCACCAAAGACAGGCACACATTATCCCCAATCTGGGAAGGGCCGTTCATTATAGCCAAGGTCACACGGCCAGGTGCCTACTGACTGAAGACTGAAGACAGTGCCCTTATCAGAAACTCATGGAATATAGAACAGCTACGTCCTTCCTATACCTAAGTTTTACATTTTTTCCATGTGTACAGTTCTTTCTCGACTCACTACGCCGCTTGTCCCAACCGAGTAGTGAGTCGGGGGCTGCATGTATCATATGTGCTTTGTCAATAATATACGAGCCTGCATTACTTAAGTTATGAAGTTTTACTACGACTCTATTATGTTTGCCCGAGTATAGCTTTCTGGTGAACAAGTTTTACTAAGTTCCTATATACTAACTTAGCGTAGACCATATAGACGGGTAAAACTAATGACAACTGAGTAACAACTTAGGGCTTGGCGGCATTGCACATATATTTACGCATGTACTCACAAAAGTTTCTGCATACCAACTACATGATATATTGCTCTTACAGACCCAGGTGTCGGGTAATTATCTCTGTAGTCGGCCTTGCCCAGGCTATCAGCTCTAGAGCCTCCTCAGGCGTCGTCTCCTTGGCAGACCCCTCCCCGATGGCTTCAATATTTGCCCTAGGGTAGATGGATTTGGTCATCGCCAGGGTCTGGGCCACGCTGGCAATAACATGCTCGTTTGAGTACCTCTTCAGCTATGGAGGCCATGGGCCCCGGGTACCTCATTACCAGTATATGGGCCACTCGGATAGAGTATGGGCCAGATCATGTAATTAGAGATAAGATAGCACCCAGCAGGCCTTGCCTTGTATAATAAGGAAACATAGTCTTAGTCGGATAGGTTTCTATCTCTAAGAAGGAAATCCCTTGGCCGTATCCGTCTAGGATCCTTATCATGTACCCCAGTCCCTCAGTATATAAGGGGAGGCAGGGCGCCCCTCAGGGCACGGAAGATCATTGATCACAAACCACCTCAGAGGAATAACACCTCAACTGGACGTAGGGTATTACCTCACATCGAGGGCCTGAACCAGTATAAATCTTCTTTGTGTTCCTCTGCAATCCACTGAATTTACCTTCGCCGAGTAGCCCTATAGTTTTATTGCCGGTGCAAAGCATCGACAGTTGGCGCGCCAGGTAGGGGCTCCAGTGAATTCTTCATCAGCAAATTTGATGGATCCAACAAACGGAGTCAACGGCAACAAGTTCTCCCCCGGAGACAAGATTTCCTTCGGAGGTCTCGACTTCATTGCCGACCAGATCGGCAACCTTACCTTGGTCGGAACACATCTAATCCAGCCGGCCGAGGAGCCAGCTGACGTAGCGCCAGTCGGCCCACAGGACGCCGCGATCTCCTTCCACGACTTACTGCGGCAGTCCTTCACATCGCCAAGCATCGGGACAACTCTCTTCTTTAGCGTCCTACTTGCACTAGGCCTTGAGCCAGCCCAGGTTGGGTCGAGAAGGGGAGAGATCGTCAATCTCCCACACGGACTCGGCGACGCTACGGATTTACATCCCGCACAGCAGACCCGATCTCCTGCGATTCAGTTTGGACACGGCCAAGTGTCGTTTCAGATTGGATCTAGAGAGGTTGGGGTCGTTCTCACTCTGATAAACTACTCGGAGTCCGACTCCAAGTTGGATAACGGTTTGAACGCTAGTTCGGACTCCAGTCTGGCGAGTTTTCTCCTCCCCCGCAAGATCTTCATGGCTTCCACACCACCCTCCGAGGTGCACCGACAACAAGAGGAGCAATAGGAGGAAGCGCGCCGACTGCAACAACAGGAGGAAGCTGATCACGAGGCTCACAACGACGGGCTGCGCAGAGCTGGGCAAGTAGCCCAGCAGCAGATTCTCCAAACTAAAGTCGGCGAACATGATGTTTTCGTCACGCCGCAATAGAATGTTGTGGCCGCCGTAACTTTGCTGGACACGCTCCAACTCGGGCTTGACCACCAGGCCACCCCAACTATCGCTAAAATCAAGGCGATGATCACGGCTGCTGCTGCCAATAGCAACAACAGCAGTCGGGCGACACCCTAGTACCGACTAACCGGTCGGGATCTCCAGCAGCGGGCTCATCCACATCAGCTCGGCGTCGGGCGGCCGGCTCAAGTCGGCCACGCGAGGAGTCTAGGCAAACTACACTCGGCAATACCAATAACAACAACCGGCGCTATCACCAGTATGATCACCGGCCTAATCAAGACCTCCGAGAGCACCTACAACATGACCTTTGCCACACTATCAGCGCCCAGTGCCGCGAACGGTGCAAAGATAAGCGCCGCCGACTGGAAGACGAAAACGAGCGCTTTGGCCTCCATCATGACTGGTTTAACCGCCGTGGTCGAAGCCCGAGCCCCCACGAAGATGGAGGCATCCCAGCTTTCACTCGGGAGCTACAAGACGTACATTGGCCAACTGGCTTTAAGCCCACTGGGATTGAAAAGTATGACGGCAAGACAAATCCCACGTCCTGGCTCACTGTATATACCCTAGCAGTTCGAGCTGCTGGGGGCGACAACAAAGCCATGGCTAACTACCTCCCAGTCGCGCTAGCCGACTCGGTGAGGACATGGCTGACAGGCCTCCCAAGGCGGTCGGTCGGTTCTTGGGGAGAACTCAGGGATCGGTTCATCGCTAACTTTCAAGGGACCTACGAGTGACCGTCTTCAGAGCATGATCTTTATCAGCTGCACCAGAAGAAGAACGAGTCTCTGCGAGATTTCATCAAGAGGTTCTCCGAGAAGCGCAACAAGATCCCAATGATCCACAACGAGGCTGTCATCGCTGCCTTCCGCAAGGGAGTAAAGGACGCCCCATTCATCGTGAAGTTCACTCGGAAACCACTGCCGTCTGTCCGGGCTCTGTTTGACATGGCCAATAAATATGCCGACTCGACTGAAGCGGTCGCAGAGGCCCTCAACGAGAAGAAGGAGTCCCGACAGAAGGACCAAAAGGCGAATGCCGACAACGAGTGTCTCAAAACAAGTCTGGCAGCCGCAAGCGGAAGTCGGACAACGAGGTGGCCAACATGGAGCGCACTCGGTTGCGGCCCCAGCGGAATAACGACTACCAGAAAGTCATGAGCGGGCCATGCCCCTTCCACCCCAAGGGCAAGCACGCGGCCAAAGATTGCTACATGCTGAAGAAGTTTGCCTCCAAGAAAGCTTCATCATTTGGTGCCGACAAGGACAAAGACAAGCCAGATCAGGGTCTGGCCGATGATTTCCAAGATCCTCAGGCCGAGCTCAACCACATCTTCGGAGGGCCGTCCGCGTGCGAGTCCAAGCGCAAACAGAAACTTTCAGCGTGCGACATCAACACGGTTTCTACAACGGACAGCCCCCAGTACCTGCGCTGGTCAGAGATGGCCATTACCTTCAATCGCGCAGATCACCTAGATCGGGTTTCACACCCGGGACGCTATCCACTCGTCCTGGACACGGTCGTCAGAAACATCAGGCTGAAGAAAACCCTCATCGACGGAGGTAGCGCGCTCAACATCCTATTCGCCAAGACTTTGAACAAGATGAAGATTCCTCGTTCAGAACTACGGCCTAGTACTGCGCCCTTCCACGGGATAATCCCCGGCCTATCATCAACTCCACTCGGACAGATAACCTTGCCGGTAACCTTCGCCACACGGGAAAACTTCCGCACAGAAAACGTCTACTTCGAGGTTGCCGACTTCGAGACCGCGTACCACGTGATACTCGGACGACCGGCACTTGCCAAATTCATGGCGATACCGCACTACACATATATGGTGCTCAAGATGCCTGGGCCAGCAGGAGTCCTCTCCCTCCGCAGCGACATCAAGCAAGCCTTCACCTGCGACAAGGAGAGCTGTGAACTGGCTCAATCACAAGAGGCGGCAGTCGGGCGTGAAAGCATTCGGCAAGCCGTCACAACTGAAGTCGAGCAGGATCAAGTTCCGGCGAAAAAGGCAGCGAAGTCGGGAATTTTAGTGAACTCTGACACGAAGAAGATCCCCCTGGACCCTTTCGACCCCTCCAAGACTGCTCTAGTCGGGACCGGACTCGACCCCAAATAGGAAGACGCGCTCGTCACCTTCCTACAAGCCAATAAAGATATCTTCGCATGGAAACTGTCTGACATGCCGGGCGTACCAAGGGAGGTGATCGAGCATGCCCTCAATGTGAAGACAGACGCCAAGCCAGTCAAGCAACGGCTGTGGCGTTTCGCTCAAGACCGCAAGGATGCTATCCGGGAGGAGATTACCAAACTCCTCGCAGCCGGGTTCATCAAGGAGGTCTATCACCCAGATTGGCTGGCAAACCCAGTTCTGGTCCAGAAGAAAAACGGTTAATGGCGCATGTGCGTTGACTACACCGATCTCAACAAGGCGTGCCCGAAGGACCCATTTGGTCTTCCTAGGATAGATCAGGTGGTTGATTCCACGGCTGGGTGCAACCTATTCAGCTTTCTTGACTGCTACTCAGGATACCGTCAAATCAGCCTGAGGGAGGAAGACTGCTTAAAGACATCTTTCATCACGCCGTTTGGAGCGTACTGCTATATCACAATGCCGTTCAGTTTGAAGAATGCTAGAGCAACCTATCAACGGGCCATTCAGCGGTGTCTGCACACTCAGATCGGGCACAACGTGGAAGGCTATGTCGACGACGTGGTGATCAAGACCAAGTCTAAAGAAGACCTCATCGCTGACCTGGAAGAAACCTTCCAAAATCTTCGACGATTCAAGATGAAGCTGAACCCAGAAAAATGCGCCTTCGGAGTGCCATCCGGCAAGTTACTCGGCTTCATCGTCTTGCATCGCGGCATCGAGGCTAACCCGAAGAAAAGTAAACGCCATCAGGAACATGGCACCCTCGACTAACCTCAAAGACGTCCAGAAGCTGACAGGCTGCATGGCGGCACTCAGCCAGTTTATTTCCCGACTGGGCGAATGGGGTATGCCCTTCTTCAAGCTACTCAAAAAGGCGGACAACTTCCAATGGACTCCGGAAGCCTAGCAAGCCTTTGAGGACTTTAAGGAATTTCTCACATCACCTCCCGTGTTGGCGTCACCTCTGCCTCAAGAACCGCTAATGGTATATCTGGCGGCAACTACTCAGGTAGTCAGCACGGTGCTGGTGGTTGAGCAATCCGAACAGGGTCACATTTAGAAAATACAACGGCCAGTCTACTTTGTTAGTGAAGTCCTTGCCGACTCGAAGACGAGATATCCACAGGTCCAGAAGCTGCTATATGGCCTACTCATTACAGTCCGGAAGCTGGTGCATTATTTTCAAGCACACCAAGTCATGGTGGTCACAGTGTTTCCACTCAGGGATGTCCTTCATAATCGCGAGGTCACCGGCCGAATTGCTAAATGGGCAATCGAGTTGATGGCGTTCGATATCACCTTTCAGCCACGGACAGCAATTAAATCACAAGCTCTAGCCGACTTCGTGGCCGAGTGGACGGAAGTTCAACTGCCTACATCAATAGCAAAGCTAGAGTACTAGACAATGTACTTCAACGGTTCTCTACGGATCAGCGGCGCCGGGGCTGGAGTCATATTGACGTCCCCCACTGGCAAAAACCTGAAGTATGTTATGCAAATCCACTTCCCGACGTCCCACAATGTCGCCGAGTACAAGGCACTTATCCACGGGCTCCGCATCGCCATATCACTCGGCATACGTCGACTGGTTGTGCGTGGGGATTCCCAACTCGTGGCGAACCAAGTCATGAAAGACTGGACTTGTCTCGACGATACCATGGTGGCATACTGTCAGGAGGTCCGCAAGCTGGAAAACAAGTTCGACAGGCTAGAAATAACACATGTCCTGCATCAATACAACGACGCGGCAGACGAGCTGGCAAACATGGGATCCAAGCGAGAAACTGTTCCGACTGGAATCTTTGTCGAGCAACTCATGGAGCCATCAATCAAGAAGAAACCAGCGACGGAGCAGTCGAGAGCCGAACCTACCCCGGCCATAGACGAAGTGCTGCACATATGTCAAGACTGGAGGACTCCTATTGTCAAATCTCTCCTGGACGATGAACTCCCAGAAGATCACAGTCAAGCCGAGCAGATAAAGCGTTGAAGCAAAAGCTTCCTCCTAGTCAGAGAAGACCTGTACCGAAGGAGTGCATCCGGTGTCCTCATGCGTTGCGTCACCACCGAGGAGGGCAAGCAGATTTTGCAGTCGATTCACTCAGGCATATGTGGCAACCATGCCGTATCCAGGACGTTAGTCAGAAAGGCCTACCGGCAGGGATTTTTCTAGCCCACAATAGTAACAGACGCCAAGGACATTGTTCGCAAGTGCGAGGGTTGCTAGTTCTACGCAAGACAAACAAATCTCCTAGCCCAGGAACTCCAAACCATCCCTATTTCTTGGCCATTCGCAGTATGGGGGCTCGACATGGTCGGGCCCTTCAAGAAAGCGCCAGGAGGGTTTACACATCTATTCGTCGCGGTGGATAAATTCACCAAGTGGATTGAGGCTAAACCCGTTGCAACAGTTACAGCGGCACGAGCAAAGGACTTCATCATGAGTATACTATACCGGTTTGGGGTTCCTAACCGCATCATCATCGACAACGGTACTCAGTTCACGGGCGGCGTATTCCAAGACTTTTGCGAAGAGTTTGGCATCAAGATCTGCTACGCATCTGTGGCGCACCCGTGGAGCAACGGGCAGGTCGAACGAGCCAACGGTATGGTCTTACAAGGCATCAAGGCCAGGATATTCGACCGACTACAACCATACGCGGGCCGGTGGGTACAAGAACTCCCATCATTTCTCTGGTCTCTCAAAACCACGGTTAGTCGGGCAACAGGGCAATCCCCTTTCTTCCTGGTCTATGGTGCTGAGGCTATGCTACCAACAGAGTTACAGTTCGGCTCTCCGCGAGCCCGGGCTTACTCAGAGGATGACTCAAATAACACCCGACTGGTCGAGCTAGATTAGTTGGAAGAAGCAAGGGACACTGCAACAATCTAGTCGGCAAGGTATCTTCAAGGCCTACGTCGCTACCACAATCGAAATGTCTGTGGCCGTGCCTTTTTGGTCAGGGACCTTGTCCTGAGTAAAATACAAACCACCAAAGACAGGTACAAACTATCCCCAATCTAGGATGGGCCATTCATTATAGCTGAGGTCACGCGGCCAGGCGCCTACCGACTGAAGACCGAAGACGGTACTCTCATCAGCAACTCATGGAACATAGAACAGCTACGTCCTTTCTATACCTGAGTTTTATAATTTTCATGTATACAGTTTCTCTGACTCACTACGTCGCTTGTATCAACCGAGTAGTGAGTCGGGGGCTGCATGTATATATGTGTTCTATCAATAACATACGAGCTTATCCTACTTCAGTTATGAAGCCTTACTATGACTGTCACGTTTGCCCGAGTACAGCTTCTTACGTTGAACGTTTTTATTAAGTTCTGATAGACTAACTCGGCGCAGACTACATAGTCAAGTAAATCTAATGACGACCGAGTGACAAGCTCGGGTGGCATTGCACATATATTTACACATGTTTTTTTCACAAAAGTTTATACATACCGACACATAAATGTTGCACTTACAGACTCAGGTCTCGGGTAATTACCTTAGCAGTCGGCTTCGCCCGGGCAATCAGCTCCAACGCCTCCTCGGGCGTCGTCTCCTCGGCAGACCCTTCCCCAATGGCTTCAATGTTTGCCCTCGGGTAGATGGATTTGGTCAGCGCCAGGGTTTGGGCCACACCGGCAACAACATGCTCATCCGAGTACTTCTTCAAGGCACTCGGTGCATTCTCAAGACGCGCCTCTATTTGGGGGATCCTGCGGCAACTTGTGGGTGCCATGGGCCCCGGGTACCTCATGACAAGCATATGGGCCACTCGGATAGAGGATGGGCCTAGCCTTGTAATTAGAGATATAGCTAGATTCGGCAGACTTCGCCTTGTATAGAAAGGAATGTACAGTCCTAGTCGGGTGCGTTATATCTCTAAGGGGAGATCTCCTAGTCGTAATCCGATGGGGACTCCTACCTTGTAACCCTGTCCCCCAGTATATAAGGGGAGGCAGGGCGCCCCATGAGGGCAGGTGCACACAAGTTCATCAGAACCACCACCGTATATCCTCAAAGGAATACATACAAACTGGACGTAGGGTATTACCTCACATCGAGGGCCTAAACCAGTATAAAATCTTCCTGTGTTCCTTTGCAATCCACCGAGTTTCCATCCGCCGACTAGCCCCATATATTTATTGCCAGTGTAAAACGCCGACAGTTGGCGCGCCAGGTAGGGGCTTTGGCGCGATCTACATCTACAAGCTCGATGGATCCAGCAACCGGAGTCGACGGCGGCAATTCTTCTCCTGGAGATACAATCTCATTCGGAAGCCTCGACCTCGTCGCCGACATGATCGGCAATCTCACCTTGGCCGACTCGGACTCGATCTGATCTGCCGGGGAACCAGCCGACTCCGCGCCAGTCGGCCTACACGATGCTGTAGCAATCTCTCACGACATGCTGCGGCGATCTCCCATACGCCCAAGTCCAGGGACAACTCTTTCTTTCGGTGTTCGACTCGGACTCGGTTTTGAGCCGGCCGAGATCGGGCCAAAAAAGGAAGAGATCGTCAATTTCCCGTTCGGACTCGGCGACGCCGCGGATATCTACAATCTACATCCAACGCGGCAAACCCGATCCTCTGGAGTTCGACTCGGATACGGCCCAGAGCCGCTCGAGATCGGATCTAGGGAGGTCGGAGTTATAATCACCCCCATCAACTATTCCGACTACGACTCCTAGTCGGATTCCGACTCCAAGTCGGACAGCAGTTCGGAAAGCTTCTCCCCGCCACGAGAAGTCTTCATGGCATCCAAAGGCTCTACTCCTACTCACGAACCACGCCGACTACACGAACAACAAGAGGAGAAGGCCTGCCGACTGCGAGAACAACAGGAGGAGGAAGCAAGACGCCTGCACGCCCGCAACGACGGCCTACGCAGGGCTGGGCGAACCGCTCAGCAACAAACCCTCCAAACAAAAGTCGGTGACCACGACGTCTTCGTCACGCCACAACAGAACGTCGTGGCCGCCGCGACCCTACTGGACACGGTCCAACTTGGGCCTGATCACCAGGCCACCCCGACGATCGCAAGGATAAAAGCCCTGCTTACCGCTGCTGCATGCCAGCAGCACCAACAGTCAGGTGATACCCTCATCGACCAACCGGTCGACATTTCCCAACGGCAGTCTCATCTACCTCAAAGCACGACCGAGCGGCTGGCTCCAGTCAGCTGCAATACGGAGGCACGTCAAGGCATCACTCGGCAGCCCCAACGAGAACCGGCGACGTCAAAGCAAACCGTCGGGATGATCAGGACCTTCGAGAGCCGACAACGACGTGATCTTCGGCAGGACATCAACGCTCGACACTGCGAACAAGAAGATGATGAGCAACGCCAACCGGAAGACGGGAACGAGCGTTTCGGCCTCCACCACGAGCGGTTTCGCCGCCGTAGTCGGGGTCGGAGTCCTCATGAAGATGAAGGAGTACCGGCCTTCACCCAGGAGCTACAACAGGCCGACTGGCCATCGGGTTTCAAGCCTACAGGAGTTGAAAAATACGACGGCAAGACCAATCCCAAGTCTTGGCGCACCGGTCTATACTACGGCAATCCGAGCAGCTGGAGGAAATCCACAAAGTCATGGCTAACTACCTCCCAGTCGCTTTAGCCGACTTAGCGAGGACATGGCTAACAGAACTTCCCAAGCAATCAATCGGCTCAATGGGCAGAACTCCGTGAGAACGCTTCATCGCCATCGTCTAGGGAACTTACGAGAGATCATCTTCCGAGTACGACTTATATCAGTTGCCATCAAAGGAAGAACGAGTCTCTTCGTGACTTCATTAAGAGTTTTTCTGAGAAGAAGAACTCAATCCCTAACGGTCAAGGGTATGAGGTCGTCATCGCCGCCTTTTCGAAAAGGAGTCAAAGACACCTCGTTCATCAACCAAATTCACACGGAAGCCTCCCAACTCTGTCAAGGCTTTATTCGACATGGCGAACAAATACGCCGCGACTCAGCCCACGC
Source organism: Oryza meyeriana var. granulata (assembly GCA_003991445.1). Lineage (NCBI taxonomy): Eukaryota > Viridiplantae > Streptophyta > Magnoliopsida > Poales > Poaceae > Oryza > Oryza meyeriana. The sequence continues at coordinate 265,708 of RYFJ01000637.1, read as the reverse complement.
TGGTTGCTGAGGCCCTTTGAAGATAAAAAGGCATCCTGACAGAAGAAGCGGGAGGCACCAACGACGCGGTCCCGACTAAAGCTACATCCGGGAATCGCAAACGCAAGTCAGACGGCTTCATTGTGGCAGTCGGTCACAATCGTCTTTGACTTTCAACAACTGAAGATTATCAGAACAACAAGTGACATGCTCGGGGGCTCACAAGGTCAAAACGCAAGGATGGCATCCCCACTCCGAAATACCGAACAGCTAAGTCGCTTCCTGATAAATATTTCTTTCACTCGGCCTTGCCAATGCCGCCTTACACCTAATAGGTGCACAAGCTGCACTCTTCTTTGTTTTTGGCTCTTAAATTGATTTGCAAAAGAACTCAATTAGCATAAATCCTGATCCGTGAAAACTGGATTTGCTCCATGAAAGACGAACTCAAGTCACCCACGCGTGTCTGGGGAAAGAACCATGAGCCAACTCCCGACGCTCGAGGGCTATGACTAGTCGGCAGAGTGCTTAAACGTAAAGATACGGTCAACTACTCGGGGAAATTAATATCAAAAGAGGAAAAACTTGTATTTACATATATTGTAAAATACATTTTATTCGGGTGATTATTTCCATCATCAGATGCTACTCATCCGATATCTTATATTGCAGGCCCAGCTCCGGATACGCGTGACAGGAATTCAGGGCTGCGAGCCTATTCTCTACACTCGGGGCTGGACAAGTCTGCCAAAAATACACTCGGGATGCTCCATGAGGGCTACTGAACCGAGTACTTGCACCAGTCGGGACGTCATCTTCCTCGCTACGCTCCATGTGAGCTGACAACCGATTTCCGGCACTAGTCGGGGGTCGTATATTCACTCGGCTGGGTGAGGTACGCCCCATGAGGGTTCACTAGCCGAATCCTATGCTAATGCACGGTTCGGGTACCTCGCTTGGCCATAACTTGTTGGGTAGGGTATGCCCCATGAGGGTCGCTAGCCCGAATCCTATGCTAATGCAAGGTTCGGGTACCCTGCTCGGCTCTCCTGAAGTCAGAGAAGACTTACATCGTCAAAGCGCATCCGGAGTTCTCATGCACTGCGTCACACCTGAGAGGGCAAGCAAGATCCTGCGACATACCTGCTCGGGGCACCTGTGGCAACCAGGCTGCATCCAGAACATAAGTTGGCAAGGCTTGCGAATAAGGATTCTCTAGCTGATTGCGGGTTACCAACACCAAAAAACTCATCCTAACATGCGATGGATGATACTTCTATAGAGCTATGCTGGATAGGTCGGCTCAGGCCGACTTATTTGGTAGCAGCCACCAAGATATGAGTTCCTACAGTAGCATGCCCCATGTGGGCCGCCCGCAGGCTGAGTTGAAATTATAGCGCTGGTGCTACCAACAGGAGCCGATGAGGTAAACAGATATGCTTCATGAAAGCCTTATTGCTAAACATATATGTTTGGGTATCTGTTTTATCCACCAGGTCTCGAGGATATATCCTTACAAGGATCACAAGCTGGTCTTCATTAAAATTCCGGGATGCAGGTATCTTCTCGGGTACACCTGACCACGCCGTGGATTTATTTTCATAAAGTGTTACTCGGCCTACATGCGTGGCCACCAGTTGCCATGAGTAACATTATTCCAGCCGACATGACGCTGAAGAGTCTAACTTTCGAGTAGTGCACTACTCGGGAGAGACAATAAATTTCTCATTCCCGCTGACATGATGCGGAGGAGTCTAACTTCCAGGTGGGACGCCACTCGGGAAAGACTATAAACCTCTTTTCCAGCTGACATGAAGCTGAAGAGTCCCATATACGAGTTGTATCTTACTCGGCAAGACTATAAACGCATATTCCGACTGACATGAAGTCGAAGAGTCCTATATACGAGTAGTATCCTACTCGGCAAGACTATAAATTATATTCCGGTTGACATGATACCGAAGAGTCTCATATACCAGTAGTATACTACTCGGGAAAGACTACAAGGTTAAAGATCTTTGACTTTATGTTTAATTGTCTTCACAATTAAGCACAAAGTCAGGGGATACACCTAATAGGTGCGCCTATTCGGCGCACACTATTCCTACATCTACGTAAAGCCCTTCATAGCCTCGCTGCCAGCTGACATGAAGCAGGACTCGGGAGAAGCAGCACTCAGACAAAGAGTACTCAGGAGCAATGCACTCGGGAAGACTTCACCATGGAGGATGAGCACTTGGCATCAGCTGTGACTCAACTATGAAGGTCTCGGGGGCTACTGTGGGTGCCATGGGCCCCGGGTACCTCATGACAAGCATATGGGCCACTCGGATAGAGGATGGGCCTAGCCTTGTAATTAGAGATATAGCTAGATTCGGCAGACTTCGCCTTGTATAGAAAGGAATGTACAGTCCTAGTCGGGTGCGTTATATCTCTAAGGGGAGATCTCCTAGTCGTAATCCGATGGGGACTCCTACCTTGTAACCCTGTCCCCCAGTATATAAGGGGAGGCAGGGCGCCCCATGAGGGCAGGTGCACACAAGTTCATCAGAACCACCACCGTATATCCTCAAAGTAATACATACAAACTGGACGTAGGGTATTACCTCACATCGAGGGCCTGAACCAGTATAAAATCTTCCTGTGTTCCTTTGCAATCCACCGAGTTTCCATCCGCTGACTAGCCCCATATATTTATTGCCGGTGTAAAACATCGACACAACTGGTTCCCACAGGGATGGGATCTATGAGGTCAAGGAGCCCTTTCATGGACCCGACGAGTGCTTCCCGTGACTCCCTGATCACTCTTATCTCCTCTGTGTAAAACCAATACTAGGCCTGGACATTGGCTCTCATGTCTGCCCAGGTCCGCCGGCAAGTAAACTTGTCAGGCTCGGTTGCAGATAGAATGACTAATGGATTGGTTAAGATCATGGTCATGCTGGGGACTTACTTTTGTAGTCGGCCTCCTACTTGGCTACGGTTTTCTCCAGTTCGGCTTTCTGTTTACCGAGCTTGATGGTGGCCTCCTTTAACTCGGCCCTCTCTCGTTCAAGCTTGGCATTGGCCTCTGTCAGGTCGGCCTTAACCTTCTCAAGCTCGGCTTTGGCTTTTTCGGCGTCCTTCAGCTAGGCTTCCCCCTCTGTTCGGGTCTTTAATTCAGCTTCAAGGGCTGCACGACAGATTAGTCAAGAACTCGACCGTTCAGCCAAGACGCAATTGGGCAGTCAGGAACAACTCAGCTGAAGAAACACAGCAAGGGTTCGGTCGGGAACATGCATGCAGGGACTTACCTCTAATCTTTCCGGCTTGAGCCCAAGTTTCCTCCCTGAGCAAGGTGGCGCCCTCCTTCAGCCAGGCTTCCCTCCCCGAGTGATGCTCCTCCATCTCGGCCTTCAATGCTCGGAGTTGCTCCAACTCCGCGAGGTGGGGAGCCAATTTGACCAGGATCTCTGTCATCACCTCATTATGGTCGACAAGTCTCTACTCAGGGAAAAGAACAAATCAAGAATGGAATCAGACGTCAAAACAAGAAGATCACCACGACTCCGCCACAAGAATTATACCTCGACTCCCTGGGACTCGCTGATAGCAGCGAGAAGCAAGCTTTCGTGTTCTCTTCTGGTGGCAACTTCGTCAAGCTTGAAGCTCTTCACGGTCCCGTCAGGCGCCGTCCAGGTGAACGTCCGGGGCATCCTATGTGGAGGAGCTTCAATCCGAGGCAGGTTCGGGATCTCCGGCGGCGGCAATGATGACGACGACGACCACGACGGCGACGGGGTCCCGGCCTCCACGCAATCGTCCCCTGCGGCCTCGGGGATTGACTCGGGGGCTCCAACAGTGGCCTCTGCGGTGGGCGACGCTTCAGGGGCTGGGGCCTCAACCTCAGCAACTACCTCTTGGTCGGGTGGTGACGGCGACCCTGCAGTCGGGACCACCTCAGTCTCCACGACTGGGCTGGCCACCGGCTCAGCGGGTATGTTCACGGCCGCCGTCTCGGCTGGGGCAGGCTCTTCAAGGGGAGCGGTCGGATCGGTCTCCTTGAGATCGATGTCGGCTCGCTTCCTGCATGACAAACAAGATATCAGAACACTACTTCAACAAGCAAAAATTTCAAAAGATCCAGAGCAGCACACCTCTTGGAGAACTTCAGTTTCCTGCCGGGCAACCCGGGTTCTGGCGGAGCACTACCTCCGGTTGTTGGCCTGGCCGGCGAATTGGTCGGCGTCACAGTCGGCGGCGGCACATCAGCTTGAGTCGGCCCCGATTCCGGTGTGGCTGGCTTGGGCGCCTCCGTCCTCGGCGGTGTCTGCTCTGGCCGGCCCCTCGGCGGTGCCGTTGCCGGACTCGGCAATGTTGGGCTCAAACCCACAGGTCTCAACCTGGGACTTGATCACCTGGGCGCTGCAGCGACGGTGTCCTTTATCTTCAGGCTTCCTGCCACGGCACGCGGCGTCATGGCCCCCTCGCCCCGATACAGAATGGGCTTCTTCCCCGCTCTCTTGGAGTCGGGCTAGGTAGCAAAGGGGCTCCTCGGCCTTTTCATCGATGCAACGGCCGACAATGGGTGGGAGTCTTCATCAAACTCTTCATGCCACTACAGACGAGTCAACAAAATACATCATGCAGTGCTGAACAATCATAGGCCCACAGGCATTCATCATGGAAGAAGATTAAAGGTTACCTTGGTCCGGGGTCAAATGAAGCTATAGGCCGTGACCTGGCGATTATCGTCTTTGGTCGCGATCACCCCTTCGGAGAAGTAACCAAACAGGGTCTCGGTCACTACGCGCTTGCTGGCTGACTCATTGCTTACTCGGTCAGGATCATTTTTGCCCTTAAAGGCCCAGCCAAATGCGCTCCTCAGCTTCAGCGGCTGTATGCGCCAAGTCAGGAAGCGACGAGCCACCCAAGGTCCTGTCAGGCCACCCTTCTTGAGGTCATCTAACTTCACCAACAATTGATGTGCCTAGCCCATTTCCTCAAAGGATGGCTCTGCTGACCAATTTGATAAACCACTGGTCGCAAGCCGGTGAATGGCCGCAAGGAGGGAGCCAGATCTGTGCAATAGAACCACTCCTTGTGCCAGCCTTTAAAGGAGAATTTCAAGGGAAGATCAAGATATGACTTTTTCTTATCACTCCTTAACTGAAGACCAGCCCCCCTATTACACCGACGTTATTCTTGGAGGGCTGGGGTTTGATGTGAAACAGATGCCGGAAGAAAATAAAATGGGGTTCAACGCCCAAGAAGCACTCACAGAGAGTAACAAATATGGAGATCTGGAGAATCGAGTCGGGGTTCAAATGCACCAGCTCCAACCCGTAGAAGTCAAGGACGCGACGAAAGAAATCGGAAGATGGAAGGCACAACCCCCGATCGAAAAAAGAGGCGAAAACTACCGTTTCACCAGGTTGGGGATTTGGGACCGACTCACCCTTAGCCGGCCGCCAGCGAATCACCTCTTGGCTGGGCAACTTCAATTGACTCTCCAGCAGCTTTAGCTTCACCGAGCAGCAATCTGAAATCGGCCAAGCACTCTTCGGTGCACCCGCAAGATCCGAAGCTTTCGGCATGGCTCGAAGCGGCTATATTTGGGGAAAAATGAATCAGGGGCTTGGAACAAACGAAGAGGATTGGAATCGCCCGAGTTCGGATGGGGAATAGCAGCAGCTAACCCTAGCCAGGCGGGAAGCGAAAAGTTGGGCGCGAAGGTGGAAGACGAAGCGATTGGCTGATTTGGGTAAGATGAAGGAATCTTTTTCTCTCTCCCCGCCTTTATAGTGCCGATGCCGACTAGATGGGCTTGGGCCTACACAGTCAGCACTGGGCCATCAAGATATGAGTTCCTACAGTAGCATGCTCCATGTGGGCCGCCCGCAGGCTGAGTTGAAATTATAGCACTGGTGCTACTAACAGGAGCCGATGAGGTAAACAGATTTGCTTCATGGGAGCCTTATTGCTAAACATATATGTTTGGGTATCTGTTCTATCCACCAGGTCTCGAGGATATATCCTTACAAGGATCACAAGCTGGTCTTCATTAAAATTGGAGATGCAGGTATCTCTCTTGGGTACACCTGACCACGCTGTGGATTTATTTTCATAAAGTGGTACTCGGCCTACATGCGTGGCCACCAGTTGCCATGAGCAATGTTATTCCAGCCGACATGACGCTGAAGAGTCTAACTTTCGAGTAGTGCACTACTCGGGAGATACTATAAATATTTTTTCCCGCTGACATGATGCGGAGGAGTCTAACTTCTGAGTGGGACGCCACTCGGAAAAGACTATAAACCCCCCTTTCCAGCTGACACGACGCTGAAGAGTCCCATATACGAGTAGCATCTTACTCAGCAAGACTATAAACACATATTCTGACTGACATGAAGTCGAAGAGTCCTACATATGAGTAGTTCCCTACTCGGTAAGACTATAAAGTTTATTCCGGTTGACATGATACCGAAGAGTCTCATATACTAGTAGTAATCTACTCGGGAAAGACTTCCAGGTTAAAGATCTTTGACTTTATGTTTAATTGTCTTCACAATTAAGCACAAAGTTGGGGGCTACACCTAATAGGTGCGCCTATTTGGCGCACCCTATTCATATATCTCCATGAAGCCCTTCATAGCCTCGTTGCCAGCTGACATGAAGCAGGACTCGGGAAGAAGACTTACTCGGACAAAGAGTACTCGAGAGCATCGCACTCGGGCAATCTTCACCGTGGAGGACAAGCACTCGGCATCAGCTATGACTCAACTATGAAGGTCTCAGGGGCTACTGTGGAGGCCATGGGCCCCGGGTACCTCTTTACTAGTATATGGGCCACTCGGATAGAGTATGGGCCAGATCATGTAATTAGAGATAAGATAGCACCCGGCAGGCCTTGCCTTGTATAATAAGGAAACATAGTTTTAGTCGGATAGGTTTCTATCTCTAAGAAGGAAATCCCTTGGCCGTATCCGGCTGGGATCCTTATCATGTACCTCGGTCCCCTAGTATATAAGGGGAGGCAGGGCGCCCCTCAAGGCACGGAAGATCATGGATCACAAACCACCTTAGAGGAATAACACCTCAACTGGACATAGGGTATTACCTCACATCGAGGGCCTGAACCAGTATAAATCTTCTTTGTGTTCCTCTGCAATCCACCGAATTTACCTTCGCCGAATAGCCCTATAGTTTTATTGCCGGTGCAAAGCATCGACATCAGGGCATTTGGTGCATCTTCAAAGCGTGCCTCTACTTGGGGGATCCTGGTGCAGCTGGTCCCCATGGGGCAAGGATCTATAAGGTCAAGGAGCCCATTCACAGACTCGACGAGGGCCTCCCGTGACCACCGGACAAGTCTTATCTCCTCTCTGTAAGCCTCAAATTGGGTCTGGGAATTGACTCTTGCAGCTACCCGGGTTCACCGACGAGTAAACTCGTTAGGTAAAACGGCAGACGGAGCAATAAGTGGATTGGTTAAAGTCACTATCAGGGCGGAAGCTTACTTTTATAGTCAGCCTCCCACTTGGCTGTGGCCTTCTCCAATTCGGCTTTTTCGTCTTCGAGCTCGGCGGTGGCCTTCTTCAGATCAGCCTTTTCTTGCTCGAGCTCAGCATTGGCCTTTGTCAGATTGGCCTCATTTCTTTCAAGCTTGGCCCTGGCTCTCTCGGCCTCCTGCAGCTGGACTTTTTCCTCTATTCGGGCCTTCAACTCGGTTTCGAGGGCTACACATCAAAATAGTCAAGTACTCAGCATGGTAGTCAGGACGCAACTAGGCAGTCGGGAGACAACATAGCTGGAGAAATCACAACAAGGGCTTGGTTAGGAAGGTTTATGCGGGGAACTTACCTCTGATCTTCTTGGCTTGGTGCCACTTTTCGGTCCTAAGCTGAGCAACGGCATCCCTTAGCCAAGTCTCCCGCCCCTCCAACAAGGCCTTCAGCTCCCAGAGCTGGTTCAATTCTTGGAGGTGAGGGGCGACCTCGGTCAGGACCTCGTTCATTTTCTCGGCGTGGTCAACGAGTTTCTAAGAAAAGCAAGTCGGAGCAGAGTTAGTTGTCAGAACACTTACACAAGGAAGATTACCAAAACCCTAGCACAACGAAGACGACACCTAAATCCGCTGGGAGGCGGTAATCATGGCCTGGAGCAAGTACTCAAGCTCCTTTTTCGCCACGGTCTCATCATGTTTGTACATTTTTGCGGTTCTGTCGGGCGCCGTCCAGCGAAATGTCCTGGCGAACTTACGCGGTGGCGCCTCAATCCTAGGAAGGCTCGACGCTTTAGGCGGCGGCAACGATGATGGTGACGAGAACGACCATGGCGGCGACGGAGTCCTGGCCCCCACCTCAGCAGCCCCTGCGGCCTCGGGGGCTGACTCGGGAGCTCTAGCAAGGGCTTCAACAACAGGCGTTGGCTTAGGGGCTAGGTCAGCAGCTTCGGCAACAGCCCCTTGGTCGGACGGCACCGGCGGCCATGCAGTTGGGACCATCTCGGTCTTCGTGACTGGGACGGCCTCTGGCTCGGTAGGTATGTGAAGGAGTACGCGTAGGCTACGATAGCAGAAAATAAAATTCTACCGCGCACACCAGGACATCATGCGAGAGAAGGGATCATGGATCGTTACCACTAGACGCGCAGTGCAGCGGAAGAAGAGTTGGAGAAGCCGGTCCAACCACGCGCGCGTCGAGGTAGTAGTGGAAGTAGTCGATCTCCGGCCGATCAACGCCGCAATGAGCAGCGCCTCTACGGGTATCCACACGTCCGGGGCTGGAACGCCGATCGCGAGTGTACTAGCACTCGTGAGCGACTAGGGTTTGGCTCGGAAGGTGGCGGCTAGGGTTTTGCTCGAGGCTAACAGAAAAACACAGTTGAAACTCCTCAGCCCCTCGCCTCCCTATATATAGACCTCCTTACTCGGGCCTCGTGGACCGAGGCCCAGTAAGAGTCTACTCGGATCTCTATCCGAATCGAGCCCATATTCGAATCACATTCGAATAAGTGTTCCAACCCATTAAGTGTGCGACCCTGTAGGTTCACGTATATTTTGTCGCGACCCAGAAACGCCTTTCTGGTCATCCTGTTAATAGCGGCCTCTAGCAAGGCATATTAGCCCCAAGATATACGTAAAGATCATATCGGCTGAACCTGTAATGTCCTTATGTACAAATCCCTTTGTCTCATGATATCGATTGAGCTCAAGGCGAGACTTGTGTCATCCTCTTAATAGCTCAATCACTCTCTTGATCCTGTGATGGATTACAAACTTGTGATTGACACCTCAATCATCGTAGCATGGCCATGCACTTCCATAATCCATTACATCGAGGGGCCCAGAGATATCTCTCCCATAAGGAGGGGCAAATTCTATCTTGATCATTCATATCCCACTACATGTTTCATAGCAAACCCGAAGACCACTTTTATGACTACCCAGTTACGGAGTAGTGTTTAGTAGTCCCAAAATAAGCTACTACGTATGTTGAGAACCATGATGATCTCAAGTCTAAGGACTCTACATAAACAGTACTTGAGACTAACTGATGACATATGAAATCTCTGCAGTATCTCATGGCGGGTCTATCCAACATATGTTCACTAACATATGTTCATATTATCGATTTGGTATCTCCATACCATGATCCATGAGACATGATCATCAATCAATACATATGCTGATATTACAATCATATTTGTTCCTCATATGATATATGATCAGGGATCATTTAGAAATAGCAATATTTGACATTAAGAGTCTCATGAATAAGTCACATACTCATTGATCAACAATGATAATGTCTATTTCAAGGAACAAATCAATACATTATAAACATAGCATGTGATATATATATATAACATCTCCATGTTGCCTCTAGGGCATATCACTAATAGTATGCTCGTAGGCGCCGGCTCGGCTGGGGTAGGCTCAACGATAAGAGCAACTGGTGCGGTCTCCTTAAGATCGATATCGGTGCGTTTCCTGCATAACAATTCAGACATCAAAACACTGCTATAGCGGACAAGAATTCCAGAAGATCCAAAATAGCTCACCTCTTGGAGAACTTAAGTTTCCCATCGGGTGATCCAGGCCCCGGCGGCACGCTACGACCGGCTGTCGAGCCAGTCGGCGCGGCAGTCGGTGGTGGCGTTCTCTCCCGAGTCGGCCTCGTTTGCGGTATGGCCGGCTCGGGTGCTTGGGCACTCGGCGGCGCTTGCCCAAACCGCGTACTCAGTGGCACCCTTGATGGGCTCGACCATGTTGGGCTCAACTGCGCTGGTCCCGGTCTGGGACTTGATGGCCTGGGTGCCGTGCCGGCTGTGTCCCTTATCCTCAGGCTTCCTGCCGTGGCACTCGGTGTCACAGCCTTCTTGCCCCGATCCGTAACTAGCCTTTTCCTCGCTCTCTTGGAGTCGGGTTGAGCAGCAGAAGGACTCCTCGGCCTCTTCTTTGACTTGGAGGCTGACAACGGGCGGGAGTCATCATCGAACTCCTCGCACCACTATAGATGATTCAACAAAGTACATCACACAATGCTGGGCAATCATAGATACAAGTCCACAGGCATTCGGGGCTGATTGTGGCTATAAGACGAGATGTGGCGTTTCTCATCTTCGGTCTCGACCACCCCACTGGAGAAATAACCAAACAGGGTTTCAGTCACTTTCTACTCATTGGCTGATTTGTGGTTGACCCGGTCAGGGTCATATTTTCCCAAATAATCCCAGCCAAACACGCCTCTCAGCATCAGTGGCTAGATGCGCTGACTCAGAAAACGCCTGGCTACCCAAGGTCCAGTCAGGCCGGCTTTCTTGAAACTATCCAATTTCGCCAACAATTGATGCACTTGGCCCATCTCCTCAAAGGTTGGATCTGATGACCAATTTGGTGAAACCACTAGTGGCGAGCCGGTGAATGGACGCAAGGAGGGTGTTAGATCGGAACAATAGAACCACTCCTTGTGCCAACCTTTCAAGGAAGATTTCAAAGAAAGATCGATGTATGTTTTCTTCCTCTCGCTCCTCAACTGAAGACCAGCCCCCCCGATCACTTGGATGTTACTCTTGGAGGGCTGGGGTTTAATGTGGAACAAATGCCTAAAGAAGTTGAAGTGGGGTTCCACACCCAAAAAACACTCACAGAGAGTCACGAATATGGAGATTTGAAGGATCGAGTTGGGATTCAAATTCACCAACTCCAACCCATAGAAGTCAAGGATGCGGCGGAAGAATGCAGAAGAGGGAAGAAACAAACCCCGGTCAAAAAAAGAGGCAAATACTACAGTTTTGCTGGATCGGGGATTTGGAACCGACTCACCCTTAGCTGGCCGCCAATGAATCACCTCCTAGCTTTGCAGCTTCAATTGATTCTCCAGCAGCTTCAGCTTCACCGCGCCACAATCCGAAGTCGGCCAGGCATTCTCCGGCGCACCCGCAGAATCTGAAGCCTTCGACATGGTTGGGGGCGGAGAAGTTTGGGGGAAATGCGATTGGTGGCTTGGAATAGACGAAGAAGATCGAAATCGCCCGAGTTCTAGTGGGGAACAATGAGCAGCAGCAAACCCTAGCAAAGCGAAAGGCGAAATTTGGGCGCGGAGGCGGAAGACGAAACGATTGGTCACTTTGGGGAAGATGAAGGAATCTTTTTCTCTCTTCCCATCTTTTATAGAGCCCGTGCCGACTAAATGGGCTTGGGCCTACACAGTCGGCACTGGACCACCAAGATATGAGTTTCTACAGTAGCTCGCTCATAATGGGCCGCCCACAGGCTAGGTTAAAATCACAGTGCTCATGCTACCAACAGGAACCGATGAGGTAATAGGTATGCTTCATGAAGGCCTAATTGCTAAACATATGTGTTTGGGTATCTGTCTTATCCACCAGGTATTGAGGATATATCCTGATAAGGATCACAAGCTGGTCTTCATTAAAATTGGGGATGCAGGTATCTTTCTCGAGTACACCTGACCATGCAAGGGATTTAATTTCATAAAGTGGTACTCGGCCTACATGCTTGGCCAACAGTTGCCATGAGCAACATTATTCCAGCTGACATGACGCTAAAGAGTCTAACTTTTGAGTAGTGCACTTCTCGGGAGAGACTATAAATATCCTTTCTAGCTGACATGACGCTGAGGAGTCTAATTTCCGAGTGGGACGTCACTCTGGAAAGACTATAAACCCCCTATTCCGGCTGACATGAAGCTGAAGAGTCCTATATAAGAGTGGCATGCTACTCGGCAAGACTATAAATCATATTCTGGTTGACATGATACCGAAGAGTCTTATATACCAGTAGTAATCTACGCGGGAAAGACTACAAGGTTAAAGATCTTTGACTTTATGTTTAATTGTCTTCACAACTAAGCACAAAGTCGGGGGCTACACCTAATAGGTGCGCCTATTCGGCGCACACTATTCATTCATCAATATGAAGCCCTTTATAGCCTCGCTACCAATTGACATGAAGCAAGACTCGGGAAGAAGAAATACTCGGCCAAAGAGTACTTGGGAGCAATGCACTCGGGTAATCTTCACCGTGGAGGACAAGCACTCGACATCAACTGTGACTCAACTATGAAGGTCTTAGGGGCTACTGTGGAGGCCATGGGCCTCGGGTACCTCATCACAAGCATATGGGCCACTCGGGTAGAGGATGGGCCGAGTCTTGTAGTTAGAGATATAATAGCACCCAGTAGGTTTTGCCTTGTACAGAAAGGAATATACAATGTTAACCGGGTAAGATATATCTCTAAGAAGGAAATTCCTTGGCCGTATCCAGCTAGGATTCTGTTAACACCAAAATTTGGTACGGTTCGTTACCATGTTCGGTTAAGGAAAGAGGCTATATCAGCCGATGGAAGCTAATCCAGAAGAAGCCGAATTTAGGAAGGAATCGTGAAGACCACAGCATGGCAGTTAACTATTTTATCTATAAATTAGGTAGCTTTAATAATTTTTAGGAAAACCTGATCTCGTGTCCGATCAGGGCTTGTTAATTTTCCTTTTATAATTAGGAAACTCCTGTTTCGTATCCGATCAGGACTGTATCAACTCGGGGTATAAATACGTATGCCATGGGACCATGTAAACTATCTCACAGATCAATACAACTTCGGCACATCGCCACCCTTTTTCGACGGGTTCTTGCTTCTTGAGCCGGGCTGCATCGGTTAGGTTCGAACTCCTATGAGAGGGTAAGTCTCGTTACCCCAACTACCTTATCGGCTAGGACTTCCTCGGTTAGGTCCGATATTCTAGCTGATCTACGGTAGTCGGCTTACCACGGTGTATCTGTTCTATCTACGGCTGCATCAGTTAAGTTTGATCTCTTAGGCCGAGTGGATATATCACATCACGATTGCATAGGATTTATCAGCTTATCGAGTTTCTTTTATCATCATCAGTTTGTGCTGCATCGGTTAGGTCCGACCTACTAGACTGGTGATAATAAATTTATCCTTGTTGAGTCGATAGGTTTTTATGCGATGTTTTATCGGAGTGCTTAGCCGATAAGTTATCTTTTATTAAATAAAGCCGACTGCATTGTCTTGATTATTATTTTGCCTATCTACTCTATCATTGGCTTTTAGCCGATGTCTAAGTGTTTTTTCGGCAGTCAGCTAGCTTATTATTTGTTTATATCATCATCGGCTTCTAGCCGATGTACAAGTTACTATCGGCAATCGGCTGGAGGAATTCTGTATCGACTGGTTGGCCGATTGGATCACTGATCTAATTTTTTTTATCTCCTTGTCAATTGCGGGGTCAAATTGACTGGCACGCCTACGAATCTCAAATTTAGGACCTGCACTGGAGCTAAGCAGATCTCCCAGGCCTTCGCGTGTCTAGTGTGCCAAACCAGATCATCAACTCGTCTTCAGCGCTGATCGGTGATTTTCGGTGTCAACAGATTCCTACTTGTACCCCTGTCCCCCAATATATAAGGGGAGGAAGGGCGCCCCTTGGGGCCGGAAGACCATTGATCGACATTACTCCTCAGAGGAATAACACCACAACTGGACGTAGGGTATTACCTCACATCAAGGGCCTGAACCAGTATAAAATCTCTTTGTGTTCCTCTATAATCCACCGAGTTTCCCCCTGCCGAGTAGCCCTATAGTTATATTGCTGGTGTAAAACATCGACAAGATATAATAGCACCCGGTAGATTTTGCCTTGTACAGAAAGGAATATACAGTCTTAGCTAGGTAAGATGTATCTCTAAGAAGAAAATCCCTTGGCCGTATCTGGCTGGGATTCCTATCTTGTACCCCTGTCCCCCAGTATATAAGGGGAGGCAAGGCGCCCCATGAGGGCAGAAGATCATTGATCGACACACATCCTCAAAGGAATACCACCACAACTAGACATAGGGTATTACCTCACATCGAGGGCCTGAACTAGTATAAAATCTCCTTGTGTTCCTTTGCAGTCCACCGAGTTTCCCCTTGCCGAGTAGCCCTATAGTTATATTGCCGGTGTAAAACATCGACAAGCGTCGTTGACTAGAAGACGAGAACGAGCGCTTCGAACTCCACAAAGAGCGATTTCAACACTGTAGTCAGAGTTGCGCCCTCACACAGACGAAGGAGTACCAGTGTTCACCCACAAGCTGCAACAAGTCGACTGGCCATCTGGCTTCAAGTTGACTGGAATTGAAAAGTACAATGGGAAGACCAACCCTGAGTCCTAGCTCATAGTCTACACTTTGGAGATTCGTGCAGCCAGAGGAGATCACAAAGCCATGACTAACTACCTCCCGGTAGCCTTAGCCGACTCGGCTAGGACATGATTAATAGGACTTCCCAAGCAGTCAATCGGCTCTTGGGGAGAACTTCGAGAATGCTTCATTGCAAATTTCCAAGGGACATACGAAAGGCTTCCGAGTACGATTTATATCAATGTCATCAAAGGAAGAACGAGTCTCTTCGTGATTTCATCAAGAGGTTTTCTGAGAAGAGGAACTCGATCCGAAAGATCAAGGACGAGGTTGTTATTGCCGCCTTCCACAAGGGAGTCAAGGACACCCCGTTCATCGCCAAGTTCACTCGGAAGCCTCCCACTTCTGTCAAAACTCCATTTGATATGGCCAACAAATACATTGATTTGGCCAATGCAGTCACTGAGGCCCTAGATGACAAGATGGAGCCCTAGTAGAAGGACAAAAAAGACAACGACGAGGCAGCACAGAACATGTCTAGCAACCGCAAGTCGGACAACGTGGTGGCTGCTATGGAACGTACTCGGCCGCGACCCCCAAGGACGGACGACTACCAAAAAGTCATGAACGGGCCATGCCCTTTCCACCCTAAGGGGAAACACGCAGCTAAGAATTGCTTCATGCTCAAGAAGTTTGCTTCCATGTAGACCTCAACATCTGGCAACAACAAAGACAAGGACAAGCCAGACTCAGGCATAGCCGGTGACTAGCAAAATCCCTAGGCTGAGCTCAACCGCATATTCGGAGGGCCGTCTGCCTACGAATCCAAGAGAAAACAGAAGCTAACAGCCCGAGAAGTCAACTCGGTCTCAACAGACACCCCCCAATATTTTCGATGGTCAGAGACGGCAATCACATTTGACCACGCAGATCACCCCGACCGAGTCACGCACCCAGGGCGTTACCCACCAGTCCTAGATCCGGTCATCATAATTATCAAGCTGAAGAATGTTCTCATCGATGGAGGAATCGCTCTCAACATATTGTTTGCCAAGACGCTCAACGAGATGAAGATTCCTTGATCTAAGCTGTGGTCGAGTGCAGCGCCCTTCCACGGGGTAATCCCTAGCCTCTCTTCTACTCCACTCGGACAGATTACTCTGCCAGTAACTTTTGGCACACAGGATAATTTCCGCACTGAGAATATCTGCTTCGAGGTTGCCGACTTTGAGACTGCATATCACGCCATACTTGGACAGCCAGCAGTAGCCAAGTTCATGGCAGTGCCTCATTACACATACATGGTGCTCAAGATGCTAGGACCAGCAGGAGTACTTTCCCTACATAGCGATGTCAAGCAAGCCTTCACCTGTGATAAGGAAAGCTGCGAGCTAGCCCAATCTCAAGAAGCAGTAGTCGGGCGGAACAACATCTAACTAGCCGCGAGAACTGCAAACGAGGATGACCAAGTTCCAGCTAAAAAAGCAGCCAAGTCGAGAATTTCAGCAGATTCAGAAACAAAGAAGATCCCCATAGACCCTTCCAACCCCTCCAAGACTACGCTCATCGGGAATAGACTCGACCACAAATAGGAAGACGCGCTTGTCACCTTCCTTAAGGCGAACATGGATATTTTTGCTTGGAAACGTTCCGACATGCCTAGTGTACCAAGGGAGGTGATCGGGCATTCCCTTAACATCAAGCCAGATGCCAAACAAGTCAAACAACGGCTACGGTGCTTTGCACAAGACCGCAAAGATGCTATTCTAGAGGAGATAACCAAGCTCCTTGCTGCCGGATTCATCAAAGAGGTCTATCACCCGGATTGGCTAGCAAACCCAGTTCTAGTCCGAAAGAAGAACGGTAAATGACGCATGTGCGTCGACTACACCGACTTGAACAAAGCATGCCCCAAGGATCCATTTGGTCTACCGAGAATAGATTAGGTGGTTGATTTAACCGCGGGGTGTGAGTTACTCAGTTTTCTTGAGTGTTACTCGGGATATCATCAAATCAGTCTGAAGGAGGAGGTCTGCCTAAAGACTTCTTTCATCACGCCATTTGGAGCATACTACTATGTCACTATGCCGTTCGGGTTGAAAAACATTGGCACAACGTATCAACGGGCAATCCAGCGGTGTCTTCACACTCAACTCGGGTGCAATGTGGAGGGCGTATGTCTATGACGTGGTAATCAAGACCAAAGTCAAGGAAGACCTCATCACTGACTTAGAGGAAACTTTCCAAAGCCTTCGGAGATTCAAGATGAAGTTGAACC
This sequence comes from Oryza meyeriana var. granulata, assembly GCA_003991445.1. Classification (NCBI taxonomy): domain Eukaryota; kingdom Viridiplantae; phylum Streptophyta; class Magnoliopsida; order Poales; family Poaceae; genus Oryza; species Oryza meyeriana. The sequence continues at coordinate 248,798 of RYFJ01000637.1, read as the reverse complement.
TAAAAAAGTTCACCTTCTGAGTACCTTCGGGACAATTACTCGGCTTCATCATATCACACCAAGGCATCGAGGCCAATCTAGAGAAAATCAACGTTATCATGAACATGGCACCCCCGACTAGCCAGAAGGACGTTCAAAAGCTGATAGGATGCATGGCGGCACTCAGCCGATTCATCTCCCGACTTGGTGAACGGGGCATGCCCTTTTTTAAGCTACTAATGAAAGCGGACAATTTTGAATAGACACCCAAGCCCAGCAAGCCTTCGAGGACTCCAAGAAGTTTCTCACATCATCACCTATGCCCCAAGAACAACTAATGTTGTATATGGCGACAACTACTCAGGTAGTCACCACAAAGTTGGTAGTCGAGCAAGCAGAGCCAGGGCACATATAGAAATACAGAGGCAAGTCTACTTCATCAACAAAGTCTTAGCCAACTCCAAGATGAGATATCCTCATATCCAGAAGCTGCTGTATGGTCTACTCATCACTGTCTAGAAGTTGGTGCACTAATTTCAGTCGCATCAGGTAACCATCGTCACATCGTATTCACTCGGGGACGTCCTACACAACAGCGAGGCTACTGGCAAAATCGTTAAATGGGTGCTTGAGCTGATGGCGTTTGACATCATTTTTAACCTCGGATAGCAATCAAGTCACAAGCCCTGGCCGACTTCATGGCCAAGTGGACGGAAGTTCAAGCAGCCACAAATATAGACATGCTAGAGTACTAGACGATGGACTGGCGAAAGGGTTGGCGTCGTTCTGACGTCACCTACTGGCGAAAAATTGAAGTACGTTCTCCAGATTCACTTCCCAGCATCCCACAATGTCGCCGAGTACGCGGCACTCATCCACGGGCTCTGTATTGCCATATCACTCGGTATTCACCGATTGGTAGTACGTGGGGATTCTCAACTTGTGGTCAACCTAGTCATGAAAGATTGAATATGTCTCAACGATAACATGGCAGCATATTGTCAGGAGGTGCGAAACTAGAAATCAAGTTCGACGGGCTAGAAATAACACATGTGCTGCACCAATACAATGAAGCTGCAGACGAATTGGCCAACATGGGATCCAAACGAGAAGTGGTCCCGACCGGGATTTTATCGAGCAACTATTGGAGCCATCAGTCAAGCAGAAACCAGTACTTGAGCAGTCAGGGGCTGAACCTACCGCGGCACCAAATGAAGTACTAATCATCTCTCATGATTGGCGGACTCCAATCATCAGATTCCTTTTGGATAATGAACTCCTAGAAGATCGCAGTGAAGCCGAGCGGTTCAGATGTCGAAGCAAATGTTTCCTTGTAGTGGGAGAAGACTATGGAGGCCATGGGCCCCGAGTACCTCACCACCTACATATGGGCCACTCAGATAGAGGATGGGCCGAATCATGTAATTAGAGATAAGATAGCACCCGGCAGGCTTTACCTTGTATGATAAGGAAAACAGTCTTGGTCGGATAAGTTTCTATCTCTAAGAGGAAAATCCCTTGGCCGTATCTGGCTAGGATCCTTATCATGTACCCCTATCCCCTAGTATATAAAGGGAGACAGGGCGCCCCATGAGGGCATGGAAGATCATTGATCGACATAACCTCTTAGAGGAATAACACCACAACTGGACGTAGGGTATTACCTCACATCGAGGGCCTGAACCAGTATAAAATCTCTTTGTGTTCCTCTGCAATCCACCGAGTTTCCCATTGCCGAGTAGCCCTATAGTTCTATTGCCAGTGTAAAACATCGACAGTTGGCGCGCTAGGTAGGGGCTCCGGTGAGTTTCACATCTACAAGCTCGATGGATCCAACAAGCGGAATCGACGGCGACAAGTTCTCTCCTGGAGACACAATTTCCTTCGGAAGCCTCGACTTTGTTGCCGACCAGATCGGCAACCTCACCATGGCCGAAGCAGATCCAATCCAGCCGGTCGAGGAACCAGCCGACGTTGGGCCAGTCGACCCACAAGACGCCGCAATCTCCTTCAACGATCTACTGTGGCAGTCCCTCACTTCGCCGAACATCGGGACAACTCTCTCCTTCGGCGTCCGACTTGTGCTAGGCCTTGAGCCAGCTCGGGTTGGCCCAGGAAGGGGAGAGATCGTCAATCTCCCACACGGATTCGGCGACGCTGCGGATCTACATCCCACGCAGCAGACCCAATCTCCTGCGATTTAGTTTGGACACGGTCAAGCGCCGTTTCAGATTGGATCTAGAGAAGTCAGGGTCGTTCTTACTCCGATAAACTACTCGGAGTCCTACTCTAAGTTGGATAACAGTTCGAGCACTAGCTCGGACTCCAGTCTGGCAAGTCTTCTTCTGTCCCGAGAGATTTTCATGGCTTCAACACTACCATCCGAGGTGCGCCGACTACAAGAGGAGCAACAGGAGGAGGCGCGCCGACTGCAACAACAGGAGGAGGCTGACCATGAGGCTCGCAATGATGGGCTACACAAGGCTAGGTGAGTGGCTCAGTAGCATATTCTCCAGACTAAAGTCGGCGATCACGACATTTTCGTCACGCCACAACAGAATGTTGTGGCCGCCATAACCTTGTAGGTGATGAGGACATCACTAGCTCGGATATGACCTTAGCTACCTTTTGTATTCATCAACCAAAGGTGCATGCTTTCTACGTAAGATTTACGCGTTATATATTTGAACAGCCATTACTACACCATGAGTTTTGTGTGTTCTTGTTTGCAAAGATACTTGCTTGGGTGAAGGGAAAGAGACCGAGCGCAAGGAATGCATGGATAATCAAAGAAGTTGATTGGGGACCAAACCAAGACCTTACCCAAGTCTACTTCTACATCACCACGTTACTTTTTGGTCCATAGAAAGCAAGAGATGAAGTTCTATACGTTTTGGATTCGGCTTCTGGCCTCCTGATAGCATCAACTTCAAACGGACCTAGGCGCTGATCCAAAAGCACTCTCAGGGCCCATGAGTACTTGTTGGAAATATTATGGAGTCTTCTTTCAGATGGTTTTGGTCCCACCTCAAAATTCCTCCTGAGCTGTCCGGAATTGTTGAAACAAGACACATACCTCTTCTAGTCTGAGTCTGTTTTGGGCTTTGGGCCTCGTAATTGTGTCGTGGGCTAAACCTATGAGGAGTGCGCCCCTCATAGGGCAAACCCTCATCCTAGGACATCCTAACTCGTACATATTCCATAGCCTCCACTGTTTAAGTCGGGTTTTGCTTAGATTATTCTGTCCTTGAACAGTTTCGCCGTTTATCGGTTTGTGAGACCCCAACTCGAGAGTATAATCATTCATCTGCAATTGAGTTACAATCTTTCTAGTTCTTGCTTGTGTTCTTCGATTCGCATGCAGGGATTAGCCTTCGTGGCGAGGTCAACCGGGCAGCGCATGGTTGATAACGAGAGGAGATGTGGTGCTGCGATTGCAGGGTTCGGGTCTTGGTGATCAGAAGCCAGATTGTGAGTGTCGATTCTCCACCAAATCGATAGTTATCTTTACCTAATGGAAGATCGGGCACCCCGTTGCCATCAGCTGGGCACGCTCCAGCTCGGGCCTAATCACCAGGCCACCCCAACTATCGCCAAGATCAAGGCGATGATCACGGTTGCAGCCTGCCAGCAACAACAACAGCGGTCGGGCGACACCGTGGTATCGACTAACCGGTCAGGATCTCCAGCAGCGGGCTCATCCATGTCAGCATGGCGTCGGGTGGCTGGCTCAAGTCGGCCACACGAGGAGTCCAGGCAAACGTCACTCGGCAATGACAACCGGCGGCGTCACCAGTATGACCGCCGGCTCAACCAAGACCTCCGAGTACGCCTACAACATGACCTCCACCATACCATCAACGAGAAGAGGACGAGCGCCGCCGACTGGAGGATGAAAACGAGCGCTTCGGTCTCCATCACGAGCGGTTTATCCGCCGTGGTTGAAGCCCGAGCCCTCATGAAGACGAAGGCATTCCTGCTTTCACACGAGAGCTGCAGGACGTCGATTGGCCGGCTGGTTTTAAGCCCACAGGGATCAAAAAGTATGACGGAAACAAATCCCGAGTCCTGGCTTACCGTATATACCCTTGCAGTTCGAGCTACTGGGGGCGACAGCAAAGCCATGGCTAACTACCTCCCAGTCGCCCTAGCCGACTCGGTAAGGACATGGCTAACAGGGCTCCCGAGGCGGTCGATCGGTTCCTGGGGAGAACTCAGGGAGCAGTTCATTGCTAATTTTCAGGGAACCTACGAGAGGCCATCTTCTGAACATGATCTATATCAACTACACCAGAAGAAGAACGAGTCTCTACGAGATTTTATCAAGAGATTCTCCGAGAAACGCAACAAGATCCCAATGATCTGAGACGAGGCCGTCATCGCCGCCTTCCGCAAGGGAGTAAAGGACGCCCCGTTCATCGCGAAATTCACTCGGAAGCCACCACCCTCTATCCGGGCTCTTTTCAACATGGCCAACAAATACGCCAACTCGGCTGAAGCGGTCATAGAGGCCCTCGACGAGAAGAAGTAGTCCTGACAGAAAGACCAGAAGGTGAAAGCCGACAATGAGCCGTTTTAAAACAAGTCTGGCAGCCGCAAGCGGAAGTCGGACAATGAGGTGGCCAACATGGAGCGCACTCGGTCGCGGCCCCAGTGGAATAACGACTACCAAAAAGTCATGAGCGGGCCATGCCCCTTCCACCCCAAGGGCAAGCACGCGGCCAAAAACTGCTACATGCTTAAGAAGTTTGCCTCCGAGCAGGCTTCATCATCTGGCCCCAACAAGGACAAAGACAAGCCAAATCAGGGTTCGGCCGATGATTTTCAAGATCCTCAAGCCGAGCTCAACCATATTTTTGGAGGGCTGTCTGCCTACGAGTCCAAGCGCAAACAGAAGCTATCAGCGCGTGACATCAACATGGTCTCTACAATGGACACCCCCAGTACCTGCGCTGGTCAGAGATGGCCATTACCTTCAATCGCGCAGATCACCCAAATCGGGTTTCACACCTGGGACACTATCCACTCGTCCTGGACCCAGTCGTCAGAAATATCAGGCTGAAGAAAACCCTCATCGACGGAGGCAGCACGCTCAATATCTTATTCGCCAAGGCTTTGGACGAGATGATGATTCCTCATTCAGAATTACGGCCGAGCATTGCGCCCTTCCACGAGATAATTCCCGACCTGTCATCAACTCCACTTGGGCAGATCACATTGCCAGTAACCTTCAGCACACAGGATAACTTTCACAGGGAAAACGACTGCTTCGAGGTCGCTGACTTCGAGACAGCGTACCACGCAATACTCAGATGACTGGCACTCGCCAAATTTATGGCGATACCGCACTATACATATATGGTGCTCAAGATGCCTGGGCCAGCAGGAGTCCTCTCCCTCCGCAGCGACGTCAAGCAAGCCTTCACCTACAACAAGGAGAGCTACGAATTGGCTCAATCACAAGAGGCGGCAGTCAGGCGCAACAGCATTCGGCAAACCGTCACAACTAAAGTCGAGGAAGTTCCAGTTCTGGCAAAAAAGGCGGCAAAGTTGGGAATTTCAGTGGACTCTGACACGAAGAAGATCCCCCTGGACCCTTTCGACCCCTCCCAAACTGCTCTAGTCAGGACCGGACTTGACCCCAAATAGGAAGACACTCTCGTCACCTTCCTCCAAGCTAACAAGGATATCTTAGCCTGGAAACCGTCCGACATGCCGGGCGTACCAAGGGAGGTGATCGAGCACGCCCTCAATGTGAAGACAGACGCCAAGCCAGTCAAGCAATGGCTACGGCGCTTCGCTCAAGACCGCAAGGATGCTATTCGGGAGGAGATCACCAAGCTCCTCGTAGCCAGGTTCATCAAGGAGGTCTATCACCCGAATTGGCTGGCAAACCCAGTTCTGGTCTGAAAAAAAAATGGTAAATGGCGCATGTGCGTCGACTACACCGATCTCAACAAGACGTGCCCCAAGGACCCATTTGGTCTTCCCAGGATAGATCAGGTGGTAGATTCCACGGCCGGGTGCGACCTACTCAGCTTTCTCGACTACTACTCAGGATACCATCAAATCAGCCTGAGGGAGGAAGACTACTTAAAGACATCCTTCATCATGCCGTTTGGAGCGTACTGCTACATCACAATGCCGTTCGGTTTGAAAAATGCTGGAGCAACTTATCAATGGGCAATTCAGCGGTGTTTGCACACTCAGATCGGGCACAACGTGGAAGCCTACGTCGACGACATGGTGATCAAGACCATGTCCAAAGAAGACCTCATCGCTGACCTGGAAGAAACCTTCCAAAATCTTCGAAGATAAAAGATGAAGTTGAACCCGAAAAAGTGTGCATTCGGAGTGTCATCTGGCAAGTTACTTGGCTTCATCGTCTCGCATCGTGGAATCGAGGCAAACCCGGAGAAAGTCAACGCCATAATGAACATGGCTCCCCCGACTAACCAGCAGGACGTCCAGAAGCTGATGTGCTGCATGGCAGCACTCAACCGATTTATTTCCCGACTGGGCGAGCGGGGTATGCCCTTCTTCAGGCTACTCAAAAAGGTGGACAATTTTCAATGGACTCGGGACGTCCAACAAGGCTTCGAAGACTTCAAACAATTTCTCACATCACCTCCCGTGTTGGCGTCACCTATGCCCCAAGAACCGCTAATGCTATATCTGGCGGCAACCACTTATGTAGTCAGCACGGTGCTGGTAGTCGAGAGATCCGAACAAGGTCAAATCTAGAAAATACAACGGCCAGTTTACTTTGTCAGCGAGGTGCTTGCTGACTCGAAGACGAGATATCCGTAGGTCCAGAAGTTATTATATGGCCTACTCATCACAGTCCGGAAGCTGGTGCATTATTTTCAAGCACATCATGCCACGGTGGTCACATCGTTTCCACTCGGGGATGTCCTTCATAATTGTGAGGCCACCGGCTGAATCACTAAATGGGCACTCGAGCTGATGGCGTTCGATATCACCTTTCAGCCACGGACAACAATTAAATCACAAGCTCTAGCCGACTTCGTAGCCAAGTGGACAAAAGTTCAACTACCTACATCAACAGCGAAGCTAGAGTACTGGACAATGTACTTCGACGGTTCTCTATGGATCGGCGGCGCCGGGGCTGGAGTCATATTAACATCCCCACCGGCGAAAAACTCAAGTACGTCCTACAAATCCACTTCCTGGCTTCCCACAACGTCGCCGAGTATGAGACACTTATCCACGGGCTCCGGATTGCTATATCACTCGGCATACGTTGACTGGTTGTGCGCGGGGATTCACAACTCGTGGTGAACCAAGTCATGAAAGACTGGACTTGTCTCGATGATACCATGGCGGCATACTGTCAGGAGGTCCACAGGCTGGAAAACAAGTTTGACGGGCTGGAAATAACACATGTCCTGCGCCAATACAATGACGCGGCAGACGAGCTGGCAAATATGGGATCCAAGCAAGAAGCGGTTCCGACTGGAATCTTTGTCAAGCAACTCATGGAGACATCAGTCAAGAAGAAACCGGCACCGGAGCAGTCAGGAGGCGAACCTACCCCGGCTACAGACAAGGTGCTGCACATATGTCAAGACTGGCGGGCCCCTGTTGTCAAATTTCTCCTGGACAATGAACTCCCAGATGATCGTAGTCAAGCCGAACAAATCAAGCGTCGAAGCAAAAGCTTTCTACTAGTCGGAGAAGACCTGTACCGAAGGAGCACATCCGGTGTTCTCATGCATTGCACCACCACCGAGGAAGGCAAGCAGATCCTGCAGTCGATCCACTCGGGTATATGTGGCAACCATGCCGCATCCTAGACGTTAGTCGGAAAGGCTTACTAGCAAGGATTTTTCTGGCCCACAGCAGTAACAGACGCAAAAGAAATTGTCTGCAAATGCGAGGGTTTCTAGTTCTACGCAAGACAAACCAATCTCCAGCCCAGGAACTCCAAACAATCCCCATTTCCTGGCCGTTCACAGTATGGGGGCTCGACATGGTCGGGCCTTTCAAGAAAGCTCTAGGAGGGTTCACACATCTATTCGTCGCAGTTGACAAGTTCACCAAGTGGATTGAGGCCAAACCCGTTGCAACTATAACAGCGGCACGAGCAAAGGACTTCATCATGAGTATACTATACTGATTCGGGGTCCCTAACTGCATCATCACCGACAACGGTACTTAGTTCACGGGCGGCGTATTCCAAGACTTCTGTGAAGATTTCGGCATCAAGATCTGCTATGCATCTGTGGAACACCCATGGAGCAACGGACAGGTCGAGCGAGCCAACGGTATGGTCTTACAAGGCATCAAGGCCAGGATATTCAACCGACTACAACCATATGCGGGCCAGTGGGTACAAGAACTCCCATCTGTTCTCTGGTGTCTCAGAACCACGGTTAGTCGGGCAATAGGGCAATCCCCTTTCTTTCTGGTCTACGGTGCTGAGGCTATGCTACCCACAGATTTACAGTTCGGCTATCCGCGAGCCCGGGCTTACTCAGAAGACGTCTGAAACAATACCCGACTGGTCGAGCTAGATTAGTTGGAAGAAGCAAGGGACATCGCAACAATCCAGTTGGCAAGGTATCTTCAAGGCCTACATCGTTACCACAATCGCAATGTCCGTGGCCGCGCCTTTTTGGTCGGGGATCTCGTCTTGAGAAAAATACAAACCACCAAAGATAGGCACAAATTATCCCCACTTTGGGAAGGGCCGTTCATTATAGCCGTGGTCACGTGGCCAGGCGCCTACTGACTGAAGACCGAAGACGGTGTCCTCATCAGCAACTCATGGAATATTGAACAGCTACGTCCTTTCTATACCTAAGCTTTATACTTTCTCATGTGTACAGTTTTCTCTGACTCACTACGCTGCTTATATCAACCGAGTAGTGAGTTGGGGGCTGCATGTATTATATGTGTTTTGTCAATAATATACGAGCCTGTCTTACTCCAGTTATGAAGCCTTACTACGACTGTCACGTTTGCCAGAGTACACTTTCTTGCAGTGGACGATTTTATTAAGTTCTGACAGATTAACTCGGCGCAGACTACACATTCGAGTAAAGCTAATGACAACTGAGTAGTAATTCAAATCTTGGCGGCACTGCACATATATTTACACATGTTTTCCACAAAAGTCTATACATACCGACTACATGATATATTACTCTTACAGACCTAGGTCTCGGGTGATTATCTCAGCAGTCGGCCTTGCTCGAGCTATCAGTTCCAGCGTCTCCTCGGGTGTCGTCTCCTAGGCAAACCCCTCCCCAATGGCTTCAATGTCTGCCCTAGGGTAGATTGATTTGGTCATCGCCAGGGTTTGGGCCACACCGGCAATGACATGCTTATCTGAGTACCTCTTCAGGGCACTCGGTGTACTCTCAAGACGCACCTCCACTTGGGGGTTTCGGCTGTAGCTGGTTCCCACAGGGCTGGGATCCATCAGATCAAGGAGCCCTTTCACAGACCCGACAAGGGCCTCCCGTGACTCCGTGATGACCCTTATCTCCTCTGTGTAAAACCGGTATTGGGCCTGGGCATTGGCTCTAAGGTCTGCCCAAGTCCGCCGACAAGTAAACTTGTTAGGCACGGCTACAGATGGAATGATTAAAGGATTGGTTAAGATCACTGTCGGGACGGAGACTTACTCATGTAATCAGCCTCCCACTCAGCCACGGTCTTCTCCAGTCTAGCTTTTTCTTCGCCGAGCTTGATGTTGGCCTCTTCTAACTCGACCTTCTCCCGTTCGAGTTCGGCGTTGGCCTGTGTCAGGTCGGCCTTGACCTTCTCAAGCTCGGCCTTGGCTTCTTCGGCCTCCTTCAGCTGGGATTCCCTCTCTGTTCGGGTCTTCAACTCGGCTTCGAGGGCTGCACGACAGATTAGTCAAGAACTCAACCTTGCAGCCAAGACACAACTGGGCAGTTGGGAATAGCGCAGCTGGAGAAATACATCAACGGTTCAGTCGGGAAGATACATTCGGGAGACTCACCTCTAATCTTCCCAGCTTGGGCCCAAGTTTCGTCCCTGTGCTGGGTGGCAGCATCCTTTAGCCAGGCTTCCCTCCCCGCGTGGCGCCCTTCCATCTCAACCTTCAATGCCCGGAGCTGCTCTAATTCTGCGAGATGGGGAGCCATTTCGGTTAGGATCTCGGTCATCGCCTCATTTTGATCAACCAGCTTCTGCTCAGGGAGAGAACAAGTCAAGAGCAGAATCAGATGTCAGAACAAGAAGACCCCCAGGACTCCACTACAAGAATTATACCCGAACTCCCTGGGACCTGATGATGGCGGCGCAAAGCAGGCTTTCGTGTTCCTTTTTTGCCGCGGCCTCATCAAGCTTGAACCTCTTCGTGGTTCCATCAGGCGCCATCTAGGTGAATGTCCAGGGAAACTTACACGGAGGAGCTTCAATCCAGGGAAGGTTCGGGATCTCCGCCGGCAGCAACGACGACGACGACGACGACCATGACGGCGACAGGGTCCTGGCCCCCACGCCGGCATCCCCCACGGCCTCGAGGGTCGACTCAGGGGCTCCGGCAACGACCTCGGCAGCGGGCGTCGACTCAAGGGCTAGGGCAGCAACCTCAGTGACCGCCCCTTGGTCGGGCGGCACCAGCGGCCCCGCAGTCAGGACCACCTCAGTCTCCGAGACTAGGATGGCCACCGGCTCAGCGGGTGTGCTCGCGAGTGCCGGCTCGGCTGGGGCAGGCTCTTCAAGGGGAGCGTTCGGAGCGGTCTCCTTGAGATCGATATCGGCACACGTCTTGCATGGCAAAACAGATATCAGAATACTACTGCAACAGACAAGAATCTCAGAAGATCCAGAGCAGCTTACCTCTTGGAGAATTTGAGTTTCCTGCCAAGCGATCCAGGTCCTGGCGGAGCACTACGCCCGGTTGTCGGCCGGGTCGGCGAAGTGGTCGGCAGCGGCGTGGCGACTGGAGGCGGCCCCATTGGTGGCGTGGCCGACTCGGGCACCCGTATGCTTGGCGGCGCCTGCTCGGACCGTGTACTTGGCGGTGTTCTTGTCGGGCTTGGCAATGTTGAGCTCGGCTGTACTGGTCTCAATCTGGGACTTGATCGCCTGGGTGCCACGGCGGCGGTGTCCTTTATCTTCAGACCTCCTACCACGACATGTGGCGTCATAGCCCCTTCGCCCCGATATAGAACGGGGTTTTTCCCGGCTCTCTTGGAGTCAGGTTGGGCAGCAGCAGGGCTCCTCGGCCTCTTCTTCGTTTTAACGGCTGACAACGAGCGGGAGTCCTCATCGAACTCCACGCATTCCTACAGAAGATTCAATAACATCTATCATATAATGCTAGGCAATCACAGATACAAACCCACTGGCATTCGCCACAGATGAAGGACAAAGATTACCTTGGGGCGGCGCCTAAGGAAGCTATAAGCAGCAATCCGGCGCTTATCGTCCTCGGTCTCGATCACCCCCTCGGAGAAGTAACCAAACAGGGTCTCGGTTACCTTGTCCTTGTTGGCCGTCTCGTGGCTTACTCGGTCGGGATCATGTTTGCCCTGCAAGTCCCACCCGAATGCACTCCTCAGCTTCAGCGGCTAGATACGCCGAGTCAGGAAACGCCAGGCCACCCAAGGCCCAATCAGGCTAGCTTCCTTAGACTTATCTAATTTCGCCAGCAATTGGCGTACTTGGCCCATCTCTTCAGAGGTTGGGTCTGAAGACCAACTTGGTAAAACTACCGGTGGCAAGCCAGTGAATGGACGCAAGGAGGGAGCCAGATTTGTGCAATAGAACCACTCCTTGTGCTAGCCTTTCAAGGAAGATTTCAAGGGGAGATCAAGATATGTTTTCTTTCCATCACTCCTCAACTGGAGACCAGCCCCCCAATCACATTGATATTATTCTTGGAGGGCTGGGGTTTGATGTGGAACAGATGCCTAAAGAAATTAAAATGGGTTCCACACCCAAAAAGCACTCGTAGAGAGTGACAAATATGGAGATTTGAAGAATCAAGTTGGGATTCAAATTCACCAACTCCAACTCATAGAAGTCAAGGATGCGGTGGAAGAAATCAGAAGAGGGAAGGCACAAACCCCGATCGAAAAAAGAGGCAAAAACTACTGTTTCACCAGATTGGGGATTTGGGACCGACTCACCCTTAGCTGGCCGCTAGCGGATCACCTCCTGGCTGGGCAACTTCAATTGACTCTCCAGTAGCTTCAATTTCACTGAGCCGCAATCCGAAGTCGGCCAAGCATTCTCCGGCGCACCCGTAGGATCCGAAGCTTTCGGCATGGTTGGGAGCGGAAAGATTTGGGGGAAAGGCGAATTGGGGGCATGGAATAGATGAAGTGGACTGGAAGCGCCCGAGTTCGAGCGGGGAACAGCAGCAGCAGCTAACCCTAGCCGAGCAGGAGACGAAAAGTTTGGCGCGGAAGTGGAAGACGAAGCGATTGGCTGGTTTGGGGAAGATGAAGGAATCTTTTTCTCTCTCCCCGCTTTTTATAGAGCCGATACCGACTAACGGGCTTGGGCCTACATAGTTGGTACTAGGCCACCAAGATATGAGTTCCTACAGTAGCATGCTCCATGTGGGCCGCCCGCAGGCTGAGTTGAAATTATAGCGCTGGTGCTACTAACAGGAGCCGATGAGGTAAACAGATATGCTTCATGAGAGCCTTATTGCGAAACATATATGTTTGGGTATCTGTTTTATCCACTAGGTCTCGAGGATATATCCTTACAAGGATCACAAGCTGGTCTTCATTAAAATTGGGGATGCAGGTATCTTTCTTGAGTACACCTGACCACGCCGTGGATTTATTTTCATAAAAGTGGTACTCGGCCTACACGCTTGGCCAACAGTTTCCATGAGCAACATTATTCCAACCGACATGACACTGAAGAGTCTAACTTTCGAGTAGTGCACTACTCGGGAGAGACTATAAACATATTCCCGCTAACATGACGCAGAGGAGTCTAACCTCTAGGTGGGACGCCACTCGGGAAAGACTATAAACGCCCCTTTTCTAGCTGACATGACACTGAAGAGTCCCATATACGAGTAGCATCCTACTTGGCAAGACTATAAACACACATTCCGACTGACATGAAGTCGAAGAGTCCTACATACGAGTAGTTCCCTACTCGGCAAGACTATAAAGTTTCTTCTGGTTGACATGATACCGAAGAGTCTCATATACCAGTAGTGTACTACTCGGGAAAGACTTCTAGGTTAAAGATCTTTGACTTTATGTTTAATTGTCTTCACAATTAAGCACAAAGTTGGGGACTACACCTAATAGGTAAGCCTATTCGGTGCACACTATTCATATATGTCCATGAAGCCCTTCATAGCCTCGCTGCCAGCTGACATGAAGCAGGACTCGGGAAGAAGAAGCACTCGGACAAAAGAGTACTCGGGAGCAATGCACTCGGGAAGACTTCACCGTGGAGGATGATCACTTGGCGTCAGCTGTGACTCAATTATGAAGGTCTCAGGGGCTACTGTGGAGGCCATGGGCCCCAGGTACCTCACCACCTACATATGGGCCACTTGGATAGAGGATGGGCCGAATCATGTAATTAGAGATAAGATAGCACCCGGCAGGCTTTACCTTGTATGATAAGAAAAACAGTCTTAGTCGGATAAGTTTCTATCTCTAAGAGGGAAATCCCTTGGCCATATCCGGCTGAGATCCTTGTCATGTACCCCTGTGCCCTAGTATGTAAAGGGAGACAGGGCGCCCCATGAGGGCATGGAAGATCATTGATCGACATAACATCTCAGAGGAATAAAACCACAATTGGACGTAGGGTATTACCTCACATCGAGGGCCTGAACCAGTATAAAATCTCTTTGCGTTCCTCTGCAATCCACCGAGTTTCCCCTTGCCGAGTAGCCCTATAGTTCTATTGCCGGTGTAAAACATCGACAAAGACCTATACCGTCGAAGTGCATCTGAAGTCCTCATGCGCTGCGTAACTGTCGATGTTTTACACCAGCAATAAATATATGGGGCTACTCGGCGGATGGAAACTTGATGGATTGCAAAGGAACATAGAGAGATTTTATACTGGTTCAGGCCCTCGATGTGAGGTAATACCCTACGTCCAGTTGTGGTGTTATTCCTTTGAGGATTTGTGGTGGTGATTCTGATGAACCAACTCAACCTGCCCTCACCCCTGCCTCCCCTTATATACTGGGGGACAGGGTTACAAGGTAGGAGTCCCAATCGGATTACGGCCAAGAGATCTCCTCTTAGAGATATAACGCACCCAACTAGGACTGTGTTTTCCTTATCGTACAAGGCAAAGTCTGCTAGGGATTACTATATCTCTAATTACAAGGCTAGGCCCATCCTCTATCTGAGTGGCCCATATGCTTGTCATGAGGTACCCGGGGCCCATGGCACCCATAGTAGCCCCTGAGACCTTCATAGTTGAGGCACAGCTGATGCCGAGTGCTCATCCTCCACGGTGAAGTCTTTCCGAGTGCATTGCTCCCGAGTAATCTTTGTCCGAGTGAGTCTTCTTCCCGAGTCCTGCTTCATGTCAGCTGGCAGCGAGGCTATGAAGGGCTTCATGTAGATGTATGAATAGTGTGTGCCGAATAGGTGCACCTATTAGGTGTAGCCCCCGACTTTGTGCTTAATTATGAAGACAATTAAACATAAAATCAAAGATCTTTAACCTGGAAGTCTTTCCTGAGTAGATTACTACTGGTATATGAGACTCTTCGGTATCATATCAACTGGAATATGATTTATAGTCTTACCGAGCAGGGAACTACTCCTATGTAGGACTCTTCGACTTCATGTTAGTCGGAATGGGTATTTATAGTCTTGCCGAGTAGGATGCTACTCGTATATGGGACTCTTCAGTGTCATGTCAGCTGGAAAGAGGGGTTTATAGTCTTTCCCGAGTGGCATCCCACCCCGAAGTTAGACTCCTCCACGTCATGTCAGCGGGAATGAGAAATTTATAGTCTCTCTCGAGTAGTGCACTACTCGAAAGTTAGACTCCTCCGCATCATGTCAACGGGAATAATGTTGCTCATGGCAACTAATGGCCACGCATGTAGGCCGAGTACCACTTTATAAAAATAAATCCACAACGTGGTTAGGTGTACCCGAGAAAGATATCTGCATCCCCAATTTTAATGAAGACCAGCTTGTGATCCTTGTAAGGATATATCCTCGAGACCTGGTGGATAAAACAGATACCCAAACATATATGTTTAGCAATAAGGCTCTCATGAAGCATATCTGTTTACCTCATCGGCTCCTGTTGGTAGCACCAGCGCTATAATTTCAACTCAGCCTGCGGGCGGCCCACATGGAGCATGCTACTGTAGGAACTCATATCTTGGTGGCTGCTACCAAATAAGCCGGCCTGAGCCGACCTACCCAGCATAGCTCTATAGAAGTATCATCCATCGCATGTCAGGATGAGTTTTTTGGTGTCGGTAACCGCAATCACCCAGATAAATCCTTATTTGCAAGCCTTTCCGACTTATATTCTGGATGCAACCTAGTTGCCACAGGTGCCCGAGTAGGTATGTTGCAGGATCTGCTTGCCCTCCTCAGGTGTGACGCAGTGCATGAGAACTCCGGATGCGCTTTGACGATGTAAGTCTACTCTGACTTCAAGAGAGCCGAGCAGGGTACCCGAACCTTGCATTAGCATAGGATTCGGCTAGCGACCCTCATGGGGCATACCCTACCCAACAGAGCCATAGCCAAATAAGGTACCCGAACCTTGCATTAGCATAGGATTCGGCTGGCGACCCTCATGGGGCGTACCCTACTTAGTCGAGTTGCGACCGAATAAGGTACCCGAACCTAGCGTTAGCGTAGGATTCGGCTGGCGACCCTCATGGGGCGTACCTCACCCAGTCGAGTAGTATACGACCCCCAACTAGTGCCGGAGGTCGGTTGTA
Source organism: Oryza meyeriana var. granulata (assembly GCA_003991445.1). Classification (NCBI taxonomy): domain Eukaryota; kingdom Viridiplantae; phylum Streptophyta; class Magnoliopsida; order Poales; family Poaceae; genus Oryza; species Oryza meyeriana. Next base: position 232,900 of record RYFJ01000637.1, on the reverse strand, counting down.
AGCTCACATGGAGCGTAGCTAGGGAAGATGATGTCCCGATTGGTGCAAGTACTCGGTCAGTAGCCCTCATGGAGCATTCCGAGTGATTCTTGGCAGACTTGTCTAGCCCCCGAGCGTAGGAGATAGGCTCGCAGCCCTGAGTTCCTGTCACGCGTATCCGGAGCTGGCCCTGCGCTATAAACATATCGGATGAGTAGCATCTGATGATGGAAACAATCACCTGAATAAAATGTATTTTACAATATATGTAAATATGAATTCTTCCTCTTATTGATATTAATTTCCCCAAGTAGTTGACCCCTTACGTTTAAACACTCTACCCGACTAGTCATAGCCCCCTAGCGTCAGGAGTTGGCTCATGGCTCTTTCCCAGACACGCGTTTTGGGTGACTCGAGTTCGTCTTTCATGGAGCAAAGTTTCACGGATCGGAATTTATGCTACTCGAGTACTTTTGTAATCATTTAAGAGAAAAAGACAGAAAAAAGTGCAGCTTGTGGACCTATTAGGTGTAAGCGGCTGCAGCAATGGCAAGGCCAAATGAAGAACTATTTATCAGAGAGCGGCTTAGCTGTTTGGTACTTGGGAGTGGGGATGCCATCCTTCTGTTTGGGCTTTTGAGCCCCCGAGCTGGTCACTTGTTGTCCTGATAATCTTCAGTTGTTGAAAGTCAAAGACGGTTGTGACCGACTGCCACAATGAAGCCGTCTAACATGTGTTTGCGACTCCCGACTTTAGTCAGGACCACGTCGTCAGTGCCCTCCCGCTTCTTTTGTTAGGGTGCCTTCTTGTCATCGAGGGCCTCAGCCACAGCGTCAGCCGAGTCGGCGTACTTGTTCGCCATGTCGAATAAAGCCTTGACAGAGTTAGGAGGCTTCCGCGTGTATTTGTCGATGAATGAGGTGTCTTTGACTCCTTTTCAAAAGGCGGCGATGACGACCTCATCCTTGATCATTGGGATTGAATTCTTTTTCTCAGAGAACCCCTTGATGAAGTCACGAAGAGACTCGTTCTTCCTTTGATGCAACTGATATAAGTCGTACTCGGAAGATGGCCTCTCGTATGTTCCCTGGAAGTTAGCGATGAAGCGTTCCCGGAGTTCCCCCCAGGAGCCGATGGATTGCCTGGGAAGTCCTGTTAGCCATGTCCTCGCTGAGTTGGCTAGAGCGACTGAGAGGTAGTTAGCCATGAGAGGTAGTCCTCCAGCTGCTCAGATCGCCAGAGTGTAAACAGTGAGCCAGGACTCGGGGTTGGTCTTGCCGTCGTATTTTTCGATTCCTGTAGGCTTGGAACCCGACGGCCAGTTGACCTGTTGTAGCTTTTGGGTGAAGGCCGGTATGCCTTCATCGTCATGAGGGCTCCGACTCCGAATACGGCGGCGAAACCGCTCATGTTGGGGGCCAAAGCGCTCGTTCTCGTCTTCCAGTTGGCGTTGCTTGTCTTCCTTTCGTTCGTGGTGCCAGGCGTTGATGTCTTGCTGAAGGTCACGCCATGGTTGGCCTTGGAGCCGCTAGTTGTTGTTGGGGTTGCCGAGTTACGTTTGGCGTGACTCCGTGCACTGCCGACTAGAGCCGGCCGCTCGGCGTCGCTTGGAGGTGAATAAGACTGTCGTTGGGGATGCCGACCGGTTGGTCGGTGTGAGGGTATCACCCGACTGTTGGTGTTGCTGACATGCAGCAGTGGTAAGCATGGCTTTTATCCTTGCGATTGTCGGGGTGGCCTAGTGATCAGGCCCGAACTGGAGTGTATCTAGTAGAGTTGCAGCGGCCACGATGTTCTGTTGAGGAGTAACGAAGACGTCGTGGTCACCAACTCGTGTTTGGAGGATTTGTTGCTGAGCAGTCCGCCCAGCCCTGCATAGATCATCGTTGTGGGTGTGCAGGCGTCTTGCTTCTTCCTCCCGTTGTTCTCGCAGTCGGCAGGCCTCCTCCTCTTGTTGCTCGTGTGGTCGGTGTGATTCCTGAGTAGGAGTAGAGCCTTTGGATGCCATGAAGATTTATCGTGGCGGAGAGAACCTTGCCGAACTGCTATCCGACTTAGAGTCAGAGTCCGACTGGGAGTCGAAGTTGGAATAATTGATGGGGCTGATTACAACTCCGACCACCCTAGATCCGATCTCGAGCGGCTCGGGGCCGTATCCGAGTTGAACTCCAGGGGATCGGGTTTGCCGCGTCGGATGTAGATTGTAGATATCTGCGGCATTGCCGAGTCCAAATGGGAAATTGATGATCTCTTCCTTTTTTGACCCGATCTCGGCCAGCTCAAAACAGAGTCTGAGTCAAACACCGAAAGAAAGAGTTGTCCCTAGACTCGGGCGTATTGGAGATCGCCGCAGCATGTCGTGAAAGATTGCTGCAGCATCGTGTAGGCCGACTGGCGCGGAGTCGGATGGTTCCTCGGCCGGTTGGATCGGGTCCGTGTCAGCCAAGGTGAGATTGCCAAACATGTTGGTGACGAAGTCGAGGCTTCCGAATGAGATTGTATCTTCGGGAGAGAATTTTCCGCCGTTGACTCCAGTTGCTGGATCCATCGAGCTTGTTGATGTTGATATCACCGAATCCCCTACCTGGCGCGCCAACTGTCGATGTTTTACACCGGCAATAAATATATGGGGCTACTCGGTGGATGGAAACTTGATGGATTGCAAAGGAACACAGAGAGATTTTATACTGGTTCAGGCCCTCGATGTGAGGTAATACCCTACGTCTAGTTGTGGTGTTATTCCTTTGAGGATTTGTGCTGGTGATTCTGGTGAACCAACTCAACCTGCCCTCAGGGGGCGCCTTGCCTCCCCTTATATATTGGGGGACAGGGTTAAAAGGTAGGAGTCCCAACCGGATTACGGCCAAGAGATCTCCTCTTAGAGATATAACGCACCCAACTAGGACTGTGTTTTCCTTATCGTACAAGGCAAAGTCTGCTAGGGATTACTATATCTCTAATTACAAGGCCAGGCCCATCCTCTATCCGAGTGGCCCATGTGCTTGTCATGAGGTACCCGGGGCCCATGGCACCCACAGTAACACCCAAGGAGGGCAAGCAGATTCTGCAATCGATCCACTCAGGTATCTATGGCAACTGTGCTGCATCCAGGACGTTAGTCAGAAAGGCTTACAAGCAGGGATTTTTCTGGCTGACTACAGTTACAAACGTTAAAGACATAGTTCGGACATGCGAGGGATGCCAATTCTTTGCACGGCAAACACATCTTCAGCTCAAGAACTTCAAACAATTCCAATCTCTTAGCCCTTTGTAGTTTGGGGGCTTGACATGGTTGGGCCGTTCAAAAAATCACCAGGAAGGTTCACACACTTGTTCGTCACAGTGGACAAACTCACAAAGTGGATCGACGCAAAACCCGTTGCTACCATAACAGCGGAAAGGGCAAAAGACTTCATCATGAGTATTTTATACCGGTTTGGAGTTCCCAACTGCATTATAATGGATAACGACACTTAGTTCACTGACGGCGTTTTCCAAGATTTCTGTGACGACTTCAACATCAAGATCTGTTATATTTCTGTGGCACACCCACGAAGCAATGGGTAGGTTTAGCATGCCAATGGCATGGTCTTACGAGGTATCAAGACTAGGGTATTCGACTGACTACTACCATATGCAGGGCGGTGGGTACAAGAACTCCCATATGTTCTCTGGTATTTAAGAACCACGGTTAGTCGGGCAACGGGCAATCCGCTTTCTTCCTAGTCTATGGTGCTGAGGCTATGTTACCAACCAAGTTGGAGTTCGGCTCACCACGAGCTCGGGCCCACTCAAAAGATAAATCAAATGAAGACTGATTGGTCGAACTCGATCAGTTGGAGGAAGGAAGGGACATCGCAACTATTTAGTCAGCAAGGTATCTTCAAGGCCTACGTCATTATCACAGTTGGAATTTTCATGGCCGCACCTTTTTGGTGGGAGATCTCGTCCTGAGAAAAATACAAACCACCAAAGACAGGCGTAAACTATCCCTTTTATGGGAAGGGCCGTTCATTATCACTGAGGTAACACATCCGGGCGCCTACCGACTAAGGACAGAAGACGGTGTCCTAGTCAGCAATTCATGGAATATAGAATAGCTACGTCCTTTCTATACCTGAGTCTTGTATTTTCTTTTTCCTCTGACTCACTACATCGCTTGTCTCAACCGATTAGTGAGTCAGGGGCTACATGTATTACATGCCTTGCTTCTGCTAATAAAATCCGAGCTTGTTCTATCTGAGTCATGAAGTTATACAATGATTATGTTAAGTTTGCTCGAGTATAGCTTCGCGAGGTGAACATTTTTCCTAAGTTCATCTCAAATCACTCGGCGTGAATTATCTAGTCGGGTAAAGCTAATGATGATTTAGAGCAGACAAGTACTCGACAGAATTTAGCAACCATAAGTAACATATTTACAGCAGTTACATTTGTTCATCCGTGTACACCGACTGCATAATTGTTTCTTATCTACGTTGCCAGGTCTCTAGCTATCGCATCTGCGGTTGCCCTCACCTGGCTTACCAGCTCCAAGTCTTCCTCTAGGGTCGTCCCCTTGGCAAAGCCCTCACCGATGGCCTTGATGCCTACCTTGGGGTAGAGCGACTTGGTTATGGCAAGTGCCTAGGTGACTCCTACTGCAATACGCTCATCCAAGTACTTCAAGATACTCAGGGCTTCGCTGAGGCGTTCTGCTACATGGGAAATCGAGCTGGAGCTGAACCCAAGGTGGTGTGGCTGCATGATGTCAAGGAGAGCCTTTGCAGAGTCAACAATGATCTGCCGTGATTCCTTGATGATATTGATTTCCTCCGCAATGGCGCCAAACTAGATCTTCGAGTTGGCTTGGTACGCTGCATTGACAAGCATATTAGTTTGCTGGAACAAGCAGTCAGAGCTAATTTACAGTCGGGCAGGAAGCTTACTGGCGTAGTCGGATTCCACCTTTGCCTTGGCCTTCTCAACTTCCTTCAATTTCTTCTCGAGGCACTCGCTCTCCTTGGTCCGGGCATTGAGCTCAGACTGAAGGTCTGCAACATCAGACAGTAAAAGCTCCATAATGCAGAGAAATGCACTCGGGATTCACTCGGGAAGACAACACAAGGAGACTTACTTCTTATTTTCTCGGCTTGGGCCCAGTTTTCATCCCTGAGCTTGTCCACGGACCTTCTCAGCCATGTTTCTCTCTCCTGGCTAGTCCACTCCAGGTCGTCCTTGGCCACCTGGAGCTGCCGAAGCCGGAGTAGTTGAGGGGCGAGCTCGGTCAAGACCCTGCCTATTTTTTCAGAGCGGTTGACAACCTTCTGCTCGAGATATACCAGACAGTCAAAATCGACAGACAGAATACAAGATTCAAAAAAGTCATCAGTTAGCAAATGCAATAGGATTGACTATGTACCTGAATCCCCTTCGATGCAGAGATTGCAGCGTACATCAGATTGCTCCTCTCTCTTAGAGCTGCTTGCTCGTCATGTTTAAAACTCTCTGCCACCCCCTCAGGAGAAACCCAATAAAATGTTCTAGGGCCGCTTGGCGGAGGAGCTTCGAGCCTGGGGAGGTCACCCTCTTCAGAAAATGATGACAACTCCGACGATGGGGTCCTGGGTCCCAGCTCAACCGCTGTAGGGGCTTCTGGGACTAGCTTAGGGGCTGGAGCTGCAACTTCAACCACGGTGTCCTGGCTGGCTGCTGCTGGTGGCTCACCTGTTGGGACTGCCTCAGCCTCAGTAGCTGGGGCGGCCTCTGCCTCGGCCTGTGGCATCGCTTGCTCTGGCTTGGCCAGGACGGGTTCGGCAGCAGGGGCCCATGGCGCAGTCCCTAGGGTCTATGTCACTTCGTTTCCTGTAGAAATTGTCAATAATCATTATATTACAATGACATTCAAGTCTCTTAGAAGATTGAAGATTTCATACTACCTCTTGAACTTCCATAGTGGTACTTGTCGATGCTTTGCACCAGCACTAAAACTATGGGGCTACTCAGCGAAGGTGAATTCGGTGGATTGCAGAGGAACATAGAAGATTTATACTGGTTCAGGCCCTCGATGTGAGGTAATACCCTACGTCCAGTTGAGGTGTTATTCCTCTGAGGTGTTTGATGATCGATGATCTCGTTGTTGTTGTCCTTGCCCCCTAAGGGGCGCCCTGCCTTCCCTTTATATACTAGGGGACAGGGGTACATGATAAGGATCCCAGCCGGATACGGCCAAGGGATATCCTTCTTAGAGATAGAAACCTATCCGACTAAGACTATGCTTTCTTGCTATACAAGGTAAAGCCTACCGGGTGCTATCTTATCTCTAATTACATGGTTCGGCCCATCTTCTATCCGAGTGGCCCATATACAGGTAATGAGGTACCCGGCGCCCATGGCCTCTACAGTAGCCCCTGAGACCTTCATAGTTGAGTCACAGCTGATGTCGAGTGCTCATCCTCCACGGTGAAGATTGCCCGAGTGCAGTGCTCCCGGGTACCTTTTGTCCGAGTAAGTCTTCTTTTGAGTCCTACTTCATGTCAGCTGGCAGCGAGGCTATGAAGAGCTTCATGGAGATATATGAATAGTGTGCGCTGAATAGGCGCACCTATTAGGTGTAGCCCCCGACTTTGTGCTTAACTGTGAAGACACTTAAACATAAAGTCAAAGATCTTTAATCTGGAAGTCTTTCTGAGTAGATTACTACTGGTATATGAGACTCTTCGGTATCAAGTCAACCGGAATAAACTTTGTTGTCTTGCCGAGTAGGAGAATACTCGTATGTAGGACTCTTCGACTTCATGTCAGTCGGAATATGCATTTATAGTCTTGCCGAGTAGGATGCTACTCGTAGATGTGACTCTTCAGTGTCATGTGCACTGGAAAAGGGGGTTTATAGTCTTTTCCGAGTGGCGTCCCCACTCAAAGTTAGACTCATCCGCATCATGTCAGCGGGAAAAGATATTTATAGTCTCTCCCGAGTAGTGCACTACTCGAAAGTTAGACTCTTCCGCATCATGTCAGTGGGTAAAATGTTGCTCATGGCAACTGATGGCCACACATGTAGGCCGAGTACCACTTTATGAAAATAAATCCACGGCGTGGTTAGGTGTACCCAAGAAAGATACCTGCATCTCCAATTTTAATGAAGACCAGCTTGTGATCCTTGTAAGGATATATCCTCGAGACCTGGTGGATAAAACAGATACCCAAACATATATGTTTAGCAATAAGGCTCTCATGAAGCATATCTATTTACCTCATCGGCTCCTATTGGTAGCATCAGCGCTATAATTTCAACTCAGCCTGCGGGCAGCCCACATGGAGCATGCTACTATAGGAACTCATATCTTGGTGGCCCAGGGCTGACTGTGTAGGCCCAAGCCCATCTAGTCGGCATTGGCTCTATAAAGCAGGGAGAGAGAAAAAGATTCCTTCATCTTCCCCAAATCAGCCAATCGCTTCGTCTTCCACCTTCGCACCCAACTTTTCTTCTCCCGCCCAGCTAGGGTTAGCTGCTGCTATTCCCTACCCGAACTCGGGCGATTCCAATCCACTTCGTTTGTTCTAAGCCCCCGATTTGCTTTTCCCAAAATCTCACCGCCTCCAGTCATGCCGAAAGCTTCGAATCTTGCGGGTGCGCCGAGGAGTTCTTGGCCGATTTCAGATTGCGGCTCGGTGAAGCTGAAGCAGCTGGAGAGTGAGCTGAAGCTGCCCAGCCAGGAGGTGATTCGCTAGCAGTTGGCTAGGGATGAGTCGAGCCCAAATCCCCGACCTAGTGAAACGGTAGTTTTCGCCTCTTTTTTCGATCGAGGCTTGTGCATTCCGTCCTCTAATTTCGTCCGCCGCATCCTTGACTTCTATGGGCTGGAGTTGGTGCATTTGAACCCCAACTCGATTCTTCAGATCTCCATATTTGTTACTCTTTGCGAGTGCTTCTTGGGTGTTGAACCCCATTTTATCCTCTTCCGACATCTGTTCCATATCAAGCCTCAACCCTCCAAGAGCAATATCAATGTGATTGGGGGGGCTGGTCTTCAGGTAAGGAGCGATGGGAAGAAGACTTATCTCGATCTGCCCTTGAAATCTTCTCTGAAGGGCTGGCACAAGGAGTGGTTTTATTGCGCCGATCTGGCCCCATCCTTGCGCCCATTTACCGGCTTACCGCCCATGGTTTCGCCAAATTGGTCAGCAGAGCCGTCCTTTGAAGAGATGGGCCAGGCACATCTGTTGTTGGCAAAGATAGATGACCTCAAGAGGGCTGGCCTGACAGGACCTTGGGTGGCTCATCGCTTCCTGACAAGGCGCATTTAGCCGTTGAAGCTGAGGAGTGCATTCGGCTGGGCCTTTAAGGGCAAAAACGATCCTGACCGAGTAAGCAACAAGTCGGCGAACAAGGGGGCGGTGACCGAGACCTTGTTTGGCTACTTCTCCAAAGGGGTGGTCGCGACCGAAGATGATAACCGTTGGGTTGGAGCCTATAGCTTCATTCGGCCCCGGACCAAGGTAACCTTTGATCTTCTTGTGTGATGAATGCCTGTGGAACTGTGATTGTTTAGCATTGTGTGACATATTTTGTTGAGTGGCATGAAGAATTTGATGAAGACTCCCACCCGTTGTCGGCCATCGCGTCGAAGAAGAGGCTGAGCAGTCCCTCCGCTGCCCAACCCGACTCCAAGAGAGCGGGGAAGAAGCCGATTTTGTATTGGGGCGAGGGGGCCGTGACGGCGTACGCCGTGGCAGGAAGCCTGAAAATAAAGGACGCCGTCGCCGCGGCGCCCAGGCGATCAAGTCCCAGGTTGAGACCTGTGGGTTCGAGCCCGACGTTGTCGAGCCCGGCTGCAGCGCCACCGAGGGGCCGACTAGAGCAGACGCCGCCAGGGGCGGAGGCGCCCAAGCCGACCTCACCGGCATCGGAGCCGACTCGGGCTGATGCGCCGCCGCCGACTGTGACGCCGACCGGGCCGACTACTGGAGCTAGCGCTCCGCCGGGGACTGGGTCGCCCGGCGGGAAGCTGAAGTTCTCCAAGAAGTGCGCTGCTCCGGGTCTTCTGAAATTCTTGCATGTTGGAGTAGTGTCTTGATGTCTTCTTTTGTCGTGCAGGAAGCGGGCTGATATCGATCTCAAGGAGATCAATCCGACTGCTCCCCTTGAAGAGCCTGCCCCAGCCGAGCCGGTGGCCCTGAACACACCTGCTAAGCCCGGTCGCGGAGACCGAGGTGGTCCTGACTGCAGGGTCACCGCCGCCACCCGACCAAGAGGCGGCTGCCGAGGTTGAGGCCCCAGCCCCTGAAGTGCCGCCCATTGCAGAGGCCGCTGCCGGAGCCCCTGAGCCGGTCCCCGAGGCCGCGGGGGACGGTGGTGTGGAGGCCGGACCCCATCGCCATTGTGGTCGTCGTCATCGTCGTCGCCGCCGCCAGAGATCCCACACCTGCCTTGGATCGAAGCTCCTCCACGTGTGATGCCCCGGACATTTACATGGACGGCTCCTAACGGGACTGTGAAGAGCTTCAGGCTTGATGAAGTCATCGCAAGGAGAGAGCGCGAAAGCTTGCTTCGCGCCGCTATCAGCAGGTCCAAGGGAGTTGGGGTATGATTCTTGTGGTAGAGTCTTGGCAATCTTCTCATTTTGATGTCTGACTCCGTCTTTGATTTATCTCTTATCCTGTCACGCCCAGAAATTCACCAGAATTTCCAAAGCTAATTTGTGCAATAAATCCTCGTCCAGGAATCAGCCGAGGTACACAAATTGACAATTTGATCAACATAACCAAATACGAAATAACGATAAATACTTACAACAGAGGCACTTAGTCCTCACACAGAAGAAAACAGCAGCGGAACGACAACTAGCGTAGCTTCAGCACCAAGCCACAGGCAGCTCAACTGGGGTATAAGCCAAACACCATCTTCTCCTCCACGCAAAACTTCACTCTAAAGATTGCAATAATGCAAGACTGAGTACCACCCACCGTACTCAACAAGCCACACTAGGGAATGCAATGTAATGCAACAGGATACCAAAGGAAAGGCATAATATGGCTTATTTGCATAAAACAGCATTTAAAACATTTGCATTTAAAACCATTGAAAACAATATAGTTTAATTATTAATCAGTATTGAATCAACCACTGAACAGCGCTCCAACGCAGTTCAGGCCCAAACCATAACTTCTCCAAACAGGAGCTATCCATATTCCATTATTTATTTTCATTAATGAGTAGTGTGGGACTAATCACAGAAACATTGCTAGGCCGCTCATTAACCGCGAGCACGGCTATTCGAACAGTTTTACTCTGGCCAGAGATGTACCAATTTACCCACAAGACACAATCTCAACATCATGTCAGCCATGCGTCGCGATAGTCGAAAGTACCTGAATAGAGATTGTGATAAGACCCTCCATGTAATCCGCACAACAAGGAAGCCACCCGCTGGACCACCAGTTTCCGGCTAGAACTGATCGGGTTCTGAGTCTGGGAAACGATCCAACACCCAAGACATGGACTTATTGACACAGCCATGGTGGTCTTATTGACACAGCCACAACACACCATGGTGGACCCCGGTTGAACGTACTACACATTGGATCCTACCATTACCCATGCTGGCTTGTGGTTAGCACGAGTATTGCTTCGCAATAGGTAATCCGCGAACCGGTCCTTAAATGTCATGAGCACCGCTAGCAACATTCCAACCTGGTGCTCACAACCCACCATCAATCAAGTTTTAGTTGACATAGTTACTTAATCAACCACGACTCACGGTCGTGAAAATATAGCCATTAATCCATAATTAGTCATAAATGAGTCATTAATTACCCACATAAAATGACACTATAGTTTCTAGGCATGGCTAAGCAAAATCCTAAATAATCTAACCAGATAAATAATTAAACATCTAGCTAGTCAATATTATTACCCGGGGTATCAAGGTACAGATATCAACATCAAAATGGCCATAATTATCAATGGATATTGGATAATAAGTAAATACCCACAATAATGTCATTCGAAAACATTTCATGCAATAACTTTAAAATAAAATAGGTTTCACAACTGGGATCAACATGCTCAAGGAGATTGTCGTGTGACTTGCCTTGCAATCGCAAAAGTCTTCAAATACTCTTCCGAACTCTTCCGCAGACTCCGAAGTCTTCTGAATCGACGATAGTACGCAACTACACGTAAAACGATAACAAACCCTAAGAAACTCCAAATAAACAATACATAAAAATACATAAACAAGTGAATTATGATTTTAGATAATTTAGGAAGAAACGGGTCGATTCGGACTTCAAATGGAAAAGATATGGCTTTTGGAAGATTGAATTCAGAATGAATCCGAAAAGAATTGGAAAAGAATATTCTCAAGAATATTCTCTGAAATTCGGATTAAAAAGACTATTTTGGCTGTGTACAGTACAAAGTGGGGCCCACTGGCAATGACCTAGATCACAGGGCCTGGGTCCATGGACCAGAGGAGTGATGTGTGATGAACCGGCTGGGTTGGCAGGGTGAGATGACGATGATGTGGGCGCCGATGTGACGATTAAAGCAGAGATGGCATTGGTTGACAGTTAAAAGAAAAACCGACGGCACAACAACTTAGGTGGCAGGGTTAGCGACTCCGGGGTGGCGTGACATGGTGAAGACGATGACGATGATAGTGCCACGGCGCGGCACGGGATGAGGAAGGAGGAGGCGGCTCCGGTGAGGAGATGCCAATGGAGGAGTCCTCGACCGGAGTTTACCGGCGGTAGTGAAGAACATAGACGACGACGACGTTCGGCTGTGGGTGGGGACTGGCGGTCCCCGGCGATGCGGCAACACGCATCACCGATGATAGCGATGGACGATGGCAGGCGACGACGCCGGGTGGTGGAGGTCGACGGTGCACGACAGATGGGGTGCGACAGCGACGGTGAAACTGATGGCGCCACAGCGCGGCAAACCAGCGATGACAATTCGTTGGCGAGCCGATACTGACGAGGGACGGGCGACACGGCAGGCTATGGAAAGAAACAGGGCGCTGGGGAACATAGAAAAGATGGGAGTGGCCTAGAGCTCACCAGCGGGCGCAGGCGAATGCGACGACGACGGCCCGGCGACGATGGCGCTGGACAGCGGCGGCGGGTTTGCAGGCGACGGCGCTGGAAGCCGGGCGGCGGCACGGTGCACAGGGGAGGAGCAGGCTGAGGCAGCAGATGGGGGAAGACAGAGGGCGGCATGGTAGGGTGCTCACCGGCGACGGCTTGCAGGGGCAGAGGCGGCGACGTTGGTGGCGTCCTCCGGTGGGGATAGATGACGAAGACGGCAACGCCGAAAGGATGAAGCGGCGTCCGGCGGTGGCGACCGGCCGGTGACGATGGTTCGACGACGACGAAGCCGAGTTGCCGAGCAGAGGGAGGAGGTGTGGTTTGGAGGCTCACCGGCAGCATCTTCCGCAGGCGGCGACGGCTTCCACAGGCGGCGGCGCTAGGAACGGAAAGGACAGCGGCTCCGGCGGAAGCAGCAGAGGCAGGGCGCTGGCGCGGCGGCAGGTGTAGACGGCGGCGGTGGCTTCCGAACCAGTGGCGCACGGGAGAGAGCGGCGCTGGGCGGCGGTAGATGGAGACAGCAGGGCGGCGCGACGGGGTGGCGGCGGCGGCCTGGCGGCGTGGAGAGGAGCAGAGCCGTCTAGGGCACAGGGGAAGGCGGCTGGCTTTATGTATGGGGCGACTTGGCGGCGGATTCAGCGGCGGCCGTTGCGGAGAGGAGGCGCAGGCGCTGGCCTGGGCCAGGCGGCTGGCTTGGGCCGAGGTCGGGCACAGGCCGAGGGGAGGCGCGGCGCTGGGGCGCAGGCCGGGCCGAGGAGAGGGCGCGGGCGCGGGCGAGCGAGAGGGCACGGGCACGGGCACGGCAAGGGAGGGCACGGGCACGGGCAGGGAGTCCCGGGGCGCGGCGGCCTGGGCCGGGAGCGGCGGCGGTAGGCCGAGCAAAGGCCGGGCCTGGAGGAGCTCGGCCGAGGAGGGGCTCGGCCCGGGCGGCTCGGGGTTGGACACAGAGAGAGACAGAGGAAGGAGACGAGAAGAAAGAGGAGGCCAGGAGAAAAAGGTAAACAGGGAAAAGGGATAAAGGATAAAGGGAAAAATAAAAGAGGAAAGGGAAAAAGGAGAGGGATTTTGTGAACTATTTTTGGAACTCGGGATTAACGAGACATTTTCAGAATCGGAATATTTATTTAGAATAGAGGAGACCAAGGGGTTTTAGGATGAAACGACTATTCTGAATATTGAGGATATATACATTCATACATATATATATATACGTATATATACATAGGTATAAATATATATATTGGGAATCGAACAGTATTTGGACGAATTTAGAAAACAAAAGCATATTTAGTGGGGTCCAGGAAACAGAATATTTTGTGGGATTCCGAGAACACTTGGGGGAGATTAGGAAACGGAATATACTCTAAGAGGTTCGGGAAACAAAGGGTATTTTATCAGGGAGTATTTGGGGAAATCGGATCTCGGAATAATTCGGGAATCTGATAAAATTGGAAATTATTTTGCAGAGATCAATAGTTCGGAATATTCGAGCATAATTGAACTTCCCAAGATATGTGGATATTTTGGAGATGCGGGAAATTATAATATTTTCCCGGGAACAGGAAAATGGAATATTCCGAATAAAATATTTTGGGATTAGGGAATTGACAAGGGTGTTTTATTGGGACTGGAATTTGGAGAAATCTCAGACGATTGGGGATTTGGATTCATTTTGACAAAAAAAAGGAGTTTAAGGGAATATCTGGGATTTATCTCAAAGGGACGTATAGATATTTCAAATACAAAGGATCTCGAATTAGGAGTCCAAAAGAGTTCTAGGATTTCAAAGATGAATAAATCCGGTAACTCCGAATTTAGGTTTTTGAGGTGACTTTAGGGTTCTGGGAACGACACAAAACCCTAGAGGAAAACGGGAGTCAGAGTTCACGATGAACGGGAAGACTTCAAAGGACTGAATTAGGAACGACCCAAACCGGGAAAGGAAAAGGAATTTATTCATATTTATTTACTTACTTTAGTGATCTTTATAGCATTAAAATTAATTCTGTATCTCCGAAAAATCCAAGAAAATTTCAGAGAGTTTATTAAATCACGGGGAATTTACCAGAAGTAAATACCACCACGAAACACGAAGAATTTATTATTGTAAATACTTAAACGCTTAAAATACTCCGACAAAACCCCTGGAATATAAAAGCATCCAAGTATTTATTTTAAATTTAAACTCAGGATTTTTAATATTGGAAATTTCAAAATTTTATTCAAACTCTTTTCTCAAACAAAGATTTTCTAGTGTATTCTTGTACTTCCATTTACCCACGATAATTTTTAATTAAGACGATTTTCAGGGCGTTACATATCCTGAGCAGAAGATTGTCGACCGCAATGAGGCGATGACAGAAATCTTGATCGAGGTGGCTCCCCACCTCACAGAATTGGAGCAGCTCCGGGCGTTGAAGGCGGAAATGGAGGAGCGTCATGTGGGGAGGGAGGCCTGGCTGAAGAGTGGCGCCGATTAGTTCAGGGAGGAGACTTGGGCCCTAGCCGAAAAGATCAGAGGTAAAATCCCCGAATATATCTTCCCGACCGAACCGTCGATGTATTCGTCCAGCTGCGTTGTTCACGACTGCCCGGTTATGTCATGACTGCACGGTTGAGCTCTTGGCTAATCTGTCGTGCAGCCCTCGAAGCAGAGTTGAAGACCCGAACAGAGAGGGAGTCGCAGCTGAAGGAGGCCGAAGAAGCCAGGGCCGAGCTTGAGAAAGTCAAGGCCGACCTGACAAAGGCCAACACCGAGCTTGACCGGGAGAATGCTGAACTGGAGAAGACCGTGGCCGGGTGGGAGGCCGACTACGAAAGTAAGTCCTCGACCTGACCATGATTTTAGCCAATCCAGTAGTTGTTCCGTCTGTAGCCGAATCTGACAATTTTACTTGCCAGCTGACCTGGGCAGACATGAGAGCCAATGTCCAGGCCCAGTATCGGTCTACACTGAGGAGATAAGAGTGATCAGGGAGTCACGGGAGGCCCTCGTCGGGTCCGTGAAAGGGCTCCTTGACCTCATAGATCCCTTCCCTGTGGGAACCAGTTGTAGTAGAATCCCCCAGATAGAGGCGCGTCTTGAGGATGCACCGAGTGCCTTGAAAAAGTACTCGGATGAGCATGTCATTGCCGGCGTGGCCCAGACCCTGGCGATGACCAAGTCCATCTACCCAAGGGCAGATATCGAAGCCATCGAGGAGGGGTTTGCCGAGGAGACGACGCCGAAGGAGGCGCTGGAGCTGATTGCCCGAGCGAAGCCGACTGCTGAAATAATTACCTGAGACCTGGGTCTATAAGGGCAACATGTTATGTAGTCGGTATGTATAAACTTTTGTAGAAAAGCATGTGTAAATATGTGTGCAGTGCCGCCAAGCCTAGTACTCAGTCGTCACTAGCTTTACTTGACCGTGTAGTCTGCGCTGAGTTAGTCTGTCAGAACTTAATAAAAACATTCAACGTAAGAAGCTGTACTTGGGTAAACGTGACAGTCATAGTAAGGCTTCGTAACTGAAGTAAGATAAGCTCGTATGTTATTGACAGAACACATATATACATGCAGCCCCCGACTCACTACTCGGTTGATACAAGCGGCGTAGTGAGTCAGAGAAACTGTACACATGAAAAAGCTATAAAACTCAGGTATAGAAAGGACGTAGCTGTTCTATATTCCATGAGTTGTTGATGAGAGCGCCGTCTCTGGTCTTCAGTCGGTAGGCGCCTGGCCGCGTGACCTCGGCTATAATGAACGGCCCTTCCCAGATTGGGGATAATTTGTGCCTGTCTTTGGTGGTTTGTATTTTCTTCAAAACGAGATCCCCGACCAAAAAGGCGCGGCCACGGACATTGCGGTTGTGGTAGCGACGCAGGCCTTGAAGATACCTTGCCGACTGGATTGTTGCAGTGTCTCTTGCTTCTTCCAACTGATCTAACTCGACCAGTCGGGTATTGTTGGAGATGTCTTCTGAGTAGGCCTGAATTCGCGGAGAGCCGAACTGTAACTCTGTCGGTAGCATAGCCTCGGCACCGTAGACAGGAAGAAAGGGGATTGCCCTGTTGCCCGACTAACCGTGGTTCTGAGAGACCAAAGAACCGATGGGAGTTCTTGTACCCACCGGCCCGCGTATGGCTGTAGTCGGTCAAATATCCTGGCCTTGATGCCTTGTAAGACCATACCGTTGGCTCGTTCGACCTACCCGTTGCTCCGCGGGTGTGCCACAGATGCGTAGCAGAACTTGATGCCGAAATCTTCGCAGAAGTTTTGGAATACGCCGCCCGTGAACTGAGTACCGTTGTCGGTGATGATGCGGTTAGGGACCCCGAACCGATATAGTATACTCATGATGAAGTCCTTTGCTTATGCTGCTGTAATTGTTGCAATGGGTTTAGCCTCAATCCACTTGGCGAATTTATCCACCACGATGAATAAATGTGTAAACCCTCCTGGCGCTTTCTTGAAAGGGCCGACCATGTCGAGCCCCCATACTGCGAATGGCCAGGAAATTGGGATAGTTTGGAGTTCCTGGGCTGGGAGGTTTGTTTGTCTTGCATAGAACTGGCAACCCTCGCACTTGCGAACAATGTCCTTGCCGTCTGTTACTGCTGTGGGCCAGAAAAATCCCTGCTGGTAAGCCTTTCCGACTAATGTCCTGGATGCGGCATGGTTGCCACATATGCCCGAGTGGATCGAATGCAGAATCTACTTGCCCTCCTCGGTGGTGACGTAGCGCATGAGGACACCGGATGCGCTCCTTCGGTACAGGTCTTCTCCGACTAGCAGGAAGCTTTTGCTTCGACGCTTGATCTGCTCGGCTTGACTGCGATCTTCTGGGAGTTCATCGTCCAGGAGGAATTTGACAACGGGAGTCCTCCAGTCTTGACATATGTGCAGCACCTGATATGTGGCCGGGGTAGGCTCGCCTCTCGACTGCTCCGGCGCCGGTTTCTTCTTGACTGATGGCTCCATAAGTTGCTCGACAAAGATTCCAGTTGGGACCGCTTCTCGCTTGGATCCCATGTTTGCCAGCTCGTCTGCGGCGTCGTTGTATTGACATATGACATGTGTAATTTCCAGCCCGTCGAACTTGTTTTCCAGCTTGCGGACCTCCTGACAGTATGCCGCCATGGTATCGTTGAGACAAGTCCAGTCTTTCATGACTTGGTTTACCACGAGTTGAGAATCCCCGCGCAAAACCAGTCGACGTATGCCGAGTGATATAGCGATGCGGAGCTCGTGAACAAGTGCCTCGTACTCGGCGACGTTGTGGGAAGCCGGGAAGTAGATTTGTAGAACGTACTTCAGTTTTTCGCCAGTGGGGGACGTTAATATGACTCCAACCCCGGTGCTGCTGATCCGTAGAGAACCGTCGAAGTACATTTTTCCAGTACTCTAGCTTTGCTGTTGGTGTTGGGAGTTGAACTTCTGTCCACTCGGCCACGAAGTCGGCTAGAGCTTGAGATTTAATTGCTGTCTGTGGCTGAAAGGTGATGTCGAACACCATCAACTCGAGTGCCCAT
Organism: Oryza meyeriana var. granulata; assembly: GCA_003991445.1. Classification (NCBI taxonomy): domain Eukaryota; kingdom Viridiplantae; phylum Streptophyta; class Magnoliopsida; order Poales; family Poaceae; genus Oryza; species Oryza meyeriana. The sequence goes on along the minus strand of RYFJ01000637.1, from coordinate 215,328 downwards.
TTAGCGATTTGGCCGGTGGCCTCGCGATTATGAAGGACATCCCCGAGTGGAAACACTATGACCACCGTGACTTGATGTGCTTGGAAATAATGCACCAGCTTCCAGACTGTGATGAGTAGGCCATATAGCAGCTTCTGGACCTGCGGATATCTCATTTTGGAGTCGGCAAGGACCTCGCTGATGAAGTATACTGGCCATTGTATTTTCTGAATATGACCCTGTTCGGATCGCTCCACCACCAATACCGTGCTGACTACCTAAGTGGTTGCCACCAGATATAGCATTAGCGGTTCTTGGGGCATGGGTGATGCCAACACGGGAGGTGATGTGAGAAATTGTTTGAAGTCTTCGAAGGCTTGCTGGGCTTCCTGAGTCCATTGGAAATTGTTCGCCTTTTTGAGCAGTTGGCATGCCCCGTTCGCCCAGTCGGGAAATAAACCGGCTGAGTGCCGCCATGCAGCCTATCAGCTTCTGGACATCTTTGAGGTTAGTCGGGGGTGCCATGTTCCTAATGGCGTTGACTTTCTCCGGGTTGGCCTCGATGCCGCGATGCGAGACGATGAAGCCGAGTAACTTTCCGGATGGCACACCGAAGGCTCATTTTTCTGGGTTCAACTTCATCTTGAATCTTCGAAGGTTTTGGAAGGTTTCTTCTAGGTCAGCAATGAGGTCTTCTTTGGACTTGGTCTTGATCACCACGTCATCGACGTAGGCTTCCACGTTGCGCCCGATTTGGGTGTGCAGACACCGTTGAATGGCCCGTTGATAGGTTGCTCCAGCATTTTTCAGACCGAACGGCATTGTGATGTAGCAGTACGCTCCAAACGGCGTGATGAAAGATGTCTTTAAGCAGTCTTCCTCCCTCAGGCTGATTTGATGGTATCCCGAGTAGCAGTCGAGAAAGCTGAGTAGGTCGCACCCTGCCGTGGAATCAACCACCTGATCTATCCGGGGAAGACCAAATGGGTCCTTGGGGCACGCTTTGTTGAGGTCGGTGTAGTCGACGCACATGCGCCATTTACCGTTTTTCTTTCGGACCAAAACTGGGTTTGCCAGCCAATCCGGGTGATAGACCTCTTTGATGAACCCGGCTACGAGGAGCTTGGTAATCTCCTCCCGAATAGCATCCTTGCGGTCTTGAGCGAAGTGCCACAGCCGTTGCTTGACTGGCTTGGCGTCTGTCTTCACGTTTAGGGCATGCTCGATCACCTCCCTTGGTACGCCCGGCATGTCGGACGGTTTCCACGCGAAGATATCCTTGTTGGCTTGGAGGAAGGTAAAGAGCGCGTCTTCCTATTTGTGGTCGAGTCCGGTCCCGACTAGAGCAGTCTTGGAGGGGTCAGGGGGATCTTCTTCATGTCAGAGTCTGCTGAAATTTCCGACTTGGCTGCTTTTTTCGCCGGAACTTGATCTTGCTCAACTTCAGTTGTGACGGCTTGCCGAATGCTATCGTCCCCGACTGCCACCTCTTGTGATTGAGCCATTTCACAGCTCTCCTTGTCGCAGGTGAAGGCTTGCTTGATGTCGCTACGGTGGGAGAGGACTCCTGCTGGCCCAGGCATCTTCAGCACCATGTATGTATAGTGCGGTACCGCCATGAATTTGGCGAGTGCCGGTCGTCCGAGTATAGCGTGGTACGCGGTCTCGAAGTCGGTGACCTCAAAGCAGACATTTTTTGTGCGGAAGTTATCCTGCGTGCCGAAGGTTACCGGCAAGGTTATCTGCCCGAGTGGAGTTGATGACAGGCCGGGAATTATCCCGTGAAAGGGCGCAGTGCTCGGCCGTAGTTCTGAACGAGGAATCTTCATCTCATCCAAAGTCTTGGCGAACAGGATATTGAGCGCGCTACCTCCGTCGATGAGGGTTTCTTCAGCCTGATGTTTCTGAGGACCGGGTCCAGGACGAGTGGATAGCGTCCCGGGTGGGAAACCCGATCTAGGTGATCTGCGCGATTGAAGGTGATAGCCATCTCTGACCAGCGCAGGTACTGGGGGGAGTCCGTCGTAGAGACCATGTTGATGTCGCGCGCTGAAAGCTTCTGTTTGCGCTTGGACTCATACGCGAGCGGCCCCCCGAAGATGTGGTTGAGCTCGGCATGAGGATCTTGGAAATCGTCAGCCGGACCCGAGTCTGGCTTGTCTTTGTCCTTGTCGGCGCCAGACGAAGAAGCCTGCTCGGAAGCAAACTTCTTGAGCATGTAGCAGTCTTTGGCCGCGTGCTTGCCCTTGGGGTGGAAGGGGCATGGCCCGCTCATGACTTTCTGGTAGTCGTTATTCCGCTGGGGCCGTGACCGAGTATGCTCCATGTTGGCCACCTCGTTGTCCGACTTCCGTTTACGGCTGCCAGACTTGTTTTGAGACGGCTCGTTGTCGGTTTTCGCCTTTTAGTCCTTCTGTCGGGACTCCTTCTTCTCGTCGAGGGCCTCTGTGACCGCTTCAGCCGAGTCGGCGTATTTGTTGGCCATGTCAAACAGAGCCCGGACAGACGGAGGTGGTTTCCGAGTAAACTTCGCGATGAATGGGGCGTCCTTTAGTCCCTTGCGGAAGGCGGCGATGATAGCCTCGTCGCGGATCGTTGGGATCTTGTTGCGCTTCTCGGAAAACCTCTTGATGAAGTCTCGCAGAGACTCGTTCTTCTTCTGGTGCAGCTGATAAAGATCGTGCTCTGAAGATGCTCTCTCGTAGGTCCCCTAAAAATTCGCGATGAACCGCTCCCTGAGTTCTCCCCAAGAACCGTTCGACCGCTTTGGGAGGCCTGTCAGCCATGTCCTCGCCGAGTCGGCTAGTGTGATCGGGAGGTAGTTAGCCATGGCTTTGTTGTCGCCCACAGCAGCTCGAACTGCTAGGGTATATACGGTGATCTAGGACTCAGGATTTGTCGTGCCGTCATACTTTTCGATCCCCGTGGGCTTGAAACCAGTCGGCCAGTGGACGTCTTGCAGTTCTCGAGTGAAAGCTGGAATCCTTTCGTCTTCGTGGGGGCTCGGGCTCCGACCACGGCGGTTGAACCACTCGTGATGGAGGCCAAAGTGCTCGTTTTCATCTTCCAGTCGGCGGCGCTCATCCTGTTGTCGCTCGCGGTGCCGGGCGCTGATAGTATGGCGAAGGTCATGCTGTATGCACTCTCGGAGGTCTTGATTAGGCCGGCGATCATACTGGTGGCGACGCCGGTTGTTGTTATTAGTATTACCGAGTGTGGTTTGCCTGGACTCTTCACGTTGCCGACTTGAGCTGGCCGCCCAGCGCCGAGCTGATGTGGACAAGCCCGCTACTGGAGATCCCGACCTGTTAGTCGGTATTATTGTGTCGCCCGACTACTGTTGTTGGCAGGCAGCAGCCGTGATCATCGCCTTGATCTTGGCGATGGTTGGGGTGGCCTGGTGGTCAGGCTCCAGCTAGAGTGTGTCCAGCAAAGTTACGGCAGCCACAACGTTCTGTTGCGGCGTGACGAAGACGTCGTGATCGCCGACTTTGGTTTGGAGAATCTGCTGCTAGGCTGCTCGCCCAGCTCTGCGCAGCCCGTTGTTATGAGCCTCGCGATCAGCTTCCTCCTGTTGTTGCAGTTGGCGCCCCTCCTCCTGCTGCTCGTCTTGTAGTCGGTGCACCTTGGAGGGTGGTGTTGAAGCCATGAAGATCTCGCGGGGGAGGAGAAAACTAGCCAGACTGGAGTCCGAGCTGGCGTTCGAACCGTTATCCTACTTGGAGTCGGACTCTGAGTAATTTATTGGAGTGACAATGACCCCAACCTCTCTAGATCCAATCTGAAACGGCGCTTGGCCGTGTCCAAACTGAACCATAGGAGATCGGGTTTGTTGCGCGGAGTGTAAATCCGCAACGTCGCCGAGTCCGTGTGGGAGATTGACGATCTCCCCCCTTCTCAGCCCAACCCGGGCTGGCTCAAGGCCTAGCGCAAGTCGGACACCGAAGGAGAGAGTTGTCCCTATGCCCGGCGATGTGAAGGACTGCCGCAGTAAGTCGTGGAAAGAGATCGTGACGTCCTGAGGGCCGACTGGTGCAATGTCGGCTAGTTCCTTGGCCGGCAAGATTGGGTCTGCCTTAGCCAAGGTGAGATTGCCGAGTTGAACGGCGACGAAGTCTAGGCTCCCGAAGGTAATTGCGTCTCTAGGAAAGAACTTGTGGCTGTTGACTCCGTTGGTTGAATCCATCGAATCTGCTGATGAAGAATTCGCCGGAGCCCCTACCTGGCGCGCCAACTGTCGATGCTTTGCACCGGCAATAAAACTATGGGGCTACTCGGCAAAGGTGAATTCAGTGGATTGCAGAGGAACACAGATGATTTATACTGGTTCAGGCCCTCGATGTGAGGTAATACCCTATGTCCAGTTGAGGTGTTATTCCTCTGAGGTGTTTGATGATCGATGATCTCGTTGTTGTTGTCCTTGCCCCCTGAGGGGCGCCCTGCCTCCCTTTATATACTAGGGGACAGGGGTACATGATAAAGATCCCCGCCGGATACGGCCAAGGGATATCCTTCTTAGAGATAGAAACTTATCCGACTAAGACTATGCTTTCTTGCTATACAAGGTAAAGCCTGCCGGGTGCTATCTTATCTCTAATTACATGGTTCGGCCCATTTTCTATCCGAGTGGCCCATATACTAGTAATGAGGTACCCGGGGCCCATGGCCAGTGGAGATTTGTGTGGAGGCCATGGGCCCTAGGTACCTCAAGACAAGCATATGGGCCACTCAGACAGAGGATGGGCCTAGCCTTGTAATTAGAGATATGATAAGACTCGGTAGACTTAGCCTTGTACGATAAGGAATATACAGTCCTAGTCAGGCAAATTATATCTCTAAGAGGAGATCCCTTGGCCATAGTTCGGTTGGGACTCCTACTTTGTAACTCTGTCCCCTAGTATATAATAGGAAGCAGGGCACCCCTGAGGGCAAGACACACAAGTTCATCAGAACCACCACACATCCTCAAAGGAACACACCACAACTAGACATAGGGTATTACCTCACATCGAGGGCTTGAACCAGTATAAATCTTGTCGATGCTTTGCACCGGCAATAAAACTATAGGGCTACTCGGCGAAGGTAAATTCAGCGGATTGCAGAGGAACACAAAGAAGATTTATATTGGTTCAGGCCCCCGATGTGAGGTAATACCCTACGTCCAGTTGAGGTGTTATTCCTCTGAGCTGGTTTGTGATCAATGATCTTCCATCTGCCCTCATGGGGCGCCCTGTCTCCCTTTATATACTAGGGGACAGGGGTACATGATAAGGATCCCAGCCGGATACGGCCAAGGAATTTCCTTCTTAGAGATAGAGACCTATCCGACTAAGACTATGTTTCCTTATTATACAAGGTAAAGCCTGCCGGGTGCTATCTTATCTCTAATTACATGGTTCGGCCCATCCTCTATCTGAGTGGCCCATATGCTAGTGGTGAGGTACCTGGGGCCCATGGCCTCCACAGTAGCCCCTGAGACCTTCATAGTTGAGTCATAGCTGATGCCGAGTGCTCGTCCTCCACGGTGAAGATTGCCCGAGTGCGATGCTCTCGAGTACTCTTTGTCCGAGTAAGTCTTCTTCTCGAGTCCGGCTTCATGTCAGCTGGCAACGAGGCTATGAAGAGCTTCATGGAGATATATGAATAGTGTGCGCCAAATAGGCGCACCTATTAGGTGTAGCCCCTGACTTTGTGCTTAATTGTGAAGACAATTAAACATAAAGTCAAAGATCTTTAACCTGGAAGTCTTTCCCGAGTAGATTACTACTGGTATATGAGACTCTTCGGTATCATGTCAACTGGAATAAACTTTATAGTCTTGCCGAGTAGGGAACTACTCGTATGTAGGACTCTTCGACTTCATGTCAGTCGGAATATGTGTTTATAGTCTTGCCGAGTAGGATGCTACTCGTATATGGGACTCTTCAGCGTCATGTCAGCTAGAAAGGGGGTACAGTCTTTTCCAAGTGGCGTCCCATTCAGAAGTTAGACTCCTCCGCATCATGTCAGCGGGAAAAGATATTTATAGTCTCTCCCGAGTGGTGCACTACTCAAAAGTTAGACTCTTCAGCATCATGTCGGCTGGAATAACGTTGCTCATGGCAACTGGTGGCCACGCATGTAGGCCGAGTACCACTGCATGAAAATAAATCCACGGCGTGGTCAGGTGTACTCGAGAGAGATACCTGCATCCCCAATTTTAATGAAGACCAGCTTGTGATCCTTGTAAGGATATATCCTCGAGACATGGTGGATAAAACAGATACCCAAACATATATGTTTAGCAATAAGGCTCTCATGAAGCATATCTGTTTACCTCATCGGCTCCTGTTAGTAGCACCAGCGCTATAATTTCAACTCAGCCTGCGGGCAGCCCACATGGAGCATGCTACTGTAGGAACTCATATCTTGATGGCCCGGTGCTGACCGTGTAGGCCTGTTAACGCCAAAATTTGGTAAGGCCCTGTATCAGATTCGGTCAAAGGAGAGATTACAGTCAACTGACGGAGAAAAGACCGGAATCGGGAAGGAGCCGTGAAGACCGTTACTTGGCAATTATTTACTGTACCTATTAGTTAGGCATGTGTTTATCTTTAGGAAACCTGACCTCGTATCTGGTTAGGATTAGTTAGCGTTTTCTGTTATAGATAGGAAATCATGTATCGTGTCCTATCAGGACTATGTCAACTCGGGGTATATATACGTATGCCCGGGTGCCTTGTAAATCATCACAACGATCAATACAAATTTCAGCGCATCGCCACCCCTTCGACGGGATCCTGCTTCTCGAGCCGGGCTGCATCGGTTAGGTCCGAACTCCTGCGAGAGGGTAAGTCTCGTCACCCCGGCTACCTATCGGCTAGGACTTCCTCGGTTAGGTCCGATATTCTAGTCGGTTTATGGTAGTCGGCTTACCACGATATATTTACTTTATCTTTGGCTGCATCAGTTCAGTTTGACCTCATAGATTGATTAGGTATATCACGTCACGCGTGCATAGATCGTATCGGCTTACTGGGAGCGATTTATCATCAGTTCGTGCTGCATCGGTTGGGTCCGACCTACTGAACTGCTAGTGATAAGTCGGTCCTGCTAGGCCGATGCTTTGTGTGCAGGCGTTTTATCGGAGTGCATAGCCGGTAAGTTATTTTCATCACGATCGCATCATATCTATCGGCCCATTGAGGTATCGTTATCATTGTTGGTCTGTGCTGCAACGGTTGGGTCCGATCTACTAGACTGACGATAATAGCTTTACTCTTGATGAGCCGATGGTGTTGTGCGATGGTGTTATCGGAGTGCTTAGCCGATAAGTTATCTGCTAAAGCCGACTACATTTATTCGTTGTCTTATTCTATACTCGCTCTGTTCAGTAGTCGGCTGGCTCATCAATTATCTATGTTATTGCATGCCTTATCATATATTCTTGCCTGTATTATTGTTACAATCGGCTAAGGACTAGCCGATGGGTTTATTCTGCCGATCCAAGTACAAGTACAAGCAGGTTCCCGGGCACAACTCCAGGTAAGGGCCCGGGCACGAGCTTAGGTAAGGACCAGTGTATGGGCCCGGACAGCGGATGAAGACCCCGGGAGCCGATATAAGCAAGGGGCCGGGCACAGGCATATCTTCACGGCAACACCAGTAACACTAAATTATGATCGGCTAGGATTTATTTGATTTATTTACTTATGCATTATACCTGTTTATTTTACCAAGTTTATAGCCGGTTTTTGAGTATCCCTTCGATGACCGGCTAGCACGATACCTGTGTATTATTATGCTATTGCTCCTGCCATCACCGGCTCTAAGCCGATGTATAAGTGCTACAGTGCGTATCGGCCATCGGCCGATGAGATGAGTCCAAGCCGGCTTCCAGCCGATTGGCTCGCAAATTTAACATTTCTTTCTCCTTGTCAATTACAGGGTCAAATTGACTGGCACATCTACGAACCTCAAGACTTTAGGACTTGCACTGGAGCTAAGCAGATCTCCCAGGCCTTCGCGTGTCACCCAGACGCCGGACGGGCCCCGGCGGGTTTTCGGCGTCAACACGCTTTTGGCACGCCTGGTGGGACCGAAGTTTCAACAAACACAGTTTCAATCAAGATTTCAACATGGCCAGAAAAGAAGTCAAGACGGACAACGTAATTCCGGTCACCATGGAAGATCTAACTGAAGAACAAAAATAGCAAGTTGAACAGACTATGACAAATTTCCAGAAGCTGTGCCTAGAATCCTTCAGTATGACAAGGCAAGGGCCGATTCAGAAGTCTCAGTTTCCAAAACTAGTACTGGTTGGAGAATCGAGCCGCACACAACCCGAGAGTCCACCAATCAAGCCTTTGCAGGAGATGGTTAATGAGGCTGTTCACCATGCGCTCATCAATCAGTCGGGAGTCTTGGTAAACACACTGCATAACCTCATCAAGAAGACTGTTGATGGATCAATTGCCCAAGAACCAGCTCGGGGTCCTGTTTACCTCCCACCGAAGGTCGAACCAACTCAAATTGCTTACAACACCAACAGAGATATACCAGAGCATATGTTTACACAGAACCAGGCTGGGGGGCAACAAGATATTCCTGCTGGGTATCATCAGACTGCCTACTATGGAGGATATCAGCAGAATTATCCAGGAGGCGGAGCCGATCCAGGTACTTATCAGAGGGAGTATAATAGACAGAATCGGCAACCAACCCCGCCGATACAGTATCAGCAGTATCAACAGGAGAATGTAAGAGAAGAAGACTTATCGGCACGGGTTGAAGAGATAGTAAGGGAGCAATTCGGGATCAAGCCCAAGGAACAAGCATTCATGTATCGACACCCATATCCTGAGTGGTTTGACAGGGTTCCGTTACCACACCGATACAGGGTCCCGGATTTTTCTAAGTTTTCAGGGCAGGATAACACGTCTACAGTAGAACATGTCAGCCGATTCCTAGCACAGTGCGGAGAGGCATCGGCTGAAGAGGCCCTGAGGGTTAGGTTTTTTCCCCTATCACTATCTGGATCGGCTTTTACATGGTTCTCCTCATTACCGCCGAATTCTGTTCGGGGGTGGGCCGATCTAGAGAAACAGTTTCACAAATATTTCTTTGCTGGAATTCATGAGTTGAGACTGTCAGATTTGACATCGGTTAAGCAACGACCAGATGAAACAGTACCGGAATATGTTCAGCAATTTTGGGATATCAGAAACCGATGTTATAGTTTGAACCTGAGTGATGGGCATCTGGCCGATCTGGCTTTCCAGGGTCTGCTGGCGCCAATTAAGGAGAGATTTTCTTCACAAGAGTTTGAATCCCTGTCGCACCTGGTACAGAAGGTATCGGCTCATGAAAGCCGATTTCAAGAGGCGAAAAAGGACAAGTACCAGAGGAGGGTTGCTCAGGTTCAGGTCTATTCATCGGACTCAGATGATGAGGAATCTGATGTTGAAGTTGGATTGGCGGAGTGGGCCAGGAACAAGAAGTCAGTATCATGCCCGTGGGTCAAAGATATCGGCAAGGAGGAACAGTATGATTTTGATGTTAGTAAAGCCGATAAAATCTTTGACTTGTTGTTACAGGAGAAGCAAATACAATTGCCGCCAAACCACGTGATTCCATCAGCCGAAGAACTAAAGAAGAAGAAATATTGCAAGTGGCACAATGCGATATCGCACCATACTAACGAGTGCAAGGTTTTTCGGCAACAAATTCAGTTGGCTGTTGAGCAAGGACGAATCAAGTTTGAAGACAAGAAGTCAATGAAGATAGATGGGCACCCGTTCCCCGTAAACATGGTCTATGCGGGGTCATCATCAAGGGATCAGGCCGATGGAGCAAGACATCAAAGGTACAAGTCAAGGATTACTTCATCGGACATGATAGAAAAATATTCAAGATATGAAGAACAGAGGGATGAACCAGAACAATATAATCCACACTGGGACTGCCCATTCTTCCGACTCTGTTGGGATCAAGGGATGAGACTGCCATCAGTTGAAAATTGCCCCGAGTGTAGCAGTGCAGTAAATCGCCGTGATCAGCAGCAGAGGTTTTCACAAGATCGGCCGTTTGGGAAAAGAGCATCGGTTCATAGCCGACTAGGGCCGATCCATGAAGAGTTCTTTGAAGAGGATGAAGAAGAAGCACATGAGAAACAGGTCCAGAATCCTCAGTGGTGTCCTAGCGGCATATTCACGAAGAATCAGAAGAGAAGGGCACAGCGGTTACGACACCGAGAGCAAAAGGAAGAGCAGTGCCAGGATCAGGAGGAAGCCGATCATCGTCCCAAGAGGACCAAACAAGTTTGGCGAGTAAAGAGGAAGGACGATGAAGATGCATTAGCTCCGGTAGACATGGTTTTCTTTTTGCCCAGGGAGTACAGGGCGTTCTCGTCAGACGAGGAGGGTGGAGAGGAAGTTTTCGCTCAGTTAACGCTACAACCTGACCAAGCTACATTTGATAAACCTAAAGAGTCAGAGCATCGGCACCTAAAGCCATTATACATCAAGGGTTACGTGAATGGAAAGCCGATGACCAAGATGTTAGTTGATGGAGGAGCAGCAGTTAATCTCATGCCTCATACCACATTCCGAAAGTTAGGGAAAACCACCGAAGATCTGATCAAGACAAATATGGTGCTTAAAGACTTCGGGGGAAATTCATTAGAGGCAAAAGGCGTGTTGAACGTGGAGCTAACAGTGGGAAACAAGACATTGCCAACTACGTTTTTCGTCATCGACGGAAAGGGATCGTACAGCTTGCTCCTCGGCAGGGACTGGATTCACGCAAACTGTTGCGTGCCTTCGACAATGCATCAATGTCTGATACAGTGGCAGGGAGATCAAGTCGAGGTAGTGCTAGAAGATCGGTCGACCAATATTGCCATGACCGATCTACCAGTCTGGGAATCTGATGGTGTTGACTGCCTATCCGGGAGAGTTTGGGAAGGCGACTATCTCAAGGTTACTAGCCAGGGAATACAGCCGATCCAGCAAGTCGGCTCTGAATTATTACTTTGATGGGCTCTATCGAAGATTTTGAGGGGAAATTGGGGCAAGGATTTACGTCGGCTGATGATTTGGAAGAGATCGATATTGGACCAGGAGATAGACCAAGGCCGACGTACATAAGCAAAAAATTAAGTCCTGAACTACGAGAGGAATTGATAGCACTGCTGAAGGAGCATCGGGATTGTTTTGCCTGGGAGTACCATGAGATGCCAGGATTAAGCCGATCGATTGTTGAACATCGGCTGCCTATTAAACCAGGGTATCGACCATTCAAGCAGGCTCCAAGGAGGTTCAAGGCAGAATTATATGAGCCGATCAAGGCGGAGATCACAAGGTTATATGATGCCAAGTTCATAAGACCATGCCGATACGCTGAGTGGGTTTCTAATATCGTCCCGGTGGAGAAGAAAAATGGGAAATTGAGGATATGTATTGATTTCCGGGATCTAAATAAAGCTACCCCTAAGGATGAATACCCAATGCCGATAGCGGATTTGTTGGTGGATGCAGCCTCAGGTCACAAGATTATCAGCTTCATGGATGGCAATGCAGGATACAATCAGATTTTTATGGCTAAAGAAGACATACATAAGACTGCGTTTCGGTGTCTAGGAGCTATCGGCCTGTATGAGTGGGTAGTAATGACGTTTGGATTGAAAAGTGCCGGTGCGACTTATCAAAGAGCGATGAATTATATATTTCATGATCTCATCGGCTTGTTGGTAGAAATCTACATTGATGATGTGGTGGTTAAGTCTAAAAGTGAGGAAAGCCATATAGCCGATTTACGAAGAGTGCTGGAGAGGGCCAAGAAATACGGACTGAGGATGAATCCCAATAAGTGCGCTTTCGGTGTGTCGGCTGGGCAATTTTTGGGTTTTATGGTTCATGAGCGAGGGATTGAAGTTAGTCAGCGAAGTATCAGAGCCATTAAGACTATAGAGCCACCAAGCAATAAGACAGAGTTGCAATCGTTGATCGGCAAGATTAATTTTGTGAGAAGATTCATATCAAATTTATCAGGGAGAATTGAGTCCTTCACGCCGTTGTTGAAGTTGAAGGCCGATCAAGAATTTGTGTGGGGGGCAGCGCAGCAGAAGGCGTTTGACGAGATCAAGAATTATCTTAGTTCCCCGCCTATTTTGATTCCGCCGCAGAAAGGAGTGCCGTTCAGGTTATACTTGTCGGCTGATGAGAGGTCCATCGGTTCTGTTTTGATCCAAGAATTTGAAGGCAAAGAGCGAGTTGTGTTTTATCTGAGTAGAAGACTTTTGGATGCTGAAACGAGATATCCTGCGGTGGAGAAATTATGCCTATGTTTGTATTTCTCGTGTACAAAGTTAAGGCATTACATCCTATCGGCTAAGTGTACAGTAGTTTGCCAGGCCGATGTGGTCAAATATATGTTGTCGGCTCCAGTCTTGAAAGGGCGAGTTGGCAAGTGGGTTTTTGCTTTGACAGAATTCGACTTGAGGTATGAATCGGCTAAGGCGATTAAGGGACAGGCAGTGGCCGATTTTATTGTGCAACACAGAGGGGCTCAAGAAGACTATGTAGAGCCGATCCCGTGGACTTTGTTTTTCGATGGATCGGTTTGCAAGCATGGGTCTGGTATCGGTTTAGTTATCATATCGCCTCGGGGGGCAAGTTTTGAGTTTGCTTTTACAATTAAGCCTTATCGGACTAACAATCAAGCAGAGTACGAGGCGGTGCTAAAAGGACTTCAACTCTTAAAGGAGATCGGAGCCGATGTCATAGAGATAATTGGCGATTCTTTGTTGGTGGTCAAACAGTTGTCTGGAGAATATGAGTGCAGGGATGATGTTTTGAGGTCATATTATGAGGAGTGTACGAATTTGTTGAGAGATTTCAAGATAGTATCAATAGATCATATTCCCAGGGAGCAGAATTTAGAAGCCAATGATCTTGCACAGATTGCTTCAGGGTATCGGCTGAATAGGCAAGTTGAGGTTGAGATAGCCGATATTGACATCCAGAACAAGGCCGATGACTGGAGACAGGAGTTAGTTGATTACTTGCAAAATCCGTCGCAATCGGTTTCTAGGAAAATTCGGTATAAAGCTACTAAATATGTGTTGCTTGATGGGGAGTTGTATTATCGGACTTTTGAGGGAGTTCTGCTTAGGTGCCTGAATTTGGAAGAAGCCAAAGTGGTTATGTGCGAGGTGCATGAAGGCGTCTGTGGGACTCATCAGTCGGCTTATAAGATGAAGTGGTTGCTGAGAAGAGTAGGGTATTTTTGGCCGACAATGTTGGAGGATTGTTTTAGGTATTATAAAGGGTGTCAGGATTGCCAGAAATTTGGAAATATACAGCGAGCACCAGCATCGGCTATGAATCCTATCATCAAGCCATGGCCGTTCAGAGGTTGGGGAATTGACATGATCGGCCAGGTTTTTCCTCCATCAAGTAAAGGGCATAAGTTCATATTGGCGGCAACAGATTATTTTACCAAGTGGTTAGAGGCGGTTCCTTTGAAGAGAGTTACGTCCAAGGAGGCGATCGAGTTTGTAAAGGAGCATATTATTTATCGGTTTGGGATTCCTCAGACGATAACTACTGATCAAGGGTCTATCTTTGTGTCTGATGAGTTTCAACAGTTTGCTGCCAGTATGGGAATTAAGCTATTAAATTCGTCGCCTTATTATGCACAAGCCAATGGACAAGCAGAAGCTTCTAACAAGAGTTTGATCAAGTTGATTAAGCGGAAAATTGATGAGCAGCCACGGCGATGGCATACTACATTAGCCGATTCACTATGGGCCTATCGGATGGCATGTCATGGATCTACTCGGGTGCCGCCGTATCAGTTAGTATATGGACATGAGGCGGTTTTACCATGGGAAACTAACATCGGCTCTAGAAGAGTTTCTTTGCAGAATCAGTTGACAGCCGATGATTATTATAACTTAATGACAGATGAACTTGAAGATTTAGCTCAGAATCGGTTGAGGGCGTTGGAGAGGATCAAGGAAAATAAGGCTAAGGCAGCTCGGCATTACAACAAAAAGGTGGTGAATAAGTCGTTTGCCGAGGGAGATCTCGTGTGGAAGTTGATTTTGCCGATCGGATCCAGAGATAATAAGTTTGGAAAATGGTCGCCTAATTGGGAGGGGCCCTATCGGATTAATCGTTGTGTGCCTGGTAATGCCTATGTGTTAGAAGATCTTGGTGGGACAGAGTTTGCTAAAGCGCTTAACGGAAAATATCTCAAGAAATACTACCCTAGCGTATGGATCGATTCTTGAATCGGTTGAGTATAGCCGATTTCTAAGCAATTCGGAGAGCCGATGTTTTTCTACATCGCCTAAAGACAGCCGATATCAATCGATATCGCCTTTAGATTAAACAAGCAGAAATATTATCAGGGTTGAAAGGGATAAGTAGCAGAGCCGATCAGATTATATGACAGCAGAGGGGTGATCGGCATGTTCCAGAGAATCGTCAGTTACGAAGGTTTAAGATTTACAAGAATTTTTGGATCACTTCAATTGCGTGCAAGTGGATCTGATCAATCTCATTGATAGCACGGATGTCATCTTCATCGGAGCCCGGGATGGTCTTCAGGTTCTTGCGCCGATGAATGACTTGACGCACTGTCGCTGCAACCCTGGCCTCTTGGTCTTGGATGGCTTGCGGTAGGCCGATTTAGCTGGGATTCTGTGTTGCTATAAGGTCCTTACGAACTCTTTCAATTCTGCCAGCAAATCGGCCTCTTTTTCTTCAGCTGGTCTAACTTAGGTTGGAGCTCTTGGGGGGCAGCGGCCATGTCATCAAGCTTTTTCTTCTCTACTTGGGCTAATAGCCGATCGGCTTGGATGTCTTCGGTAGTCTTCTGTTGGTCAGCGCGATCGGCTATGCGCTGTCTAAGCTTGATGAGTTTAAATCTATGGGATTCCAGATATGCTGCGGGGGTTAATGCGTCGACAAGTTCTTCGGGCAGGTAATGTTCAATTTCTGCAAATCTTGCCCGAATCGGCCCACAGTCTTCAACTAGCGCGTCGATTGGGTTTTCCAGCCGATTGTTGATGCTCATTAAGTAATCACGCACATCGGCTAGGAGCGATGGTTTGCTTGCTGCGCTGGTGGCTGTTTCGTCTTCTGCTTCCAAGTACTTGCCGATGTCAAAAGAAAACAGGTCGGCCAAAGACTGCAAGATTGGCATCGGTAAAACGATCAGTAAAAGGTTAAGAGCAGAATATGGGCGTAAAGAGGGTACCTGAGGAAGGACATCGGCAGCTTGCGCGACATCGGCTTCAGGGAGATGAATAGGTTGTTCTCTGGAGGGGCCGATGTCAGCCGATGGAATAGGGGTAGTCTCATCGACAGCTGGAGGACTTGGTGCCAAGAGTGGGGCAGCTGAAGAGGCCATCGGCTCAGTGCTTGGGGGGACGTCGGAAGAAGGTTGAGGATCTGGAGCCGATGACTCGAGCTGAAGATGGAGCTGGTGAGATAAATGAGAAAGCGAGTAATAATGTTAAGACTTGGCGCATACCTGAGGAGATGAGGGAGCCGATGTGGTTTGGGGAGAAGATGGCCTTGTGGCAACAATATCAGCATGGTTTTCTGTTTCTTCAGGGAGGGGCGATGCGCTAACTTTTTCCTTTTTGGTCCCATCGGCCGAGGCGCCTTGAGGAGCCGATGGGGATGGAGCATCGCGCCCTAAGTTTGGGGTAGCCGATGGAGGTTGGTACAGGATCGGCCGATCCCGCTGTTGCTTGTTGATGGGGGCTCGACGCTGGCAGCCTGCAAAATTGGAGATAAGAGTTGGTGGGAGAAAGCGATTAAAGCTTGTAGGTGTTACCTCTTCATCGGATTCGATGTACTCGGGGTCAAGACGGGAGCAGTAACAGGTGGGTGCTAAGCTGAACAAGTGTTTCTTCCGTTCTGACCACCATCGAACAAAAAGCTTGGTGTTGGCAGTGCAGATGTACACCTCGGTGGCAGCGCCTAGAAGGAGGGGATCAGTCAAAGTCCGCAGCCGATCATATTCCAAGGCACTGCTGACCGTGCCTCGGGCCTGGAGTTTATCAATGAAGAATAGGCCTATTGGGAGTTGGCCGAGACCAAATTGACAGGAGCTGACCGATGGATGGTAGAACTCATACGATGGCTGAGTTCGGCCCAGAGAAAAACCAGTTGGCAGCAGACAAGGAATGATAGCCGATAGGAATATGGCCTTAGACTCATCATCATTCAGAGCTTTGAGTGGATCAAAGTTAGAAGGCATCTCGAATGATGATGCGTCGTTGTAAGCAAACCAAAGAGTGGCCTCCTTGGTGAAGCCATAATAAAACCCCTTGAACCACTGACTAGCTTCAGCAGGGGTTATCTTGCTGCCAGAAAGGGCCGATGCAGCTTCGCCCATAGAGATGCATCGGCGATAGACGGGGTCTTGATCTTCTGGGTAATCGGCTGGAAAAGATTGATCGGAGAGAGAGGTTCCAGGAACAGCCTTGGAGGTGTAGATATTGAGCCAGAGCTGAACAAACCACCAAGGACCCCCGATGTGGCCGACGGGCTGGCCGGCCGATAACTTAGTTGCCACTTGATGAAGCAGGTGGTAAGTGGCACCAAGGAGGAATTGCCCCAAGGGGATCTGTTTCCGATCAACCAAGCATTCTGCCAAACATTGCATGTTGACCGTCGGACCGAGGGTTGCGCCACCAAAGACAAATCGTTCCAGCCATAAGTTCAAAAAAGCAACATGTTCCCGGTCATCAACTGATCCAGTCCCCTTGTTATGAAGAGATATGTACCTGGACCAGCCGCCGATGTTCTTTGCCTGGAGCCGATGAGTAGGTTTGAAGCGAAGCTTGAAGGGGTCGATGTAGCTTGTTGTGTCAAGACATGTGAGCATGGTCACATCCAGCAAGGTGGGGGTCATAGGCCCATGCCCAAACAGAAAGGCATTGAGAGCATCGGACCAGAAGTATGAAGCTGATGCGAGCAGGGATTCATTTCTCTCCATATCGGCCAGAGAAAGATTGATGCAGTGGCCGATATGAGATTCTTCCCAATAGGTTCTCTTCGCAGCCGACACCCTGAGGTACCAATCTCTCCACCCAGGCAGTTTGCTTGGCCACGACCTGAAGCTGTTGGTCCAGTCGCCGACTCGCATGGCCGAGTTCTTGAAGGGGACACGCTGGGTCTCGGCGCATATGAAATCGGTGGGGTCTTCGCTGCCCATGGGGCCATGATAGAAAAAGCTGGGGTAATCGACGGCCGGAATCAAGATCTGGGCTCTAAGATGCTACAGTAAACAAGAACACGACGAAGAACAGGTGAAGAACATAGCAGATCGGATTCACATGGGCTGTAGATAGGGGGAAAATAATCGGGTGAGAAGATTACCTCAGGAACTGTAGATGCTGATGCCATCACAGGAGTGGGAGATGATGCAGGGATCAACGGCCAGAGGAGAAGGTTGCGACGATTCATCTGGATTCGCTAGAGCTTGGTGAGGATTTGGAAGATGAAGCGGTGGTGCTCTGGTGATGTGAAAGCATAAAAAAGGCAAGGAGACGAAGCGTTTTTATAGAGGTATGACAACCGAGCGGGAATCGAGGCCGTTGGCACTGTTTCAAACATTTATGGCAAGTGAGCTATCTTGGGCCGCCTCGATGTGGGAGAAGTCTGGAGGCCCGAAAATGAAAGAATTTCGAAGTCCTATAGAAGAACTCCGAAATTGGGGGGCATGTGTTAACGCCAAAATTTGGTAAGGCCCTGTATCAGATTCGGTCAAAGGAGAGATTACAGTCAACTGACGGAGAAAAGACCAGAATCGGGAAGGAGCCGTGAAGACCGTTACTTGGCAATTATTTACTGTACCTATTAGTTAGGCAGGTGTTTATCTTTAGGAAACCTGACCTCGTATCTGGTTAGGATTAGTTAGCGTTTTCTGTTATAGATAGGAAATCATGTATCGTGTCCTATCAGGACTATGTCAACTCGGGGTATATATACGTATGCCCGGGTGCCTTGTAAATCATCACAACGATCAATACAAATTTTGGCGCATCGCCACCCCTTCGACGGGATCCTGCTTCTCAAGCCGGGCTGCATCGGTTAGGTCCGAACTCCTGCGAGAGGGTATGTCTCGTCACCCCGGCTACCTATCGGCTAGGACTTCCTCGGTTAGGTCCGATATTCTAGTTGGTTTATGGTAGTCGGCTTACCACGATATATTTACTTTATCTTTGGCTGCATCAGTTCAGTTTGACCTCATAGATTGATTAGGTATATCACCTCACGCGTGCATAGATCGTATCGGCTTACTGGGAGCGATTTATCATCAGTTCGTGCTGCATCGGTTGGGTCCGACCTACTGAACTGCTAGTGATAAGTCGGTCCTGCTAGGCCGATGCTTTGTGTGCAGGCGTTTTATCGGAGTGCATAGTCGGTAAGTTATTTTCATCACGCTCGCATCATATCTATCGGCCCATTGAGGTATCGTTATCATTGTTGGTATGTGCTGCAACGGTTGGGTCCGATCTACTAGACTGACGATAATAGCTTTACTCTTGATGAGCCAATGGTGTTGTGCGATGGTGTTATCGGAATGCTTAGCCGATAAGTTATCTGCTAAAGCCGACTACATTTATTCATTGTCTTATTCTATACTCGCTATGTTCAGTAGTCGGCTGGCTCATCAATTATCTATGTTATTGCATGCCTTATCATATATTCTTGCCTGTATTATTGTTACAATCGGCTAAGGACTAGCCGATGGGTTTATTCTGCCGATCCAAGTACAAGTACAAGCAGGTTCCCGGGCATGACTCCAGGTAAGGGCCCGGGCACGAGCTTAGGTAAGGACCAGTGTACGGGCCCGGACAGCGGATGAAGACCCCGGGAGCTGATATAAGCAAGGGCCCGGGCACAGGCATATCTTCACGGCAACACCAGTAACACTAAATTATGATCGGCTAGGATTTATTTGATTTATTTACTTATGCATTATACCTGTTTATTTTACCAAGTTTATAGCCGGTTTTTGAGTATCCCTTCGATGACCGGCTAGCACGATACTTGTGTATTATTATGCTATTGCTCCTGCCATCACCGGCTCTAAGCCGATGTATAAGTGCTACAGTGCGTATCGGCCATCGGCCGATGAGATGAGTCCAAGCCGGCTTCCAGCTGATTGGCTCGCGAATTTAACATTTCTTTCTCCTTGTCAATTACAGGGTCAAATTGACTGGCACGCCAACGAACCTCAAGACTTTAGGACCTGCACTGGAGCTAAGCAGATCTCCCAGGCCTTCGCGTGTCACCCAGACGCCGGACGGGCCCCGGCGGGTTTTCGGCGTCAACAAGGCCCAAGCCCATCTAGTCATCATCGGCTCTATAAAGGCGGGGAGAGAGAAAAGATTCCTTCATCTTCCCCAAATTAGCCAATCGCTTCATCTTCCACCTTCGCGCCCAAATTTTTGCTTCCCGCCTAGCTAGGGTTAGCTGCTGCTGTTCCCCACCCGAACTCGAGCGATTCCAATCCTCTTCGTTTGTTCCAAGCCCCCGATTCGTTTTTCCCCAAATCTTGCCACTTCCAGGCATGCCGAAGGCTTCGGATCTTGCGGGTGCGCCAGAGAGTGCTTGGCCGATTTCAGATTGCGGCTCGGTGAAGCTGAAGCTGCTAGAGAATCAACTGAAGTTGCCCAGCCAAGAGGTGATTCACTGGCGACCGGATAAGGGTGAGTCGGTCCCTAATCCCCAACCTGGTGAAACAGTAGTTTTTGCCTCTTTTTTCGATCGGGGCTTGTGCCTTCCATCTTCCGATTTCTTCTGCCGCGTCCTTGACTTCTACGGGCTGGAGTTGGTGCATTTGAACCCCAACTCGATTCTTCAGATCTCCATATTTGTTACTCTCTATGAATGCTTCTTGGGTGTTGAACCCCATTTTATTTTCTTCCGGCATCTGTTTCACATCAAACCCTAGCCCTCCAAGAATAACATCAGTGTAATAGGGGGGCTGGTCTTCAGCTAAGGAGCGATAAGAAAAAGTCATATCTTGATCTTCCCTTGAAATCCTCCTTAAAAGGCTGGCACAAGGAGTGGTTCTATTGCCCAGATCTGGCTCCTTCCTTGTGGCCATTCACCGGCTTGCCACCAGTGGTTTTACCAAATTGGTGAGCAGAGCCATCCTTTGAGGAGATGGGCCAGGCGCATCAATTGTTGGTGAAGTTAGATGACCTCAAGAAGGGTGGCCTGACAGGACCTTGGGTGGCTCGTCGCTTCCTGACTCAGCGCATTTAGCCACTGAAGCTGAGGAGCGCATTTGGCTGGGCCTTTAAGGGCAAAAAAGATCCTAACCGAGTAAGCAACGAGTCAGCCAACAAGCGCGTAGTGACCGAGACCCTGTTTGGTTACTTCTCCGAGGGGGTGATTGCGACCGAAGACGATAATCGCCAGGTCGCGGCCTATAGCTTCATTCGGCCCCAGACCAAGGTAATCTTTAATTGTCTTCTGTGATGAATGCCCGTGGGCTTGTGTCTGCGATTGTTCAGCACTGCATGATGTATTTTGTTGACTCATTTGTAGTGGCATGAAGAGTTTGATGAAGACTCCCGCCCGTTGTTGGCCGTTGCATCGAAGAAGAGGCCGAGGAGCCCCTCTGCTACCCAACCCGACTCCAAGAGAGCGGGGAAGAAGCCCATTCTGTATCGGGGCGAGGGGGCCATGACGCCGCGCGCCGTGGCAGGAATCCTGAAGATAAAGGACACCGTCGCCGCGGTGCCCAAGCGATCAAGTCCCAGGTTGAGACCTGTAGGTTTGAGCCCAACATTGCCGAGTTCGGCAACAGCACCATCGAGGGGCCGGCCAGAGCAGACACCACCGAGGACCGAGGCGCCTAAGCCAGCCACACCAGAATCGGGGCCAACTCGAGCTGATGCGCTGCCGCCAACTGTGACGCCGACCAATTCGCCGGCCGGGCCGACAACCGGAGGTAGCGCTGCGCCAGGACCCGGGTCGCCCGGCAGGAAACTGAAGTTCTCCAAGAGGTATGCTACTCCAGATCTTCTAAAATTCTTGCGTGTTGCAGTAGTGTTTTGATGTCTTGTTTCGCCATGCAGGAAGCGGGCCAATATCGATCTCAAGGAGACCGATCCGACCGCTCCCCTTGAAGGGCCTACCCCAGCCGAGCCGGTGGCTGCGAACATACCCACTAAGCCGATGGCCAGCCCAGTCACGGACGCTGAGGTCGTCCCGACTGCAGGGTCGCCGTCGCCAACTGACCAAGAGGCAGTTGCTGAGGTTGAAGCCCTAGCCCCTAAAGCATCGCCCACCGCAGAGGCCACTGTTGGAGCCCCCAAGTCAATCCCCGAGGCTGCGGGGGACGGCGGCGTGGAGGCCGGGACCCCGTCGCCATTGTGGTCGACGTCGTCATCGTCGCCGCTGCCAGAGATCCCGAACCTGCCTCGGATTGAAGCTCCTCCGTGTAGGATGCCCCGGACGTTCACCTGGATGGCGCCTGACGGGACTGTGAAGAGCTTCAAGCTTGACGAAGTTGCCGTGACAAGAGAACACGAAAGCTTGCTTCGCACCGCTATCAGCGGGTCCTAGGGAGTCGGGGTATAATTCTTGTGGCGGAGTTGTGGTGATCTTCTCGTTTTGACATCTGATTCCATTCTTGATTTGTTCTTTTCCCTGAGCAGAGACTTGTCGACCGTAATGAGGCGATGATAGAGATCCTAGTCAAAATGGCTCCCCACCTCGCAGAATTGGAGCAGCTCCGGGCATTGAAGGCCGAGATGGAGGAGCGTCACTTGGGGAGGGAAGCCTGGCTGAAGGAGGGCGCCACCCTGCTTAGGGAGGAAACTTGGGCTCAAGCTGGAAAGATTAGGGGTAAGTCCCCGAATGCATGTTCTCAACCGAACCCTTGTTGTATTTCTTCAGCTGAGTTGTTCCTGACTGCCCAGTTGCATCTTGGCTGCATGATTGAGTTCTTGACTAATCTGTCATGCAGCCCTTGAAGCTGAATTAAAGACCCGAACAGAGGGGGAAGCCCAGCTGAAGGAGGCCGAACAAGCCAAAGCCGAGCTTGAGAAGGTCAAGGCAGACCTGACAGAGGCCAATGCCGAGCTTGAACGAGAGAAGGCCGAGTTAAAGGAGGCCACCATCAAGCTCGTGTGGGAGCCATGGGCCCCGGGTACCTCATTACCAGCACATGGGCCACTCGGATAGAGGATGGGCCAGATCATGTAATTAGAGATAAGATAGCACCCGGCAGGCTGTGCCTTGTACAATAAGGAAACATAGCCTTAGTCGGATAGGATTCTATCTCTAAAAAGGAAGTCCCTTGGTCGTGTCCGACTGGGATCCTTACCATGTACCCCTGTCCCCTAGTATATAAAGGGAGGCAGGGCGCCCCATGAGGGCACGCAAGATCATTGATCGCAAAACCACCTCAGAGGAATAACACCTCAACTGGACGTAGGGTATTACCTCACATCGAGGGCCTGAACCAGTATAATTCTCTTGTGTTCCTCTGCAATCCACCGAATTCCAGGTCGCCGAGTAGCCCCATAGTATTATTGCCGGTGCAAAGCATCAACAGTTGGCGCGCCAGGTAGGGGCCCGGCGAATTCTTCATCAACAGATTCGATGGATCCCATCAACGGAGTCAAGGGCAACAAGTTCTCCAATGGAGACATCATCACCTTCGGGAGTCTTGACTTCGTCGCCGATCAACTCGGCAATCTTTCCTTGGCTGAAGCAGATCCAATCTCGCCAGCCGAGGAGCCAGCCGGCGTTGCGCCAATCGGCCCCAGGGACGTCGCCATCTCCTTCGACGATCTATTACGACAGTCCCTCACATCGCCGGACATCGGGACAACTCTATCCTTCGGCGTCCGACTCGCGCTAGGCCTTGAGCCAGCGCGGGTTAGGCCAAGAGGGGGAGAGATCGTCAATCTCCCGTACGGATTCGGCGACGCTGTGCATCTACAACCCACGCAGCAGACCCGACCTCCAGCAATTCAGTCTGGACACGGTCATGAACCGTTTCAGATTGGATCTAGGGAGGTCGGAGTCGTCCTAACTCCGATAAACTACTCGGAGTCCGACACTAAGTCGGATGGCGGTTCGAGCACCAACTCGGACTCCACCTTGGCAAGCTTCCTCCTCCCCCGCAAGATCTTCATGGCTTCAGCGCCACCTTCCGAGGTGCGCCGACTGCAAGAGGAGCAGCAAGAGGAAGCGCACCGACTACAACAACAAGAGGAGGCCAACCGACAAGCTCGCAATGACGGGCTTCGACAGGCTGGGCGAGCCGCCCAGCAGCAGATCCTCCAAACCAAAGTCGGCGACCACGACGTCTTCGTCACGCCACAACAGAACGTGGTAGCCGCCGCAACTCTGCTGGATACGCTCCAGCTTGGGCCGGATCATCAGGCCACACCAACTATCGCCAAGATCAAGGCGATGATTACTGCTACCGCCTGCCAGCAGCAAGAACAGTCAGGCAACACTCACCTACCGACCCATCGGACGGGCTCTCCAACGGCGGAGTCATCTGCATCAGCGCGACGTCGGGCGGCCGGCTCCACCCGGCAGCACGAAGAGTCCCGCCAAACAATGCTCGGCAACACCAACTACGACAACCGGCGGCGTCACCAATATGACCGCCGACCCAATCAAGACCTCCGAATGCGATTACAACGCGATCTTCGCCACACCCTAAGGGCCCGGCGCGAAGAACGCGAAGAGGATGAACGCCGCCGACTGGAGGATGAACACGAGCGCTTCAGTCTCCACTTCGAACGGCTACACCGCCAAAACCGAAGCCCGAGTCCTCACGATAACAAAGGCATTCCAGCCTTTACTCGGGAGTTTCAGGACGTCCGCTGGCCAGTCGGCTTTAAGCCTACCGGAATCGAAAAGTACGACGGCAAGACCAACCCAGAGTCCTGGCTCTCCGTTTACGTCCTAGCAGTTCAAGCTGCTGGGGGCGACAGCAGAGCCATGGCTAACTACCTCCCAGTCGCATTAGCCAACTCGGCGAGGACATGGCTGACAGGCCTCCCAAGGCGGTTGATCGGTTCCTGGGGACAACTCAGGGAGCGGTTCATCGCTAACTTCCAGGGGACCTACGAGAGACCTGATGAGGACATCACTCCTTTGGATGCACCCGCTGATCCTCCAACCGTTATGCAAGGTCCAATGACCCGAGCTCGAATGCGACAATTAAATCTAGAGGTGAGCTCGTTCTTAAGCGATCCTTTTCATAGTTTTGAGAATAGATTGCTACCTAATGATGTTATTTTGCTTAGGAACATTGGAAAGGATCATGAAGCACTTGGAGAGAGGTGTGGAGGCGGAGAAGACCAGCAAGGACACCCAAGACAAGCCGGAGGCCCAGTCCAACTCGAGTTCGAGTCTACCTCGGACTTCAGGAACAGCCTGCAGTAAAACGGACGCCCAGGACGCATACGGACTCCGTTTTCGACGATCCACATATGCATGGAAAGATAATTTTATAAGCTAACCAATGGCTTTGGTTTGACGTCCAATTCCACCCGGAGTCAACAGAAATCGTCGAAACAAGTCAGCGTCCAAAATCTGCCAGGGTACCGTCTTTTGGCCGTTGGGCCGTGTATCGTCTTAGAGCCTGTTAGAGGGCGCGTCCAGGGGGTGTGACGACCCTTACACTATATATTCAGTAGCCGCCGCCCACGTTAGGTTTTTGGGGTTTTGCTTTAGATCAATCTGTATTAGAACAGTCGCCGTCATCGGTTGTGAAACCCCAACTTCGAGTGCTTAATCATTCATCTGCAATTGTCACTTTAATTGAGTTGCGTACTTTCGGGTTCTTGCTTGTGTTCTTCGTTTCGCAGGCAGGGATTAGCCTTCTTGACGAGGTCAACCGGATTTGTGACAC
Source organism: Oryza meyeriana var. granulata (assembly GCA_003991445.1). Lineage (NCBI taxonomy): Eukaryota > Viridiplantae > Streptophyta > Magnoliopsida > Poales > Poaceae > Oryza > Oryza meyeriana. The sequence continues at coordinate 190,443 of RYFJ01000637.1, read as the reverse complement.
GGTTGATAACCAGAGGAATCGTGGTGCTAAGGTTGCAGGAATCGGATCTTCTGATCTAAAGCCGGATCGATGTGTCGCGTTCCACCAAAAACGAAAGCTATCTATCTGACGGAAGATTGGGAACCCCGTTCCTCATCAAGTGGTATCAGAGCTTCAGGTATACCGTCAGGTTTGCAACTTACCCATAGTTGAGTGTTTTGCCTTCGTCCCATAGTCCACCGCCATACTTGTATTTCCTGTCCTACAACCATCCGCGCCATAGCCTTTGCATTTGTCAGTTGCAGAGTCCGTCGTGTTGAGTTTGTGTCCTAGGTCGAGGTCTTGTTGCTGGTTAGATTGTGTTTGAGTCCAGTTCGTTTGTTTTCCCCCACCGTTCTATCAAACCCTAGCCACAATCGCCAACTTTCCGCACTTTCTGTCCGTTTTGTCCTCTAATTCGGAGTTCGTTCGTAAAACAGGCATAACTTTCGCATACGAACTCCGTTTTCAGCAAACCATATATGTTTCGGAATCAGAAAAAAATGAGCGTCCGTCTCTCCCACCTTTGGCGGGTTCGGGCGATTTTATTTTGCCCGTAAAACAGACCGGAAGATCGTCTTTCCGAGCCCGCAAGCCTTTCTCAAGTTTGGGCGCATCTTCTGAAAATTTCCACAGGCCACGCCTTTCACTTGTTTGAGCTCAAATTTTCTGTGGTTACTTCCTGTGTGCTCCTAAGGCTAAAAGAAAGATCAAAAAAAAAATAAAAAGAAAAAGTCAAATTTTCCCAAAAAAACAAAGACAGCCCAAAAAAGAGAAAAAAAGATAGGGGCAAAAGAGGAACAATATTTAGAGGAGCACATAGAGAACACCAAGTTGAGCTGTGTTAGCGTGTGCTGTCTTGTGCCTTGTTTCTAGCACTTTTGCTGCTCATCATCCTTATTTCCACCACCTTGTTTGTCACACACCTGTACTTGAACACCTTTAGGCCAGCAACGAGAACAGGTACTTGGGACTATAATTCAGCATTGCTATCTGTTACTGACTTGTGTGCCACAAATACATATTTTTCTCTTTGTGTGCCTTCCAAGCTCCACATATTCTTCAGATCAGTACAGAAAAGATCCTTGCAACCTCGGTGCCACTGCTCAACAGGTATCATGAACCAGCCGCCGGTTGTACATCCACTGCTTGCGTTGGTAAGAACTTGGTAAGAACTCGGTAAGACGTGAGTGAGGGTGTGATCCCACCGACCCATAAATAGTTGATAGGGATTTTATTTCATAACTAACCATGCCAAACGACGAGCCTGCTTTGAAAAGTGACTTGCAGGACCTGAAGGAGCAGATGCTAGCGGAGGTGGCCAAGCTAACGGATGTAGTCAGAACGGCCATGAAGGACGTCGCCCATTCGCTTGAGAGCGTGGACAGGTGAGTGTCCACATTGACCGGGAAGGTTCAACAGCTTGAGGCCAACCATCCAGCTACCAACGATGACAACAAGGACGAGAATGATGACGTGATCCTCGACGAGGGTGTTGTCTACGGTGACAATGGTCTAGTTGATGCGAGGGCGACACGCGAGAACACTCTGCGTCAAAGACTTCACCGCAATCGCACAGGTATGGGAGGTAATCAGCGTAATCGTGGTAATGTTAATAATGATGATCCTTATGCGAAAATAAAATTTACCATACCATCCTTTTATGGAAAATATGATGCTGAGGAATATCTTGATTGGGAGATGACAGTAGAACAAAAATTTGCTTCCCACCTTGTACCTGATCAACATAAGGTTAGACAAGCTACTAGTGAATTTAAAGATTTTGCTATCATCTGGTGGCAAGAACTAGCTACTTTGCACCTACAACCTGAGTCATGGGATAGGCTCAAAGAAGCAATGCGTGATCGCTTTATTCCTCCTTCTTATAAACGTGATTTGCGTAAGAAATTGCAGCGCTTAGATCAGGGAAATATGTCTGTCCAGGAATATTATGCAGAGCTGCAAAAGGGCATGATACGTTGTGGGGTAGTAGAGGATCCAGAGGATAAAGTGTCGCTTTTATGGTGGATTGAGGCGTGAAATTCAGGATATTGTTGATTATAAAGAATTTACTACTACCAACCGTTTGTTCCAGCTTGCTATGCTTGCGAAAAGGAATTACAGGGCCGACAACAGCAACGGAGCCGGAGCAGCAACTTCAGCAGCTCCTTCACACCCAAGACGACGACACCTGGCGCCGCCAACGAAACCACTCCCTTCGTCGAGTGCTCGTCCTCCACCACCAGCGAGCACACGTCCTTCAGCTCCTTCACCTTCGGCCGCCCGTACCATGGAATCTGGTAAGGCTCGTTTGCGGAGCCGACCAAGAGTGCATCATCTGTGGCTTCCACCGGGCGCTCTTCTTCCATTCAGTGCCACCGCTGCCATGGACTTGGTCACGTGCAGAAAGATTGTCCTAGCAAACGGGCATACATTGCTACAGAAGATGGAGGCTACATTAGCACTTCTAATGTAGAGGAAGATATTGTTGATGAAGCTACCTCGGACGATGATCATGGGTGGAGATGGCCTTTCTTTGAGCATAAGACGACGCAGGAAACCATCGAGCCATCATTGTACAGAGAGTTCTCAGTGCACAGATGGAGGAAGCAACTCGAGTTCGAGTCTGCCTCGGACTTCAGGAACAGCCTGCAGTAAAACGGACGCCCAGGACGCATACGGACTCCGTTTTCGACGATCCACATATCCATGGAAAGATAATTTTATAGCTAACCAATGGCTTTGGTTTGACGTCCAATTCCACCGGAGTCAACAGAAATCGTCGAAACAAGTCAGCGTCCAGAATCTGCCAGGGTACCGTCTTTTGGCCCGTTGGGCCGTGTATCGTCTTAGAGCCTGTTAGAGGGCGCGTCCAGGGGGTTGTGACGACCTTACACTATATATTTCAGTAGCCGCGCCCACGTTAGGTTTTTGGGTTTTGCTTTAGATCAATCTGTATTAGAACAGTCGCGCGTCATCGGTTGTGAAACCCCAACTTCGAAGTGCTTAATCATTCATCTGCAATTGTCACTTTAATTGAGTTGCGTACTTTCGGGTTCTTGCTTGTGTTCTTCGTTTCGCAGGCAGGGATTAGCCTTCTTGGCGAGGTCAACCGGATTTGTGACACGGTTGATAACCAGAGGAATCATGGTGCAAAGGTTGCAGGAATCGGATCTTCTGATCTGAAGCCGGATCGGTGTGTCGCGTTCCACCCAAAACGAAAGCTATCTATCTGACGGAAGATTGGGAACCCCGTTCCTCATCAAGACAGGCTTCCGAGCACGACCTTTACCAGCTGCATCAGAAAAAGAATGAGTCTCTGCGTGAATTCATCAAAAGGTTTTTCGAGAAGCGCAATCAAATCCCAAGCATCAAAGACGAGGTCGTCATCGCCGCCTTCCGAAGGGAGTAAAAGACGCCCCGCTTATCGCGAAGTTCACTCGGAAGCCACCATCCACTGTCCGGACTCTCTTCGACATGGCCAACAAATACGCCGACTCGGCCGAAGCCGTCGCTGAGGCCTTCGACGAGAAGAAGGAGCCGACAAAGAGACAACAAGGCGAAAGCCGACAAGAGCCGCCCCAGAACAAGCCTGGCAGCCGCAAGCGGAAGTCGGACAACGAGGTGGCCAACATGGAGCGCAGTCGGTCGCGGCCCAGCGGAACAACGACTATCAGAAAGTCATGAGCGGCGGGCCTTGCCCTTCCACCCAAGGGCCGCGCACGGTTGGCGCGGCCAAGGACTGCCACATGCTCAAGAAGTTCCGCCTCCGAGCAAGCTTCATTGTCTGGCGCTGAAGGACAGGACAAGCCAGACTCGGGTCGCCGGCTTGATGATTTCCAGGACCCCCAAGCCAAACTCAACCACATCTTCGGGGGGCCACTCGCGTACGAATCCAAGCGCAAGCAGAAGCTATCAGCGCGGGACATTAACACGGTCTCCACAGCCGACACCCCTCCCAATACCTGCGCTGGTCGGAAACGGCCATCACCTTCATCGCGCAGATTCACCCAGATCGGATTTCCCAACCCGGGACGATATCCACTCGTCCTGGACCCGGTCGTCAAAATATCAGGCTGAAGAAAACCTCATCGACGGAGGCAGTGCGCTCAACATCCTGTTCGCCAGAGATTTGGTAAAACGAGAATGAGAATTCCTCGTTCAGAACTACGGCCGAGCACCGCATGGGCCTTCCATGGGATAATTCCCGGCTTGTCATCAACTTCCCCCACTCGGGGCAGATACCTTGCCGGTGACCTTCGGCACGCGGGACAACTTCCGTACAGAAAACATCTGCTTTGAGGTCGCCGACTTCGAGACCGCGTATCACGTGATACTAGGGACGACCGGCCCTCGCCAAATTCATCGGCGATATCGCACTATACGTACATCGGGTGCTGAAGATGCCGGGCCAGCAGGAGTCCTCTCCCTCCGCAGCGACGCTAGCAAGCCTTCACCTACGACAAGGAGAGCGTGCGAACTGGCTCAAACACAAGAGCGGCAGTCGGGTGCGACAGCATCCGGCAAGCCGCTACACCTGAAGTCGATCAAGATCCAGTTCCGGCGGAAAAAAGCAGCGAAGTCGGGAATTTTAGCGGACTCTGGACACGAGAAGATCCCCTGGACCTTCCCGACCCTCCAAGACAGCCTTAGTCAGGACTGGACTCGACCCCCAAATAGGAAGACGCGCTCGTCACTTCCCTCCAAGCAACAAAGATATCTTCGCGTGGAAACCGTGCTCTCCGACATGCCGGCGTACCAAGGGAGGTGATCGAGCACGCCTACACGTCAAAGCCAGACGCCAAGCCCGTCAAAAAAAGCAACGGCTGCGGCGCTTCGCTCAAGACGCAAGGATTGCTATCCGGGAGGAAATCCAAACAAACCAAGCTCCTCGCAGCACGGGTTCATCAATGGAAGTCTACCACCCGGACTGGGCTGGCAAATGCCCAGTTTCTGGTCCGGAAGAAAAACGGTAAATGGCGCATGTGCGTCGACTACACGACCTCTAAAAGCGTGCCCAAGGACCATTTGGTCTTCCAGGATAGATCAGGTGGTTGCTCCACGGCGGGGTGCGACCTACTTAGTTTTCTCGACTGTACTCGGGATATCATCAAATTATCTTGAGGGAACAAGACTGTTTAAAACATCTTTCATCACGTCCCCGTTTGGAGCGTATTGCTTATAGTCACAATGCCCGTTCGGTCTGAAAAACGCAGGCGGCACTTACCAACGTGCTATTCAGCGTTGTCTGCACCTCAAATCGGCGCAACGTGGAAGCTCTACGTCGACGATGTGGTGATCAAGTCCAAGTCCAGAAAAGACCTCATTGCCGACTTGGAAGAAACCTTTCCAAAACCTTCGAAGATTCAAGATGAAGTTGACCCGGACCAAGTGCGCCTTCGGGGTGCCGTCTGGGAAGTTACTCGGCTTCATCGTCTCCCACCCGCGGCATCGAGGCTAACCGGAGAAAGTCAACGCCATCAGAACATGGCACCGAGCCCGACCAACCTTAAAGACGTCCAGAAGCTGACAGGCTTCTGCATGGCGGCACTCCGCCGGTTTATCTCCCGACTGGGCGAACGGGGCATGCCTTTCTTCAAGCTCCTCAAAAAGGGGACACCTTTCAATGGACTCCGGAAGCCAGCGAGCCTTCGAAGACTTCAAAGAATTCCTCACGATCACCCCCCGTGCTGGCGTCACCTGCCTGCCCAGGAACCACTAATGCTTTATCTAGCGGCAAAACCAGGGTCGTCAGCACGGTGCTTTGGTATTTTTTTTGTGGAGCGGATCCGAAAAAAAAGGGGGGGGTTTTCACACCTTTCAGAAAAAAAAAATACAAAAACGGCCAATCTATTTCGTCAGCGAGGTCCTTGCGACTCCAAACGAGATACCGAGGTCCAGAAGCTGCTATAGCGTCGGCTACTCCTCACAGTCCGAAAGCTGGTGCATTACTTTCAAGCACATCAAGTCACGGTGGTCACTAGCGTTCACTCGGGGACTGTCTTCTAAACGGGGGCCACAGCCGGATCGCTAAATGGGCACTCGAGTTGATGGCGTCGACATCACCTTTCAGCACGGCAGCTATCATCTCAAGCTCTAGCCGACGTTGTGGGCCGAGTGACCAGAAGTTCAACTACCGGAACACCAAAACAAAGTAGAGTACTGGACATGTACTTCGACGGTTCCTACGGATCGGCGGTTCGCCGGGGCTGGAGTCATATTTATCCCCAGCCGGCAAAAAAATTGAAGTACGTACTACAATCCACTTCCCGCTTCCCAAACGTCGCTGGAGTACGAGGCACTTGTTCACGGCTCCGCTGGATCGCATAATCATCGGCATACGTCGATGGTTGTGCGCGGAGACTCCAATCGTGGTCAAACCAAGTCATGAAAGAGCTGGACCCTGTCTCAGACGACACATGCGGCATATTGTCAGGAGGTTCGCAAGCTGGCGAAAACAGTTCGACGGGCTAAGTAATCACGGCTCTGGTCGCACGTCTGCATTCAATACAACGACGCGGCGGATGAGCTGGCAAACATGGGGATCAGCGAGAAGCAGTTCCGACTGGAATCTTTGTCGAGCAAACTTATGGAGCATCAGTCAAGAAGAAACGACACAAGAGAAGTCGGGAGGCGACCCTACCGACCACCGCGAAGTGCTGCACATTATGTCAAGACTGGAGGGGTCTTTGTTCTCAATTCCTCCTGGACGATGAACTCCAGAAGATGCAAGTCAGCCGAGCAGATCAAGCGTCGAAGCAAAAGCTTACTGCTAGTTGGAGAAGACCTGTACAGAAGAGCGCATGCGGTGTCCTCATCGCGCTGTGTCCTACCGAGGAAGCAGCAGATCCTGCATTCAATCCACTCGGGCATATGTGCAACCACGCTGCATCTCAGGACGTTAGTCGGAAAGGCTTACGCGGGATTCTTCTCTAGCCCACCGCAGTCACAGACGCGGGTGGATACCAAGACATCGTTCGCAGTGCGAGGGTTGCCAGTTCTTCGCAAGACAGACAAATTCCGCCCGCCAGGAACTCTAGACTATCTATTCTGGGCCATTCGCAGTATGGGGGCTCGACATGGTCCGGGCATTCAAGAAGCGCCAGGAGGGTTCACATCTGTTCGTCGCAGTGGGGGGGGGAACAAACAAATAAATTTTCACCAAGTGGAATTTGAGGCTAAAACCCGTTGCAACAATCACCAGCGGCACGCGCAAGGACTATCCTGAGTATACTATACCGTTGGGGTCCCAACCGATCATAACCGATGCAACCGACACTCGTTCGCGGCGGGCTATTCCAAGATTTCTGCGACGACTTCGGCATCAAGATTGCTATGCTGTGTGCACACCGGGAGCAACGGGGCAGGTTGAGCGAGCCAGACGGCATGGTCTTACAAGGCATCAAGGCAGGATATTTCGACGTCCGTTACAACCATATGGCGGGTCGGTGGGTACAGAACTCCATCCATTCTCTGGTCTCTCATGAACCACGGTTAGTCGGGCGAGCGGGCAATCCCTTTCTTTCTGGTCTACGGTGCCGAGGCCTACTACAGGGGGAGCGAGATACAATTCGGACTCTCCACGAGTCCGGGCTACTCCGAGATGACTCCAACAGCACTCCGAGCTGATTGAATTAGATCAGCTTGGAAGAAGCGAGAGACGCCGCAACAATCTAGTCGGCACAGGTATCTTCAAGGCTGCGTTCGCTACCACATTCGCAATGTCGTGGCGCCTTTTGGTCGGGGCATCTCGTTCTTAAGGAAGATACAAACCACAAGGACAGGCACACTATCCCCATCTGGGAAGGGCCGTTCATAGCCGAGGTCACGCGGCCAGGCGCCTACCGACTGAATGACCAAAAGACGACGTCTCATCACATCATGGAACATAGAACAGCTACGTCCCTTTCTCACCTGAGTTTTACATTTTCCCATGTGTACAGTTTTTCCTGACTCCTACGCGCTTTTTTCAACCGAGTAGTGAGTCGGGGGCTGCATGTATATATGTGTTCTGTCAATAACACACAAAAAAGCTTATTTCACCCGGTTATGAAGGCTTGCCACGACGATGTTCGCTATCGAGTATAGCACTCTTACTCCGACATTTTATCGTTCTATCGGACTAACTCGGTGCATGCTACCACGGTGGGTAAAGCTAATGACGAACCGAGTGATAAAGCTTGCGGCGGGAACGACACACACATATATTACACATGACCATTGTTAAAAAACTTAATATACACCGCTACATACTGTATTGCCTTTACAAGAGACCCAGGTTCGGGTACATCGCGTTCAGCAGTGGCTTCGCTGGGCGATCAGCTCAGCGCATTCTCGGGCATCGTCTCCTCGGAAAATTCTCCGATGGCTCAATGTCCGCCCTGCCGGTAGATGGACTTGGTCATTGCTAGGGTTCTGGGCCACGCCGGCGGCACCCGCTCGTCGAGTACCTTTTCGGGCACTACGGGCGTCCTCGAGACGTCCATTATCTGAGGAAATTCTTCTGCTACAGCTGGTCCCTGGGCGGGGATATACAAGGTCAAGGAGGCCCTTCACTGGGACCCGACGAGGGCCTCCCGTGACTCCTGATTAACCTTATGCTCCTCCGTGTAGAAACCCGGTTTACTGGGCCTGACGTTTGGCTCTCATGCCTGCCAGATCGGCAGTCGGACAAGTAGCTTGTCAGATTCGGTCGGCTTACACCAGGGTTGCTATGGAGGCGACGATCACAGTACGGGTTTGAGGACTTACTTTCGTAGGTCAGCCTCCCACGCGGCCACGGTCTTTTTCTCTCAGTTCGGCCTTCTCCTTACGGAGCTGACGACAGCTCTCTCAACTCGGGATCCCACGGTCAAGCTCGGTGGTTGGCTTTGTCAGGTTCGCCTTGACCTTTTCCACTCGGCTTCGGCTTCTTCGGCCTCCCTTCAGCTGCGACTCCCTCTCCTGCTCGGGTCTTTAACTCCGCTTCGGGTCTGCACCACAGATTAGCCCAGAGTCCAAACCGTGCAGTCATGACGAAGAAACCACCTGGCAGTCGGGATCGACGCGGCTGGATGAATAATCAACGGTTCAGTCGGGAAGATATACTCGAGGATTTTTTACCTCTGATCTTCTCGGGCTAGGGCCATGTTCTCCGCCTGAGCTGATCGGGGCTGCGCACCTTCAGCCAGGCCTCCTCCTCATGTGACGCGCCTCCATCTCGGCTTCATGCCGGAGTTGTTGCAATTCGTGAGGTGGGGAGCCATCTCGACCCAGGATCTCCGTCATCCGCCTCGTTGCGGTCGACGAGCTTCTGCTCGGGACACAGGAAAAAACCGACGACAGAGTCAAACATCAAAACAAAAAGATTGCTGGAGCTTACTTACGAGAATCATACCGCGACCCTTGGGACCGCATTGATGGCGGCGCGAAGCAGGCTTTCGCGCTCTTCCTTCAACGACTTCAGAGCCTGAGCTTTTTCGCAGTAACCGTCGCGAGTGGCTTCACGAAAGGTCCCGAGGCATCACACGTGGGGGACGCTTCGCTCCGAGGCAGATGCGGGATCTCCGGCGGGGTGGCAGCGGCGGCAATGGCATGACGATAACCACGACGGCGACGGCGGTCCTGGCCCTCAAGTCGCCGCCTTCCCTACGATTTTCGGGGACCCGGGCTTAGGGCTCCGTCCGCCGCTTCCGCAACGTACGGCGGGCCTGCGGGAGCTGGGCCTCAGTTTCAAGCAGCCACCTCTCGTCGCGGTGGCGGCAGGCGCGCCCTGTAGGTCGGAGCCACCTCGGTCTTCAGCAACTGGGCTGGCTGCCGGCTCAATAGGTGTGTCACCGCCGCTGGCTCGGCTGGGGCAGGCTGCATCAAGTGGAGCAGACGGGTCAATCTCTTTGAATCGATATCGGCCGCTTCCTGCGCGATGAAGCAAGACATCAGGACATTACTCTAACATACAATGACTACAGGAGACCCGGAGTAGCGCACCTCTTGGAGAACCTCAGCTTCCTGCCGGGCGGCGCCGCCCCCGGCGAAGCGCTAGCGTTGGCAAAAGTCGCCGGTCGGTTATCATCGATGGCAGAGGCGTATCAGCCCGAGTCGGCCCCCGACTCTGGTGATGGGTTGGCTCGGGTTCCTTCGCCCCCAAGCGGGGCCGTGATCTGCTCTAGGCCGGCCCCTTGGTGGCGCTGGCGCCGAGCACGACAACGTTGGGCCGAACCTGCCGCTCTCAGCCTGGGACTCGACCGCGTGGGCGTTGTGGCACGCGTGTCCTTTATTTTTCAAGCTGGCGCTCACAAAGGGCGCGCGCTGTCATCGGCCCTCGCCCCGATATAAAATCGGCTTCTTCCCCGCTCTTAGAGTCAGGTTTGGGTAGCAGAGGGACTCCTCGGCCTCTTTCTTCGACGCGACGCCGACAATGGACGGGAGTCTTCAATCAAATTCCTCATGCCACTACAAGCAAGTCGACAGATAACATCACGCAAGGTTGAACAATCACCGTTCCACAGGCGTTCACCACAGAGAAGAAGGTAGAAGGTTACTTGGTCCGCGCCGGATGAAGCTATAGGCAGCAACTCGGCGGTTATCATCTTCGGTGGCAACCACCCCTTCGGAGAAGTAGCCAAACAAGGTATCGGTCACTGCCCCTGTCCGCCGTCTCGCTGCTCACGTCGGTCGGGATCGTGTTACCTTTGAAGCCCAGCCAAAGGCGCTTCTCAACTTCAGCGGCTGGACGCGCCTCGTCAGAAAACGGCGTAGCCAACCCAAGCCCTGTCAAGCCGGCCCTCTTGAGGTCATCTATCTTCATCAGCATATATGTGCCTGGCCCAGTTCTTCAAAGGTTGGCTCCGAGGACCAGCTTGGCAACACTGCCGCGGCATACCAAGTAAACGGGCGCAAGGAAGGAGCCAGATCGGCGCAATAAAACCACTCCTTGTGCAGCCCTTCAGAGAAGATTTCAAGGCAAATCGATATACGTTTTCTTTCCCATCGCTCCTCAGTTGAAGACCAGCTCCAATCACACTGATATTACTCTTGGAAGTGGGGCTTAACATAGAACAGGTGTCGGAAGAGGATGAAATGGGGTTCAACACCCAGAAAGCACTCGCAAAGAGTAACAAATATGGAGATCGAAGGATTGAGTTGGGATTTTAATGCACCAACTCCAGCCCGTAGCAATCAAGGATGCGGCGGAAAAATCAGAAGACGGAAGACACTAAAGCCCGATCAAAGAAAGAGGCGAAAACTACCGTTCACAGGCCGGGGGTTGGGGATCGACTCATCCCTCGCTGACCGCCAACGGATCACTTCTTGGCTGGGCAACTTCAGCTCGCTCTCCAGCAGTCTCAGCTTCACCGAGCCACAATAATCTGAGATCGGACGCCAAGACTCCTTGGCGCACCGCAGGATTCGTCGCCTTCGCATGACTGGGAGGTGGTGAGATTTGGGGGAAAGCAAATCGGGGGCTTTGGAATAAACGAGGAGGATTGAAATCGCCCGAGTCCAGGTGGGGAACAGCTGCTGGGTGCTAACCCTAGCCGGGCGGAGGCGAAAAGCTAGGCGCGAAGGTGGAAGACGAAGAGATTGGCCGATTTGGGGAAGACGACGGAATCTTTTCTCTCTCCCCGTCTTTTTATAGCCTGTACCAACTAGATGGGCCCAGGCCTGCGCACAGTCGGTATTGGGCCGACAAGACATGAGTTCCTACAGTAGCATGCTCCATGTGGGCCCGCCTGCAGGCTGAGTTGAAATTATAGCGCTGGTGCTACTAACAGGAACCGATGAGGTAGCGGATACGCTTCATGAGAGCCTTATTGCTAAACGTATATGTTTGGGTATCTGCTTATCTCACAGGTCTCGAGGAATCAATATCCTTACAAGGATCACAGGCTGGTCTTCATTAAATTGGAGACGCAGGTATCTTTCTCGAGTACACCTGACCACGTAATGGATTTATTTTCATAAAGTGTACTGGCCTACATGCGTGGCCATCAGTTTGCCATGCAGCAACATTATTTTAGCCGACATGACGCTGAAGAGTCTAACTTTCGAGTAGTGCACTACCTCGGGAGAGACTATAAATATTTATTCCTGCTGGACATGATACGGAAGAGTCTAGAGCTTTGAGTGGGACGCCACTCGGAAAGACTATAAACTCATATTCCGACTGACATGAAGTCGAAGAGTCCTATATACGAGTAGTCTTCTACTCGGCAAGACTATAAAGTTTATTCCAGTTGACATGATACCGAAGAGTCGGCAAAATACCAGAGTAATCTACTCGGGAAAGACTTCCAGGTTAAAGAATCTTTGACTTATGTTTAATTGTCTTCAACAAATTAAGCACAAAGTCGGGGGCTACACCTAATAGGTGCGCCTATTCGGCGCACACTATTCATATATCTACATGAGCCCTTCATAGCCTCGCTGCCAGCTGACATGAAGCAGGACTCGGGAAGACTTACTCGGACAAAGAGCACTCGGGAAGACTTCACCGTGGAGGATGAGCACTCGGCATCAGCTGTGACTCAACTATGAAGGTCTCAGGGGCTACTGTGGGAGCCATGGGCCCCGGGTACCTCATTACCAGCACATGGGCCACTCGGATAGAGGATGGGCCAGATCATGTAATTAGGGATAAGATAGCACCCGGTAGGCTGTGCCTTGTATAATAAGAAAACATAGCCTTAGTCGGATAGGATTCTATCTCTAAGAAGGAAATCCCTTAGTCGTATCCGACTGGGATCCTTACCATGTACCCCTGTCCCCTAGTATATAAAGGGAGGCAGGGCGCCCCATGAGGGCACGCTAGATCATTGATCGCAAAACCACCTCAGAGGAATAACACCTCAACTGGACGTAGGGTATTACCTCACATCGAGGGCCTGAACCAGTATAATTCTCTTGTGTTCCTCTGCAATCCACCGAATTCCAGGTCGCCGAGTAGCCCCATAATATTATTGCCGGTGCAAAGCATCGACAGAACTTACTGCCATTTAGTTTATCCTAATTGGAGTTAAGATAAATCCTTGGAATTTTAGAAATTCTTGTACATTTTATACCCTATACAAAATACTTATCTTTTGCATAAATCATAAAGGTGCTTTGTGTATTAATTTTAGTTAGTTCACTGTTTTTAGAATAAACAGGCAAAATATTTTGGAGCTAACAAAATTGGTTTCATCTTATTTGAAGCTCATATGAATTATCTATAAATTTTAGAAGTTAATACATATTTTATATACTAATTAAAGTATTTATCTATTCTCCAATTTATAAAAGTGTCTTTTGCACATGTTTTATCAAGTTTCAGTTTACATCAATAAATTGCAACACTTTGTGACTTTAATAAATCATGATTTACCAAGATTGAAGCTAAGGTTAATTTAGTAAAAAAATTTAGAAGGGTTTATGCATATTTATTTATTTTATCATTTTTGAGGTATGTTAAGTACTAGATATTCTAGATCTTAATCTACAGGAATGAAGTAATTTTGTGATTCCAACAAATTTTGTTTCGTCCAATTTGGAGTTAAAATGAATTTTCTCTGGATTTTACAAGTTTACTCATTTTTTAGTTGAATAGATAATATATTAACCATTTTCTTCAAATTTCTTAGATTTCAATTTAGTTGGGTCCAGCGGCCAGTGAGAGGCTACATGCAGAAAAATCCCTGGGTTTCCAAGAAATGCAACCCGCAGTCTCTAGCCACGTGTGGAAAGTGATGGGGATGAGGTGCCGATCTTTCGATGAGACTGATAACTATCGATTTCAGTGGGGTTGACCCTGGCGATCTGACTACAAACGCACAATGTCGCTTGTGCCTTAGCAATCGCTGAACCAATCTTCGAGATGTTATTGACTTCGCTGGAGGCGCGATCAACCTGAACACAAAGTTCAATCCCTGTGAGTAATCGAAGAACTAGCAAGAATAAGACGTAGGCAATCGGATATTGCGAATATGAATGAAGCATAAATTGTATGACGAATCACAAAGTTGGGATTCCGATGCTGTCTTGACAGGTGGTCATCCGACACAACTAAAGAATAAAAGTTTGCATAATGTCTAAACCTAAACTCAATGAAATCCAAATCCTAGCAACGGAGGCAGTAGCTCTTAAATAGGAAGACGACCAGGGGGGCGTCCCACGTGCACGCCCTAGGGTTATAAGGCCTATGGGCCCAAGTAGGGATGGCGCAGCACCCTTTTGACTTGGACTCAGGAACTAGTATGAATTATTTTGATGATTGCGGCCTGCTCAGATGGAATTTAAAGATGAGGTTAGATCCGTTGGAAAATAGACTTCATAAGCTTTCCATGAAGTATAAGAACATCCCAAACGGAGTCCGTATGAGGAAGTTATGCCCGTTTGAACTTGGTACCATCACAGCAGTTCGAATCTGATTCCAGAACGAGTTTAACTCGAATTCTTACTTGACTTGGTCCCTTTCCTTCATCCTTTCCCAGATTCCTAATCACAATTAAATCATTTGCATTAGGTAGTGGACTATTCTCAATAATATATGAACCTAGGAGTGAATTCATCGGTAATTAAGTTGACGAGCACGAGCTCAAGTAAGTGGTCCTTGTTGTGGATGAATTGTATCCATGGAAGTGATGTCCTTATCATCCTCCCCTTCTTGCATTTAAGTCGTTCTCGACTCAAGTTCATCTTCTTCTCCCAAATACGGCTTCAAATCTACAATATTAAATGTGGGGCTAACCTCGAATTCTGCAGGCAGATCAAGCTTATATGCATTATCATTAATCTTAGCTAACACCTTGAATGGACCATCAGCTCTAGGCATCAACTTAGACTTTCGCAAATTAGGAAATCTTTCTTTACGCAAATGCAACCATACTGGATCACCGGGTTCAAAAGTTAAACTTTTTCTACCCTGACTACCAGCAATCTTATACTTAGCATTCATGCGCTCTATGTTTTCTTTAGTTGTTTCATGTAATTTAAGGATAAATTCAGCACGCTTCTTAGCATCTAAATTAACTTTTTCAGAAATAGGGATAGGCAATAAATCAATAGGAGCACGAGGAGTAAAGCCATATACTACCTGAAAAGGGCTCATTTTTGTGGTAGAGTGCAGCGATCGATTATAAGCAAACTCTACATGAGGTAGACATTCTGATGAGGTACGGGGTTCCCAATCTTCCGTCAGATAGATAGCTTTCATTTTTGGTGGAACGCGACACACCGATCCGGCTTCAGATCAGAAGATCCGATTCCTGCAACCTTAGCACCACGATTCCTCTGGTTATCAACCGTGTCACAAATCCGGTTGACCTCACCAAGAAGGCTAATCCCTGCCTGTGAAACGAAAAACACAAGCAAGAACCCGAAAGTACGCAACTCAATTAAAGTGACAATTGCAGATGAATGATTAAGCACTCGAAGTTGGGGTTTCACAACCGATGACGGCGACTGTTCTAATATAGATTGATCTAAAGCAAAACCCAAAACCTAACGTGGGCGGCGGCTATTGAATATATAGTGTAAGGGTCGTCACACCCCCTGGACGCGCCCTCTAACAGGCTCTAAGACGATACACGGCCCAACGGGCCAAAAGACGGTACCCTAGTAGATTCTGGACGCTGACTTGTTTCGATAATTTCTGTTGACTCCGGTGGAATTTGGACGTCAAACCAAAGCCATAGGTTAGCTTATAAAATTATCTTTCCATGCATATGTGGATCATCGAAAATGGAGTCCGTATGCGTCCTGGGCGTCCGTTTTACTGCAGGCTGTTCCTAAAGTCCGAGGCAGACTCGAACTCGAGTTGGACTAGGCCTCCGGCTTGTCTTGGGTGTCCTTGCTGGTCTTCTCCGCCTCCACACCTCTCTCCAAGTGCGTCATGATCCTCTCCAATGTTTCTAAGCAAAATAACATCATTAGGTAGCAATCTATTCTCAAAACTATGAAAAGGATCGCTTAAGAACGAGCTCACCTCTAGATTTAATTGTCGCATTCGAGCTCGGGTCATTGGACCTTGCATAACGGTTGGAGGATCAGCGGGTGCATCCAAAGGAGTGATGTCCTCATCATCCTCCCCCTCTTGAAATGGAGTCGTCCTCGACTCAAGCTCATCCTCTTCTCCCAAGTATGGCTTCAAATCTGCAATGTTAAATGTAGGACTAACCCCGAACTCGGGTGGCAACTCAAGTTTATATGCATTGTCATTTATTTTCTCAATTATCTTAAAAGGACCAGCAACTCTTGGCATTAATTTAGATTTACGCAACTCTGGAAATCTATCTTTTCTCAAGTGCAACCAAACCAAATCACCCGGTTCAAGTGTAACTTCCTTTCTACCTTCACTACCAGCAATTCTATACTTTTTATTTATCTTTTCAATATTTGCCTTAGTGGTTTCATGCAATTTAAGAATAAACTCAGCGCGCTCTTTAGCATCATTATGTGTTCTCTCAGTGGTAGGTAAAGGCAAAAGATCAATAGGAGCACGGGGTTAAATCCATACACTACCTGGAATGGACTTACCTTGGTGGTGGAGTGTTCCGCCCTATTATATGCAAACTCCACATGCGGCAAACACTCTTCCCACACCTTCAAATTGCGCTTCAAGATTGCTCTCAACATGGTGGACAAGGTGCGATTCACTACCTCAGTTTGTCCATCGGTTTGGGGATGACAAGTTATAGAAAACAGCAACTTTGTCCCCAATTTATCCACAAAGTGCGCCAACTGCCACCTTTTTTTGGAACCAAAATAACTGGAACAGCACAAGGGCTAAGGCTCTCACGTACATACCCGCGGTCCAATAGGTCTTGGACTTGGCGCTGAATCTCCTTAGTCTCCTCGGGGTTGGCTCTATAGGCAGCTCGATTTGGCAGACTCGCTCCAGGAATCAAGTCAATCTGGTGCTCAATCCCTCGAATAGGTGGAAGCCCTGGAGGTAACTCAGTAGAAAACACGTCACTATATTCCTGCAAAAGGTTAGCGACAGAAGGTGGCAAAGTGCTAGCTATAGCATCAGTAGAAAATAAAGCATCTTTGCATATCAACGCATAGCACACATCATTAATCTCTGCAAGATCAGTTTTAGTGGCAAGCATAACAGGACTTTTTAATTTAATTGCTTGCTGTTTTTCAGGTTTAGCATCAACTTGTTTAGCTTCACTAGCAACTCTCTCTATCAGCTTGTACAATTTGTGCAGGGGTCATAGGTAGCAAAGTAATTTTTTGTCCCTTATGTATAAGTGTATATTTATTACTTCTACCATGGTGTGTAGCATCATTATCAAATTCCCATGGACGACCCAACAAGAGAGAACAAGCTTGCATCGGTACCACATTACAATCTACAAAATCAGCGTATGTACCAAGGGAAAAATACACCCGGGCTGTTTGTGTTACCTTTGCCTTACCCGAGTCGTTGAGCCACTGAATATGGTACGGATGTGGATGTGGTCGCGTGGTCAATCCAAGCTTCTTGACCAAATCAGAACTCACCAAGTTGTTGCAGCTTCCTCCGTCAATGATGACTCGTGCACGCCGATTTTTAATGACGAAGACAATCTAAAACAAGTTGTGGCGTTGCAGCTTTTCTGCTTCCTCCATCTGTGTACTGAGAACTCTCTGTACAATGATGGCTCGATGGTTTCCTGCGTCGTCTATGCTCAAAGAAAGGCCATCTCCACCATGATCATCGTCCGAGGTAGCTTCATCAACAATATCTTCCTCTACATCAGAAGTGCTAATGTAGCCTCCATCTTCTGTAGCAATGTATGCCCGTTTGCTAGGACAATCTTTTTGCACGTGACCAAGTCCATGGCAGCGGTGGCACTGAATGGAAGAAGAGCGTCCGGTGGAAGCCACAGATGATGCACTCTTGGTCGGCTCCTGCAAACGAGCCTTACCAGATTCCATGGTACGGGCAGCCGAAGGTGAAGGAGCTGAAGGACGTGTGCTCGCTGGTGGTGGAGGACGAGCACTCAACGAAGGGAGTGGTTTCGTTGGCGGCGCCGGCGTCGTCGTCTTGGGTGTGAAGGAGCTGCTGAAGTTGCTGCTCCGGCTCCGTTGCTGTTGTCGGCCCTGTAATTCCTTTTCTGCAAGCATAGCAAGCTGGAACAAACGGTTGGTAGTAGTAAATTCTTTATAATCAACAATATCCTGAATTTCACGCCTCAATCCACCATAAAAGCGACACACTTTATCCTCCGGATCCTCTACTACCCCACAACGTATCATGCCCTTTTGCAGCTTTGCATAATATTCCTGGACAGACATATTTCCCTGATCTAAGCGCTGCAATTTCTTACGCAAATCACGTTTATAAGAAGGAGGAATAAAGCGATCACGCATTGCTTCTTTGAGCCTATCCCATGACTCAGGTTGTAGATGCAAAGTAGCTAGTTCTTGCCACCAGATGATAGCAAAATCTTTAAATTCACTAGTAGCTTGTCTAACCTTATGTTGATCAGGTACAAGGTGGGAAGCAAATTTTTGTTCTACTGTTATCTCCCAATCAAGATATTCCTCACATCATATTTTCCATAAAAGGATGGTATGGTAAATTTTATTTTCGCATAAGGATCATCATTATTAACATTACCACGATTACGCTGGTTACCTCCCATACCTGTGCGATTGCGGTGAAGTCTTTGACGCAGAGTGTTCTCGCGTGTCGCCCTCGCATCAACTAGACCATTGTCACCGTAGACAACACCCTCGTCGAGGATCACGTCATCATTCTCGTCCTTGTTGTCATCATTGGTAGCTGGATGGTTGGCCTCAGGCTCTTGAACCTTCCCGGTGTCGATGTTTTACACCGGCAATAAATATATGGGGCTACTCGGCGGATGGAAATTCGGTGGATTGCAAAGGAACACAGGGAGATTTATACTGGTTCAGGCCCTCGATGTGAGGTAATACCCTACGTCCAGTTTATATGTATTCCTTTGAGGATATACGGTGGTAGTTCTGATGAACCTGTGTGCACCTGCCCTCATGGGGCGCCCTGCCTCCCCTTATATACTGGGGGACAGGGTTACAAGGTAGGAGTCCCAACCGGATACGGCCAAGGGATCTCCTCTTAGAGATATAACGCACCCGACTAGGACTGTATATTCCTTTCTATACAAGGCAAAGTCTGCTGAATCTAGCTATATCTCTAATTACAAGGCTAGGCCCATCCTCTATCCGAGTGGCCCATATGCTTGTCATGAGGTACCCGGGGCCCATGGCACCCACAGTAGCCCCCGAGACCTTCATAGTTAAGTCACAGCTGATGCCAAGTGCTCATCCTCCACGGTGAAGTCTTCCCGAGTGCATTGCTCCCGAGTACTCTTTGTCTGAGTGCTGCTTCTCCCGAGTCCTGCTTCATGTCAGCTGGCAGCGAGGCTATGAAGGGCTCGATGTAGATGTTGGAATAGTGTGCGCCGAATAGGCGCACCTATTAGGTGTAGCCCCCGACTTTGTGCTTAATTGTGAAAACAATTAAACATGAAGTCAAAGATCTTTAACCTTGTAGTCTTTCCCGAGTAGATTACTACTGGTATATGAAACTCTTCGGTATCGTGTCAATAGGAATATAATTTATAGTCTTGCCGAGTAGGGAACTACTCGTATATAGGACTCTTCGACTTCATGTCAGTCGGAATGTGTGTTTATAGTCTTTCCAAGTAGGATGCTACTCGTATATGGGACTCTTCAGCGTCATGTCAGCTGGGATGATTATTTATAGTCTTTCCCAAGTAGTATACTACTCGAAAATTAGACTCGTCAGCTTCATGTCAGCTGGAAAAGGTGTTTATAGTCTTTCCCGAGTGGCGTCCCATTCGGAAGTTAGACTCTTCAGCTCGTCAGCTGGAAGAATGTTTATAGTCTTTCCCGAGTAGTATGCTACTCGAAAGTTAGACTCCTCCGCATCATGTCAGCGGGAATGAGAATTTTATAGTCTCCCCCGAGTAGTGTTACTACTCGAAAGTTAGACTCATCCGCGTCATGTCAGCCGGGATGATTATTTATAGTCTTTCCCAAGTAATATATTACTCGAAAATTAGACTCGTCAGCTTCATGTCAGCTGGAAAAGGTGTTTATAGTCTTTCCCGAGTGGCGTCCCATTCGGAAGTTAGACTCATCCGCGTCATGTCAGCGGGAATGAGAATTTTATAGTCTCTCCCGAGTAGTGTACTACTCGAAAGTTAGACTCATCCGCATCATGTCAGCGGGAATGATGTTGCTCATGGCAACTGATGGCCACGCATATAGGCCGAGTACCACTTTATGAAAATAAATCCACGGCATGGTCAGGTGTACCCGAGAAAGATACCTGCATCCCCAATTTTAATGAAGACCAGCTTGTGATCCTTGTAAGGATATATCCTCGAGACCTGGTGGATAAAACAGATACCCAAACATATATGTTTAGCAATAAGGCTCTCATGAAGCATATCCGTTTACCTCATCGGCTCCTGTTGGTAGCACCAGCGCTATAATTTCAACTCAGCCTGCGGGCGGCCCACATGGAGCATGCTACTGTAGGAACTCATATCTTGGTGGCTGTTACCAAATAAGCCGGCCTGAGCCGACCTATCCAGCATAGCTCTATAGAAGTATCATCCATCGCATGTCAGGATGAGTTTTTTGGTGTTGGTAACCACAATCAGCCAGAGAAATCCTTATTCGCAAGCCTTTCCGACTTATGTTCTGGATGCAGCCTGGTTGCCACAGGTGCCCGAGCAGGTATGTTGCAGGATCTGCTTGCCCTCCTCAGGTGTGACGCAGTGTATGAGAACTCCGGATGCGCTTTGACGATGTAAGTCTTCTCTGACTTGGGTAAAGCCGAACAAGGTACCCGAACCTTGCATTAGCAGAGGGTTCGGCTGGCGACCCTCATGGGGCGTACCCTATCCAACAGAATTATAGCCAAGCCAGGCACCCGAACCTTGCATTAGCATAGGATTCGGCTAGCGACCCTCATGGGGCGTACTCAACTTGACAGAACCGTGACCAAATAAGGTACCCGAACCTAGCATTAGCGTAGGATTCGGCTGGCGACCCTCATGGGGCGTACCCTACTTAGCCGAGTGGTATACAGCCCCGACTGGCGCCGGGGGCCGATGGTTAGCTCGCATGGAGCGTAGTCGGGGAAGATGACGTCCCGACTGGCGCAAGTACTCGGTGAGTAGCCCTCATGGAGCATCCCGAGTGTATTTTGACAGACTTGTCCAGCCCCCGAGCGTAGGAGATGGGCTCGCAGCCCTGAGTTCCTGTCACGCATATCCGGAGCTAGGCCTGCAATATAAAGATATCGGATGAGTAGCATCTGATGATGAAAATAATCACCCGAATAAAGTGTATTTTACAATATATGTAAACTCATGTTCTTCCTCTTATTGATATTAATTTCCCCTAATAGTTGATCCCTTACGTTTAAGCACTCTGCCCGACTAGTCATAACCCCCTAGCGTCGGGAGTTGGCTCATGGCTCTTTCCCAGACACGCGTTTTGGGTAACTTGAGTTCGTCTTTCATGGAGCAAAGTTTCACGGATTAGGATTTATGCTACTTGAGTACTTTTGTAATCATTTAAGAGCAAAAACAGAGAAGAGTGCAGCTTGTGCACCTATTAGGTGTAAGCGGCATTGGCAAGGCTGAGTGAAGAAATATTTATCAGGAAGCGACTTAGCTGTTCGGTATTTCGGAGTGGGGATGCCATCCTTGCGTTTGAGCTTGTGAGCCCCCGAGCATGTCACTTGTTGTTCTGATAATCTTCAGTCGTTGAAGGTCGAAGGCGGTTGTGACCGACTGCCACAATGGAGCCGTCTGACTTGCGTTTGCGATTCCCAGCTTTAGTCGGGACCGCGTCGTCAGTGTCGTCCCGCTTCTTCTGTCAGGGTGACTTGTTGTCATCGAGGGCCTTGGCAACAGCGTGGGCCGAGTCGGCGTACTTGTTTGCCATGTCGAATAGGGCCTTGACAGAGTTGGGAGGCTTCCGCGTGAATTTGTCGATGAACGAGATGTCTTTGACTCCTTTTCGAAAGGCGGCGATGATGACCTCGTCCTTGATCTTCGGGATTGAGTTCCTCTTCTCAGAAAACCTCTTGATGAAGTCACGAAGAGACTCGTTCTTCCTTTGGCGCAACTGATATAGGTCGTACTCGGAAGATGGCCTCTCGTATGTTCCCTGGAAGTTGGTGATGAACCGTTCCCGGAGTTCTCCCCAAGAGCCGATTGATCACTTTGGGAGTCCTGTTAGCCATGTCCTCGCTGAGTCGGCTAGAGCAACTGGGAGGTAGTTAGCCATGACTTTGTGATTTCCCCCGGTAGCTCGGATCGCCAGAGTGTAGACCATGAGCCAGGACTCGGGATTGGTCTTGCCATCGTATTTGTCGATGCCTGTAGGCTTGAAACTCGACGGCCAGTCGACCTGTTGTAGCTCCTGAGTAAAGGCCGGTATGCCTTCGTCTTCATGAGGACTCCGACCCCGACTACGGCGGCGAAACCGCTCGTGGTGGAGGCCGAAATGCTCGTTCTCGTCTTCCAGTTGGCGTTGCTCGTCTTCTTCTCGTTCGCGGCGCCGAGCATTGGTGTCCTGCCGAAGATCACGCCATAGTTGGCCTCGGAGGTCCTGGTTGTCCCGACGGTCGCTTTGACGTTGCCGATTGTTGTGGTTGCCGAGTGACGTCTGGCGTGACTCCGCGTGCTGCCGACTAGAGCCGGCCGCTCGACGTCGCTTTGAGGTGGATGAGACTGCCGCTGGGGAAGTTGACCGACTGGTCAGTACGAGTGTGTTGCCCGACTGTTGGTGCTGTTGACATGCAGCAGCTATAAGCATGGCTTTTATCCTTACGATCGTCGGGGTGGCCTGATGATCAGGCCCAAGCTGGACTGTGTCCAGTAGGGTTGCAGCGGCCACGATGTTCTGTTGGGGAGTAACGAAGACATCGTGGTCGCCGACTCGGGTTTGGAGGATTTGCTGCTGAGCGGTTTGCTCAGCCCTGCGTAGATCGTCGTTGTGGGCGTGCAGGCGTCTTGCTTCTTCCTCCTGTTGTTCTCGCAGTCGGCGGGCCTCCTCCTCTTGCTGTTCGCGTAGTCGGCGTGATTCCTGAGTAGGAGTAGAGCCTTTGGATGCCATGAAGATTTCTCGTGGCGGGAAGAAGCTCGCCGAACTACTGTCTGACTTAGAGTCGGAATCCGACTGGGAGTCGTAGTCCGACTGAGAGTCGTAGTCGGAATAGTCGATGGGGGTGATTACAACTCCGACCTCCCTAGATCCGATCTCGAGCGGCTCGGGGCCGTATCCGAGTCGAACTCTAGAGGATCGAGTTTGCCGCGTCGGATGTAGATTATAGATATCCGCGGCGTCGCCGAGTCCGAACGGGAAGTTGACGATCTCTTCCCTTCTCGGCCCGATCTCGGCCGGCTCAGAACCGAGTCTGAGTCGAACACTGAAAGGAAGAGTTGTCCCTGGACTCGAGCGTATCGGAGATCGCCGCAGCATGTCGTCGAAGATTGCTGCAGTGTCGTGTGGGCCGACTGGCGCGGAGTCAGCTGGTTCCTCGGCCGGTTGGATCGGGTCCGTGTCGGCCTGGGTGAGATTGCCGATCTGGTCGGCGACGAAGTCGAGGCTTCTGAATGCGATTGTATCTCCGGGGGAGAGTTTGCCGCCGACGACTTCGGTTGCTGGATCCATCGAGCTTGTAGATGTAGATCGCGCCGAAGCCCCTACCTGGCGCGCCAACTGTCGATGTTTTACACCGACAATAAATATATGGGGCTACTCGGCGGATGGAAATTCGGTGGATTGCAAAGGAACACAGGGAGATTTATACTGGTTCAGGCCCTCGATGTGAGGTAATACCCTACGTCCAGTTTATATGTATTCCTTTGAGGATATACGGTGGTAGTTCTGATGAACCTGTGTGCACCTGCCCTCATGGGGCGCCCTGCCTCCCCTTATATACTGGGGGACAGGGTTACAAGGTAGGAGTCCCAACCGGATACGGCCAAGGGATCTCCTCTTAGAGATATAACGCACCCGACTAGGACTGTATATTCCTTTCTATACAAGGCAAAGTCTGCCGAATCTAGCTATATCTCTAATTACAAGGCTAGGCCCATCCTCTATCCGAGTGGCCCATATGCTTGTCATGAGGTACCCGGGGCCCATGGCACCCACACCCGGTCAATGTGGACACTCGCCTGTCCACGCTCTCAAGCGAATGGGCGACGTCCTTCATGGCCGTTCTGACTACATCTGTTAGCTTGGCCACCTCCGCTAGCATCTGCTACTTCAGGTCCTGCAAGTCACTTTTCAAAGCAGGCTCGTCGTTTGGCATGGTTAGTTATAAAATAAAACCCCTATCAACTATTTATGGGTCGGTGGAATCACACCCTCACTCACGTCTTACCGAGGTCTTACCAAGTTCTTACCAACGCAAGCAGTGGATGGTACAACCGGCGGCTGGTTCGTGATACCTGTGAGGCAGTGGCACCGAGGTTGCAAGGATCTTTTCTGTACTGATCTGAAGAATATGTGGAGCTTGGAAGGCACACAAAGAGAAAAATATGTATTTGTGGCACACAAGTCAGTAACAGATAGCAATGCTGAATTATAGTCCCAAGTACCTGTTCTCGTTGCTGGCCTAAAGGTGTTCAAGTACAGGTGTGTGACAAACAAGGTGGTGGAAATAAGGATGATGAGCAGCAAAAGTGTCAGAAACAAGGCACAAGACAGCACATGCTAACACAGCTCAACTTGGTGTTCTCTATGTGCTCCTCTAAATATTGTTCCTCTTTTGCCCCTCTCTTTTTTTCTCTTTTTTGGGCTGTCTTTGTTTTTTTGGGAAAATTTGACTTTTTCTTTTTATTTTTTTGATCTTTCTTTTAGCCTTAGGAGCACACAGGAAGTAACCACAGAAAATTTGAGCTCAAACAAGTGAAAGGCGTGGCCTGTGGAATTTTCAGAAGATGCGCCCAAAATTGAGAAAGGCTTGCGGGCTCAGAAAGACGATCTTCCGGGCTGTTTTACGGCAAAGTAAAATCGCCAAACCCACCAAAGGTGGGGAGAGACGGATGCGAAATTTTTTTCTGATTCCGAAACATATATGGTTTGCTGAAAACGGAGTTCATATGCGAAAGTTATGCCTGTTTTACGAACGGACTCCGAATTAGAGGACAAAACGGATAGAAAGTGCGGAAAGTTGGCGATTGTGGCTAGGGTTTGATAGAACGGTGGGGGAAAACAAACGAACTGGACTCAAACACAATCTAACCAGCAACAAGACCTCGACCTAGGACACAAACTCAACACGACGAACTCTGCAACTGACAAATGCAAAGGCTATGGCGCGGATGGTTGTAGGACAGGAAATACAAGTATGGCGGTGGACTATGGGACGAAGGCAAAATACTCAACTATGGGTAAGTTGCAAACCTGACGGTATACCTGAAGCTCTGATACCACTTGATGAGGTACGGGGTTCCCAATCTTCCGTCAGATAGATAGCTTTCGTTTTTGGTGGAACGCGACACACCGATCCGGCTTCAGATCAGAAGATTCGATTCCTGCAACCTTAGCACCACGATTCCTCTGGTTATCAACCGTGTCACAAATCCGGTTGACCTCGCCAAGAAGGCTAATCCCTGCCTGCGAAACGAAGAACACAAGCAAGAACCTAAAAGTACGCAACTCAATTAAAGTGACAATTGCAGATGAATGATTAAGCACTCGAAGTTGGGGTTTCACAACCGATGATGGCGACTGTTCTAATACAGATTGATCTAAAGCAAAACCCAAAACCTAACGTGGGTGGCGGCTACTGAATATATAGTGTAAGGGTCGTCACACCCCCTGGACGCGCCCTCTAACAGGCTCTAAGACGATACACGGCCCAACGGGCCAAAAGACGGTACCCTGGCAGATTCTGGACGCTGACTTGTTTCAACGATTTCCATTGACTCCGGTGGAATTTGGACGTCAAACCAAAGCCATTGGTTAGCTTATAAAATTATCTTTCCATGCATATGTGGATCGTCGAAAACGGAGTCCGTATGCGTCCTGGGCGTCCGTTTTACTGCAGGCTGTTCCTAAAGTCCGAGGCAGACTCGAACTCGAGTTGGACTGGGCCTCCGGCTTGTCTTAGGTGTCCTTGCTGGTCTTCTCCGCCTCCACACCTCTCTCCAAGTGCTTCATGATCCTCTCCAATGTTCCTAAGCAAAATAACATCATTAGGTAGCAATCTATTCTCAAAACTATGAAAAGGATCGCTTAAGAACGAGCTCACCTCTAGATTTAATTGTCGCATTCGAGCTCGGGTCATTGGACCTTGCATAACGGTTGGAGGATCAGCGGGTGCATCCAAAGGAGTGATGTCCTCATCACATTCTTCCCACACCTTCAAGTTTTTCTTCAAGATAGCCCTCAACATAGTTGATAGCGTACAGTTGACAACTTCAGTTTGTCCAAATGTTTAGGGGTGACAAGTAGCAGAAAACAGCAGCTTGGTACCCAATTTCGCCCACAATGTGTGCCATAAGTGACTCAAAAACTCCGCATCTCAATCTGAAACAATGGTATTAGGAACTCCATGTAGTCGAATAATCTCTCTGAAAAACAAATCAGCAACATTTGTAGCATCATCGCTCTTATGACAAGGTATAAAATGTGCCATTTTAGAAAATCTATCGACCACAACAAAAACACTATCTCTCCCCTTCTTCGTTTGAGGTAATCCTAAAACAAAGTCCATTGAAATATCCTCCCAAGGAACGCTAGGCACAGGAAGAGGCATATATAAAACATGTGGATTAAGTCAGGACTTAGCTTATTGCAAGTAGTGCAGCGAGATACATAGCGTTCAATGTTGCGCCTCATCCTTGGCCAATAGAAGTGTTCAGCGAGGATGTCCTCCGTCTTTTTTACGCCAAAATGACCCATTAGTCCTCCCCCATGTGCCTCCTATAACAACAAAAGACAAACAGAGCTAGCTGGAACGCATAGTTTGTTAGCTCTAAATAAAAATCCATTATTGAGCACAAATTTATTCCAGCATCTTCCATTTTTGTAGTTGGACAGGGCATCTTTAAACTCATCATCAGAAGTGTATAGTTCTTTTATTGTCTCCAAGCCAAAAATTCTACAATCAAGTTGAGACAACATTGTATACCGTCTAGACAAAGCATCAGCAATCATATTTTCCTTCCCTTTCTTGTGTTTTATGACATAAGGAAAAGATTCAATGAATTCAACCCAACGAGCATATCTACGGTTCAGTTTAGTTTGACTTCTAATATATTTCAATGATTCATGATCAAAATGAATAACAAATTCTTTGGGCCATATAATGTTGCCATGTTTCTAAAGTTCAAACGAGAGCAAATAATTCCTTATCATATGTAGAATAATTCAAACTAGGCCCACTCAATTTTTCATTAAAATAAGCAACAAGTTTACCTTCTTGTATCAGCACACCAATTCCAATTCCGCTAGCATCACACTCAAGTTCAAAAGTCTTACCAAAGTCAGTCAGTTGGAGTAATGGTGCATTTGTGAGCTTTTCTTTGAGAAGGTTGAAAGCTTTTTCTTGCGTTTCTCCCCATTTAAATAGAACACCTTTCTTTGTCAATTCATTAAGTGGTGTAGCGATGGTGCTGAAATCCTTCACAAACCGGCGATAGAATCCCACAAACCCATGAAAACTCCGCACATGTGTGACCGTTTGTGGTGTTGGCCAACTTTTTATAGCTTCAATCTTGGCTTCATCTACTTCAATTCTCTGCGGAGTAACAACATAGCCAAGAAAACAAACTCGATCAGTGCAAAAGGTGCACTTTTCGAGGTTACCAAATAAACGTGCATCTCTTAAAGTAATGAAAACAGCACGTAAGTGTTCAAGATGTTCATCTAGTGACTTGCTGTAAATCAATATATCATCAAAGTAAACTACCACAAATTTACCAATGAAAGCACGTAAAACTTCGTTCATTAATCTCATGAAAGTGCTAGGGGCATTAGTTAAACCAAAAGGCATCACTAGCCACTCATATAACCCGAACTTAGTTTTAAATGCCGTCTTCTATTCATCTCCAAGTTTCATTCTAATTTGGTGGTATCCACTATGCAAGTCAACTTTAGAAAACACTGTAGAGCCACTTAATTCATTAAGCATGTCGTCTAACCTAGGAATAGGATGACGGTTTCTAATGGTAATATTATTGATAGCTCTACAATCAACACACATACGCCATGTTCCATCTTTCTTTAGAACCAAAAGTACCGGAACAGCACAAAGACTAAGGCTCTCACGTATGTACCCTCTGTCAAGCAAGTCTTGCACTTGACACTCAATCTCCTTAGTCTCCTCCGGGTTGGTTCGGTGTGGCGCGTAGCTGGGTAGGGAAGCTCCTGGGATCAAATCAATTTGATGTTCAATACCCCTAGTTGGTGGCAGCCCTGGGGGTATCTCAGCAGGAAACACATCATCAAATTCCTGCAAGAGGTTAGTGATAGCAGGTGGCAAAGAAGAAGGTATATCCTCAAATGAAAACAAAGCTTCTTTACAAACTAATGCATAGCAAACAGTATTACTAGCATTCAGTTCAATCATATCGGATTTGGTAGCAAGAAAACAAGCACCTTTCAATTTAATTTCGTTACTCTTCACAAGAACAGCTTTAGGTTCTTTCTTTTTGTGTTGCTCAAGCTCTATTGTTACATTCTGATTTTCACTCTTAGAATTCTCCTGACTCTTCTCTCTACTAGCTCTAGCAATGTCATCTTTAACAATTTGTTCAGGAGTAATAGGATGCATCACAATTTTCTTTCCCTTAAACATGAGAGAGTATTGATTATTCCGACCATGATGTACGCATTCAGTATCATATTGCCAAGATCTTCCTAATAATAATGAACAAGCTTGCATAGGAACAACGTCACAATCAACATAATCATGGTATGAACCCATAGAAAAATGTACTCTCACTATCCATGTTACCTTCAACTTACCACTGTTGTTGAACCATTGAATATGGTATGGGTGGGGATGAGGTTTAGTCGGCAAAGCAAGCTTCTCCACCATATCCATACTCGCCAAATTGTTGCAACTCCCACCATCGACAATTATGCGAATCGAGCGTTCCTTGACAACGCCCTTGATTTGGAACAAATTATGGCGCTGGTTTTGCTCGGCATGAGACACTTGAGCACTTAGTACGCATTGTACTATAATGCTCAAATACTTGTCAGCATCTTCGGCGCCAACATGTTCCTCCTCATGTTTAGATCCATCATCATGTCCTGCAGGATTATTTGCAAGCATAGCATATGTTTCATCATCAAAATCACTAGCAGAGGAATACCCACCATCGTCACGTATAATCAGTACACGCTTTCTTGGACAGTCCCGCTATGATGGCATTGAACGTCCCTAGTTCGTCCTGTAGAAGCAACTGAAGAGGAAGTTTTTGCAGAAAGTTGTGGTGCTGATTTGGGTGCTTCGGAAACTCGTGACGCCGAATTTGACGTAGTAGGGCGCTGCTTGTTGTTGGAGGGAAGTGGTGGGTGCGCCAGAGTGGGTTGGGCAGTAGGTGTGCGCGGCATCCATGAATTTGTGTGACCTGCAGAAGAGTTAGATCGCGTTCTCGTCTGACGTCCCTGCAATTCATGTTCAGCTTTGCAAGCAAGATGAAACAATCTAGTAATGGAGTTGTAATCTTTGTAATCAAGGATGTCTTGAATTTCTTGATTCAACCCTCCCAAAAACCTAGCCATTGATGCCTCCTCATTCTCATCTAACCCACAGCGCAACATACCAATTTGTAATTCCTGATAATATTCTTCACAGATTTTGCACCTTGTTGTAAGCGTTGCAGTTTATTTAACAAATCACAAGCATAGTATGAGGGAACAAATGAATGGCGCATAAGCAATTTTAAAGCCTCCCAAGTGTTAGGTATATTGTTGGGTTGTTGACGGCAATGTTCTTTCCACCAAATAGAAGCAAAGTCACTAAATTCACTAATAGCAGCCCTAACTCATCTATTCTCAGGAAAATCATGGCAAGCAAATTTTTGGTCAACAGCTAATTCCCAATCAAGATAACTATCAGGATCATATTTACCACTGAAAGGGGGCATAGTTATTTTAACCTTAGCAAAAACATCATTGTGGTCACGTACCTCACGTCGTGGGGGTTCTCTTCGCATACCTTGTCGGTTAAAACACAATTGTCGATGAGCTCGATCGTTGTTGTGGTTAGCCCTGCCATCTGCCTCAGAATCACCCACATAGTCGAATTCATCTTGCCCCTCTACCGTCACAGCAGGGCAGTGGCGAATCCAGGATAAAAATGGAGGTTGGGCTCGAAGTCTACGTCTAAGTCTAAGCCAAAATCAATACATACATCATCAATTAGAAAAATATACATAAGAGAGAAATACCTTGTCTAGCTGTCTTAGGTAGTAAAAAAAGAATTCTTTTAGACCTTAGCAAAGAGTAAAATGAGCACTGAGCATCCACCTGTACATATAAGCTAGTATAGTAATTAAGCAATGTTGTTTTCTTCTCCATTGCAATTTGTAGATCTACCAATAAATTTTATAAATTATAAATCCCCTCAATAGACAAATATATTAGAAAGTAGAGACTAGAAGTCTAAATTAAAAAGATTGAATTCTTGCCTGCTTCTGCTTGCCTATTGCGCCTGCTGCTGCTTGCCTGCTTGCCGAGCCTGCTGCTGCTTGCCGCTTGCCTGCTTCTGCTTTCCTATTGCGCCTGCTGCTGCTTGCCTGCTTGCCGAGCCTGCTGCTGCTTGCCGCTTGCCTGCTTCTGCTTGCCTATTGCGCCTGCTGCTGCTTGCCTGCTGCTGCTGCTGGCCTGGCCTGCTGCTAGACGGCGGCCGCCCCTGCTGCTTGCCGCCGCCAGCCGCCGCGCCTGCTGCTGCTGCTAGCCTGGCCTGCTGCTGGACGGCGGCCGCCCCTGCTGCTTGCCGCCGCCGGCCGCGCTGCTGCTTGCCGTTGCCGGCCGCCGCGCCTACTGCTTGCCACCCGCGCTGGCGCGCTGCTTGCCGCCGCCGCCGCTGCTGCCGCCAGCAAACGCACCCAAAGGGGACTCTCCAACCCTAAGTCAACATATTAATGGGCCTGATTGAGTGACGGTTTTCCAAATGGGCCAATCACTTAATCCGGCCCAAACGATCGCTACCCAGTCTGTGCGCCTGTTCTTCTTCTTCCTCGCTCCCTATGGCTGCTTTCTTCCTCCTCTATCCATCTACAATTCAGATACACATATACTTGAATTTTTTATGCAAAAATTAGAGGGTAGGCTAGAGCCTGATGAAGCCTACCCCTTGGATCCGCCCCTGCAGCAGGGGGAATGGCAGTCGAAGCTTGGACAATCTCCTCAAGGCGTGCCATAATATCTGCTAAAGAGGTGTTAGTGACACCTTGTGCTCTCTCCATCATAGCAAGCGTTGCGTTTGTCTCAATCTGGGCACCCTCCAGTTGAGCAAGTCGCTCATTTGTGACCCTGACATCCTCCTCAAGGCCCTCTGTACAGAGGTTCATTTTGCGCCTGAATTGTTGGATGATTCCCTTCGTACGAGGAGTATGAGGGGTATCCTGATCTAAACACCCTCCAGAACTTGCCATTGTTAGCAAAAACACAAGAATATGTCCCTAATGAGTACTAGGCTATGGGGGTTCAAAAGTCGCTCGCACTCAAACCTTTGTTGAATTCTTACCAAGCACACACGGGTGATCGGCAACCAGCGATGACAATATATCTGCGAAGATTGGATGGAGCGATTGCTAGGTGAAGCTCAGCCTGTACGGTGTAGAAAGGTGTAGCTGGGAAGGCTCAAGTTTGGTAGCAAGGAGTAGCAATAATCAATTTATAAAATGCAAGCTGAAAAATTGTTCAACGCCGGTTAATGCTGGTCCTAGGCTAGACCGTACTAGAGACGCGAGCCTAGAACACAAACAAGTACACTGCGCAGAAGTAAACTAGATGACATTGTACACTGAGTTCAAGGGCTCAAAAAAGGATGCCGTCTGCCTGGGGAACCTTAGAATCACTTGTAAAAGATTCTAGCCAAATTGGAGCAAATTCTAAGAAGCTTGATTTTTCCTTGGTTTGCGGGCCCGTTTTTAGGGCCTAAACGACGTTTTTTGAGGGTCGAAGTTGCCACATGTGTGCCTGGAGGCTCACCGGATCAGAAAACCCCAAATTTTCCGGGGTCGTATGCAAAAGTTACACCTTTTTTTTCTCTCTCTTTTTTTTCACACACACGACGCTTTCCTGGTTGAAACCAACCGCTACGGTGAGACCAAAACATGAATGAACTCGAAACTCTAGAGGAACTAGACGCTAAGACCAACAAAGGACACGACAATGCAACCGAGAGTTCAACAATGCAATGTACTGAAAAGAAAAATTGCGAGGCTAAGACTGGTTCGGACAGATTGATCTACTGCTATTTTCTTGTTTTTGTGTACTCTAGGTAAAGAAAAACAATCTAATGTATGGTAAACTGAAATTCTTAGCGAGCAACCTTGGGCTCGATACCACTTGATGGGGACGAGGTGCCGATCTTTCGATGAGACTGATAACTGTCGATTTCAGTGGGGTTGACCCTGGTGATCTGACTACAAACGCACAACGTCGCTTGCGCCTTAGCAATCGCTGAACCAATCTCCGAGATGTTATTGACCTTGCTGGAGGCACAATCAACCTGAACACGAAGTTCAATCCCTACGAGCAATCGAAGAACTAGCAAGAATAAGACGTAGGCAATCTGATATTGCGAATATGAATGAAGCATAGATTGTATGGCGAATCACAAAGTTGGGATTCCGAAGCTGTCTTGACAGGTGGTCGTCCGGCACAACTGAAGAACAAAAGTTTGCACAATGGCTAAACCTAAACTCAACGAAATCCAAATCCTAGCAAGGGAGGCGGCGGCTCCTAAATAGGTAGACGACTAGGGGGGGTGTCCCACGTGCACGCCCTAGGGTTACAAGGCCCATGGGCCCAAGTGGGGATGGCGCCGCACCCTTTTGACTCGGACTTAGGAACCAACGTGGATTTGTTGGAAAGTAGACTTTATAAGCTTTCCATGAAGTACAAGAACATCCCAAACAGAGTCCGTATGAGGAAGTTATGCCCATTTGAACTTGGTACCATCGCAGCAGTTGGAATCTGATTCCAGAATGAGTCCAACTCAAATTCTTGCTTGACTTGGTCCCTTTCCTTCATCTTTCCTAGATTCCTAATCACAATTAAATCATTTGCATTAGGTAGCGGACTATTCTCAATAATATATGAACCAAGGAATGAATTCACCTGGTAATTAAGTTAACGAGCACGAGCTTGAGTAAGTGGTCCTTGTTGTGGATGAGTTGTATCCATGGAAGGGATGTCCTCATCAGAAAGGGTTTTCACTAGTAGCACTTGAGTTTTTATATATTTACAGTTAAGTCCTTAGGTCCACTTGTCATAGAATGAGGCTTTTACTCATTAATCTAACAAGTTTTAACTTCTTTGCAATTTTGTCCTTGCCAGCTATTCCAGTGCTAACAAACGGGTCCCACGTGTCAGTGAGACAAAGCTGAGAGGAGCTGGGTGGTGGTTCTGTTCACCGGTGCCAGCGGCGCGGCTCGGGTAGCAGCCAAAAGAAGAAAGGTAGAGGAGAATATGGCGAAGTTGTAGGTGGTCTTCTTGCTAGCTAGAATGCCTAGAATCTCGCCGACGGTGAGCTCCGGCAGCAGCGTGAATCACTCTACGTGCTTAAGGTGGCCAAACCAATGCATGTATGTGCATCCTATGGGTGCCTAGGTTCTCACCGCGGGGTTTGACGAGGGTTTGGACAGCAGCAGCAACACACGGATCGGCTCAGCGGGAGTAGAATCCAATAGATCTTCGTTGACAACGTTCTCCGGTCAACGAGCAGCCAAGCAAAAGGGTGCACGACGTCATGTGAATCCTAAGGTGGCTACACATGCGATGAATCGGACTAAATCTCACCGGGGAGCAAGGAATCGACAGCGGCGACTCAAATCGGAGCCGGGGAAGACAATGGCCAATCTTGAGCTTCATGGTTCCACAGCTTGATTCCTTCGGTCAGCGGGCTTCTAGGGTGAGGCAATGATGCTGGCGTGAGGGTTCGGCCTGTGACGTCCTGGATCGGTGACAATCATGTTTCCGTGATCGAGAGAGGATGGCGCTCACCGGAGTTGGCTCGGGTTCAATCAAACAACATCGGCGGCAAAGAAGATGGTTTAGTTTCTGATGACTCCAAGGGGTTTTCTTCGAGTTTCTCGGTGGGAACGTGAGGAAGAAGAGGAGGAGAGGTGACTGGCGCCGTTTGGAGTGAAATGGTCGAGGTTTCCTGGTGATGTGCTTGTCTCAGCTGCTCTGTATGCTAAGGGAGGGAGAGGAAGGAGAAGGAGACACGTTAGCTGTGGCTTGCTGAGGTGTATCCACCTCTATAGTGGTCAAGGTGTGTCCCATGAGAGAGACATATTGTGTCACACAGCTTGAGCTAGGTCTAGGCAATAATTAGTGGGTCCATGTAGTGTAGTCCTAGGAAGAAAAGAGGAGGATGGGTAGGAATCTTAGTGAAACACACTGTCCTAAGCAGTGGTGAGCCTTACAAGTGGGCCATGGGTCTTGTGGGGTCCATATGGCAGTGAAATAGATGAGAGGAATTCTCTAGAGACTAAGCGTGGAAGCTGTGGTAGTTAGCTGTCTTGCACATGTGATTTCACCAAGTTACAATAGATTTCTTGGGTTGGCAAAATTATTCTGAGAAGATGGATATGTGTTTTATTAACCTGCCAAGTTCCAAAGCTAGAGGCTTATATTTTTAATGTGGCAAAAAGATGAAATAGGTATAGTTACACAGTTTTCTGCAGTCCATTTTATTTCCTAGAGTTTTGCACTTATTATTTTATGTGTTTTATTCAAGAATTAAGTTAGGCCAAATTTTCTGGTTGTAGGGTTCATATTGGTACTCACTTTGGTAGAAAGTCAATGCAGGAGTAGACTTTATTTTTATTTAGTGAAAATAAGAACTAAGCAATTTATTTTAGTTAGTTTTCCTAGTTTTGCAAATTTGAAAGATTTTATTGAAGTATTCATTGAAGTGATAAAATCATGTAAAATTTACAGTAGACTAAATGGGTTGTATAATTCTTATAGGAAATTTTACCATGATTTTATGCTGTACCAATTATTTTTAAGATTTTCCTTAACCTTGGAATGCATATGCACCCTAATTATGAAAATGCAATTTAAGAGCCAACAACAATCAAAAGAAGGCATGCACATGAAATGGTAGTGATTTTATTTATCTCCACACTTTCATGTCATAACTTTTATTTATACATTTTTAGGCAATTTATATTTTCTATTTTTGGTAAATTAATTCTTAAAATTTCTTTGAGAGGACCTTAAAGCATTTTAACTCGATCAAAACCTCTTATGCATAATTGGATGAATTACTTCCATTTTTATTTAACCCAAAAGGTTTCTAAAGATTTGTATTATGGATTCCTAAGCCGTGTGTTCTATTCTCTTGTATTTTCATATTTTGACCTAGGGTGAGTTTTTAGCTTGAAGACTTTAACTGTAAAAGATTTTAACAAGACCCTTTTTAAAATAACTCTAGTCGATTTACCTCTTATTCCAATGCCATACGGAAAAAATTTTAGGGTTTTACCTTCGAGGGTCTTTTTACTAAATTGTTACAGTCGAATTTTGAAATTCAAGTATGTTACAGTCTGAGTCGGCAACGTCTACACGACCAAACGCAAACGAGGGCCAAAAGATAAGAAAACCATATAAACAGCAAAAATAAAGTGCATAAATGGGTCTTGACGATTTAAGGAAAATTTACGGATATGAACGGGTCAATTCAGAGTTCAAACAACCAAGATACGACCGTTTGAAGTTTAGGTGAAATTTAATTGAATATTTCCAAATTCTTGAATTATTTTTTATTGAAAAATTGTGTTTATGACATTAGAGGCCGAGAGAGGAGAGAGGGCACGCCGACAGGTGGGCCC
Organism: Oryza meyeriana var. granulata; assembly: GCA_003991445.1. Taxonomy (NCBI): domain Eukaryota; kingdom Viridiplantae; phylum Streptophyta; class Magnoliopsida; order Poales; family Poaceae; genus Oryza; species Oryza meyeriana. The sequence continues at coordinate 154,405 of RYFJ01000637.1, read as the reverse complement.
CATCTATCAGTCTCAGGGTGAGGTCGACAGGTGCCCCCCCCCCCCCCGTGTGCTGTGGCGGTGAGTGGACACGCGGGAGACATGTGGCCAGGGCGGGCCGACGTGGCCGCGACGTGGCCTCCACGCCAGCGCCACGCGGGACGAGGCAACATGGCCGGTGTGGGTGCATAGGAGGCGGGGCTCCTTGGTAGCGAGGTGGCACGATGAATTGGCGGGCTGGCGAAAACAGAAGGGTGAAGGGAGGCGAACTCACCGATGGCAGACCAGCAGTGGAACGGCGTCGAGAGCGGCTGACGATGAGGAAAAAGGGGTGGCGTGGTTCGGGTTGATGGCGAGGGCAGCGCTCCGGTGGTCATCGGGCTCCGGGAAGTCGACACTGAGGTGCGGATGAAGGCACCAAAGTGGAAGAAGAGGGTCGCCGAGGCCTAGAGAGGTCGCGGTCACCGGCGTAGGGCGACTAGAGCAAATGCAGCGGCGGAGGAGCGAAGGAAGGTGGCGTGATAGCGATGGGGATGGCAGGGTGCTCGGGTAGTGAGTATAAAGGAGAGAGGAGGTCTGGGACTACATTATATAGCTAGGCGGAAGGGAGATCGGGGCCGAGCAGGCCATCGGCAGGGGTTAATGGCGGCGGGTTCACCGGAGGAAAACGGCCAGCAATTGAAGGGGATATAGGGTGAGATTTACATGGGTGTTTGAGGGGAAATGAAGGAGGGCTAATGGGGAGAAAAACCCTTCAATCAATTTGAGAAAAGTTCGAGCAAATTGAGGGAATCGAGCGGTTGAATGGCGCGAGGTTTTTCCGGGGGGAGAGAGAGGGGCGGCAGGAGGTAGGGCACAAAACTGACAAGTGGGGCCCACTCGTCAGTGAGTGGCGGCGGGTGCATGGCCACGGGCTAGTTGGGCCGGAGGGGAGGGCGAGCAGGGCGAGTGGGGTAGGCCAAGCTGGGCGAGGAGAGAGAGAGGGGGAGGGGAAAACTGGGCCGAGCCAGGAGAGGGAAAACGGGCCGGCCCAGGCCCAAGGAAGAGGGAGAGGGTTTTGTTTTTAATTTTTGGATTTTAAATATGATGACAAAGGTTTCTGTGAGTTTAAAATTAGTTAGGATACTCTGAAAATTCCAATAAATTTTATTTAAGCATTTTGAGGCATGAGGAATTTAACAAAAATTCCCACAAACCAAAATGGGTTCCAACTTGGTGATTTTTAATGGTTGTAGGCTCTTTTTTAACTTTTAAAATTTCTAAAAATGCATTAAAAAGGCAATTTAAACTTAGGGTAATTTTAGGGCGCGACAAACTTTTCGAGGAGAATCTCGACCTCGAGATTCAGAAGCATCAACAAAGAAGTGGCGATGGGTAGACTTCAACTCATCTTCGCGTCAGAATGATTGCAAAGCTGCACCTTACAGAAACGGATGAGTCGACTGCGGGTGTGCCTCTAAGAAGTATCCAAAATTTTTAAAGGCCTTTCCACGTAGGTAGATCTTCCTGGATTTCGATCTGAGCGGGGTCTATTTGATCTGTTGGCACTCAGAGACATTTCTTGAGTTGGGAGACGTGGAACACGTCATGAACGTCCCACAATGATGCTGGCAACTTGAGCTGATAAGCTACTTTGCCTCTTTTGCTCAAAACTTTATACGGGCCCACATATCTAGATGCCAACTTCCCTTTGGTATCAAACCGTTGTACACCTCGGAGCAGTGTAACCCTTAGATACACGATGTCTCCATCCTCAAAAGTTAAATCTCTACGACGAGTATAGGCGTAGCTCTTTTGCCGTGATTGTGCTGCCTTAAGATTCTGTTGGATGATCCTTACCTTTTCTTCGGCTTCACATATAATTTCAGTCCCAAAAACTTCTCCTTCTCTCGTTTGATCCCACCAAAGTGGGATCCTACACTTTCATCCGTACAGAGCCTCAAACGGTGCCATCCGCAGACTACACTGTTAGCTGTTGTTCTAAGATAACTCAGCATAAGGAAGGATTTTATCCCAAGTTTTGCCAAAATCCAAAACACATGCTCAGAGCATATCTTCAAGAATTTAGTTGATCCTTTCTGTCTGACCGTCGGTCTAGGGATGATATGGCATACTGAAGTTTAAATGCGTACCCATCTCATTCTACAATTTCTACCAGAACTTTGACATGAACTGGCTACCACGATCGGACACAATCTTCCTGGGGACGCCATGGTAACACACTATCCTGGCAAAGTATAGTTCTACCAACTTACTGCCTGAGTAGGTCGTCTTGACCGGAATGAAATGTGCCACCTCGGTTAACTTGTCTACGACCACCCATATCGAGTCGTATCCCTTGGGTTCGGGGAAGACCGGTGATGAATTCCATTCCTATCTCTTCCCACTTCCACTCTGGCACCTTTAGGGGTTGGAGTAGTCCTACCGTTCTCTGGTGTTTTGCCTTGACTCGTTGGCGTACATCACAAATTGTCACGAACTAGGCTATTTCTTGCTTCATGCTAACCCACCAATATTTTTCCTTCAGGTTGTGATACATCTTAGTACGACCGGGGTGGATCAAATACTGGCTCCGGTGTGCCTCTTGCAATATGAGTTTCTTGAGCTCGGGCTTATCGGGGACACAAATGCGATCTCCGTTCTACACTAAGCCATGTTTGTCTTCATGAAACCGATCGCTTTTCCCCTTCTCATGTTCTTCTTGAGGGCTCTGATGTCAACGTCTTCTACCTATGCCTTACGGATTTGATCAATAAGTAGGGGCTCGGCCTCAATGGTTTGCCAGAGAGCCATGGTTAACGACACGGAGATTTAGAGCTTCCATTTCCTTGTAGAGACCATGTGAACAAGGGTTGAGACCAACTGTGTTGACATAACTCTTACAACTCAAAGCGTCAGCCACAACATTGGCCTTACCAGGATGGTAGTGAATGCTCAAATCGTAGTATTTGATCAATTCAAGCCATCTTCTCTGTCGGAGGTTCAAGTCTGGTTGGCTGAAGATGTACTTGAGACTTTTATGATCCGTTAGACCTTACAATGGTTCCCAATGAGATAGTGTCACCATAACTTCAAAGCGTGAACTATGGCTGCCAATTCCAGATCATGGGTACGGTAGTTACATTCGTGCTGACGCAGCTAGCGAGAAGCATACGCCCTCCCTGCATGAGAACACAACCCAAACCCTGGTGTGAAGCGTCGCATGATACTTTGAAGTCCTTGTGCGTGTCAATTAGGATTAGTACGGGGGATGACACCAGTTTCTCTTTGAGTGATTGAAATGCCTTTTTGCACTTAGGCATCCATATGAATTTCTCTTCCTTCTTCAGCAGATTGGTCATGGGTTTGGCTATCTTGGAGAAATTCTCAACGAAGCAACGGTAATATCCTGCTAACCCAAGGAAACTGCGGATCTAAGTGACCGCTGTCGAGGCCATGGGCCTCGGGTACCTCATGGAAGACAATGCGGCCATTCGGATAGAGGGTGGGCCTATCATATAATTAGGGATATAGTAGAACTCGGCTTTATGTTACCTTGTACGACAAGGAAAGGGGTATAGTCCTAACCGGTTACTCTATGTTCATAGAGGGAAATCTCTTGGTCGAGTCCGACTGGGATTCCTACCATGTAACCTTGCCTCCTTGGTATATAAGGAGAGGCAAGGAGCCCCATGGGGTAGAACAGAACAACACATAACCAATCTCGCCAAAGAATACAGTGAAAGCAATACACAACAACTGGAAGTAGGGTATTACCTCATCCCGAGGGCCTAAACCAGGATAAATCTCATGTGACCTTTCGAATCCATCGAGTTTAGGTCTGACGAATAGCCCCATATTCAATACAACCGATACAAAACATTGACAGTTGGTGTGCTAGGTAGGGGCATCGTCAAGATCATCGTCAACAAGTGTGATGGATCTAATCACTGGAGTCGAAGGCATCAACTTCATCCCCAGACAATCCATCAGCTTCAGGAGCCTCTACTTCATCACCGACAATCTCAGCAATCTCACCTTGTCCAACTCGGTTCCAACCCGATCGGTCAAGGACCAGGCCAACCCAGCGCCAGTCGCCTTACTTAACGCCGCAGCGGTCTTCAACACCTACTTCAGCGATATCCAAGATCTATGAGTTCAGGGACAACTCTCTTTCCTAGTGTTTGACTCAGACACGACTTTGAGCCAATCGAGATCGGGCTTAGGGGAGATGAGATCGTCAATTTCCCACTCGGACTCGACAACGCCGCAGTGTCTTTGATTCTAATCTGGCACGGCAAACTCAATCCTCTGGAGTTTGACTCGGATACAGCCCAGATCCACTCGGGATCAGATCCAGGGAGGTTGAGGTAACCCTCACACCATTGAACTAGTCTGAGTCTGATTCACGGTCAGATAGTAGCTCAGGGAGCTTTTATCCACCACGTGAGGTCTTCATGGCATCAAAAGGATCAACTCCAATACAAGGTGCACGCCGACTATGTGACCAACAAGAAGAGGAGGCTCGCCAACTGCGAGAGCAATAGGAGGAAGAGAACCGACGCCTGCAGGCCAAGCCCGACGCTCGCAACAACAATATACACAAGGCCGGCCGAACGACGCAACAAGAGATCCTCCAAACTAGGGTGGGCGACCATGACGTTTTCGTAACACCTCAGCAGAACATCGTGGCCGCTGCAACTCTCCTGGACACCCTGTAGCTGGGGCCTGATCACCATGCAACCCCGACTATCACAAGAATCAAGGCTATGATAATAGCTGCAGCCTGCCAACAATGTCAGCAACCTGGAGATACCCTCATCCCATCTGAAAAACAACTTCAGATGCTGCAACTTCGTCAACCACGGCACGACGCCGAGCAGCGAGTACTAATCAACGCCGCTCGAAGTCAAACCATGCTTCACAAGGGCATAATGATGATCGACGGTGATACCAACATGACAGGCGCCAAGAAAACTATGACGCCCGAGAGCAACTAAGACGCGACCTCCACCACGACATCAATGCCCGACGCCAAGAACGCGAGGAGAACGAACGTCACCGACTTGAGGACGAGCACGAGCACTTCGGACTTCACCATGAGCGGTTTCACCGATGTAGTCGGAGCCGGAGCCCTCACTCGAACGAACAAGTCCCCGTCTTCTCGCACGAACTACAACAAGTCGACTGGCCCACCGGCTTCAAACCGACTAGCATAGAGAAGTACGATGGCAAAACTAACCCAGAATCATGGTTGACTATGTACACCCTAGCAATCCGAGCAGCTGGATGTGACCATAAAGCTATGGTGAATTATCTCCTAGTCGCCCTGGCCGACTCAGCATGGACATGGTTAACGGGGCATCCTAGAGGGTCTATTGGCTCCTGTGGGGAACTCCGCGAGTGGTTCGTGGCCAACTTCCAGGGTACGTACCAAAGACTAGCATCTGAGTACAACCTGTACCAATGCCACCTAAAGAAGAACGAGTCACTCAGAGACTTCATCAAACGCTTTTCCGAGAAGAGGAATTCAATCCCCAACATCAAGGACAAGGTATTCATTGCTGCCTTCTGCAAGGGAGTCAGAGACACCCCGTTCATCGCCAAATTCACTCGAAAGCTACCTGCATCCGTCAAGGCTCTCTTCGACATGGACAATAAGTATGCCGACTCAGCCAATGCAGTCGTTGAGGCACTTAATGACAAGAAGGAGCCACGACAGAAAGAGCGACGAGACACTGACGACACAGCCCCATCTAAGGCTGGGAACCGCAAGCGCAAGTTGGAAGACATCGTGGCCACTGTCGACCGCACCTGACCATGAGCCCCCAAGGTGGACAACTACTAGAAAGTCATGAACGGGCCATGCCCTTTCCACCCAAAGGAGAAACACATGGTCAAAAACTACTTCATGCTCAAGAAATTTGCTTTCGAGCAAACACCTACATTTGTGTTGACGCCGAAAACCGCCGGGTGTGCCAAGAAGCTTGCTGATGATCTAGTTCGGCGTCTGGTGACACGCGAAGGCCTGGGAGATCTGCTTAGCTCCAGTGCAGGTCCTAAAATATTAGAGGTTCGTAGGCGTGCCAGTCAATTTGACCCCGCAATTGACAAGGAGATGAAGAAATTTGATTACTGATCCAATCGGCCAGTAAGCCGATACGGATTCCTTCCAGCCGATCGCTGCTATGCTCGTGCCCGGGCCCTCGCCTGTACTCACGCTCCCGGGTCCTCGCTTGTGCTCATGCCCGGGTCAGCAGCAACTGCACATCGGCTATCGGCCGATACGGGCTGATATAGACTCCTCGTAGCCGATAGCCGATGGCACCTGTGTATCGGCTAGGAAACCGATAGCGCTATAAACAAATGGATGAGCTATCAGTATAACATGTGCATCGGCTAGAAGCCAATGATAAAATAGATAGGCAAAACAGTAAGCCAGCCGACTACCGAGGAAACACATGTGCATCGGCTAGAAAACCGATGATAATATAGATGACAAACAGTAAGGATAATACAGTCGGCTTTATGAAAAGATAACCTATCGGCTAAGCACTCCGATAGAACATCGCATAAAACCTATCGACTCAGCAAGAGTAAATCTATCACTATCAATCTAGTAGTTCAAACTTAACTGATGCAGCACAGATTAACAATAATAAAAGAACCTCGGTGAGCCGATAGATCTAATGCAATCGTGATGTATATGATAACTTACCGGCTATGCATTCCGATAAGACGCTTGCACAGAAACCATCGGCCTAGCAGGAACAACTTATCGCTCAGTTTAGTAGGTCGGACCCAACCAATGCAGCACAAACTGACGATAAGCTTTCCCCAGTAAACTGATAAAAACTATGCACGCGTGATGTGATATACCTGATAGGCCTAAGAGATCGAACCGAACCGATGCAGCCGTAGACAAAGCAGATATATCGTGGTAAGCCGGCTACCATATACCGACTAGAATATCGGACCTAACCGAGGAAGTCCTAGCCGATTGGTAGCCGGGGTAACGAGACTTACCCTCTCGCTGGAGTTCGGACCTAACCGATGCAGCCCGGCTCGAGAAGCAAGAACCCGTTGGTAAAGGGTGGCGATGCGCCGAATTTAATTGATCGAGAGATAGTTTACAAGGTACCCGGGCATACGTATATATACCCCGAGTTATTACAGTCCTAATAGGACACGGAACAGGACTTTCCTAACTAGAAAAGGAAAACTAACAGATCCTGATCGGACACGAGATCAGGTTTCTCTAAAAAGTATTAAAACTACCTAATTTACAGATAAGGTAATTGACTGCCATATCGTGGTCTTCACGATTCCTTCCCAAGCTCGGACTCTTCTGGATTAGTTTTCAATGGCTGATATCGCTTCTTTCCTTAACCGAACATGGTAACGACCCGTACCAAATTTTGGCGTTAACAATCTGTCGAACCAAAAGACAAGGATAAGTTAGACTCGGGCCCAGCCGGTGACTACCATCCCTAGGCTGAGCTCAATCACATATTTGGAGGGTTGTTAGCATATGAGTCCAAGCGCAAACAGAAGCTAACCTCTCGGGAAGTGAACTCGGCCTCTACTAACACCACCAGTATCTACGCTGGTCCGAAGTGGCAATCATGTTTGTTCACACAGATTACCCTGACCAGGTGGCACATCCAGGGTGTTACCCACTTGTCTTGGACCCACTCATCAGAAACATCAAGTTGAAGAAGGTTTTCATCGACGGATGAAGCACACTCAACATCCTTTTTACCCAAACACACGATGAGATGAAAATACCTCTATCCGAGTTACGGCCGAGTCCAGCTCCCTTCCACGGGGTAATCCCCGGCCTCTCTTCAACTCCACTCGGCCAAATCACTTTGCCGGTCACCTTTGGCACGCGGGAGAATTTTCACACCGAGAGTATCTGCTTGGAGGTTGTTGACTTCGAGACAGCTTACCACGCCATACTAGGAAGACCGGCACTCACCAAATTTATGATGGTACCCCACTATACATACATGATGCTCAAGATGCATGGCCCAGTAGGAGTGCTCTCCATACGCAATGACGTCAAGCAAGCCTTCACCTGCAACAAGGAGAGCTACGAGTTGGCCCAGTCACAAGAAACTACAGTCGAACGGAGCAATATCTGGCTAGCAGTAACAACTTTGAATGAGGACGATGAAGTCCTTGCAAAAAAGGCGGCCAAGTCGGGAATTTCAGCGGAGTCAGAAACTAAATAGATCCCCCTAGACCCTTCCGACCCCACCAAGACTGCACTTATCAGGACAGGACTCGACCCCAAATAGGAAGACGAGCTCATCACCTTCCTCCAGGCAAACAGGGATATTATTGCTTGGAACCCTTCTGACATTCCTAGTGTACCAAGGGAGGTAATCAAGCATTCCCTCACCATCAAGCTGGATGCCAAACCTGTCAAACAACGATTATGGCGCTCACACAAGACCGCAAAGATGCTATCCGCGAGGAGATAACTAAGCTCCTGGCAGCTGGGTTCATTAAAGAGGTCTATCACCCAGATTGGTTGGCAAACTCAGTCATGGTCCGGAAGAACGGTAAATGGTGCATATGTGTCAACTATACCGACCTAAACAAGGCGTGTCCCAAAGACCCATATGGTCTACCCAGGATAGATCTGATGGTCTACTCAACCGCGGGATGCGAATTACTCAGCTTTCTCGACTGTTACTCGAGATACCATCAAATCAGCCTTAAGGATGAGGACTGCCTGAAGACTTCTTTTATCATACCATTTGGAGCATACTGCTATGTCACTATTCTGTTCGAGTTGAAAAACGCTAGTGCACCGTATCAACGTGCCATCTAGCAATGTCTTCACACTCAACTTGGGTGCAATGTGGAGGCATATGTTGATGACGTGGTAATTAAGACCAAGTTCAAAGGAGACCTCATCGCCGACTTAGAAGAGACTTTTTGTCATGCCCGAAAATGCACCAAAATTTCCAAAACTAATTTGTGTAGTAAATCCTCGTCCAAGAATCAACCGAGGTACACAAATCGACAATTTCATAAATATAACCAAATTACAAAAGAGGCACTTAGTCCTCACACTGAAGAACTGTAGCGAAACGGCAACCTAGCAAAGCTTCGGCACCAGGCCCACAGGCAGCTCAACTGGGGTATAAGCCAAACACCAAATCTTCTCCTTCCACACCAATCTTCACTCTGATGATGGTAATATTGCAAGATTAAGTACCACCCACTGTACTCAACAAGCCACACAGGAATGCAAAACAATACAATAGGATTTCAAATAAAAGACATAATATGGCTTATTTGCATAAACAACATTTAAAACATTTGCATCTAAAAACACTTTAAAACAGTATAGTGTAATTATTAATCAATATTAAACCAATCACTGAACAACACTTCAATGCAGTTCAGGCCTAAACCAAAAACCTCCAAACCTAGAGCTATCAAGTTTGCATCATTTATTGTCATTAATGAGTAGTGTGGGACTAATCACAAAAACAATGCTAGGCCGCCCATAACCGTGGCCACGGCTATTTGAATAGTTTTATTCTGGCTAGAGGTGTACCAATTTACCGACAAGACACGGTTCCATACATGTCACCATGCCCCAAAATACCACCATGATACTGCAAAGGGGTTAAGCCAGCGTCGCCAAACCGTACAAGACTTTCATGTAGCCGATTTCGGCCCAGCAGAGCACTGGCGCACTGTGGTGCCGATGGCTTACCACTATCCCTCCGGTTCAGGTGTCAGGTCGATGCTGCGGAATAGAAGGGAGACGCGGGCTCAGAGGAAACACCTACGTCAGTTGAGTTTATTCTCATAGGACGTGTTTAGAAAACAGGGTACTGCCATGCGATCCAATGGAGAGAGAACATCCGATTCGTGAAACACCGTGGTTCGGTGCTCCTGTTGACTCCTAGTCCGTTCATTCTAGTCAAACCATTCCTGACAACCCATTCTAGCTTGTAGTTAGTACGGGTATTGGATATCTTCGGCAATAAGTAGCTCACTTGGTGACCTGTCCTTCTTTGTCTGTTTGTAATAGGATCAGCACACTAATCACCCTAGCAACACTTTGTAAGCTATATGTTATCATCTTCCATGTGCTCACAATCCCATTAGTCAGTTTTAGATGCTACCACAATTTAGCAAGTTTATTTAACCAGCCACGACCAACCATCGTGAAAAGATAGCTCTTAACCATTAATTAATCATGAGTAGATGAATAGTTTCCCCACATAAAATGACGCTAAAGTTTCTATGCATGGCTAAGAAAAACCTAAAATAATCTAGCTGGATCATTAATTAGACATCCAACTAGTCAATATTAATTACCTAGGGTATCAAGGTAATGGTATCAATAGCAAAGTGGCCATAATCAAGGAATATAGGATAATAATATAAATACCACTAATAATGACATTCCAAGTTTTGCATGCAATAGCATGTTTTAAAACAGAATAGTTTTCATAATTAGGATCAACATGCTCAAGGGGATTGTCGTGTGACTTGACTTGCAATAGAAAAAGCTCTATTCTTCTTTCTCTTCCATCACACTGATCTTCCGATTTTCCGTATTGTCATCGTTCCTTCACAATCCTGTACTCTATTGCGACTTCCGAATAGTGGAAATCTATGTGACTACATGCAAAATAAGGAAAACACTAAGAAACTTCAAATAAATTGTACAGAGAAGTACATAAACATGTAGATCTTGAATAGAAAAATTAGGGTCGAAAGGTCACGGACACGCTCGAAATATAAAACCTCTTAATGTTTTATTTACGGATAAGTCGATCTGTAGAAGTTCGCGGCACTTCCAATAATGTCGAATCGGGTGGTCCGTTCGGAACCTTTTTCGGAAAGATTATGGCCTTCGGAAGTTCCCAATATACTTCGAATTCAGCTAATTAAAAAATCCAAAAAGAAATAGTAAAAGGAATATTCTTGAAATATTCCCTCGCAAAGAATTGGGCACATCACCAAAAAAAGGCGGAAAAATTAGCAAAATTATTTTTGATTGGATAAAGGAGTGGGGCCCACTGGTCAGTGAAATGGCTCATGATAGACCGAGTTCACAGGACTGAGGGATGGATGGCTTTGGTGGACTTTTGGTGAGGTGGACTGCCACTTGGACAACACGTGGGCAAAAAGGCAGGGGTGGCAGGATGACGTGGCTTTAGGGCTGACATGGCATTAGATCGAGGGTTATGGAAATCCGATGGCTCGGATGGAATCGGGAAGATTGGATGGCCGAGATTACTCTGGAGTTTTATGTAGATCGAACAGCTCCGAATTTATCGAGATGATCCGATGGTTGAGATGGATCTAGGGGTTGTACTATGAGGTCCACATGACAATCATAGTGGAACTGCCGGCGGGCCCACATGTCATACAAAGAGAGGAGGGGATGTGCCGGGGCCCACCTATCAGCGTGTCTGGGTGAGCTCTCGTGCGCCCATGGTGCCGGCGTGGCTCCAGGACGGCATTAGCGATGACGGCGGAGAAACCGGGGCAGCGCGTTGCGCAGATGGCCGCGGTGGCGGCTCGGTGTGACGGCGATAGCAACGGCAGCGCGCCGGGTCGAAGAAGGAGCTATCACACGGTTTGAAAGGGGAAAAACAGGGGCGCTGAGATGGGGAAGATGACGACAACGACGAGTGAAGCGGCTTTGGCCTCGGGGCTTACCAGCGACGGGCGGAGGTCATGAAGATGACAATGGTGGTTGCAGCTCTGCTTGCAGGGGCGGCGGCGAGCTCGGGGGTGCTCCAAGCGGCGGATTGAAAGTGGAACAGTGGCAGCAGCTAGGGCATAGGGGCGTGGGGATGCGGCAGGCTAGTATTGATAGAGGGGAGAGAGACGCTAGGGCGCGCGGCGGCTAGGAAGTAGAGGCCGAAGGTTTCGACGGTAGTTGCATGAGGGGCAGTGGAGCACGACCCGGGGCACGGTCGGGCTAAGCCGGGTCGGCAACGGCACGGGCTGAGGTGGCGGGCCACAGGGCAGGCCAGGGAGGCACGGCGGTGTCGGGTCAGGCCGAAGGGGAGAGAAGGCAAGAGGAAGAAAAAGAGAGGGGGAAGAAGAAGGAAAGAGGAAAAAGAAGGAGGGGGAAAAGAAAAGGAAGGAAGGAAGAAAAAAGAGATACAAGAGGAAAGGAAAATGGGACGTTTTTCCGAAAAATTCCAAATTTGGAAATTTTTGAATTTTAGAAAGTTTTATGGAATAATGGGAAGATTAAAACATTTAGGATAATTCATATTCAGAATCTTGGAATATCTCGAATATTGGGACATTTGAGAATTGGAAACTCAAAGATATTTCACAAAATCTAGAAACCGGAGAGTATTTTATGGAAATTGGAAGTGGAATATTTGTGATATTTAAGGAATAATTAAATATCCAAATTATAGGAGTATTTTGGGATTCGAAAATGGAGAATATTTTGGGAGCATTGGAAAATTGGAATATTCAGCATATTGAGAATATTTTCGGGAGTCGAGGATTTTTAGGATATTTTATGGAGAAAAGGTTTGGGATGTCTGTGTATTTGGACTTGAGGAAATATAGGGCATTTTCTAGAATCAGACCTTTTAAGGAAAACCAAGGACTTACTCAGGGAATCGAAAGGAAAGGAAAATATATCACGGGAATTTGGGATTTTTGGATATATCCAAGAATCCGGATTTTTGGACATGGAAATTGGAGAATATTTTACGAGAGTTGGGAATTTAAGGGTATTTATGTTGAACAGGTTTTTTGACTACCTGGGAATTTGGTGTGAGGAAATATGGGGGTTTTTAGGGTTTCAAAATTCATAAATCCGAGAACTCCGGATTCTGAATTTTGAGGAGATTTTAGGGTTTTGGGAACGGCAACAGATATTGATTATAGAGAGGGACACGGGTCCAAGTCAAAGTGAAAGATAAAAGAATTGGACCAAAAGCGACCGAGAAAGGGAAAAGAAAAGGAATTTGCTTTCCATTTAATTAATTATTGAAATGATCTTTGCAATATTAAAATTAATTCTAGAGCTCAAAAAAATCCGAGAAAATTTCAAAGAGTTCATTAAACCATGGGGAATTTACCAAAGGTAAATACCACCATGAAACAAAAGGAAAATTTATTATTATAAATACCTGAATGCTTAAAATTTTCCAACCACCATATGGAATACCAAAGCAACCAAGCATTAATTAAAATTTTAACTTGGGAATTTTTAGTATTGGAAATTTAGGATTTTTATTCAAACACTCCCGCTAACAACTTTTAGTGATTTCTTGTATTTTTATTTACCCAAAATAATTTTTAATTAGGGCGATTTTCAAGGTGTGACACTTTTCAAAGCCTTCGAAGATTCAAGATGAAGCTGAACCCGGAAAAGTGCGTCTTCGGAGTGCCTTCGAAAAATCTACCCGGTTTCATCGTCTCACACCATGGCATAGAGGTAAACCTAGAGAAGATCAACGCAATTATGAACATGGTCTCCCCAATTAGCCAAAAGGACGTACAGAAGTTGATAGGCTGCATGGCAGCACTCAACATATTTGTTTCCCAACTTGGCGAACGGGGCATGCCCTTCTTCAAGCTACTGAAGAAAGTTGATAATTTTCAATGGACGCCAGAAACCCAGCAAGCCTTCGAAGATTTCAAGAAATTTCTCACGCCACCACCCGTGTTGGTATCACCAATGCCCCAGTAACCGCCTATGCTGTATCTGGCGGCAACTACTTAGGTAGTCAGCACGGTTCTGATCGTCGAGCACGAAGAGTCAGGACATATCCAAAAGGTACAACGACCAGTCTACTTTGTCAACGAAGTCCTAGGCGAATCAAAGATGCGTTATCCTCAAGTCCAGAAGCTACTCTATGGACTACTCATCACTGTACGGATGCTGGTGCACTATTTCCAATCGCACCAAGTCACAATTGTCACTTCGTTTCCACTCGGGGATATTCTACACAACTGCGAAGCTACTGGCATAATTGCTAAATGGGCACTCGAGTTGATAGTGTTTGACATTGTTTTCCAACCACGGACAACAATCAAATCTCAAGCACTCACCGACTTTGTGGCCGAGTGCACAGAAGTTCAGTCGGCGACACCAGCGGACAAGCTTGAGTACTGGATAATGTACTTCGACTGTTCTCTACGAATCGGCAAAGCAAGAGCTAGCATCATCCTGACATCACCAATAGGAGAAAAACTCAAATAAGTCCTTCAAATATACTTTCCAACATCACACAACATTGCCGAGTACGAAGCACTCATCCATGGGCTCCGTATTACCATATCACTCGGTATCTGATGATTGGCGGTTCGCGGGGATTCCCAACTAGTGGTAAACCAAGTCATGAAAGACTAGAGGTGCCTGGACGACAACATGGCGACATACTACCAAGAAGTGTGAAAGCTGGAAAACAAGTTTGACGGGCTAGAAATCGCACATGTGTGGCACCAATATAATGAAGCCGAAGACGAGCTAGCCAACATGGGATCCAAATGTGAAGTGGTCCTGACTGGAGTTTTTGTCGAGCAATTATTTGAGCCATCAGTTAAGAAAAAACCTGATCCTAAAACGTCAGGGGCTGAGCCGGAACCAGAACCAATGGAAGTGCCCATTATCTCTCAAGACTGGCGGACTCCAATTATCCGATTCCTTCTAGAAGACAAGCTCCCCAAAAATCGCAACGAAGCCAAGCAAGTCAAGTGCCGTGGCAAAAGCTTTATCGTAGTCGGAGAAGAACTTTTTCGTCAAAGCGCATCCGGAGTCCTCATGCGCTACGTCACACCTAAGGAAGGCAAGCAGATTCTGCAATCGATCCACTTAGGAATATGTGGCAACCACGCTGCATCAAGGACGTTAGGCAGAAAGGCTTATAGACAAGTCTTCTTTTGGCCAATTGCTGTTACCGACACCAAAGATATAGTTCGGACATGAGAGGGATGTCAATTTTTTGCTCAACAAACACACTTACCAGCTCATGAGTTGCAGACAATCCCAATATCTTGTCCCTTTGCAGTTTGGGGCTTGACATGGTCGGGCCTTACAAGAAAGCGCCAGGAGGGTTCACACACTTGTTTGTCATGGTGGACAAGTTCACAAAGTGGATTGAGGCAAAATCCATTGCTACCATCACTATGGCTAGCGCAAAAGACTTCATCATGGGTATTATTTATCGATTTGGAGTACCTAATCACATAATAACAGACAACGGCATTCAGTTCACCGGCAGCATCTTTCAAGATTTTTGTGACGAATTCGGCATCAAGATCTGTTATGCTTCTGTGGCCTACCCACGAAACAATGGGCAGGTCAAGCACGCAAACGGCATGGTCTTACAAGGTATCAAGGCTAGAGTGTTCGGTCGACTACGACCATATGCAGGGTGGTGGGTACAAGAACTCCCATCTATTCTCTGATCTCTATGAACCACAGTCAGTCGAGCATCAGGGCAATCCACTTTCTTCCTAGTCTATGGTGGTGAGACTATGCTACCAACCGAGTTGGAGTTTGGCTCTCCACGAGTTCGGGCCCACTCAGAAGAAAAATCAACCAAAGACCGACTAGTCAAGCTCGATCAATTAGAGGAAGCAAGGGATATCACAACAATCCAGTCGGCAAGATACCTTCAAGGCTTACGTCGTTATCACAGTCGTAATGTCCATGGCCACGCATTTTAGGTGGGAGATCTCATATTGAGAAAAATTCAAACCACCAAAGTCAATCATAAATTATCTCCCTTGTGGGAGGGGCCGTTCATTATCACTGAGATGACACGCCCAGAGCTTACTGACTGAAGATTGAAGACGGCGTCCTAATCAACAATTCATGGAATATAGAACAACTACTTCTTTTCTATACCTAGCCATTGTACTCAATTTATATTCATCAACAAAGTTTTTTACACTGACTCACTACACCAATCTTCCAACCGAGTAGTGAGTCGGGGCTACATGATAATACATCTTCTATTATTGTCTAAACTCGAGTCTGTTCTATCTAAGTCATGAAGTCTTATAACGATCAGGCTAACTTCTACCGAGTATAGACTTGTTGGTAAATGATTTTTAAGTTGGTCCTCATTGCCCAGTGTGGGTGCCATGGGCCACGGGTACCTCATGACAAGCATATGGGCCACTCGGATAGAGGATGGGCCTGGCCTTGTAATTAGAGATATAGTAATCCCTAGCAGACTTTGTCTTGTATGATAAGGAAAACACAGTCCTAGTTGGGTGCGTTATATCTCTAAGAGGAGATCCCTTAGCCATAATCCGGTTGGGACTCCTACCTTATAACCCTATCCCCCAGTATATAAGGGGAGGCAGGGTGCCCCCTGAGGGCAGGTTGAGTTGGTTCACTAGAATCACCACCGCAAATCCTCAAAGGAATAACACCACAACTGGACGTAGGGTATTACCTCACATCGAGGGCCTGAACCAGTATAAAATCTCTGCGTGTTCCTTTGCAATCCATCAAGTTTCCATCCGCCGAGTAGCCCCATATATTTATTGCTGGTTGAAAACATTGACACTCAGTATAATTTGGCTAGACGGATAAGGCTAATGACGACTACGATAATTCAATTACTCGGGCAGATTTTACAATAGCACAGAAACATGTGTATTTACAACATATACAATTACCGAGTGTATCTTATACACATCATACTTAAGAAAGTGTCTTTGTCTGATTGACAGCAGAGCTACAGTGGCAACTCCTTAGCTATCACTCTTGCAATGGGCCTCGCCAAGTTAATCAGCTCAAGGCCCTGCTCTGGAGTCATGCCGTCGGCAAATCCCTCGCCGACCGCCTCAATATCCACTCGGGAGTAGAGGGATTTGGTCATTGCGAGGGCCTGGGTAATCCCTAGGGTGGCATGCTCCATAGCAAAATTCTTCAATACAGCTGGAGCATCTTGAAGTCGTTGGAGTACTTGGGTGGGCGAGCTTGAGCTGGAACCGGCTTCCCCTGGCTGCATAATTTCTAACAAAAACTTTGCAGAGTCCACAATGGCGCTCCGTGAGTCTTCTATCGCCTTGATTTGCTCGTCGAAGGAGTTGAACTGCGTCTGCATGTTGACCTTGTAGTCTATCATCCAAAGAAAAGCTATGAGGAAACCTGATCACTTAGTTGGCCAAAGTTCAAAAGCAGACAAGCAACTTACTTGCGAACTCGGCATCAACCTTGGACTTCACCTTTTCAAAATCTTTTAGTTATTTCTTCAAGCGCTCTATCTCCAAAGACTGATTGTGGAGTTTGGTCTCATGAGCTACAGCCAGACAAATCTGAAGATAAGTAAATTTGCAAAGGATACCTGGAGCTACTCGGGTAGTAGGAAGACTTACCCCGGATAGTCCCAATCTTTTCCCACTGTTCATCGCGCAGCTTATTTACTGAGTCCTTAGCCAGGCCTCCCTCTCATTACTGGTCCTTTCCATCTCATCCTTCTCGGCTTGGAGCTGGGTGAATTGAGCAATCTGGGGAGTGAGCCTGGCGAATGCCTAACTCATCTTCTCAGACCGATCAACAATTTTCTACAAGGCAAGTCATTGTCAAACAAGACGATCAATTACAAAACTACACAACCGACAACGAAGTCAAGCTATAGTCAGTTGGGCTGCTTACCTGGACCTATCTTGAAGCCTTGATGGTGGCCTCGAAGAGCTCAATCCGCTCCTTTTTAGTGGCCTCCTCATCTAGCACCAAGGTATCCACACTCCTATCAGGGTTAGTCCAATGGAACACCGGGGGAAATTATTTGGTGGGGCTTCAAGTCTTGGGAGGTCGCCTTCTTCAGAACAAGGGGATGATGGAGGGGAGAGAGTTGCTGGTCTGGGGCCTTCAGGAAGCGTTTGTTTTTTGGCTAGCCCGGTGACTAGATCTTCGGCCACCCCTGCAGCTTCCCGACTGGGAGAGGCTGGTGGTTCGGCAGAGTGCGTCACCACGCCCTCGGGGGCTAGGTCAGCACTCGGCTCGGGCTGTTGCATTGTGGCCTCTACACTAGTCAAGGCTGGGCCGGTGACGGGGGTGGGTGGCGCTGTCCCCATGGGATCAGCGTCACTGGGCTTCCTGCACAATTATTCAGCAATCAAGACATTGCAAATCACTTCAGGATACTTGAAGACTGAAGACCTCATACCTCTTGGAAGTCTTAAACCTCCACCCCTGTGTATCACGGGGGGAGGTAGTCGGTGAAGAGCCCGAAGGCTTACTCCGGGAGGTTGTGCTGCTTGGTGTTAGGCCATGGGGTGTGGCATCAGGTGGCACGGTATTTGGGCCAGTCGGCTCCGCACTCGGTGAGGCTGGCTAGGTCAGTGGTGTGGCAGCTGCGACACTGCGGCTGTGACTGGCGCTGGAGCTGCACCACCAGCGTCCCTGATCTTAGGACTGCCTGACACCTTAATCGGCATGCCTTTAGGATTGGCCTGGTTCTGTACAATTTGCTTCCCAACTCGTTTAGAGCTAGGTTGGTCAGCCGATGGGCTAGCTGGCCGCTTTCTTGACACCCCAGTTGGCTGGCTGGGAGGGTTCGACACAAATTCAGCATTTTCCTGCAAACATTGCAGATGAAGACAATCTCATTCAAGCTAGATTCATAGCAATCATCACAGGCAAGCATCAAGGAAGCAAGATATCAAAAGTTTACCTTCATCCTAGGCCTGCTCAGGCTAAAGGGCTTGGGACACTTATCGGCATCCAGAGTCTCTACGATACCATTTTTGAAGTAGCAAAGCAGATTGTCTGTCACTGTATCTCGGTTGACCAGATTAGCGTACTCCCGGGTTGGATTATTTTTTCCCTGGTACTCGTACCGGGGGTGGATCCTGGCCTTGAGAGGCTGTATACGCCGGTTTAGGAACGTCCGGGCGACCCAAGGCCCAAGACATCGATGTTCTCCACCAGTTGTCGCACCTGCACCATTTCAGCCTCCGAGGGGAGGGCCGACCAACACTCTAGCACCTTGAGAAGATTCCCAACTAAGGATGGCAAGGAGGGTTCTGGATTCGCACAGTAAAACCACTCCTGGTGCCACCCTTTCAAAGAGGTCTTTAGGGGAAGGTGAAGATAAATCTTCTTCATCTCATTCCAAAGCTGCAGCCCAGCTCCCCCTATGACTTGAGGGTTGGATTTAGATGGCTGGGGCTTAATGTGGAAGAAATAGTGAAAAAGGTTGAAGTAGGGATCTATCCCCAGGAAAGCCTCGTAGAGAGTCACAAAGATGGAGATATGAAGGATGGAGTTGGGGTTGAGATGGACAAGCTCAATCTAATAAAAATCTAGAAGAGCCCGAAAGAAGTCGGAGGTGGGAAGAGCAAAGCCCCTATCAAAGGACTCAAAAACCACGATTTCGTGGGAGTCAGGATTAGGGATCGATTCACCTTTGGCCAGGCGCCAGTTGAAGAGCTCTTTCTGTTGGAGGCACTTGTTTCTCTCCAGATGCACCAGCTCGGAGGAGCATGGAGTCGATGTTGGCCAGGTTCCAACTGGAACGTGGGGAGCCTCAGACGATGACTTCGGCATGATGGGAGTCTGGAAAGAGAGGGGAAGGATTCCAAACGAAGGGAATCGACGCTGGATTGGAGCGCTTTGCAGATTTGTGGAGAGGAGCTCAGGTTGTGTGGAAACCGTAGGTTGGGGGCGAAGAGCATGAGAGCTTCACGCGTAGATCTAGGAGGAAAAAAGATTTGGCAATTTGGAGAAGAAAGGGGAATCTTTTCTCTCTCCCCGTTACTTAAAGGGCTGGGCTGGGTGGTTGGCTTGGGCTGGCTTGCTCGGTAGTGGGCCGTAAGATATGAGTCCCTAAATAGCATGTCCTATTGGGCCGATAGCCAGTTGTGTTAAAATCATGAAGGGCTTCATGGAAAAATTTGAATAGTGTGCATCGAATAGGCATACCTATTAGGTGTAGCCCTCGACTTTGTGCTTAATTGAGAAACAATTAAACATAAAGTCAAAGATCTTTAATCTTTAAGTCTTTCCTGAGTGACATATCTCTCAGAAATTGGACTATTCAGCATTATATCTGCTGGAGAAATTGTTGCTCAAAGTAGTTTGGCTAAGCATGTAAGCCGAATACCACTATGAATTTAACCCAATGCGTGGTTAGATATACTTGAGAGATGCCTACATCTCCAATTTTAATAGAGATCAGCTATTGATCCTTATAAGGATGTATCCTCAATACCTATTAAATAATATAGATATCTGAACACATGTGTCTAACAAATAGGCCTAACTTGAAGCATATCTGATTATTTTAATTGGTTCCTGTAAAACAACACCCAAATTATGATTTTAACACAACTGGCTATCGGCCCAATAGGACATGCTATTTAGGGACTCATATCTTACGGCCCACTACCGAGCAAGCCAGCCCAAGCCAACCACCCAGCCCAGCCCTTTAAGTAACGCGATGCACACTATTCAAATTTTTCCATGAAGCCCTTCAGAACCTCGTTGCCAGCCGACATGAAGCAGGGCTTGGGAGAAGAAGCACTCGAACAGAGAGTACTTAGGAACAATGTACTTGGAAAATCTTCACCATGGAGGATGAGCACTAGGTGTCAGCTGTGACTCAACTATGAAGATATATGGGGTTACTGTGGGGGCTATGGGCCCGAGTACCTCATGGAAGGCAATGCGACCATTCGGATAGAGGGTGGGCCTGTCATATAATTAGGGATATAGTAGACCTTGGTTTTATATTACCTTGTATGACAAGGAAATGGGTGTAGTCCTAGCCGGTTACTCTATGTTCTTAGAGAGAAATCCCTTGGTCAAGTCTGACTGAGATTCCTACCATGTAATCTTGCCTCCTCGGTATATAAGGAGAGGCAAGGAGCCCTTTAGGATAGAATAGAACAACACATAACCAATCTCGCCAGAGAATACAACGAAAGCAATACACACCAGCAGGAAGTAGGGTATTACCTTATCCCGAGGGCCTGAACCAGGATAAATCTCATGTGACCTTTAAATCCATCGAGTTTAGGTCTGACGAATAGCCCCGTATTCAATACAGCTGATACAAAACATTGACAACCGTCTTGGTGATCTCCACTTGGTCACAGCCTCGACATTCGTGGGGTCAATAGCCACACCATGTGCGGATACCACATGTCCGAGGAACTTGACTTCGGTCAGCCAAAAGTCACATTTGCTATATTTGGCATATAGCTGATGTTCACAAAGCTTCTCCAACACTAGTCGTAGGTGTAGCTCATGCTCTTCTTCGGATTTGGAACAAATTAGTGTATCATCAATGATGACAATGATGAATTTTTCCAGATATTCCATGAACACCTTGTTCATCAAATTCATGAACAAGGCAGCGGCGTTGGTTAATCCGAAGGACATGACGGTGCATTCATACCAAACGTAACGGGTAGTAAAGGCCATCTTGGGAATATCTTCTTCCTGGATCCTTAGCTGGTTGTAGCCCGATCGGAGGCCAATCTTAGAGAACACCCTGGCTCCTTTCAACTGATCAAACAGGTCATTGATACTGAGGAGTGGGTACTCATTCTTGATGGTGACCTCATTGAGGGCACAGTAATCGATGCACATGTGCTTGGTCTTATCCTTCTTCTCCACGAATATAATTAGGGCTCCCCAGGGTGATGTACTTGTGCAGATGAACCCTTTCTCCTTCAACTCTTCTAATTGTTTCTTCACTTCCGCCAATTCATTTGCTGCCATGCGGTATGGTCTCTTGTAGATGGGCGCAGTTCCAGGCGCAAGATCAATACGGAACTCAATCTCTTAGGGGTGGCATTCTGGGCAGATCTTCTGGGAATACATCTGGATATTCCCTCACTATTGGGATTTCCTCAAGACAGAGCTGATGTAGAACTTGTCGACAGGTCTCAATGGGGTCGGCATAGAAAACAACCGGCTGGTCAGGACCATTGCTTATCGTCACCATCCTGCGTGCATAGTCTAAAACTCCTTGGTGTTGTGAAAGCCAATTCATGTTGAGGATCACATCTAGGTCTTTGGAATTCAGAAGGAGATTGGCGTGAAAAGTGGTTCCTTGGATTTCTATGGGCAGTGATGGCCTAAGGGCCGGGCTAGCATTTGTCCCCCAAGAGTAGTGATGGTCATAGAGTTGCTAAGGCATTCCACCCTTAAGTTATGTTGCCCCACAAATTCTTTAGATATGAAAGAGTGTGCAGCTCCATAATCAAATAACACTATTGCATGATGAGAATGGACCAGAAACGTACCGATGAGTACCTCGAGGCTACCTGAGCTTCTTCTGCAATGACGTGGTTGACACGTCCCCAAACCATGTTGTTGTTGCCACCGTGGTTGCAGATCGGAGCTAGACCCTGCTGGTGCTTGTGCTTCAGACACTTGTTTGCAAAATGCCCTGGCTCGTGGCAGTTGAAGCAGACCAAAACCTTCTCATTACCATCCTTGCGAGTGGTACCTCCAGATGTTTCCACAAAAACTGGGCGAGGAGCCTTGTTGTTGTTGCCATGAGGTTGTTGAGGAGCCTTGACTACGTACTGTGGCCGAGGGGACTGCTGGGCCTAGGAGTTAGATGAAGATCCATCAGCGTAAGGAGCAGTGTAGCAGAGCCTCTGACTAGGCCCTTGTTGTGACTTGTAGTACGCCAAGCGACGCTTATGGTTGTCAATATCCTTATGCTTGGCTTCTTGGTGAATAGCTTTGTCGACCAGCCTCTGGAAATCTACACAGTCATTGGAGATCAGTTGCACCGAGAGGTCAGAGTTGAGCCCTTACAAAACTTCTCCTGCTTATCCTTATCTTCACGCACGTCTTCTGGCGCATAACGGGCTAGGCGGTTGAACTCGTGCAGGTACTCAGTGACTGTGCGGTTCCCTTGCTTAAGGTCGCAAAATTCGCCCTTCTTTAGTGCCATGACTCCTGCGTGCACATGGGTTCTCCAAAAAGCTGCCATGAAGCAGCCTCAGGTGATAGGCTGATCTGTTGGCTGGGTAGCTTGGAAGTGGTTGCACCATTCTGAAGCAAGTCCTTAAAGTTGGTGGGAAGCAAAGGCAACCCTTTCCTCATCTATGCACTGGGTCAAGTTGAGCTTCTTGTTGATAGCGTGCAGCCAATCTATGGCGTCAACTGGGTTGGTGGTACTGGAGAAGGTAGGTGGACAAACACGAAGAAACTCAGTTAGCTTGGATTGTGGTTGATTTGATGGAGTTGTGAGAGCTTGAGCATTGGGCAGGTTCTGCATGTGGTGGAGGAGCCATCATGTGGGTTTGTTGGGTTAGGATCTGGGTGAGGATGGGATTGTCCATGGAAGGTGGGGGCAGTGGCGATGGTGGCAGATCCTCCTGGTTTTGCTCGTTGTGTCCCTGCTGCGATTCGGCATTACCAGCGGCACTTCTCCTGGTGTTCACCATCTGACCACGGGGGAGAGGGAGAGAGAGAAAACTAAGACAAGAACTTAAAACCAACTTATTTAAATTTTATTGCTGCGATGTTGGTAGGATCAAGAGTTCAAGTGGGTTAAGACACGTAAAAGGGTATGACCATATCACACCGGGTCGATATGGACCATACGAAGCATACAAGGCAAAAGTAAAGCTCTGACAAGACCAACGATGAAAAACAGACGCATGCTACAACTACGCTTCTACTGCTTCGGAGGGGTGCTGCCACTGGGCACAATGGGCTTAGTGGTGCTTCTAGAGGCACCATCGTCGCGGGGAACAAAAGGCTCGTGACCAGTGGTCTTTTGAACTAGGAACCTCGCCACTGCGTGGGACTGGTGGACAATCGCCGGCCTGGTGGTTCTCTTGCAGGTGCTAATCTTCAAGCTGTGGCAGACTCGACGACGCTTGGGACGGCAAATCTATCCCTGGGCAATCTTGAGTGCACGCATCTCCTCCTCCAAGTTGTCCAACTCCTTCTTCAGCTTCAGGTTCTCCTGACGAAGCTCCAGAATCTTCATGTTGTTCTACACTAGCCCACGGTGCACAAGACTATGGAAGTCGATGCAGGCCTCGTTGTACGCCTCAACTGTACATGCGAGATGCATGACGATGGTGTTGTCCTTCATGCGGGACCCTTGGAAGCTGGAGTAGTCCATCGTGCTATCGCGGCAGGGGTGGTAGCGGAAGGGAGTGTGCAACAGCTCGATCTTGTAGTGGTGGTGAAACATGCCGACGGCGAGGAGAGCAGCATTCTGGTAGGCGCTCTTGTAGGTGTCTCCTCCAGTCTTGATTGTCATCGAATCCTTGGCTGGTGTGTCGGTGAGGAGCGTGGTGGTGACATCCCAAAGGGCGCGAGGTGCGTCGTCGTCGCCGTCAGTGATGGGTACCTCAATCCCAATGTACTCTACCTCCTAAGAGTAGCTGAGAGCCATGGTAAGGTAGCACAACTCCAAGACGTCTCCCTTCATCCCCTGGCAACGGTGAGTGAGAGGAACCGCCATCTATACCATTTAAAAAAAAAACAAAGGGGTTAGTGAGCATTTTTAAATGAAGCGAGTAGAGATGGAATAAAGTTTTCACAATTAGGGCATGACTTTATAAAATATTTTCTAAAGGATTGGGATCCATTGGCTCGTCCTAGAGTCAAAGGGGCTCTGATACCAACCTGTCACACCCAGAAAATACCCAAGATACTTTCCATGCGTAAGTGTATAAATCCTCGTCCCAGGAGGTGAGGTACACAAACAGAGTTGGTAAAATAACAAAGTTCACAATAGCGGAAACATAAATGAATACTTTATTATATGGGCGACCAAAGGCCCAACACTTCAAAGAAAAAGAATAAAAGGACTAAACAGGCTGGGGACCAAGCCCATAGGCACATGACTCCAGGAACCATCTAATCTTCAAAGCCTTCATCCCCAGGGAACACCTCATCTGGATTGGAGGAAGTGGAGCAAGATTGAGTACAATCACAGTACTCAACAAGTCATACCGACAAATGCAAAATATAATGCCAAGGAGTCCAAGGAGAATTTATAAGGTTACATTTTGCGAGTAAAGAACAGATAGAAATATTTTCAATTTTAAGGCAATTTATGAAAAAGTGTCCTATGTCTACTACAAGATTTATAAACAATACCGCGCACCTGCGTTAACATGCCTTACCCCAGGCTACACCAAGAATACAACTAGTTATGCCATTAAATCAGTTTAAGAGGGAAAACTCTAACTTGGGTACATTGCTAGGCTTGTCCATAACCGAGGGCGTGGCTATTCGAATAGTTTATACTCTGTCCAGAGGTGTACACTTTACCTACAAGACACGTCTCACACGTGTTACCACGTGCCGTGCACCGCCACGGTGCCTTAGAAGAGAACGTGACATAACCCTTCACTCAGTCCAACCCTAAACAACAGACCGAGGTACTGCTAGCTAAACCATGTCCCCCTAGCCTAGCCAAAAACAGAGTTTGGGAATTTTGAATGGAAGCTCATTATAACTTGGCTAAACCGCCATTATTCCAATATTTCATAAGTTCATAGAGTTAATCCCAAAGTCTACCATTATAGAAAATTGCTAAGTTGTTTCTAATTTACATGGCTAAGCATAAACCTAAAATCTCTAGTAAGGACCACATATAGAGCTCTCACTATATAGTTTTGTTACTTAGGGTTGTCAAGGAAACAATATAACAATTATAAGGCTATAATAAGAAATATAGGAGAGGCTAAATAAAACAGTATTTATGCGGGAAATTTAATAAAGCGAAATGCAGTAATTTAAATAAACATAGGTTTTCACAATAGTAGGTAAACAATATGATCGAGGGAATGGTATAACTTGCCTTGCTCGCACACAACGTTTTCATAGTCAACCACGAGGAACTATAGATGATGTCAGCGGCCGGGAGAGGAGAGAGGGCATGCAGACAGGTGGGCCCCATCTGTCAGTCTCAGGGTAAGGCTGACAGGCGGGCTCCCATGGGTGTTACGCGGGCAGGTGGCCACGCGGGCAACATGCAGCCTGGGCGGGGCGACGTGGCTGCGACGTGGCCTCCACGCCAGCACCACGCGGGACGGGGTGACATGGCCGGCGCGGGTGCATGGGAGGCGGGCTCGCTAGTTGCGAGGTGACGCTGCGGCGTGGTGGGCTCGTGGAAATGGAAGGGCGAAGGGAGGCGAACTCACCAGTGGCGGACCAGCGGCGGAACGGCATTGGAAGAAGCCGGCAACGAGGGAAAGGCGATGGTGCGGTTCGGGTTGACGGCAGTGGCGGCTCCAGGAATTTTTGTTGGGTGGTCCTTTTTGACATATCAAACTTCAATAACATAAGAAACTCAATATACATATGTAAAATTAAGTCAAAATACGATACAAATATAGCGATAGTATTTCATAGCATCGTAAATTACTTAAAATCAGTATTTAGGTTCGAATTTGCAAAAGTTACAACATAGATAAGTTAAATATTATACATCGATAAAATATTAGAGTACTACTTCTTATCTATTCTTCGAGTCTTCATAGACATAAAATTCTTTATAATGTCTTCTTCGCTAACTTGAGAGAAGATATCCCGCTCAATAAATGTGATCAAACAATTATTCAATAATTTGTCACACATACTATTTCTCAGCTTGCTTTTCACAAAACTCAATGCGGAAAATACTCTCTCAACACTTGCTGTTGCAACAGGTAATATCAATACTAATTTGAGAAGCAAATAAACCAAATCATAAAGAACATGCTTGTTTGTTTCAACAAGCTTAATAGAGAGCTCGGCAAGAGTTTCTAGACCTTTAAACCTTTCATCCTTTCTCATATCATCGATAAAATTCTCTAGTTGCAATTCAAGTCTTATCAAATCCATACTTGAAAATTCCTTTGGATAAAATGTGGCAAGCTTGCGTACTTTTTGTGTATCATAAGAAGCAAATGAATTGAATGGATTTAATGCTGACATGCAAATGAGCAACTCCATATTAACCTCATCAAACCTATTGTTAAGCTCTTGGCTTATTTTGTCAACCACACCAATATACACTTCTCTTCTAAAATGATCATCATTTGTTTGGTCCGGATAAAATCGTGGAGATCTTCCATGAGGCACATATTTACCCTCTAAGGTAGGAACTTGAATGCTATGTTTAGTGCAAAATGAAACAACAGTTCCTTCAAAGAATTCCTCCCATCCATTGGATCTTAGTTTTTGCATTTTTTTCCTTGGCCAAAGTTACAAGTAACATTGCATTAACAATATCTTGGTCTCTCTTTTGCAAAGATAAAGACAACTCATTTGTATATCCAACAATAACAAGCATCAAATGTGCACTGAAAACAAAATCAAATGATTCAAATGCTCCAACCACGGCATGTATTTTTGGCCAATCATCTCTTTGTGTGGGATCTTTTCCAAGAGTTATGAGCACCTCATAAATTGTGGAGTACATACCAATAATATGCAATATTGTTTTAAAATGAGAACCCCATCTAGTATCACCGGGCCTAGCTAATCCCATCTCTTGGTTTAATCCAATCCCACTTTCTATTTCACCCAAATCAAGTGCTTCCATAATCTTTTGAGCTCTAACATCTCGAAGCATATTATGACGCTTACAGGAAGTACCAATAATATTCAGCAAGTAAGAAACTTGAGTAAAAAACCACACACAATCATCATTTCCCTTGGCAACAGAAATAAGAACCAATTGGAGCTGATGTGCAAAACAATGGATGTAATAGGCACAAGGAGACTCTTTCATGATCAATGTTTTCAGCCCATTAATCTTTCCTTTCATGTTACTAGCCCCATCATATCCTTGACCACGGATTTGAGAAGGAGTTAAGTGATGATCAGTAAGTAAAGTTTGAATTGCTTTCTTAAGTGCCATAGCAGTGGTATTTGCTACATGAACTACTCCAAGGAACCGCTCACATACCCTTCCAAGTTTGTCAACATAACGCAAACAAAGAGCTAGTTGTTCTTTATGTGAAATGTCACTACACTCATCAGCAAGAATTGAGTAATAATCATCACCAAGGTCATCAATGATGCGCTTAGTAGTTTCACCGGCACAACATTGGATGATTTCTCTTTGTATGCTAGAACAAGTCAAGATGCAATTTCCAGGAGCATTTTTCAAAACTAACCGTCCAACTTCTTCATTGTTTTCAGCAAGCCATTTCAAAAGTTCAATGAAATTCCCTCTGTTATTAGATTCTTCACTTTCATTATATCCACGGAATGTCAATCCTTGGTTTAAAAGAAATCTTAGACATCTAAGTGAATAGGTCAACCTAGCCTTATAACGGATTTCATTCTCATTTGACACCTTCACAATGACATTATCAATTGAACCACCTTTCACAAATAGACTGTATTTCTCTTGAGCTTTATTGTGAGCACTTGCTACACCTCCCACATGTTTGTCAAGCGCTTCGGCTTTGTTCCAATTTCTCCAACCATCCTTAACAAAATTACTACTTCCGCTACCAAATAAGAAGCATATCATGCAAAACCCAGCATCTTTTGCAACACTATATTCAAGCCAATGGTACTTGTGAAACCAAACAAAATTAAAGTGGCGCTTCTTACCATATATTTCCCTGATTGGGAAATCATGTGAATAAGGTTGGTTTGGACCTTTCAGAATATATGCACGCCGAACAACATCTTGTTCATTAACATCATAGCTTCTAATTGGGGGCCTTAATCCTGGATCAAATTGAAGGTGATTAACATCATATATTGGAGGTGCTTCTTGTTCTTGATTTATTGATTCAACAACTTCAGTTACAGGTGGCCTTTGAACTAACTCTTCTTCAATTTGAGTTTCTTCTTCAATAGGATCTGAAGAGGATGCCTTCTTCTTTATCTTTGCTTCATGTTTCCGAAAGAGTGATGCAATATCTCCATTTCTTTTCATATCTCACTGTAATTTGCACCACAAATTAAAGAGACAAAAAAATAAATTCACACTACAATCTCACCAAAGACAGGAAGTTAATTTTGCCAATAATTAACGACCGATCAAAAGCTAAATACCTACTTTATTTCTGCTCTCTTGTTCTCTCTTTATATATATATATATATATATACTGTAGTAGTAGTACAGCTCTCTGTCTCTCTGTATATTTATATATATATGTCTGCAGTACAGGCAACGAACAGAAGGCGCCGCCCGAGGGGATCCAGAAGAGGCGGCCGAATCGGGAGGGCCGGCCGAGTCGGGAGGCGGCGGCGCGGCAACCGGTGGGCACGGGCGGGGGCCGCACGGGCGGGGCGGCGACCGGCGGGCACGGGGCACGGGCGGCGCGGCGCGGCGATAGGCGGGCACGGGCGAGGCGGCGACCGGCGGGCACGGGCGGCGCGGCGACAGGCGGGCACGGGGCGGCGACCGGCGGGCACGCGGGCGCGGGTGGCGGTGCCGATCTGGTTTGTGCTTCTGCTGCTTCCCTTCCTTCTAGAGCTACAGTGTTGGGCAGATAGTGGGCCGATTTTTTGAGGGTGGGGTACTTCTGGGCCAGATTCTAGGGTGGTCCAGGGCCCACCCGGACCACCCTCTAGAACCGCCACTGGTTGACAGCAAGGGTGGCGCTCCAGTGGTCATCGGGCTCTAGGGAGTCGATGCCGAGGTGTGGACAAAGACGCGGAAGCGGAAGACAGGGTCGCCGAGGCCTAGTGAGCTCGCGGTCACCAATGGAGGGCAACCGGAGCAAATGCCACAGCGGCAAAGCGAAGGAATGTGGCGCGACGGCGATGGGGACAGCGGGGTGCTCGGGCGACAAGTGGAAAGGAGAGAGGAGGTCCGGGACTCCATTATATAGCCGGGCGGAAGGGAGATCGGCGCCGAGGAGGCCAGCGGTGGGTTCACCGGAGGAAAACAGCCGACGATTGAAGGGGATTTAGGGCGAGATTTATCGGGGTGTTTGAGGGAAAATGAAGGAGGGTTAGTGGGGAGTAAAACCCCTCAATCAATTTGAGAAACGGTCCAACGAATTGAGGGAATCGGGTGGTTGAACGCCGCGAGGTTTTCTGGGGAGAGAGAGAGGGACGGTGGGAGGTATGGAACGGAACTGAGAGTGGGGCCCACTCATCAGAGAGCGGCGGCGGGCGCGTGACCACGGTCTAGCTGGGCTGAAGGGGAGGCTGAGCGGGGTGAGCGGGATAGGCCGGGCGGGAGCAGTCCAGAGGCCGAGCCGGGCAGGCTGAGCAGGGCGAGGAGAGAGAGAGGGGGCGAGGGGAAAGCAAGGCCGAGCCAGGAGAGGGAAAACAGGCCGGCCCAGGCCCGAGGGAGAGGGAGAGGGTTTTGTTTGTAATTTTTGGATTTATAAATATGATGACAAAGGTTTTTTGAGTTTAAAATTAGTTAGGATGCTCCAAAAATTCCAGTAAAATTTATTTAAGCATGTGGAGGCATGAGGAATTTTACAAAAATTCCCACAAACCAAAATGGGTTCCAACTTGGTGATTTTTAATGGTTGTAGGCTCTTTTCTAACTTTTAAAATTTTTAAAAATGCATTAAAGAGGCAATTTAAACTTAGGGTGATTTTAGGACGCGACATGCACTCCTAGGTATTAGTGTGGTGTGTGCATCTGTGTCTTCCATATAATAAAAAACCTGACTAAAATTGGTCCACATTTAATAATAATATATGATGAAAATTACTCGAAATTTTATTTTACAAGAGAATCCCCTAGCTTCTGATGATATTTTACTGCAATGATAAATGCAGTTTCTAAACTAATAAAATTAATTGTTTTTGCAATATGGTATGTTTAACTCATGTTAGTTGGAGGCAAAATATTTTGTTGAATTCATATTGGTCATGATGTGCGTTGTACGTAGACGGTTACTGGTACTGGGAGTTCAATTTTTTTAACTTTTTATCCGTACATGATGATCCAAAAAAATCAAATAAAATTGCCACTCAATCCATTCAATTTTTTAAGAAAATAACATAGAATAATCTATTTAAATATTTATTTAATATTGGAATTTAGAAATAATATTAAGATTATTAGATAATGGATACACACAAATCATATAAAAAACAGTTTTTCTCCAATATTACAAGGATTAAACATTTGTAGTTTAATTAGTGAATTGCTTGCCCATATGTATACAGGCCTATCGGTGCCCAACAGCCCCACAAGTCAACATCTCAATTCTCTCTCCCGGCTCCCCAATTAAAAAGGAAAAACGAAACGCTGTCGTTGGCTCGTGGCCTCCCGGCGCCGCCGCCTCCGCCCCTTTCCCTTCTGTCCGCCCCCTCCGCTCCCACGACGGCGGGCCGGCTACCGCGACGCTCCCTCGTGTCCCAGGCGACGACCGCGATCTCCTGCCGCTCGGCCACTGGATCCCACTGCGTCGCCTCATCGCCCGCGGTTCCCCCTCCGCGGCCGCTCCGCCGTCTACTCCCGCAGGTGCCAGCAACGCTCCGCTTGCTATCTTGACGCTCCGATCGTGGTACCCTTTTCTGGGGGACCCCTCCCGACGATTCTCGATCGCCTTCGCCTCGGCGGCGAGACTCCGGCACGCGGCCAGCCCTAGGGTTCCGGCGAGCTCCCCCACAGCGGCAGCGGCGAGATGGGTGAGCGGAAGGTGCTGAACAAGTATTACCCGCCGGACTTCGACCCCTCGAAGATCCCCCGGCGGCGGCAGCCCAAGAACCAGCAGATCAAGGTGCGCATGATGCTCCCCATGAGCATCCGCTGCGGCACCTGCGGCACCTACATCTACAAGGGCACCAAGTTCAACTCGCGCAAGGAGGACGTCGAAGGCGAGGTATATTGCCTAACGCCCCCGCCTCTCGTTGTTAGACCTAGCTAGCTGTTTCACCCTAGCGGAACGGTTTGCATGATTGTTAATTTGAGTTTATTTGCGCTTCGATTAGCTGCTTAATTGTGCCAATTCACTGCTATGTTTGCCTGTTTGGTGCTTGTGCCTATCATATCTTAGGGCTTTTAGGTTAAACTTGTTATATCCCTTTTACTTCTTAGAATCAGGGTTGTGCAGCATAGGTTTAATCTCTCTGTGGCCTTTGTAATCTATTTATAACGATGAGAAAATGCTGTAGTAGTATAGTGTTTGCCATCTAGTGCTGTTAATGTCTTAATGAAGCCTTGAAGCCCTTCATGTTCAATGGCTGGTGGCTGCCTAAGCCATGTAACCCCTGATGCGAACTGAAATGGTTACGAACTAACTGTGGAGTTAATATGGAATTCGAGACAAAAAGTACCGTTTGTAAATATGTATAGCATTTAGCACTTGAAACTTTTATTATTTTTCAGTATTTCAGAAGATGATTACATGGGTTGTGAAGTATCACCATTAGGTTTTGATTTAGGGCATAAAAGGGCCCATAAATTCTGATTGGCCCTTCTGTTAAAAAAAAATGTGCTTGCTATTTGGGATTCTGCGTTTTTGATAACTTCTGTACTACCCTGCATCTTGTGCTCCTCTTTTTTGCTTTACGGGGAGAGAGCTGCTATCATTCCACCTGTCTTTTGTATTGAATACTGACTATATTTCCTCTTAATGTTTTATATTTTCTCACCATATAGTTAAAAACACAACAGCCTTATCTTTGCCGTGATTGGCAAGTGTTATTCATTGTTGTATGGCAAAGCGTGATCTTGTATCTGGTTATTCTGTTCTTCTGTAAATATAGAATACAAGAATTGCGTATCAATATCAGCTACTGTGTATCTGGATTGCTGGTTACTTTATGCTAACGTGATTTCATTTTTTGTGTGCAGAAATACTTGGGAATACAAATATTTAGGTTTTACTTCAAGTGTACTAAGTGCTCAGCTGAGATAACTTTCAAAACAGACCCTCAAAATTCTGACTACACAGTGGAATCTGGGGCTAGTCGCAATTTTGAACCTTGGCGTGAAGAGGATGAGGTAGATGATTTGGGGCATATTCTTAAGTACATATTATTTATTTTGACTAATATAATATTGAATGTGACCATGATGATGTATATTCATTTGTTCAGGTAGCAGACCGAGAAAAGAGGAAACGAGATGAAGAGGAGATGGGTGATGCAATGAAAGCCTTGGAGAATAGAGCAATGGATTCGAAGCAGGACATGGATATACTTGCTGCTTTAGAAGAGATGCGATCTATGAAGGTAGATTATGGTCTATAGACATCTGGACATTTTTTTTTAATTTGAAATAAGTTGTATATGCACAGGAGATTTAGCATGCTGACCGCTGACATTGTTCTGTTGTACTTTTTACAGTCTAGACATGCTGGAGTCACAGTTGATCAGATGCTCGAAATTTTGAAGTGCTCTGCTCATGATAAGGTAAGATCTCACAAAATTTGCTTGGCGTTTGTTCAACGAATTAACAAGTCATTGTAGCACCAAAACTATCCCAAGAATCAAAATTTCACCCTCAACGATCCAACATTCACCCTCTCAAAACTAGAGCAAATAACTCCACAACCCTGGTTTTAGTAGTTCAAGGGGATAAAAACAAACCTTTTCCTTCAAAAATTGTTGACATAGACGTTTCATCTTTTAGGTATTATTATGATAACTTTCTTACAACCATGGGTGTTCATGGTGTAATCTGCCTGCTTAAATCTTGCATTGTTTTTCTAACATTGATAGTTTTTTGCAATGACAGGAGGAAAAAACAGTAGCAGAGCTAGATGAAGAAGATGAAAAACTTATCAAATCAATCACTTTTCGAGTAATCCTCTACCTCAAACTTTCATACATCCTTGTGTGTGCAAAACTGTGTCTGGAGAGAGGGAGTTACTTCTTACAAATTATAAGGCATTTAACTTGTGATCCTATTGTTTAATGCAGAACTCCAAAGATTATGTAAAACGGATAGAAGATGACGATGACGATGATGAAGATTTGGTTATACCAGGCCAGCCAAGCAGCACATCAAAGGTACTTAATGTTCCTGTTTTGCCTTGTCGGATCCATATTCTTAACGTCAGTTACAGTAAAAATCATAGGCCATTAGCTGGCATTTACATATTACCAAACTAGTCCCGACAGATCTCATTAGGTATTAATGCTTGCTAAACTTTTGTGTCCATCCCTCTTGCCATGTAACTGTGAAGTATGCAGCTTTTCTTAATAGATGCATTGAATAGATTAGATAGATAATACCTGCAATTTCAGCACTGAAACATTGTCCTGGTTGGAATTTTTTTAGCATGTTTTTAGTTCTTATTAGATTTAGTGAACAATTGGAGACAATTGGAGCTAGGGTCATTTGAACATAAGTCCAATGATAATGGTAAATATCGGTAATCAAGCAATTTATAGTATGCAAATTGGTAGCAAACATTGGCGTAGTCATGTAAAACGATTGGTGTTGTGGAGTAGATATCGTTGTAGCATTTTCAGAATATCTGCTGTCAGAGTAAAGAGTTTACTGGTTAATTTCCTATGCAAATGAAGAGTTATTTTCTTATGTTTCTATTTGATATCTCTTGAATTTTTTTGCTTCATTAACTAACAGTTCTATTGTTCTGTAGATGAACGGAGCCTCTGAATCAGTAGTAAATCCAACAGATGTCTTGACCAAGACTAGTGGATCTGAGAATGCCAATAAAGAAGGTAAAAACTAAGCAGCATATTTTTTTTATCATGAATTATCCTGAATTCGAAGCGGTACAATTTTTTCCCGCAATTTGGCACAGATCCTGTGTTATTTTCTTTACTTGATTGAACAGTGTTCTGTTTTGGAAACAAATGACCCGCCCATGTTCTTCAGATACACTAGCTTTGAGGTATTACCATGCGTTACTTACCATTAAATAAACATGCACTGCAGGAAATAAGAGCTGGCCGTCAAAGATGCCAAAATTTATAGTGAAGCCTAAGTCTACCACTACAGATCCTAGTAAGAAACAGAAGACGGAAACAGTGGCTACCCCAGATAATAATGGTAAAACGCCAATTGCAGAAGATAAAAGTGAACCTGCGCAGAACAATGTTCTCCAATCGCTCAGCCAAAACTACGATAGTGATGAAAGCGAGAGATGACTGCGTGGCTGCTTCGAGTTGTAACTGCGAATTGCCACCAATGGCTGTTTGCATGATCGCCGCGGAGGATAAGTCCACAACAAGAATACTACATTATCCAAACATTGGATAACCCGATTTCTGTGGATCTATTCCTACGAATCCTTGGATGTAAGTTAACCGTCTAGGCGAGATCTGTACGCGTGTGGGGGCCGTGAACTGTAGTTTGCTCTTAAATACCTGAAGAGATCAAATTCTTGAAAAATTGACTGAAGATATTTGTTGAATTTTGTGGGCTTACGCGAATCCTTCATATTTGGATATCCAAAAGTCGAGAACTTCCATGCAAATTTGATTACTACAATGTTTATATACTACATTTATAAAACTGACATTCTAAAATTATAGAAAGTTTTGACTATAGTAGTGTCTAATGTTTAAGCATTTATAAAACCGATGAATTCTAATACCTATGTACATAGTTATTTTTTGAGTACTTATTCTAGGACTAGGACGGAGGGAGTAACTCCAGCCTTGTATTCCCTCTATCTGTAAATATAAGTATTTTTAGAGTGCTATTTTCTCAATCCAATCACCCCTGGGGATGGCTAGTACACGCTTGCACGCATGTTAACCAAGTCACGCTTGCTTCATTCTGATTGCCAAGAGAGTTGGATTTTGGGAGCACGTGCGTGTTCCCCTTCTTTTGTTGCTGCGTGCCTCATCCCCCGCTCCTTTTGTTTTGCGCGTGACTTCTTTTTCTCTTTTCCATGCCTGGCATAATTTATCCGCTTTGTTTCCCTTTTTAAGTTTCCAAGCCCATCGAGAAGCGTCCGGCCTAATGGAAAAAAACTCAGCTTTTTAACGAAAACTTCCGACTAGTTCAACTTAGAAGTGAACTTTCAACAAATTCTCAATGAATTTTTTCTTTTATTTCTGGGAGAGGGTAAATAGGGATAATAAAGGGTGGGGAGTTAACTTTCAACTGATAAGACTAAAAACTTTTAACCGTGATGCTTACATTGAAAAAAATAATAATTTTTAACATGAAAGACTTGCAGTTTTTAACAAATGAGATTGTTTGACAGTAGTTCCACCTTCATGTTGTTGTCCCTATGAAACAAAATGTGTAAGTATATGTAAGAATTGAGAAAAAGGAAACGATCAATGTATATGTACAACTATATGATGTTTCAGATAAACCATATAAGCTATTAAGAATAGTTGAAGATCATACATAATTCTTCCATGTGTTAATTTTGTATTGAATTTATAACTTCATAACTTTATAAGCATCTATCCGAAAAATATCAATCATAGCAAGGGTTTGCCTTGGTCCTTTCCAAAATTTTACACAACTAAGTCTATAACTGATCCTAGAATCATAGTCTAAAATTCAAAACTCATCTTTGGATTATAATTAGTGTGTATTCCTGGAACCACAAAGGCAGAGATGAGCATACCTGGAAAATACATCTGCCGCCAAGAACTGCACCATTTACAATCTTTGTAGAGGTCAATCCATACTGAAGCCACCAGTAGGCATTGCTCAAGAACCATGTGTGCTGATGCTGTTGGTTTCATCACGAGTTACAATCTCCTCTACCACGACGGCCATATGTGAATTTGCTTCTGCCAAGTGAAGCTTTGAGGCCAAGAGCCCTTTCCTCAAAACAAAAGATGCCTTCTTCCTTCTTCTGTCTTAGGCGATGGCCAACGCAAAAATGAGCCAGATTCATGTCGATCTAACCCCTTCCAGCACACAAAAACCTATGTTGGAGAGAAATGGCCCAAACAAGAAATTAGAGAACACATGCATGGGAGGAAAGCCATTATTTTCCTGAGTACTTTTCTCATAACCAACAAAGAAAATAGAATCATCCACCCAATCAGTGTAGGTACAACTCATGGACATGACATTGATGATTAAATTTATAGCCAAAGCAATTGATTATGCATAGAACACAAGTTGATAAGAACTGGATAACAGTGCCCATGATTCAGTGCTAACCACGTAATGAAAATCAACACCCAAGCATTAGGCATTTAAGCAAAATCACAAGCTTTATAAGCATTTTTGTTGCTACATATGTGCCAATCTCTATGAATGTAAAAGAACAGTAGTTCCTAAAATGAACAATGGTAAATTTAACGTTATTATTCTTCTCACAGCATATATCCAAGTTGTACCTCCAAATGGCTTCGTGTGAGTCCTAGTTTATCAACCAAGAACTCCATTACAATTTCCCATTTTCATGTTGCTATGCCCCCGGGAAAAAATATTGATTAATATGTGCATTCAACTATATGATCTTTTATATTAAAATCCATACTAACTAGTTTTTTTATTGGTGCTAACCCTACATATACATTGTAGCTAGTCAGCCCTACCTATTTAGAAACTAAAGGATTAGTTAGGTAGTTCGGCCTTGTAGAAATTAGCAAGACACCATTGGACATTACATTGTCACTTTTCATGCGTTTAAAATCTCAGATTATATGCGGTGGGGCATACTATTTTACACTTTTTTAGGAAATTAGGTACACTGAAATAACTTGCACAAAGGGTGCAACATATGGAAGTGCAATTGAGTATAGACAAGGCACTAAAAAAAATACTGAACCAATAAAAACAATAAGCCTAGGAATATGTCACTTAATAGTTCAATAAAAAGAACTTGGTAAGTGACAAATTGTGCTCAAGTAACTTCAGAAAAAAAACATGAGAACTTATATGAACAAACTCCTTGGCTGTTATAGCAAAGTGACAACTTCCCTGATCATGTAAAGTCAACACTCATGAATGTTACCTAGGTCTATGATATCAGGTGAATTAGCTTATTAGCCTTGAAGTTTATGTGGAGCAAGAATTAGTTTCATTATTTTCTCAGCCTTAAAAGTTGAATACTTCTCTCTCTCTCTCTAGCATTGTATGCAGGCAATAGCAACATAATTAATAACCAAAAATCTTCAAAATCTTTCTACATGTGTACTTTCAACTGAAATCTTAAAAAACTTTCACCTCATGGCCCCAAGCTTTCAACTCGAATCACAAAGCTTTCTACTCGTATATTTTCAACTCATGCCTCAAAAACTTTCAACTAAAATAACAAAAACTTTGTACTCATACACTTTCAACTCAAATATCTAAAACTTCCAATTCGTGCCTTAAAAAACTTTTAACGCAAACCACAAAATTTTTCTACTCGTACACTTTCAACTCAAATATCTAAAACTTTCAACTCATACACTTTCAACTCAAAATTCCAAAACTATCAACTCATGCCTCAGAAATTTTCAACTCAAATAAATAAACTTTCTACTCGTACACTTTCAACTTAAATCTCTCAAACTTTCAACTCATTCCTCGAAAATAGGGGTGAAAATGGATCGGATACGGTCGGAAACTAGCTATATTATATCTGTTTTCATATTTTTTTCGAAATCGGATTCGGAATCGGAAACCTCGGATACAAAAACAAAATCAAATATTACCGGATACACATACGGAACGAATACGAATCGGAACGAATACGGTAACGAATATTTATTCGGATATCAAGTCAATGCAACAACCATTTAATACCACATAGATAATAGCAACGTAACTATTCTATATATCCATGGCCTGGCGAAGTAGCACATAAATTAACTGTGTGATAATTAATTAAGCCGGTAAAAATGTACTTATATACTTGCAGTAGGTTGTACTTTTTATCCTGGAAATGCACATGCAGACCGGGCATTTCACTTCGGCGTCTTCTACTCCAACACAGAACTGAGTCGTCGTCTTCTACTCCAACACGGCAGGGGACGCGGGCGCGGGCGGGCTGCGGCGGCGGACGCGGGCGCGAGGGATGGCGCCGGCGGCAGCGGCGCGGGGGCGCGGGGGCGCGGGGCAGCAGGGTCCGGCGGCGGCAGCGGGCGCGGGCGCAGGGTCGGCGCCGGTGGCCGCGGGGGGCGCGAGGCCGGGCGGCGGTGGCGAACGCGAGCGTGAGGGATAGCGCCGGCGGCCACGGGGGCGCGGGGGAGCAGGGTCCAGCGGCGGCGGCGGGCGCGGGCGCAGGGCCGACGCCGGTGGCCGCGGGGGGCGCGAGGCCGGGCGGCGGCGGATGCAGGCGCGAGGGATGTCGCCGGCGGCTGCGGGGGCGCGGGGAAGCAAGGTCTGGCGGCGGCAGCGGGCGTGGGCGCAGGGCCGGCGTCGGTGGCCGCGGGGGGCGTGAGGCCGAGCGGCGGCGGAGGCCGATGGGGCTCAGGGCCCGGCGGCGGCGACGGACGCGGGCGCGAGGGATGTCGCCGGCGGCTGCAGGGGCGCGGGGAGGTCCGGCGGCGGCAGCGAGCGCGGGCGCAGGGCCGGCGCCGGTGGCCACGGGGGGCGCGAGGCCGAGCGGCGGCGGAGGCCGATGGGGCTCAGGGCCCGGCGGCGGCGACGGACGCGGGCGCGAGGGATGTTGCCGGCGGCTGCGGGGGCGCGGGGGAGCAAGGTCCGGCGGCGGCAGCGGGCGCGGGCGCGGGCGCAGGGCCGGCGCCGGTGGCCGCTGGGGGCGCGAGGCCGGGCGGCGGCGGAGGCTGATGGGGCTGGGGCTCGAGGCCCAGCGGCGGTAGTGGCCGCGGGCGCGCGGGGTCCGGCGGCGGCTGGCGCTTGGAGCGGATGGCGTCGTCGCGTCGAGCAGATTTCCGGATATCCGAAAATTTTTTTGGTTAGTTTTACCGATTCCGAAATCCGTCAGATAATGTCTTTACCGTATTCGTATCCGTATCCGAAAAAAATTATCCGTTTCCGTTTCTAAATCCGAGATTATCCGAGAATTATCCGACCGATCCTATACATATCCGAAATTTCGGACGGTTAGCGGATAATATCCGAACCGTTTTCATCCCTACTCGAAAACTTTCAACCCGAATCACAGAAACTAAAAACTTTCGGTTCATAGTTCTATAAGTTATTGATTGAAACTTTTTGTTATGAAAATGTTTAATGTGAATACTTTTGGTTGGAAAATGAGAACATATCAGCATATTTATATATAGTCAATTTATTTATTGTGAAATTCAAAGAGGTTAAAATCAAAAAGAAATTCAAAGAGGTAGGGTAATTGACAAGCTTTCAGGGTTCGTCTTTTTTTAAAAAGCAAATGAGAGTGCTATGTTGTTGGCACACAAATGATTGTATAAAGGGGTTAGAGTCTAAGTAGAATATTATCTCTAGTTCTCAATTATCTCTAGAACACGACCCATGGATGACCTAAAATTAGCATCATTAAATAACAACAAACTCAACACAGAATTTAACTTAACAGCAATGCAAGATAAGAAACTACTTGCACTTACTAAGAACTTCATCAACTGTAATTCTGATGACACATCTTGTTCAACATTCAACTAATAAGATCTCATGCAAAGAGTGATATTACTTTCCATGGACCACTGTGGAAATCAAGTTCAAATGTCTTTATAGTCTCAAAGAAATCATGTAGTGAACCCCCTTTGAAATGAAAGCGAACAGTACCTTCTCAGAGTAGCACACCAGCTCCACATAGGTCTACTTTATCAGCTGGGCTACCAGCACCATCAGCACAAAACCTTTAGGCGCCACACCAGCTGGGCTACCAGCAACGCCAAAAAGTTCCTGACCTGCTAAATGAAGACCAAAAACATCCGCTCATGCACAAAATGTAAATCCCAAAGTGGCCAATCTATTAGGCTAGACTAATGCTACTCTACCACCATGCATTCACAAATCTTTTGTGTTGTTTGGAAAAGAAGTGCAAAAAACAAAACTCAACTGACATATAGCACAACTGACAGAAGAAAGTCTAGGTAAATCAACAGCACATCTTATCAAAATACAGAAGTAACAACCTAACAAATTGCATTAGAGGTAGGCTTGGACTATTACAGGCTCAGAACCAAAGATACAGTAGAGTTGGCTCAAAATAAGGCATAATTTGAGGCTCTTGTGATAGAAATAATACAGAACTTCAATTATCTTGGCAATTGATGCCGATACATGATATAAAAAATATAGCTCGCACTGACTTCTAGATATTTCATATGAGCACTTACTCCATGCGAAACATTGAATCGGTAAACAATATCAGCTTAACAAAGGACTAGGATCCCAGATTTAACCATTGCCTATATAAAGGAATAAGGTAGCTTGTAAATATACGAGTCTAGACATAGACCATGAAAACTGAATCAAATACCCAAGGACACTACATTGGATCTTATACCAGCCAAATAGTTATTTTCAAGAGAATGCGTCAAGAATTTACACACAGTTCAAGGACCATGTTGTCCATCAGCACATGGTTTAACTTTTAAATACATGCAAACTACTAAAACTAATTAGCTATGACACTCCCAAAAAAAACTCAAACTATAACTGAATTATCAACGTACTAAGATACAATGGAATTAGTTGATTGTTCAAATTAAACTTGTTTTAAGCAGCTACAAGCCCATACCAATACGGTGTTAACTTAGGAGCTGAGTAGAACAGTCATATACTACCAATATTCCAATGAGACAAACATAACAAGCATTATCAAGTTAGCAGCAAAAATCAAAATGTCATGATTGGAAATTCACTACATATACAGAACACAACACTACTGAGTGCTAACACCTACTAACATGCATCCTTTCTGTCAAGAAAAGTTGAGAACACTACAAAGGTGCAAACCCTCTACAAGCATTCCTTGCCAAAGCCAACCAGGGTTCAACATGGATATAGTGAAACCGTGTCATGTTAAGAATACGGAAACCGGCACTCTAATAGCCAGTGTGTTGCAACAATAACAGTGGAATACTGGAATTGTAGTGACTGTTTCACCATATGAAACTCCACGTTTCATCAACGCTACTTGTGGTTGAATGAGAAATTCTGTGACATGAGAATCACACGGATGAACAATTGCACATAATTTAAGCTGATTCTGTAGTTTCTAGTTTGGTCCTGAGCATGAGACTATCAACTGAGCTCAGTCCAGCTGTGAACAATAAACTATATTCTACATTATACTACATGTAATTCCATCAGCAACCCAGAGGAAATGATATCGATCAAAGGCTCAAAACCTCATCTGGTGAAGCCTTCCACATGGGGAGGCCACATCCCATGTTCCTACGCCTAACTGGCTAACTACATAGACAAAGTGTAGTCTCAACTCTCAACTATCAAAGGTATTTGTGTTGATCTAATCCAGTGCTTCACCGTTTCTATATTTAGCTTGCTTTACTTGTTTACATTTCCTTTACGTGTCCTTGTTTAATTCTTGTTTAAGTTTCTATGTTTGATTTAACTTTCTTTGTTTAGCATGGAAAGGCAGATTAGCTGCTGTTTTTTTTGTTTTCCTTCTGCTATAAATTGGAGGCAATACAACAGAAAAACACTGCCAGTTGACAGCACCAAAACCTCACGCGTTCAGGTGTGAGATCATCATTTTTCGTGAGTGCTTCTTCTTAGGTCCGTCGGCAGCGAGAATTCCCGGTGTTTTCCCGACAATTGGTATCAGAGCCTTGCGCTCCGAGGGCCACCATGTCTGTCGCCTCGGACCCCGTCATCGGTGGAACTAGATCGCCATCACCCCCTCCCCGACGTTGAGTATCGCACTCGCCTGCGCCGCGTCAAGGTCGCCATGGCCGCGGCAAGGTCGTCGTCGAGCGCGTCATCAAGGAGACGAGCAGCTTGGTGCAATACCCGATGCTCACGTGCACCAACTATCAGGAGTGGGCGCTCCTGATGAAGGTGAATCTGCAGGCCGCCAGCTTGTGGCATGCCGTCAATCCGGAGGAGGACGAGATCACGCTCATTGAATACTGCGAAGATCGCCTAGCCATGGCCGCCATCCCAGTGCCAACCGAGATGCTTGGGTCGCTTTCGCACAAATGCACGGCACGTTCAGCATGGGAGGCGGTGAAGACGGTGCGTGTCGGCGTGGAGTGTGTGCGTGAGGCCAACACACAGCACCTCATGAAACAGTTCGGCCAGATCACGTTCAAGGAAGGGGAGTCTGTCGACGACTTCTCTCTGCGGATCGTTAACCTCGCCAACAATATTCGCATCCTCAGAGGTAACATCACTGATGTGCAGATCGTCAAGAAGATGCTCCAAGTTGTGCCCGAGCACCTTGAACAGATCGCATACTCCATCGAGACGCTCCTCGACGTGAATGAGCTCTCGGTGGAGGAGGTGATGGGTCGTCTCCGAGCCATCGAGCAATGGAAGAAGAAGCCGACGCCAACTTCATCCTCGACCGTCGACAAGCAGGGCCGCCTGCTCCTCACAAAGGAGGAGTGGATGGCGCGGCTCAAGCTATGCGAGAGCGGGGAGGGCTCCGGCGGCTCTGGCAGCAATAGCACCAAGAAGCACGGGATGACCCGGCATGGCCACAGTGATGGCAGTGGGCACGAAGGAAAGGGCTGCTCGTCTTCCTCTGGGCCGTCCCAAGCGAGAATGTCTGACCAGTGCCGCAACTGTGGCAAGATGAGCCACTGGGCCAAAGATTGTCGGAGCAAACCGAGAAAAGATGTGCAGGCACACATCGCAGAAGGTGAGGAGGAGGACCAAGCGCTGCTACTGGTGTCGGCAACCATCTCCTCTCCTCCGACTCCGACTCCTGCTTCATTGCCGATCGGTATCTCGGCTCCCGTCGCTCCGCCGCGCCAGGTGGAGATCCACAAGGCAGAGGTCTACGCCGAGCTCGGAGCTCATGAGAACCATGACAATCACCGCTGGGTCCTCGACACCAGCGCAACAAACCACATGACTGGCGTGTGGTCGGCCTTTGCGGAGCTCAACATGAGCGTTCGCGGTACTATCCGTTTCGGCGACGGCTCCGTGGTGGAGATCGAAGGGCGTGGCACCATCATCTTTGTCTGTGGTGAGCACCACGTGCTCACTAGGGTGTATTTCATCCCGCGTCTGAAAGCTAATATCGTTAGCCTCGGACAAATGGAGGAGACCGGCTATCACATCAAGTTGTACTCCGGCGCACTACGGATCTATGATGAGCATCGCTAGCTCCTCGCGCACGTCCGGCGAGGAATGTCGCGACTCTACATCCTGGAACTCATCATTGGGCGGCTAGTGTGCCTGTCCGCGCGCAGCTCGGAGGTGGCATGGTGCTGGCACGCGCGATACGACCACATCAGCTTCAAGTCGCTGCGTGCCCTCGCCCAGAAGAACATGGTGCACAGGCTGCCGCCACTGGATCAAATTGATCAGGTGTGTAACAGCT
Organism: Oryza meyeriana var. granulata; assembly: GCA_003991445.1. Taxonomy (NCBI): domain Eukaryota; kingdom Viridiplantae; phylum Streptophyta; class Magnoliopsida; order Poales; family Poaceae; genus Oryza; species Oryza meyeriana. The sequence goes on along the minus strand of RYFJ01000637.1, from coordinate 110,260 downwards.
GCCTTGCCGGCAAGCAGAAGTGCGCACCCTTCCCGAACATGGCTCAGCGGCGAGCAGAACACGTCCTCGACCTGGTGCACGGTGATCTTTGTGGCTCTATTACACCGCCGACTCCGAGTGGTAACAAATTCTTCTTACTACTGTTGATGACTTGAGCCGATATATGTGGTTGCAACTTCTGCCAAGCAAGGATCAAGCAGCTGCAGAGATCAAGAACTTCTAGGCAGCTGTGGAAGTCGAAACCAGGTGGCGGTTGAAGGTACTCCGGACCGATCATGGGGGGAGTTCACCTCCGTCGAGTTTGGAGAGTACTGCACCGGGCGTGGCATCCAGCGGCAGCTCACCGCTCCCTATTGTCCTCAACAGAATGGGGTGGTGGAGCGCCGGAACCAAAGCATCATTGGCATGGCGCGCTCCATGATGAAGGCGAAGCAAGTCCTAGGGTACTTCTGGGGAGAAGCTGTGAACACCGCTGTTCATATCCTCAATCAAGCCCCGACACACGCACTTGATGGCAAAACCCCCTACGAGGCTTGGCACAGCGAGCGCCCCGCTGTCCACTATCTCCGCACGTTCGGCTGCGTCGCACACGTTAAGGCGACTCGGCCGGGCCTGAGGAAGCTTGATGATCGCAGCATGCCTATGATCTTCGTTGGCTACGAGCCTGGTGCCAAGGCTTACCGCTGCTACGATCCGGCATCTAGGCACGTGGTGGTGTCACGTGATGTGGAGGCCTTAGGCCCCGGGTACCTCATGACAAGCATATGGGCCACTCGGACAGAGGATGGGCCTAGCCTTGTAATTAGAGATATGATAGAGCTCAGCAGACTTAGCCTTGTACGATAAGGAATATACAGTCCTAGTCGGGAAAGTTATATCTCGAAGAGGAGATCCCTTGGCCAAAGTCCGGTTGGGACTCATACTTTGTACCCCTATCCCCCAGTATATAAGGGGAGGCAGGGTGCCCCCTGAGGGCATACAGAGATTCATCAGAATCATACATCCTCAAAGGAATACACCACAACTAGACGTAGGGTATTACCTCACATCGAGGGCCTGAACCAGTATAAACTCCCCGTGCTCCTTTGCAGTCTACCGAGTTTCGATTCGACGAGTAGCCCTATATTCATATTGCCGGTGTAAAGCCAGGTAGGGGCTTCGGCGAGATCAACCCCAACAAGCTCGATGGATTCAACAGCCGGAGTCGACAGCACTGGCTTCTCCCCTAGAGACACGATCACGTTCGGAAGCCTCGACTTCGCCGCCGACAAGCTCGGCAAACTCACCCTGGTTGACTCGGATTCGATCTGATCTGCCGGGGAATCAGCCGACTCCGCGCTAGTCGGCCCATCCGATGCTGCAGCAACCATCGTTGACCTACTACGGCAATCCTCTACTTCCCCGGGTCCCGGGACAACTCTCTCCTTCGACGTTCAGCTCGGACTCAGCCTTGAGCCGGCCCGGGTTGGGCTAGGAAGGGAAGAGATTGTCAATCTCCCATGCAGACTCGTCGACACCACGGACATCTACAATCTACATCCCATGCGGCAGACCCGATCCTCTACGGTTTGGTTCGGACATGGCCCAGAGCCATTCCAGATTGGATCTAGGGAGGTCGAAGTCATCATCACCCCGATAAACTACTCAGATTCCGACTCTAAGTCGGACAACAATTCAAACACCGGTTCGGACACCAGTCTGGCAAGCTTCCTTCTGCCCCAAGAAATCTTCATGGCTTCAAGCCCTCCACAGGAGGTGCGCTGAGTACAAGAGCAGCAAGAAGAGGAGGCCCGCCGACTGCGGCAACAAGAGGAGGCCGAATGCGAGGCTCGCAACAACGAGCTACGTAGGGCCGGGCGAACCACTCAGCAACAAATCCTCCAAACTAGGGTTGGCGACCACAACGTCTTCGTCACGCCACAACAGAACGTCGTGGCCACTGCAACCCTGCTGGACACACTCCAGCTCGGGCCTGATCACCAGGCCACCCCGACTATAGCTAGAATCAAGGCCACGATTACGGCTGCCGCATGTCAGCAGCACCAGCAGTCAGGCGATACACTTATACCGACCAACCGATCGGGTTCTCCAGCAGCGGTCTCGTCTGCATCAGCACAACGCTGGGCGGCCGACTCAAGTCAGCTGCACGCGGAGTCACGCCAAACATCTCTCGGCAACCCAAACAACAACAATCAGCGGCGTCCCCAGAACGATCGCCGGTTCAACCAAGATCTCCAAGTCCATTTACAGCGCGATCTCTGCCAAGACATCAACGCTCGACGCTGCCAACGCGAAGACGACGAGTGCTGCCGACTGGAGGACGAGTACGAGCGCTTCGGTCTCCGCCACAAGCGTTTCCACCGCTGCGATCAGAGCCGAAGCCCTCATGCAGACGAAGGCATACCCGCCTTCACCCAGGAGCTACAAGAGGTCAACTGGCCGTCAGGCTTCAAGCCTACGGGAATCAAAAAATACGATGGCAAGACTAATCCCGAGTCCTGGCTCACCGTATACACTCTGGCGATCCGAGCTACCGGAGGTGACCATAAAGCCATGGCTAACTACCTCCTAGTCGCCCTAGCTGACTCGGCAAGGACATGGCTAACAGGGCTCCCAAGACGATCAATCGGCTCCTAGGGGGAACTACGGGAACGCTTCATAGCCAATTTCCAAGGGACTCACAAAAGACCGTCTTCCGAGCACGATCTCTACCAGCTGCACCAGAGGAAGAACGAATCTCTTCGCGAGTTCATCAAAAGGTTTTTCGAGAAGCGCAACACGATCCCAATGAACAAGGACGAGGTCGTCATCGCTGCCTTCCACAAGGGAGTCAAGGACGACCCATTCATCGCAAAATTTACTCGAAAGCCTCTAGCCTCTGTCAAGGCTCTCTTCAATATGGCGAACAAGTACGCTGACTCGGCCGAGGCAGTCGCTGAGGCCCTAGATGAAAAGAAAGAGTACTGGCAGAAGGACCAAAAGGCAAAAGCCGACAATGAGCCAGCACAGAACAAATCCGGCAGCCGCAACCGGAAGTCGAAGAACGTGGTGGCCAACGTGGAGTGGACTCGGTCACGACCCCCAAGGAACAATGAGTACCAGAAAGTGATGAACGGGCCCTGCCCCTTTCATCCTAAGGGTAAACACGCGGCCAAGGACTGCTTCATACTCAAGAAGTTTGCCTCTGAGCAGGCTTCAACCTCTAGCGCCAACAAGGACAAAGACATGCCAGATCCAAGCACAGCCAGTGATTATCAAGAACCCTAGGCTGAGCTCAATCATATCTTCGGAGGGCCGTCTGCATACGAGTCCAAGAGGAAGTAAAAGCTAACAGCACACGACGTCAACTCGGTCTCTACAGCAGACACCCCCCAATATCTGCACTGGTCAGAAACGCCCATCACCTTTGACCGCGCAGACCACCCAGATCGGGTTTCACACCCGGGGCGCTACCCACTCGTCCTGGACCCGGTCGTCAAAAATATCAAGTTGAAGAAGGTTCTCATAGATGGAGGCAGCGTGCTCAACATCCTCTTCGCCAAGACCCTGGATGAGATGAAAATCCCTCGTTCAGAACTACGGCCGAGTATGGCGCCCTTCCACGGGATAATTCCCGGCTTGTCTTCAACACCCCTCGGGCAGATAACTTTGCCGGTCACCTTCGGCACGCGGGATAACTTCCGCACAGAAAATATCTGCTTCGAGGTCGCCGACTTCGAGACTGTGTACCACGCGATACTCAGACGGCCGACGGTCGCCAAATTCATGGCGATACCGCACTATACCTACATGGTGCTCAAGATGCATGTGCCAGCCGGAGTACTCTCCCTTCGCAATGACGTCAAGCAAGCCTTCACCTGCGACAAAGAGAGCTGCGATTTGGCTCAATCTCAAGAAGCGACAGTTGGACGCGACAGTATTCAGCAAGCCGCCACAACAGAAGTCGAGGACAACCAAGTTCCGGCGAAAAAAGCAGCAAAGTCAGGAATTTCAGCGGACTTTGACACGAAGAAGATCCCCCTGGACCCTTCCGACCCCTCCAAGACTGCTCTAGTCGGGACCGGACTCGACCCCAAATAGGAATACGCGCTCGTCACCTTCCTCCAGGCAAACAAGGACATCTTCGCCTAGAAACCTTCCCACATGCCTGGGGTACCAAGGGAGGTGATTGAGCACGCCCTCAATGTCAAGACAGACGCCAAGCCAGTCAAGCAACGGCTACGGCGCTTTGCACATGACCGCAAAGATGCTATTCGGGAGGAGATAACCAAGCTCCTCTTAGTCAGGTTCATCAAAGAGGTCTACCACCTAGATTGGTTGGCAAACCCAGTCCTGGTCCGGAAGAAGAACGGTAAATGGCACATGTGCATCGACTACACCGACTTGAACAAGGCGTGCCCCAAAGACCCATTTGGTCTACCGAGAATAGATCAAGTGGTGGACTCAACTACGAGGTGCGAACTTCTCAGCTTTCTCGATTGTTACTTGGGATACCATCAAATCAGCCAGAAGGAAGAGGACTGCCTAAAAACGTCTTTCATCACGCCGTTTGGAGCATACTACTACATCACCATGCCGTTCGGTTTGAAAAACGCTGGAGCAACTATCAACGAGCAATTCAGTGGTGTCTACACACTCAGATCGGGTGCAACGTGGAGGCATATGTCGATGACGTGGTGATCAAGACAAAGTCCAAAGAAGACCTCATCGCTGACTTGGAGGAAACCTTCCAAAATCTTTGAAGATTCAAGATGAAGTTGAACCTAGAAAAGTGTGCCTTCAGTGTGCCATCCAGCAAGCTACTCGGCTTCATCGTATCGCATCGCGGCATCGAGGCCAATCCAGAGAAAATCAACGCAATCATGAACATGGCACCCCCGACTAGCCAGAAAGACGTCCAGAAGCTGACAGGCTGCATGGTGGCACTCAGCCGATTTATTTTCCGACTAGGCGAACGGGGCATGCCCTTCTTTAAATTACTGAAAAAAGCAGATAATTTTCAATGGACTCCCGAAGCCCAACAAGCCTTCGAAGACTTCAAGATATTTCTCACATCACCACCCGTGTTGGCATCACCGATGCCCCAAGAGCCATTAATGCTGTATTTAGCGGCAACCACTCAGGTAGTCAGCACGGTGTTGGTGGTCAAGCGACCTGAGCCAAGTCACATACAAAAAGTTCAACGGCCAGTCTACTTCGTCAGCGAGGTCCTTGCCGACTCCAAGATGAGATATCCGCAAGTCCAGAAGCTGCTATATGGCCTACTCATCACTATCCATAAGTTGGTGTACTATTTTCAATCGCATCAGGTCACGGTGGTCACATTGTATCCACTCGGGGACGTCCTGCACAACCGCGAGGCCACCGACCAAATCGCTAAATGGGTGCTCGAGTTGATGGCATTCGACATCACCTTTCAGCCACGGACAGCAATCAAATCACAAGCTCTAGCCGACTTTGTGGCCGAGTGGATAGAAGTTCAGATGACTACAACAACAAACAAGCTAGAATACTGGACAATGTACTTTGACGGTTCCCTAAGGATCAGCGGCGCCGGGGCCGGCATCGTACTAACGTCACCCACCGGCGAAAAACTCAAGTATGTTCTCCAGATCCACTTCCCGGCTTCCCACAATGTCGCCGAGTACGAGGCACTCATCCACGGGCTCCGCATTGCTATATCACTCGGCATCCGCCGACTGGTTGTGCATGGAGATTCCCAACTCGTGGTCAACCAAGTCATGAAAGACTGGACATGTCTCGACGATACCATGGCGGCGTACTGTTAGGAGGTCAGAAAGCTGGAAAACAAGTTCGACGGGCTGGAGATAACACACGTATTACGACAATACAACAATGCTGCAGACGAATTGGCAAATATGGGATCCAAGCAAGAAGTGGTCCCAACTGGGATCTTTATCGAGCAACTAATGGAGCCATCGGTTAAGAAGAAACCAGTGTCAGCACAGTCGGGGGTTGAACCTACCCCGGCAACAGAAGAAGTATTGGTCATATCTCAAGATTGGCAGAATCCTGTTCTCAAATTTCTCATGGAAGATAAACTCCCAGAAGATCACATTCAAGCCGAACAAATCAAATGTCGAAGCAAATGTTTCCTAGTAGTCGGAGAAGACCTGTACCGAAGAAGTGCATCCGGAGTCCTCATGCGTTGCGTCACACCCGACGAGGGCAAGCAGATTCTGCAATCGATCCACTCGGGCATATGTGGCAACCATGCCGCATCCAGGACGTTAGTCAGAAAAGCTTATAGACAGGGATTTTTCTGGCCAACAGCAGTAACAGATGCTAAAGACATAATTCGCACATGCGAGGGTTGTCAGTTCTATGCAAGACAAACAAATATTCTAGCCCAAGAACTTCAAACCATTCTAATCTCTTGGCCCTTTGCAGTATGGGGGCTTGACATGGTCGGGCCTTTCAAGAAAGCACCAGGAGGGTTCACACACTTGTTTGTCGCAGTGGATAAATTCACGAAGTATATTAAGGCAAAACCTATTGCTACCATAACAGCGGCAAGAGCAAAGGACTTCATCATGAGTATATTATACTGATTTGGGGTTCCTAACCGTATCATAACGGACAACGGTACTCAATTCACGGGCGGCATATTTCAAGATTTCTGTGACGACTTCAGCATCAAGATCTATTATGCGTCTGTGGCACACCCGTGGAGCAATGGGCAGGTTGAGCGTGCCAATGGCATGGTCTTATAAGGTATCAAGGCTAGGATATTCGACCGACTATAGCCATATGCAGGGCGATGGGTATAAGAACTCCCATCTATTCTCTAGTCTCTAAGAACCACGGTTAGTCGGGCAATAGGGCAATCTCCTTTCTTTCTGGTCTATGGTGCTGAGGCTATGTTACCAACCAAGTTAGAGTTCGGCTCTCCGCGAGTTCGGGCTTACTCAGAAGATGGATCAAACAATACCCGATTGGTCGAACTAGATCAGTTGGAAGAAGCAAGGGACATCGCAATAATCCAGTCGGCACGATATCTTCAAGGCCTGCATCGTTATCACAATCGCAATGTCCGTGGCCGTGCCTTTTTGATCGGGGATCTCATCTTGAGAAAAATACAAACCACCAAAGAAAGGCATAAACTATCCCCAATATGGGAAGGGCCGTTCATTATCGCCGAAGTAACACGGCCAGGCGCCTACCGACTGACGACTGAAGACGATGCCCTCGTCAACAACTCATGGATTATAGAACAGCTAGTCCTTTCTATACCTGAGTTTTATACCTTCCCATGTGTACAGTTTTTCTCTGACTCACCACGCCGCTTGTTCCAACTGAGTGGTGAATCGGGGGCTGCATGTATTATATGTGCTTTGTCAATAATATATGAGCATGTTTTACTTAAGTTATGAAGTTCTGCAGCGACTTTGTCAGGTCCACCCGAGTACAGCTTTCTGCGGTGAACAATTTTATTGAGTTCCTATAGACTAACTCGGCGTAGACCACATAGTCGAGTAGAGCTAATGGCAACAAAGTAAAATCTTAGAGCTCGGCAGCATTGCACATATATTTACACATGTCCTTACAAAAGACTTCATATACGCCGACTGCATGATGGATTGTTCTTACATTCCCAGGTCCTTGGTGATCACCTCTACAGTCAGCCTCACCTGGGTGATCAACTCCAACACCTCCTCAGGTGTTGTCTCTTCGCAAACCCTTCACTGATGGCCTCAAGATCTACCCTGGGGTAGATCAACTTGGTCATCGCAAGGGTCTGGGCCACGCCGACGAGAACACGCTCATCCGAGTACCTCTTCAGGATACTCGGGGCTCCGTTGAGGCGCGCCTGCACCTGGGAGACCGTGTTGGAGCTGGTTCCCACGTGGTGAGGATCCATGATGTCAAGGAGCCCTTTCACGAACTCGGTAAGAATCTCCCATGACTCCTTGATGACCTTGATCTCCTCTGCAAAGGCACGAAACTGGGTTTGGGAGTTGGCTCTTGTAGCTGCCCAGATTCATTGGCGAGTAAACTTGTCAGCCAAAACAGCAGTCGGAGTAATCAAAGGATTGGACAAGGTCATTGTCAGAGTGAAGACTTACTTTCGTAGTCGGTCTCCACCTTGGCTTTGGCCTTCTCCAGTTCGGTCTTTTCTTTCTCGAGTTTGCCTTTGGCCCTTTCCAGCTCGGCCTTGTCTTTCTCGAGTTCGGCTTTGGCTTTCTCGGCCTCCTTCAGCTTGGTTTCCCCCTCTGTCTAGGTCTTCACCTCAACTTCGAGGGTTATATATCAGAATAGTCAAGAGCTCGAGATTATAGTCAAGACACACCTGGGCAGTCGGGAAACAACAAAGCTGGAGAAATATACATGGGACTTAGTCGGGAAGACAAATACAGGAGACTTACTTCTGATCTTGTCGGCTAGAGCCCAATTCTCACCCCTGAGTTGGTCAACGGCTCCCCTCAACCAAGTCTCCCTCTCCTGGCTAGACCACTCCAAGTCGGCCTTCAAGGTCTGGAGTTGGCCCAATCGCTGGAGCTAGGGGGCAAGCTGGGTCAGGACCTCGTTTATCTTCTCCGAGCGGTCGACAATCTTCTGCCCAGGGTAAAATAGAGCAAAGCAGAGTTAGGCGGCGGAATACCAGAAACAAAGGAAGTCATCGGGAACTCAACATTGCAAGGCTTGCTATATACCTGGACCCCCCGAGACGCGGCAATGGCGGCACGAAGAAGAACTTCACTCCCTCTCCGCGGCCTCTTCATCGTGCTCATAACATTTCGCAGTTCCCTCGGGAGTTATCCAGTGGAATGTTCATGGGAACCTGCGGCGAGGGGCTTCGAGCCTGGGAAGATCCGTCTCCCCTGAAGACGATGAAGACACAGACGGCGACATAGTCTTGGCCCCCAACTCGGCAGCTGATGGGGCTTCGGGGACTCACTCGGGGGCTGGAGCAGCAGCTTTAGTATCTGCCCCTTGGTTAGCCGGTGCTAGCGGCCCTACTGTTGAGACCGCTTCAGTCTCTACGGCTGGGACGGTCACCGGCTCAGCAGATGAGCTCGCTGGGGTTGGCTCGGCTGGGGCTGGTGTGGGTGCCATGGGCCCCGGGTACCTCATGACAAGCATATGGGCCACTCGGATAGAGGATGGGCCTAGCCTTGTAATTAGGGATATAGCCACACTCGGCAGACTTTGCCTTGTACGATAAGGAAAACAAAGTCCTAGTTGGGCGCGTTATATCTCTAAGAGGAGATCCCTTAACCGTAATCCGGTTGGGACTCCTACCTTGTAACCCTGTCCCCCAGTATATAAGGGGAGGCAGGGTGCCCCCTAAGGGGAGGTTGAGTTGGTTCACCAGAATCACCACCACAAATCCTCAAAGGAATACCACCACAACTGGACGTAGGGTATTACCTCACATTGAGGGCCTGAATCAGTATAAAATCTCCTTGTGTTCCTTTGCAATCCACCGAGTTTCCATCCGCCGAGTAGCCCCATATTCATATTGCCAGTGTAAAACATCGACAGTTGGCGCGCCAGGTAGGAGCTTTGGCGAGATCTACATCTACAAGCTCGATGGATCCAGTAACCGGAGTCGACGGCGGCAAATTCTCCCTCGGAGATACAATCTCATTCGGAAGCCTCGACTTCGTCGCCGACATGTTCGGCAATCTCACCTTGGCCGACACAAACCAGATCCAACTGGCCGAGGAATCAGCCGACTCCGTGCCAGTCGATCCACACGATGCTACAGCGACCATCATCGACTTGCTGTGGCAATCTTCCACTTGCCCGGGTCTTGGGACAACTCTTCCTTTCAGTGTTCGACTCAGACTCGGTCTTGAGCTGGCCGAGATCAGGCTAAGGAAGGAGGAGATCGTCAATCTCCTGTTCGGACTCGACAACGCCGTGGATATCTTCAAACAACATCCGACGCGGCAAACCCGGTCCTCTGGAGTTCGACTCGGATACGGCCCAGAGCCGCTCGAGATCAGATCTAGGGAGGTCGGCGTTATAATCACCCCCATCAATTATTCCGACTTCGACTCTCAGTCGGACTCCAACTCTAAGTCGGACAGCAGCTCGGCAAACTTCTCTCCGCCACGAGAAATCTTCATGGCATCCAAAGGCTCTACTCCTACTCAGGAATCACGCCGACTACACGAGCAACAAGAAGAGGAGGCCTGCCGATTGCGAGAACAACATGAGGAAGAAGCAAGACGCCTGCACACCCGCAACGACAATCTACGCAGGGCTAGGCAAACGGCTCAGCAACAAATCCTCCAAACCCGAGTCAGCGACCATGACGTTTTCGTTACTCCTCAACAGAACATCATGGCCGCTGTAACCCTACTGGATACACTCCAGTTCGGGCTCGATCACCAGGCCACTCCGATGATCGCAAGGATAAAAGCCATGCTTATTGCTGCTGCATGTCAGCAGCACCAACAGTTGGGTGATACCCTCAAACCGACCAACCGGTCGGCATCCCCAACGGCAGTCTCGTCCACCTCAAAGCGACGCCGAGCGGCCGGCTCTAGTCGGCAGCACACGAAGTCACGCCAAACGTCACTCGGCAACCCCAACAACAACCGGCAGCGTCGAAACGATCATCGGGACAATCAGGATCTCCGAGGCCAACTACGGCGTGACCTTCGGCAGGACATCAACGCTTGGTGCCACGAACGAGAGGAAGACGAGCAACACCGATCAGAAGACGAGAACAATCACTTCAGCCTCCACCACGAGTGGTTTCGCCGCCGTATTCGGAGTCAAAGCCCTCATGACGATGAAGGCATACCGGCCTTCACCCAAGAGCTACAACAGGTAGACTGGCCGTCGGGTTTCAAGCCTACAGGAATCGAAAAATACGACGGCAAGACCAACCCCGAGTCCTGGCTCACAGTTTACACTCTGGCGATCCGAGCAGCTGGAGAAAATCACAAAGTCATGGCTAACTACCTCCCAGTCGCTTTAGCCGACTCAGCGAGGACATGGCTAACAGGACTTCCCAAGCAATCAATCGGCTCCTGGGGAGAACTCCGGGAACGCTTCATCGACAACTTCTAGGGGACATACGAGAGGCCATCTTCCGAGCACGACCTGCATCAGTTGTATCAAAGGAAGAACGGGTCTCTTCGTGACTTCATCAAGAGGTTTTTTGAGAAGAAGAACTCAATCCCGAAGATCAAGGACGAGGTCGTCATCGCCGCCTTTCGAAAAGGAGTCAAAGACACCTCGTTTATCGACAAATTCACTCGGAAGCCTCCCAACTCTGTCAAGGCTTTATTCGACATGGCAAACAAATACGCCGACTCGGCCCATGCTGTTGCTGAGGCCCTCGATGACAACAAGGCACCCTGACAGATGAAGCGGAAGGGCACCGATGACGCGGTCCCGACTAAAGCTGGGAATCGCAAACGCAAGTCAGATGGCTTCATTGTGGCAGTCGGTCACAACCGTCTTCGACTTCCAACAACTGGAGATTTTCAGAACAACAAGTGACATGCTCGGGGGCTCAAAAGCCTGAACGCAAGGATGGCATCCCCACTCCCAAATACCGAACAGCTAAGTCGCTTTCTGATAAATCTTTCCTCACTTGGCCTCACCAATGCCGCAGCCGCTTACACCTAATAGGTGTACAAGCTGTACTTTTTTCTGTTTTTTCTCTTAAATGATTGCAAAAGTATTCGAGTAGCATATATCCTGATCCGTAAAACTTTGCTCTATGAAAGACGAACTCAAGTCACCCAAAACACATGTCTGGGAAAGAGCCATGAGCCAACTCCTGGCGCTAGGGGGCTATGATTAGTCGGGCAGAGTACTTAAACATAAGGGGTCAACTACTCAGAGAAATTAATATCAGTAAGAGGAAGAACACGTATTTACATATATTGTAAAATACATTTTATTCGGGTGATTGTTTTCATCATCAGATGCTACTCATCCGGTATCTTTATAGTGCAGGGCCAGCTCCGGATACGCGTAACAGGAACTCAGGGCTGCGACCCTATCTCCTACGTTCAGGGGCTAGACAGGTCTGCCAAAATACACTCAGGATGCTCCACGAGGGCTACTAACCGAGTACTTGCACCAGTCGGGACGACATCTTCCCCGGCTACACTCCATGTGAGCTGATGACCGACCTCCGGCGCTAGTTGGGGGTCGTATACTACTCGACTGGGTGAGATACGCCCCATGAGGGTCGCCAGCCGAATCCTACGCTAACGCTAGGTTCGGGTACTTATTCGGTCGCAACTCGGCTAAGTAGGGTACGTCCCATGAGGGTCGCCAGCCGAATCCTATGCTAATGCTAGGTTCGGGTACCTTATTTAGTCACAACTTTGTCAGATCAGGTATGCCCCATGAGGGTCGCCAGCCAAATTCTATGCTAATGCAAGGGTCGGGTACCTTATTTGGCCATAACTCTGTTGGATAGGGTACACCCCATGAGGGTTGCCAGCTGAACCCTCTGCTAATGCAAGGTTCGGGTACCTTGTTCGGCTTTACCCAAGTCAGAGAAGACTTACATCGTCAAAGCGCATCCGGGGTTCTCATGCACCGTGTCACACCTAAGGAGGGCAAGCAGATCCTGCAATATACCTACTCAGGCTTATGTGGCAACCAGATTGCATCCAGAACGTAAGTCGGAAAGGCTTGCAAATAAGGATTTCTCTGGCTGATTGCGGTTACCGACACCAAAAAACTCATCCTGACATGCGATGGATGATACTTCTATAGAGCTATGCTGGGTAGGTCGGCTCAGGCCGGCTTATTTGGTAGCAACCACCAAGATATGAGTTCCTACAGTAGCATGCTCCATGTGGGCCGCCCGCAGGCTAAGTTGAAATTATAGCACTGGTGCTACCAACAGGAGCCGATGAGGTAAACAGATATGCTTCATGAGAGCCTTATTGCTAAACATATATGTTTGGGTATCTGTTTTATCCACTAGGTCTCAAGGATATATCCTTACAAGGATCACAAGCTGGTCTTCATTAAAATTAGGGATGCAGGTATCTTTCTCGGGTACACCTGGCCACGCCGTGGATTTATTTTCATAAAGTGGTACTCGGCCTACATGCGTGACCATCAGTTGCCATGAGCAACATTATTCCCGCTGACATGATGCGGAGGAGTCTAACTTTCGAGTAGTGCACTACTCGGGAGAGACTATAAATTTCTCATTCCCGCTGACATGACGCGGACGAGTCTAACTTCTGGGTGGGACGCCACTCGGGAAAGACTATAAACCCCTCTTTCTAGCTGACATGACGCTGAAGAGTCCTATATATGAGTAGTATCCTACTCAGCAAGACTATAAATACCCATTCCGACTGACATGAAGTCGAAGAGTCCTACATACGAGTAGTTCCCTGCTCGGTAAGACTATAAATCATATTCCGGTTGACATGATACCGAAGAGTCTCATATACCAGTAGTAATCTACTTGGGAAAGACTTCTAGGTTAAAGATCTTTGACTTTATGTTTAATTGTCTTCACAATTAAGCACAAAGTCGAGGGCTACACCTAATAGGTGCATCTATTCACCGCACACTATTCATATATCTACATGAAGCCCTTCATAGTCTCGCTGCTAGCTGACATGAAGCAGGACTCGGGAAGAAGACTCACTCGGACAAAGAGTACTCGGGAGCAATGCACTCGGGAAGACTTCACCGTGGAGGATGAGCACTCGACATCAGCTGTGACTCAACTATGAAGGTCTCAGGGGCTACTGTGGGTGCCATGGGCCCCGGGTACCTCATGACAAGCATATGGGCCACTCGGATAGAGGATGGGCCTAGCCTTGTAATTAGGGATATAGCCACACTCGGCAGACTTTGCCTTGTACGATAAGGAAAACACAGTCCTAGTTGGGCGCGTTATATCTCTAAGAGGAGATTCCTTGGCCGTAATCCGGTTGGGACTCCTACCTTGTAACCCTGTCCCCCAGTATATAAGGGGAGGCAGGGTGCCCCTTGAGGGCAGGTTGAGTTGGTTCACCAGAATCACCACCATACATCCTCAAAGGAATACCACTACAACTGGACGTAGGGTATTACCTCACATCGAGGGCCTGAACCAATATAAAATCTCTCTGTGTTCCTTTGCAATCCACCGAGTTTCCATCCGCCGAGTAGCCCCATATTCATATTGCTGGTGTAAAACTTCGACAGCTAGCTCGACAATAGGAGCAGCCGATGTGGTCTCCTTGAGATCGATATTGGCCCGTTTCCTGCACGATGAGTCAGACGTCAAGATAATACTATACTGAACAAGATTTTTAGAAGATCCAAAAGTTACTTACCTCTTGGAGGTTTTGTACTTTCATCCAGGAGTTCCAGCTGTTGGCAATGGAGTGCTGCCGGCTGTCGGGCTAGATGGTGCGGCAGTCGGTGGTGGTGTCCTTGTCCTAGTCGGCCCAATTTCTGGTGCGGCCGGTTGGGGCACCGGGATGCTAGGTGGCACCTATGGCTCATTGACAACCTCGTACTCAGCGGTGCCGCCCATGGGCTCGATGTTGCTGAGCCTTGTGGCGCTGCTCTCAGCCTTGAACTCAGCGGCTTGGGAGCTGCGCTGGTGGTGTATTTAATCTTCAAGCTCCCGGCTGTAGCACTCGGCCTACTAATTCTCTTCTTGCCCGGATCCTCACAGGTTTCTTCCCTGCTCTCTTGGAGCTGGGCTGGGCGGTAGAAGGACTCAACGGCCTCTTCCTCAATTTCATGGCCGACAAAGTTTGGGAGTCTTCATCAAACTCCTTATATGCCTGCAAGTGGTTTAACAACATACATCACACGTTGCAGAGCTATCCTAGATACACATCTACAAGTATTCATCACAGATGGATAGCAAGCTAATATCAACAAGAGTTACCTCTGGACGAGGCCTTTTTAGGCTGTAAGCCGGCGTGGCACGCTCGGCATCTTCTGTCTCGATCACCCCGCTAGCGAAATAATCAAGTAGGATGTCGGTCACCTTGTGCTTGTCGGTCAGGTCGGGATATTCTCTGCTGGGATCGTTTTTGCCCTCATAATCCCAGCCGAAATGGCTCCTCAGCTTTAGCGGCATGATGCGACGAGCCAAGAAGCGCCTAGCCACCCTTGGACCAGTCAATCCAGAGCTCTTCAGCTTATCAATCTTGTCGATCAGCATATATACCTGGCCCATCTCCTCAAAACCGGGCATAGATGACTAGTTGGACACAACTACCGAAGGCAGACCAGTGAAAAGGGGGAGGCGTGGTTCAAGATCAGAACAATATAACCACTCCCTATGCCAGCCTTTGAGGGAGGATTTTAAGGGGACATGGATGTAAATCTTCTTCATTTCGCTCCTAAGCTGGATACCGGCCCTCCCAATCACTTAGACTTTGCTCTTAGAGGGCTGGGGTTTCATGTGGAACAAATATCTAAACAGATTCAAATAGGGTTCCACACCTAGAAAACACTCGCACAGAGTTGCAAAGATAGAGATTTGCAAGATCGAGTTGGGATTCAGATTCACCAACTCTAGGTCATAGAAGGCAAGAAGCTGGCGAAGAAAATTCGAAGACGGGAGAGAAAGGCCTCGATCGAAGAAAGAGGCGAAAACTACAGTCTCACCAGCCTGGGGTACTGGAATCGATTCCCCTTCCACCGAACGCCAATGGATGTCTTCACGGTTCTGCAGTCTCAATAACCTCTCCAGATGCTTCAGCTTAGTCGACCTGCAATCCGAAGTCGGCCAAGACTCATCAGTCATCTCCGGGATTTCTGACGCTCTCGGCATGGCTCAAGGCGAAGAAATTTGGGGGAAATGTGATTGAGGACTTGGAATGGACGCGGAGGAGCGAGATCGTGTTTCAAGGGGGAAGCGCTAGCAATGGTGAACCCTAGCAACACGAGGGGCGAAATTTCAGCGCGGAAGCTGGAAGACGAAACGATTGGTGGATTGGAGAAGATGAGGGAATCTTTTCTCTCTCTCCCCGTCTTTATAGAGCCTGTACTGATAAGTGGGCTTGGGCCTGCAAAGTCGGTACTGGGCCACCAAGATATGAGTTTCTATAGTAGCACGCTCAATGTGGGCCGCTCGAGGGCTGTGTTAAAATCATAGTGCTGGTGCTATCAACAGGAACCGATTGGGTAATCAGATATGCTTCATGAAGGCCTAACTGCTAAACACATGTGTTCGGGTATCTGTATTATTCACCAGGTATTGAGGATATATCCTTATAAGGGTCACAAGCTGATCTCCATTAAAATGGGGGATGCAGGTATCTCTCAAGTACACCTGACCACATATTGGATTGAAATCCATAAAGTGATACTCGGCTTACATGCTTAGCCAACAATTGCTATGAGCAAACATCTTTCCAGCCGATATGACGCTGAAGAGTCTAACTTTCGAGTAGTATACTACTCAAGAAAGATTGTAAACAATTCTCCTAGCTGACATGAAGCTAAAGAGTCTAATTTCCAAGTGACATACTACTCAGGAAAGACTATAAAATATTTCCAGCTGATATGAAGCTGAAGAGTCTCATATACCAGTAGTATACTACTCGGAAAAGACTACAAGGTTAAAGATCTTTGACTTTATATTTAATTGTTTCACAATTAAGCACAAGACTACACCTAATAGGTGTGCCTATTCGGTGCACACTATTCATGCTTCTACATGGAGCTCTTCATAGCCTCGCTGCTAGCTAACATGAAGAAGTACTCGGGAAGAAGAAGCACTCGGACAAAGAGTACTCGGGAGCAATGCACTCGGGCAATCTTCACCGTGGAGGATGAGCACTCGGCATCAGCTGTGACTCAACTATGAAGGTCTTAGGAGCTGCTGTGGAGGCCATGGGCCCCGGGTACCTCATGACAAGCATATGGGCCACTCGGACAGAGGATGGGTCTAGCCTTGTAATTAGAGATATGATAGAGCTCGGCAGACTTAGCCTTGTACGATAAGGAATATACAGTCCTAGTCAGGAAAGTTATATCTCGAAGAGGAGATCCCTTGGCCGAAGTCCGGTTGGGACTCCAACTTTGTACCCCTATCCCCCAGTATATAAGGGGAGGTAGGGCGCCCCCTGAGTGCATATAGAGATTCATCAGAACCATACATCCTCAAAGGAATACACCACAACTAGACATAGGGTATTACCTCACATCGAGAGCCTGAACCAGTATAAACTCCCCGTATTTCTTTGCAGTCCACTGAGTTTCAATCCGACGAGTAGCCCTATATTCATATTGCCGGTGTAAAACATCGACACGTGATGTTGTCTTTGATGCAGCGGCACAGTGGGACTAGAGCGCCGAGGACAGCGATGGTCAAGCTGACGACGAGCCCTTCACCATCGAGTACACTACCGAGTACGTCTCTGGCACACCTCAAGCTGCTGCATGGATGCCAGCTCCAGTGTCGCCATCTTCTGCACCAGTAGGATCTCCTATGCCGGCAACGCCACCTGCTGCTCCCATGCCAGCGACATCGCTTCCTGACAAACCGATCAACTTTGTCACGCCTCCCATGGATCTAGGTGAGGATCTGGACACGGATCACGATGATGATGCACCGCTGCGGTTCCGCGCCATCGACGCCATCATTGGACCGGCCTCGCCGCCTGGGCTTGCACCTAGGGTGCTCGATGAGGATCTCATGTTCACCACGGCGGATGAACCCGCTTCTTTCGGAGAGACAGAGCGTGAGGCGTGTTGGCGGCAAGCAATGCGTGAAGAAATGTGCTCCATAGAGGACAACAGCACCTAGGAGCTCATCGCACTCCCCACTGGGCACCGAGCAATCAGGCTCAACTGGGTCTTCAAGGTGAAGCGTGATGAGCACGGCAACGTCATCTGACACAAGGCGCGCCTGGTGGCGAAGGGCTATGTACAGCACGCCGAGATCGACTTCGATAAGGTCTTTGCCCCGGTGGCACGAATGGAGTCTGTGCACACGCTCCTGGCTTTGGCGGCAAATGAGCGCTGGACAGTCCACCACATGGACATCAAAAGCGCCTTCCTAAATGGCGACTTAAAAGAGAAAGTCTATGTGAGCCAACTACCGGGCTTCGTTGTCGACGACAGCGAACAAAAGGGACTGCACCTCCGCAAGGCGCTGTACGGTCTTCGGCAGGCACCAAGGGCCTGGAATGCCAAGCTCGACGCCTCGAGTCGATGTTTTACACCGGCAATAAAACAATAGGGCTTATGCAAGGGGAATCTCAGTGGATTGCAGAGGAACACAAGGAAGATTTTATACTGGTTCAGGCCTTCGATATGAGGTAATACCCTACGTCCAGTTGAGGTGTTATTCCCCTAAGGTGTTTGTCGATTGATGATCTGATGATCTCGTCATGCCCCTTGAGGGACGCCCTGCCTCCCCTTATATACTGGGGGACAGGGGTACATGATAAGGATCCCAGCCGGATACGGCTAAGGGATTTCCTTCTTAGAGATAGAAACTTATCCGACTAAGACTGCTATTCCTTATCGTACAAGGTAAGGCCTGCCGAGTGCTATCTTATCTCTAATTACATGATCCGGCCCATCCTCTATCCGAGTGGCCCATATGCTGGTGATGAGGTACCCAGGGCCCATGGCCTCCACAGTAGCCCCTGAGACCTTCATAGTTGAGTCACAGCTGATGCCAAGTGCTCATCCTCCATGGTGAAGATTGCCCGAGTGCGATGCTCCCGAGTACTCTTTATCCGAGTGAGTCTTCTTCCTGAATCCTGCTTCATGTCGGCTGGCAGCGAGGCTATGAAGGGCTTCATGTAGATGTATACATAGTGTGCACCAAATAGGCACACCTATTAGGTGTAGCCCTCGACTTTGTGCTTAATTGTAAAGACAATTAAACATAAAGTCAAAGATCTTTAACCTGATAGTCTTTCCCGAGTAGATTACTACTGGTATATGAGACTCTTCGGTATCATGTCAACCGGAATAAACTTTATAGTCTTGCCGAGTAGCATGCCACTCGTATATAGGACTCTTCGACTTCATATCAGTCGGAATGTGTGTTTATAGTCTTGCCGAGTAGGATGCTACTCGTATATGAGACTCTTCAGCTTCATGTCAGCTGGAAAAAGGAATTTGTAGTCTTTCCCGAGTGGCGTCATGTCAGTGGGAATATGTTTATAGTCTCTCCCGAGTAGTGCACTACTCGAAAGTTAGACTCTTCAGCGTCATGTCGGCTAGAATAATGTTTCTCATGGCAATTGTTGGCCAAGCATGTAGGCCGAGTACCACTTTTATAAAAATAAATCCATGGCGTGGTCAGGTGTACTCGAGAAAGATACCTACATCCCCAATTTTAATGAAGACCAGCTTGTGATCCTTGTAAGGATATATCCTCGAGACCTGGTGAATAAAACAGATACCCAAACATATATGTTTAGCAATAAGGCTCTCATGAAGCATATCTGTTTACCTCATCGGCTCCTGTTAGTAGCACCAGCGCTATAATTTCAACTCAGCCTGTGGGCGGCCCACATGGAGCATGCTACTGTAGGAACTCATATCTTGGTGGCCCAGCACCGATTGTGTAGGCCCAAGCCCATTTAGTCGGTACAGGCTTTATAAATAGCGGGGAGAGAGAAAAAGATTCCTTCATCTTCCCCAAATCAGCCAATCGCTTCATCTTCCGCTTCCGCGCCAAACTTTTCGCCTCCTGCTCGGCTAGGGTTAGCTACTGCCACTGTTCCCCGCTCGAACTCGGCGCTTCCAGTCCACTTCTTCTGTTCCAAGCCCCCAATTTGCTTTTCCCCCAAATCTTTCTGCTCCCAACCATGCCGAAAGCTTCGGATCTTGCGGGTGCGCCGGAGAATGCTTGGCCAACTTTGGATTGCGGCTTGGTGAAACTGAAGCCGCTGAAGAGTCAATTGAAGTTGCCCAGCCAGGAGGTAATCCGCTGGCGGCCGGCTAAGGGTGAGTCGGTCCCAAATCCCCAATCTGGCGAAACAGTAGTTTTTGCCTCTTTTTTCGATCGGGGTTTGTGCCTTCCCTCTTCTGATTTCTTCCGCCGCATCCTTGACTTCTATGGGTTGGAGTTGGTGAATTTGAATCCCAACTCGATTCTTCAAATCTCCATATTTGTTACTCTCTGCGAGTGCTTTTTGGGTGTGGAACCACATTTTAATTTCTTCAGGCATCTGTTCCACATCAAACCCTAGCCCTCCAAAAATAATATCAATGTGATTGGGGGGCTGGTCTCCAGTTGAGGAGTGATGGGAAGAAAACATATCTTGATCTCCTCTTGAAATCTTCCTTGAAAAGCTGGCACAAGGAGTAATTCTATTGCGCAGATTTGGCTCCCTCCTTGTGTCCATTCACCGGCTCACCATCGGTAGTTTTACCAAATTGGTCAGCAGATCCAACCTTTGAGGAGATGGGCCAAGTGCACCAATTGTTGGGGAAATTAGATGACCTTAAGAAAGCTGGCCTGACTAGACCATGGGTGGCCCACCGTTTTCTGACTCGGCGCATCCAGCCGTTGAAGTTGAGGAGCGCGTTCGGCTGGGCCTTTAAGGGCAAAAATGACCCTGACCGAGTAAGCAATGAGTCGGCCAACAAGCGCACGGTGACCGAGACCCTGCTTGGTTACTTCTCCGAAGGGGTGATCGCGACCGAAGATGATAATCGCCGAATTGCGGCCTATAGCTTCCTTCGGCCCCGTTCCAAGGTAATCTTTGTCCTTCTTCTGTGATGAATGCCAGTGGACTTGTATGTATGATTGCCCAGCATTGTATGATGTACTTTGTTGACTCATCTATAGTGGCACGAGGAGTTTGATGAGGACTCCCGCCCGTTGTCGGTCATCAAATCAAAGAAGAGGCCGAGGAGCCCTGTAACAGCCCACTTTTGATCTTTGGTGCATAAAACCGTTTCCCCATCTGCATGCTCTTCATGTCATCTTTCATGCATGAAAAACCCAGCCTTGCCCCCAAGTTTCTTTCGGTTGGAAGCAAGCTGCCCCAATCGGACCATCCTCTTGGGGATTGGACGGTCCGAATCCTTCCGATCGGACCAGCCGCCTCCCGATCGGACCTTCGCCCGCGCCCGCACTTGCTCGCGCCCGAGCTCTCTCTCGAGTCCGCGCCCTTTTCTCATGCCCGGGGACTTGGCTCTCTCCCGAGCCCGCGCCCTCTCCCGAGCTCGCGCCCGTGCCCTTTCTCGCGAGCCCGCGCCCGCGCCCTCTCGCTCCCCAGCCCGCGCCCGCGCTCTCTCTCTCCCGAGCTCGCGCCCGTGCCCTCTCTCGCAAGCCCGCGCCAGTCAACTGGCTTTTTATTCCGCCTATCTCTGTTATCATCGGCTTCTAGCCGATGTTCATGTATGCGAATGCTATCGGCAATCGGCCGGTTTGCTTTTCACTTATATCATCATCGGTTTGCTAGCCGATATATATAGGTGCTGTCGGCCATCGGCTACGAGGAGTCCTTATCGGCCGATTGGTTTCGGCGTCAACACATGGTTGTTGGAGACAGTCCTCAGGCGTGAATCGTCGATACGTGATGCTATCGGTTGTGCCCTGTTCTCCATCATCCAAGCGAGATCACGCAAGGATCTCTCCCCGCCCGTGCGGCTCGACCAGGTGGCTTCCTCTGCGCGCCCCAGACCACATGAGAGGGAGTGACAGAGCCACCTTGGGACCTCGCGAGATACCCCTACAGCCTCAGCAGCGCCCTGCCCTGTCCCATCTGTCTGCTGCACGCTTGCCCGCGCACACGCCATCGCGAGACCGTGGAGCAGAGCAGCGCCCCTCCCCTCTCCTCTTCCTTCCCTGCCTTCCTTCTTAACCAAGGCCATGTCCTCCTGCCTCCCCAGCTCGCCCTCTTTCTCACGCACCCAAGGACCCAGGCGATTGCCCCTTGGTTCACTGAGAACGTGAGGTGCCGCCCACGGCGCCAGCGAGCACACGCCTTCCGTCTGGGAGCTCCGGTGAGTTTCACCTTGTCTCAGCTGTGTCACCATGTGTTCTTGCCCGACCTAACTCCATTTTCGCCTTCGGCAAGCAGCAGGCACCACTGCAGCCCCATCGTGTTTTGCAACACCGACCGGGTGCCGCCGTGATCTTCCAGCCGCTGAGCTGCGCCCTGGTGAGTTAGCGCTGTCCTGGCTGTATCACCATCTTCCATTCACTCTTTGAACTCATCACAGCGCTTGACTGCAGCCTCCATCGCGAGCAACCCTTTTGCCGAGCCAATCACCACCTCAACGTTGCTCCCCACCGCCTGCACTCCTCGGTGAGCTTCTGTTTCTGCATGTACTTCCTTTTTACTCCTGGGAGGCCACTAGTTCTCCCCACGTCCTTGGCTTGGCCTGTCACGCCATTGTTTTGCCATCCACCCAAGCGTCACCACCGTGGCCGCATGTGTGGATGAGGCTCAATCGGAGCATGGCCGCATGTATTAGAACCCTACGACCTTGCATGCAAGACCCCTAGAGCTTCCCCACGCCCCTGCATCACTAGCCATGCCCTAGAGCATGAGAGGACAGAGGTAGACAAGCCGTGCATTAGCTTGGCTTTTCATCAAACACCTTAGGTGCGCTTGTGTTTGAGTGAGTAGCAGCCACCCCATCAGCCCCATGCAAGCCGGGTTGGCCCCTCTAGCGTTAGAACGGGATAAAACCACGAGTAGAGCAGCTGCTGTTGGATTCCTGATTTTGCCGGTTGTTGTTAACGTGCGAAGATGTGTAGTTTGCGCGTGTGAAGTCATCGTTTTTGGACCGAGGCGTTCGACACTACCGAAGCCTTCCCGTAGGTTCCACTTGTACATCCAGTGACTCCTAGGCCCTAGAAACCCTCCACGCCCCCAAATGCCTTGGATTGATACTTCACGCCTGGTGGATTTCATGAGTTAAGCCGTTTTAGTGACGTGTGAGCGTGTGCGATTAATATCCTAGCGAGTTGGAGTATATCCACTTTTGGGAGTTGTCCTTAGATTCACAGCAGCACACATGTAGGTTTCGTACCATAAAAATGCCCCTAGAACCAAAAACATCCCAAATAGACCACCCGTTAAGTCGGTAGAATGTTTTCAGCCGTTTCTGCAGTTCGGTCGAGCGAAAACGCTGTTTCTCAATTATTTTCGATTTTAGGACAGAGCAGACTTCGTTTACCCGTATCTCCCTCATACGAACTCGGATTCAAGCGATTCTTTTTCCTAAATTCATCTAAAATCATGCACTTCCATATTCTGCAAAAATATTTGCACTTCCTGTACTGTTTAATTTTGCCGTTGTTTTCATTGCATTCGGTATTCTCGTAGAACACGACGTTGTTGACCCGGTTGTGGAAGGATCAGAAGAGTTCCAAGAAGTCCAGGAACAAGGCAAGCACCCCCTTGATCAATTGCTCCTATATTTCAAACTTACAAACTATATTGATTGCAAACTATTATGCATGCGATGTTTTACTTAGAAATGTGTGGGACTCTTGGGTAGTTAACCTCTTGTTGCATATGCCCTGTCCTTGTTACTTGAGTATCATGAATTCCTTGTCACTTATGTTGCCACTGAAAATTTGGGTTCATGTGGTTGGGAAGATGTCAATAGGTATGCTTAGTTTGCTATTTAATCAATGCTACTTGTTACTTGATTTTGGGATGTTGGGGAAAAGAAGCATTTGCAAAACTATGGAAATGAACAGTGGGTATTTTTCCCCTGTGCTCTTGGTGGAAAACAAAAACTGAAAACATGCTTTTGGACTTGGGCGAGTGGATGTAGTGTTCGGTGCCTTGTTGTGGTACCGATTAGGTGGTTGTCTCGCCCGGGTCACTAAGGACCGATTCTATGGTGTAGCTAGAACCAAGAAGCACAGTGCAAACCACATGTGGCTCTTATGGGGAGTTCCTAGCTTAGTATATTGTTCATACCTAGCAATAGACCTGCCGGTGGTACTAGTAGGTCATTTTTGTTGACATTGGGATAGTGCGAGTTATGGTTTTTGTCCATAGCCCGAAGGTACCTTGATTATTGTTCAAGGGTGACCAGCACATCGTATGAGCCTTGGGGATTTTGGGAGGCCTCCCAACTCCCTAGGGATGGATCATAAGCGCGGGATATTGCTAGGTCAACGGTGGAAAGGCTTTGTCATTGATGGTGTGAGCCTCCTGTGTGGTAGCTCATGTTGTCCTTGTCATGTGGGTACAGTTGTACACACTCTCGAGAGTTAAAACTATTCGAATAGCCGTGTCCTCGGTTATGGACGACTTGGGAAATTCTCCACCGTAGTAGTTTTAATTTTTGGGAACTGTTTTGGGGGAAAATCTTGGTGCGAACGGGGAGTTCGCTGGGATGGTTGTGTTGCAGCCGTGGAAGCAAAGTCGACGTTAGAAGACCAAATTCTTGCAGCCCAAGCTGAAGACAAGGAAGTCCAAGAAATTAAGCGCAGCATAGAGAAAGGGGAAACCTCAGATTACAACATGGATGAAAATGGAGTGGTTAGGCGTGGACAGCGAATATACATCCCCAAAGATGAAAAGGTCAAGAACCTGATTCTGAAAGAAGCCCATGAAACATTGTACTCAATTCATCCCGGTAGTACCAAGATGTACCAAGATTTAAGGAAGGATTTTTGGTGGGCAAGCATGAAGCGTGACGTAGCTGAATACATGGCACTCTGTGATGTGTGTCAGCGAGTGAAGGCTGAGCACCAAAGGCCAGCCGGCCTACTACAGCCATTACAAATCCCGGAATGGAAATGGGACGAAGTTGGAATGGATTTCATCACTGGTTTGCCAAGGTCACAGCGAGGCAATGACTCAATATGGGTTGTAGTGGATCGGTTGACAAAGGTAGCACACTTTATACCAGTGAAAACCACTGACAAAGGAACCAAGCTAGCTGAGTTGTATTTCTCTTGGGTTGTTTGCTTGCATGGTGTGCCAAAGCAGATATGGTTGAGCTCGGCTTGAGGATCTTGAAAATCGTTGACCGAACCCTGGTCTGGCTTGTCTTTGTCCTTATCGGCGCCAGATGATGAAGACTACTCGGAGGCAAACTTCTTAAGCATGTAGCAGTCTTTGGCCGCGTGCTTGCCCTTGGGGTGAAAGGGGCATGGCCCGCTCATGACTTTTTGGTAGTCGTTATTCCGCTAGGGCCGCGACCGAGTGCGCTCCATGTTGGCCACCTCATTGTCCGACTTCCGCTTGCGGCTGCCAGACTTGATTTGAGATGGCTCGTTATCGGCTTTCGCCTTCTGGTCTTTCTACCGGGACTCCTTCTTGTCGTCAAGGGCCTCTGCGACTGCTTCAGCCGAGTCGGCGTATTTGTTGGCCATGTCGAAAACAGCCCGGACAGAGGGTGGTGGCTTCCGAGTGAATTTCGCGATGAACGGGGCATCCTTTACTCCCTTGCGGAAGGCGGCGATGATGGCCTCGTCTCGGATCATTGGGATCTTGTTGCGCTTCTCAGAAAATCTCTTGATAAAATCTCGTAGAGACTCGTTCTTCTTCTGGTGTAGTTGATACAGATCATGTTCAGAACATGGCCTCTCATAGGTTCCCTGAAAATTAGCGATGAACCGCTCCCTGAGTTCTCCCTAGGAACCGATCGACCGCCTCGGGAGCCCTGTCAGCCATGTCCTCGCCGAGTCAGCTAGCACGACTAGGAGGTAGTTAGCCATGGCTTTGCTGTCGCCCCAGCAGCTCAAACTGCTAGGGTATATACGGTGAGCCAGGACTCGGGATTTGTTTTGCCGTCATACTTTTCGATCCCTGTGGGCTTAAAACCAGTCGACCAATCGATGTCCTGCAGCTCCCGTGTGAAAGCAGGAATGCCTTCGTCTTCATGAGGGCTCGGGCTTCGACCACAGCAGATAAACCGCTCATGATGGAGACCGAAGCGCTCGTTTTCATCCTCCAATCGGTGGCGCTCGTCCTCTTCTCGTTCGTGGCGTCGAGCGTTGATGGTAAGGCGGAGGTCATGTTGTAGGCGTACTCGGAGGTCTTGGTTGGGCCGGCGGTCATACTGGTGACGCCGTCAGTTGTCATTGCCGAGTGACGTTTGCCTGGACTCCTTGTGTGGCCGACTTGAGCCGGCCGCCCGACGCCATGCTGACGTGGATGAGCCCGCAGCTAGAGATCTCGACCGGTTAGTCGGTACCACAGTGTTGCCCGACTGCTGTTGTTGTTGCTGGCAGGCTGCAGCCATGATCATCGCCTTGATCTTGGCGATAGTTGGGGTGGCCTGGTGATCAGGCCCAAGCTGGAGCGTGTCCAGCAAGGTTGCGGCGGCCACAACATTCTGTTGTGGCGTGACGAAGACGTCGTGATCGCCGACTTTGGTCTGGAGAATCTACTGCTAAGCCGCTCGCCCAGCCTTGCGTAGCCCGTCATTGCGAGCCTCGCGATCAGCCTCCTCCTGTTGTCGCAGTCGGCGCGCCTCCTCCCGTTGCTCCTCTTGTAGTCGGCGCACCTCAGATGGTGATGTTGAAGCCATAAAGATCTCGCGGGACAGAAGAAGACTTGCCAGACTGGAGTCCGAGCTAGTGCTCGAACCGTTATCCGACTTGGAATCGGACTTCGAGTAGTTTATCAGAGTAAGAACGACTCCGACCTCTCTAGATCCAATCTGAAACGGCGCTTGGCTGTGTCCAAACTGAATCGCAAGAGATCGGGTCTGCTGCGCAGGATGTAGATCTGCAGCGTCGCCGAATCTGTGTGGGAAACCGACGATCTCCCCCGTTCTTGGCCCAACCTGGGCTGGCTCAAGGCCTAGCGCAAGTCGGACGCCGAAGGAGAGAGTTGTCCCAATTCTCGGTGAAGTAAAGGACTGCCGCAGTAGATCGTTGAAGGAGATCACGGCGTCCTGTGGACCGACTGGCGCAACGTCGGCTGGTTCTTCGACCGGCTGGATTGGATCTGCTTCGGCCAAGGTGAGGTTGCCGATCTGGTCGGCAACGAAGTCGAGGCTTCCAAAGAAAATTGTGTCTCCAGGAGAGAACTTGTCGCCGTCGACTCCGCTTGTTGGATCCATCAAGCTTGTAGATGTGAAACTCGCCAGAGCCCCTACCTAGCGCGCCAACTGTCGATGTTTTACATCGGCAATAAAACTATATGGCTACTCGGCAAGGGGAAACTCGGTGGATTGCAGAGGAACACAAGGAAGATTTTATACTGGTTCAGGCCCTCGATGTGAGGTAATACTCTACGTCCAGTTATGGTGTTATTCCCCTGAGGTGTTTGTCGATTGATGATCTGATGATCTCGTCGTGCCCCTTGAGGGGCGCCCTGACTCCCTTTATATACTAGGGGACAGGGGTACATGATAAGGATCCTAGCCGGATACGGCCAAGAGATTTCCTTCTTAGATAGAAAATTATCCGACTAAGACTGCTATTCCTTATCGTACAAGATAAGGTTTGCCGGGTGCTATCTTATCTCTAATTACATGATTCGGCCTATCCTCTATCCGAGTGGCCCATATGCTGGTGATGAGGTACCCGGGGCCCATGGTCTCCACACCTCGCTAGTATCGCTTGGTTTCCAAAGGAGCAGCTCGAAGCACGGCATCTACATGCGGAACAAAGGAGCATCACAGCTGATCGTTGGTATCTACATCGACAATTTGATCATCACCGGCTCCAGCAATGATGAAATCATGGTGTTCAAGTAGGAGATGAAGCGTGTATTCTCAATGAGCGGCCTCGGGCTGCTGTCATACTACCTCGGCATCAAGGTGAACCAGAGCGTGGCTAGGATCACGTTGTGCCAGTCGGCCTATTGTAACACCCTGCCCTCCAGAACCGCACAGCCCAGCCCAACCGACGGGCGGGCCCACTTACACATAGCACCCCACTTACACTTTCGTCCTCGCTTCGTGTAAAAGGGTTAACCCGGAAGTACTATGGTTGGAGGGACAAGGCCTTATAAGTTGGTTCAACCCTTGCTCAACTAGCAAGGTGGTACTAATCATGTGCACACCGCACTCATGGGCCATATGGGCCATATCCTAATTGGGCCAGGATGTCACACACACCCCCCCTCAAAAGACCTGGCGTCCCCGCCAGTCCAACTTACCCGCATAGCCACACAGGCAAATGTCCAAGAACGCGCCCCCTCTTAGCGCACGTCCGTACATCCAGTGCCGGCGCCATATGCCATGCCATGTGCCTCACATCGAGCCCACATGCGCCATGCGCCATATGCCCGCACACTGACCCGTACGCGCAACCGCGAGGGTCGGCTCTGATACCATTTGTAACACCCTGCCCTCCAGAACCGCACAGCCCAGCCCAACCGACGAGCGGGCCCACTTACACATAGCACCCCACTTACACTTTCGTCCTCGCTTCGTGTAAAAGGGTTAACCCGGAAGTACTATGGTTGGAGGGACAAGGCCTTATAAGTTGGTTCAACCCTTGCTTAACTAGCAAGGTGGTACTAATCATGTGCACACCGCACTCATGGGCCATATGGGCCATATCCTAATTGGGCCAGGATGTCACACCTATGCTGGCAAGCTGCTGGAGCAAAGCGGCCTAAGCTCCTGCAACCCGAGCATGGAACCAATGGAACCCCGTCTAAAGCTGAGCAAGACAAGCACTGCGCCGGTGGTGGATGCCACTGCATATCGGCGTATCATCAGCGGCCTACGCTACTTGGTGCACACCCAGCCAGACATAGCCTATGCCGTGGGCTACCTAAGCCGGTTCATGGAGGAGCCACATGAGGATCACCTCGTTGCGGTGAAACGCGTGCTACGTTACGTGGCAGGCACGCGTGATCATGGCCTACACTATGCCAGGCGAGAGGAGGGACGACCACAGCTGGTCGGCTACAGCGACGCCGACATGGCAGGGGACATTGACACGCGCAAGAGCACCAATGGCGTCATCTTCTTCCTCACCGGCAACCCCATCACTTGGCAATCATCGAAGCAAAAGGTGGTGGCTATGTCTTCTTGTGAGGCGGAGTACATTGCAGCGGCAACAGCCGCATGCCAAGGTGTTTGCCTTGCTCGGTTCGTCAGCAACATACTTGGCGTCAAGCCTGGAGCACCGGAACTTAGGGTGGACAACTAGTCCGCCATCGCCCTCAGCAAAAACTCCGTCTTTCACGATCGAAATAAGCACATTGATACCCGATTCCATTTCATCCGAGAGTGCATCGACGGAAACAAGATTGTCCTTCGGCACACCTCAACAAAGACGCAGCTGGCGGACATCCTAACAAAGGCACTTAGCCGTGTGTGATTCCTTGAGCTGCATGGGCTGATTGGCGTCAACAAGGCCGGTGAAGGCAGCAAGGACTAGTGATGCGAGGTTCGGTCCCGATCTTTCGATGGAGAAGGTAATCACGATTGGTGGAAGAAACCGACGTTCATGGCCCGACTACAACTATCCACGATGTTGCGCCTTAGCGACCGATACACCGATTCCAGAAGGTGAACGCGATCTTGTGGAGCACGATCAACCAGCCACGAGGGCTCTCGTCCTGCAAGCAATCGTAGAACAAGCAAGAGCGAGTTGAACAAGCACTGAATTGCTAAATCAAATATGAAGTTTAATCTGAAAATACAAGAGGTGGGGTTCCAATAACAAGAAGATAGGCGATCTAGTCGACACGCGCGCTTCAAGCGAACTAGCAGTGGCTAAAACTTCAATCTATCAAAACCCAATCTGTTGTGGCGGCTCTAGAAACATATAAATAGATGGGAGGACGACCAAGAGTGTGCTGGGTTCGTTCTCCAACCTTAGGACGCGCCCATAATGGGCTCAACTTGATACACGGCCCACGGGCCAAAATAAGGTGGTGCAGCACCGTAGACAGAAAAAGGTCTCGGTAGTATTTCGACGTTTTTGGACAATTCTGATAAGATATGGATGTGAGGCCAGATCCATTGGAAAATAGACTTTATAAGCTTTCCATGAAGTACTTGAACGTCCAAAACGGAGTCCGTATGAAGTCGTGGCAGCCGTCAGAAGTTGGTGTTGTCCTGCAGTCCGAATCCAACCGGCGCGACTCCCTCTCCTGGATGGTATTCTCCTTGTTCTCCTTGGTTTCTAAGCAACACAAGAGTACACGGGTTTCCATGGTCTAAAGAAACCAAACATAAACTTAAGAGTAAACTTACTTGATGATTTAATTGACGTGCACGGGCGCGAGTCATAGGACCTTGTGTAGATGTAGATGTAGGTGAAGATGTATCGATGGTGTTGATGTCCTCATCATCTAGGGGGGGAAATGTTGATCTAATCCAGTACTTCACCGTTTCTATATTTAGCTTGCTTTCCTTATTTACGTTTCCTTTACGTGTCCTTGTTTAATTCTTGTTTAGGTCTGTATGTTTGATTTAACTTTCTTTGTTTAAGCATGGAAAGGCAGATTAGCTGCCCTTTTTTTTTGTTTTCCTTCTGCTATAAATTGGAGGCAATACAACAGAAAAACGCTGCTAGTTGACAGCACCAAAACCTCTTGCGTTCAGGTGTGAGATCATCGTTTTTCGTGAGTGCTTCTTCTTAGGTCCGTCGGCAGCGAGAATTCCCGGCATTTTCCCGACATTTGCTAATTAGGGAATCTGAAACTATTGATAGTGCTAACTTTTCCTTATTGCCAAATTTTGCTCAGAATCCCTTTCTACATACAGGTTCCATGGCACATGTTGTTGGCTAGCCGTAGCAGAAGTGCAGAACTACAGAAGGGGTCATTCCACTGTACATTACCAAATCAAAACAAGCATTCACGGAAACCCTGCTAGAGTTATAAGAAAGCATGAACAGCATCACTCCAATCGAAGCACGGACAGATCGCACAAATAAATTTACTTTAGTCTAAAACCACCATTTTTTTCATGTCAAATCTCCATATTCCCACTCCTAAAGGCTGATACACCAAAATTACCCCTCATTGCCGCCCATCTCCCCTGATGCCACACGAATCACGACCAATGGGTGTAAAAACCTACCAAATCCTGACCACCGCCACCGCCGCCAGACGTGGAGACGAGCTTGGACGAGTCGTCCTCGGGGGCCCGGGCCTCCCACTGCCTCCTCTGCCTGGCGCCGCCGTCACCCCCGCGGCTCCCATCGCTCTGCTCTATGACTCCGGACGCCACCGCCTCCAGCACACGTCCTCTGCCGCCGCCGAGGTGCCCTTGCCGGTGGATGCAACTTAGGGTTTCACAGGGGGGTGAGGCGGGGAGGTGACCAGATCAGGGTGGAGAGCTCGCAGTGGCTATGAGAGGAGTGAGCGCTCAAAGAAGATTAGGAATGGCGGTGAGCAGCAAGCAGCGCCAATCCAGCAAGCAGCAAGCATGCTAGGCCATGGGCGAGTCAGGACCAGACTAGATCAGGAACGTGAACGTGAACGGTCGGCACTGACCTTTCACCATCAGCTCTCGTTATTTTTGTTGGAATGAATGGCGACTGTTCATTACCAGCAATGTCTGGTCATTAAATTATCCATTCAATCCTAGCTCTTTGGCTTCCCATCCCACTGGCTTCCTCTGACTCTCCGGCTTCCCGATTTCCTGCCTTCTCCGCGCACTATAAAAAGGCCTGTGCCTCCTCTTCACAGAGCACCGAGTTTGAGAGACATACTCACCATTCCACCATAGTTTGCTTCTGTGCTGCTCTGAGCTATGCCTAGTCTGGGATACTTGTGCGCACAAGGTTCTGAACAAGCAGGCCTCTGAAGCTCCGTCCACTTGAGTACCTGCACGAGTAGGCGAGCGATCAAGTTTTTGGGAAGCGCTTCCTCGGTGCGACTGCTCCTTCATCTTCTTCCTGCTGCTGTTCGCCACTGCATCGACCTATTTAACTACACCAACCATGTCGACGGACCAAAACAACAACACCAACACCGCTTCTGGATCTAGTGTTCCTGACACTGGATTCTCTTCTGGGTACATTCTGGTGCTCATTTTATTTGTGTTAAACATAGTAGATGATATTTTTACTGTCAGCATGTTCATGTTTAGCACAACTAGTGGATCACTCATGCACATAACTGTCACAATTATTCTAATGAATTTCTAGATTAAAATATGCCGAATTTTGACTAGATTTGCAACAATCCAAAAACTTGATAGGTCTTTTTTGGTAGTTGGTTTTGCTACGTCACTTAAACCACACCCATTTGATGGTTCCAACTATAAGAGATGGAAGACACGTGCACTACTGTGGTTGGCAGCCATACAGTGCTTTCATGTTGCACAAAGCAAGCCTACTAAACCGCCTCCTACCCCTGAGGAGGAGTGCAAGTTCGAGGCGGCTGATTGCCTGTTCCAAGGTGCACTAATTAGCATGCTGCCTGACAACATAGTGGATGTGTATATGCATATGCCTACGGGCAAAGAGATGTGGGATGCACTCGAGGCCAAGTTCAGAGTTTCTGATGCTAGCAGTGGGCTGTATCTCATGGAGCAGTTCTATAACTACAGGATGGTCGATGACCATTCTGTAGTAGAGCAGGCTCATGAGATTTAGGCGCTGGCAAAGAGAACAACAGTTGCGAGTTGCTGGACAAGTTTGTGGCAGGTGGCATTATTGCCAAACTGTCGTCTTCTTGGACAGATTTTGCCACTTCTCTAAAACACAAGAGACAGGAGTTCAGTGTTACTGATCTCATTAGCTCCTTGGGTGTTGAAAAGAAGACGAGGGCAAAAGACACTCGTGGTAAGAGAGTTGAGGGAGGTTTTAGCGCTAATTTGGTACAGAAGAAAAACCCTCAAGCCTCCCATAAGATAAACAAGCCTGATGTCAAGCCCAAGGGCAATGCCACTTTTAAGAAGAAGAAGGACAAGGGAAAGGGCAACTGCTTTGTGTGCGGTGATTTTGGCCATTGGGCCAAGGATTGTCCAGACCGCAAGGATAAGCAGAAGAGGTCTGCCAACAAACATGGTTATTAGCGAAGCGGGAGGAACATCGGGGTACGATAATTTTTTACCTACAATTATTTCTGTTTTTCATTCACCTGAATGGTTGGTTGATACTGGTGCTAATATTCATGTGTGTGCTGATATTTCCCTATTTTCATCTTATCAGGACGGCAAAGGTTCCTCCTTGTTGATGGGGAACGGATCACATGCAACTGTTCGTGGTATTGGTACGGTTGATCTAAAGTTTACTTCGGAAAAGACCGTGCAGCTGAAGAACGTGCAGCATGTCCTCTTAATAAAGAAAAATCTCATCAGTGGTTTTCTACTATGTAGAGATGGTTTTAAACTTGTGTTTGAGTCTAATAAATGTGTTGTATCAAAGTATGATACATTTGTTGGTAAAAGGTATGAAAGTGGAGGCTTGTTCCGCTTCTCTTTGAATGATGTTTGTAATAAAGTTGTGAACCATGTGAGCAATAGTGACGAGTCTAATGTTTGGCATTCTCGACTCTGTCATATTAATTTTGGCGGTATGACGCGCTTAAGCTAACATGAGTTTAATCCTCAAGTTCAATTTGGTCAAGGGTTCTAAGTGCCATACATGTGTTCAATCAAAACAACCTCGCAAGCCTCACAAGGCAACGGAGGCAAGGAATTTGGCACCGTTAGAACTTGTTCATACCGATTTGTGCAAGATGAACGGCGTGCTGACCAAAGGGGGAAAGAAATATTTCATGACTCTTATAGATGATTGTACTAGATTTTGCTATGTATACCTATTGAAAACAAAAGATGAAGCATTGCATTATTTTAAGATCTATAAGGTTGAGGTAGAAAACTAACTTGAAAGAAAAATCAAACAGTTAAGGTCGGATCGTGATGGAGAGTATTTTTCACATGAGTTTACTTTATCCTGTGAGAAACTTGGCATTATTTGAGAGGACGCCTCCCTATTTGCCCCAATTAAACGGGGTTGCCGAAAGAAAGAACCGCATTCTAACTGATTTGGTTAATGCCATGTTAGACACTACGGGACTTTCCAAGAAATATTGGGGTGAGGCTATATTGACTGCATGTCATGTCCTAAATAGAGTTCCTACAAAGAATAAAGAAGTAACACCATTCGAGGAATGGGAAAAGAAAAGGTTGACTCTCTCATACTCGCGCACTTGGGGATGTTTAGCCAAAGTAAATGTGCCAATAATCAAAAAGTGCAAACTTGTACCGAAAACCGTAGATTGTGTCTTTCTTGGTTACGCTATCCACAGCGTAGCTTATAAGTTCTTAATTGTAAACTCTGGAGTACCTGACATGCATGTTGGTACAATCATAGAGTCCAGAGATGCTATATTTTTTAAGAATGACTTTCCTATGAAAAAGGTACCTAGCTCATCTATTCAAGAACCTATTTTATCCACTGATTCTTTTGTGCCGATAGAACATGATGAACAAACGCTAGTGGAAAATCCTGAGGAGGATAACACTGTAGTTACTCAAAAGAGTAAGAGACAGAGGACTGTAAAGTCTTTTGGTGATGACTA
Organism: Oryza meyeriana var. granulata; assembly: GCA_003991445.1. NCBI lineage: Eukaryota > Viridiplantae > Streptophyta > Magnoliopsida > Poales > Poaceae > Oryza > Oryza meyeriana. The sequence continues at coordinate 75,932 of RYFJ01000637.1, read as the reverse complement.
TATTGTATACCTTGTGGATGACACTCCAAAAACCATAGAAGAGGCATACTCATCTCCTGACGCTGACTATTGGAAGGAAGCGGTACGAAGTGAGATGGACTCTGTTATGTCTAATTGAACTTGTGAGGTCGTTGATCATCCTTATGGGTGCAAACCTATAGAATGTAAATGGCTTTTCAAGAAAAAGGTTAGGCCTGATGGTACGATTGAAAAGTACAAGGCAAGGTTTGTGGCCAAGGGTTATACTCAAAAGGAAAGCGAGGACTTTTTCGACACTTACTCACCTGTTGCTCAATTGACCACAATTCAAGAGCTACTTCCTCTGGCAGCCTCTCATGGTCTTCTCATTCATTAGATGGACGTTAAGACAGCTTTCCTAAATAGAGAGTTAGAGGAGGAGATCTATATGGATCAGCCAGACGGATTTGTAGTAGAAGGTCAAGAAGGAATGGTGTGTAAATTGTTGAAGCTTTGTATGGCCTTAAGCAAGCACCTAAGCAATAGCATGAGAAGTTCGACAGAACTTTGACATCTGCTAGTTTTGTTTTGAATGAAGCTGACAGATGTGTGTACTATCGCCATGGTAGGGGAGAGGGAGTGATCTTGTGCTTGTATGTCGATGACATACTGATTTTTGGGACCAACCTCAGTGTGATTGAGGAGGTCAAGGACTTTCTGTCCAAGAACTTTGAGATGAAAGATTTGGAAGTGCCTGATGTGATTCTTAACATTAAGCTACTAAGAAGAGGTGATGGTGGGATTACACTCTTGTAATCCCATTATGTGGAAAAAATCTTGAGTCGCTTTGGTTATAGTGACTATGTAACACCCAGAAATTCATAACCAAAATTCTGAACATTTCTGTGTAATAAATCCTTGTCTAGGAAAGCCAGGGTACACAATACCAAGTTGCCATACACAGTGCATCTTATAAACAGAATAAAATTATATTACATAAATGAAGCAGTAAAGGGAAGAGTAAACATATTAACAACTAGCTAAGCAGAGGCTTTCCACAGGCATCTTGATGGTGGATCTAGCCTAGTCCTCTTGACAATCCTCATTGGACAGGTACTCCACCCTTGAGAGGGGAAAAAAGGAACAAGACTGAGTACCACCCACATTACTCAACAAATCACACCCGCAAATATGCACCATGCACGGGAATCAAAGGTAGGCTAGGGTTTATTTGCATAAAAGCCTTGGCAAACATTAGTAGTTTGCAAACATTAAAAAGATTGATTTATTAAGCAATATTAATCCTCTGCTGGTCAACATTACACCATGTTAACTAGGCCCAACCATCCATCCTATCACTAAAGCAATTTTAAGTCAACTTATTATAATGAGACTAATCATGGTGAGTCTTGACCAATATGCTCATAACCGCGGGCGTGGCTATTCGAATAGTTTTTAACTCTGATCAGAGATGTACAACTGTACCCACAAGACACAGCCCCACACATGTTCCCATGTGCCGGCGTATCACCATGACACCCCGCGAGAGCCTGTGACAGGACCGTTCACGCAACCTCTCCCTAACCATCCACACCACGCTGAGGTTGCACCTGCCGCCAGGATACCCCACATCGGCCAGGCTACCCCCCTTGCACCACAATGGATCTGGAAGCAGATCAACCCTACCCTGGGATGACCCAACTCCATCACGCCCATCCTCACCATCGGTGCCTAGGAGAGGGAGAAGAGACGCTACAAGCCTAGCTGTTGCCCATGCTGACTTATGGAAAGTACGAGTAATTGCCCAAGGGGTTCCCACAAACCGGTCCTTAATTGCCATGGGTGCGACCAGCAAAACCATGCACCCACAGCCCACCATTTGGGTCCAATTTTAGTAATTTAATAGTAATAGGTCCAATGTTACATTTCCCGACATAGAGTCGAACCATGAATGTAAATGATAATATTTAATTCCCAGGTGAACTAATAGTTTCTAAGCATGGCTAAGCATCATAAGAATAATATTCTAATCATGTTGTTACCCAGGTGATAAGGAACAAGGTTCAACAACTAAGGCATAATCTTATCTACATAATGGTCATAATCCACACCACATGAAATAATAAAAACATGCATGTTTATTTAAATAAACAAAATATTTTAGCAAAGAGTAGGTACAAAATGATCAAGATTACAATGTGACTTGCCTTGCTCCGGCTTGACGTACTCGGCTACGACCTCATAGTAAACTGAAGGGTCGACGAGGTCGGTTTCTATAGCAAATAACGCACAAACAATTAAAAAATAGTACATGTGGACATAGAAACAGGGGCTGAAAGTATTTTTAATGGATTCTTGGCATTTTTCCAGATTTAATGAAATTTGAATGGAATTAATTGGAGCTCGAATGAATTAGTTATGAAATTTAGAAATTTTGCTGTGATTTTCCTATGCAAAAACAATTTCTAAATGATTTATTGCACATTAACAAGGATTTAATGTGTTAGTGGACCACGGGGAACTAGCGCCGATAGGTGAGACCCATGGGTCAGTGGCGCATGAGAGTACGGCGCATGGTGGACACAGTCCACGCGCGTGCGACCGCAAACACAGGCACACAAGCGGTCCCGATCTGCCGAGACAGATCGGACGGCTCAGACCAAGTTGGGAACAAGCCCCGCCAGCGTGCGCAGCCGGCAATAGCGAGCGCGGCCCGATGGTCACTGCCGGCGACCATCCGGTGCGGCGGAGGGCAGCGGCAGAGGAGGTGAGAAATGCGGCCAACTGCTCACCGAGGTGCGGCGATCGATGGAGAGTGGCGAACGATGGCAAGCAGTGAGGATTGGTGGCAACGAGGTTCGGGATGTCGATGGCGACGGCGTTCTAGCGGCTCAAAGCGACGACGGAGGCGCGAACGAGGTGCGGGATGACCTGGCAAAGGTGTAGAACGTGTTAGGAGGAAAAAGACCGAGTGGGTCGACGGAAATCCGCGGCCAACTGCCGGCGGAGAGGCTTACCGAAAGGGGATGACGGAGAGGATGGAGTTCCAGCAGGAATCCAAAACGGCTGACTGCGGAATAGGACGCGGTCGGGTGCGGCGAAGCTAGTGAGCGCGGTAGTCGGCGATGGCTGTAGCAACGGCGGCGTGCGACTGGAGTCGGTGGAGTGCGGCGGCAATTCGGGAGCTCGGCGCGGAGGGAGTTTGGGTACTCGGCAAGTGTGGGCAACTGGGGAAAATGAGAGCGGAGCACGAGCAGGGTCTATATATACTCGGCTGGGGAGTTCGTGGCCGAGTTGGCCGATTTTCACGGGGTTGAGGGCGGCGACTGTGGCGGCTAGAGGGCGCGATTCAACTGTGGTCGTGGGCGAGAGGGGCGGAGAAGGTGGGGGGAACGGGCGGGGACTCAGTCCGCGGCGTTTGAATCAAGAGCCGAGGCACGGGGGAGTGGGAGCGGCGAAATCTAACGGACGGGGCAGCTCGATCCCCTCCGGCCTAGTCGGTCGGAGGTTGAAGATGGGTCTAACATGTGGGTCCCGGCCCCACATGTCAGCAGGCGAGGTGAGTCGGCGCGGCTAGCATCCAGGCCAGGCTAGTCAGTAAGGAGGAGCGGAGAGAGGCATGCACATGCGGGCTGTGGCATGCCAAGACACAGAACTGAGCCGTGGCCCAGTGGGAAGAAAGAAAAGGAAAAGAGAAATGGAAGGAAAGAAGAAGGAAAAAGAGAATTCCCAGAAGGATTTTAATTCCGATAATTTGTTTTGATTTATTAACATTGCTTCCAATGCTCTAAAAGTTCCCATAAAAATCCTGTTAGTGTATTTTGGCGAGGAGAATATAGGAAAAATATTCTCAACCATGATGATTTATTATTTCGCATTTTAATTATTTAATTAATTTCCCTGCCCTTTTAAAATAATTTCTTTGAGGCTTTTTCTTTAATATATTTTGTGTGGCTCTGTTTAAGGGGAAACTCAGGGTATGACAGACTGCAAGCCTGCTCCTACTTCTTATGATTCCAGTGTGTTACTGAGGAAAACTGAAGAATAATAAGGGATCAATTGAGATACTCCCAGATCATTGGTTGACTGATGTATTTGGCTAGTGCTACGAGGCCTGACATCTCATTTGCCGTGAGCAAGTTGAGCCGGTTTGTTTCAAATCCAGGAGATGATCACTGGCGTGCTCTTGAGAGAGTAATGGCTATCAAAAAGGCACTGTGAGCTAGGGCATTCACTATGTTGGTGAGTTAAAACCCACAAGTGGATATGTGTTAACACTTGGAGGTGGCACTATTTCCTAGAAGTCTTGCAAGCAGACCATTTTAACAAGGTCATTAATGGAAGCAGAACTTACAGTGTTAGACACTACCACTGTTGAGGCCAAGTGGCTTCGTGAACTCCTTATGGATTTGCCGGTGGTTGAAAAACCAGTACCGGCTATCTTGTTGAACTATGATAATCAGACGGTGATTATTAAAGTGAACAGTTCTAAGGACAACATGAAGTCACCTAGGCATGTGAAGAGGTGACTGAAGTCTGTTAGAAAGCTGAAAAACTCCAAAGTAATAGCGTTGGACTATGTCCGGACGACTAAAAATCTGGCAGACCAGTTTACTAAGGGACTATCACGTAATATGATAGACAGTGCATCGAGTGAGATGGGCTTGAGACTCACATGAGTCACACCATAGTGGTAACCCATCCTATGTGATCGGAGATCCCGTGAAATAGGATAGTGAAACAAGCTATTAGTTGGCTGGGAGGAGAATCCCTTAAAAGCTCATTTCTTTGGTGATGCAATATTCTCCTATTTTGTATGGCAGGTTGGTTTATACCTTAATGTGATCCGAGTGACTTATTTAAGCAGAGATGTTGCACTACATAACATCTTAGAATGAACACACCTATATGAGTTCGACTGCTGGTCACAATCTATGAGATTTTGGGTGATCTCTAGATAAATATGAATAGGCTTGGAGTATGACATATACGCTCTAAACAGAAGGGATGCTTTAGACAGCCTAGTATCAGTTAAGAAATTGGGTAAAGCTTGTCCGCACAAAACTGTTAATTCAAGACATAGTCCATTATTTAGTTGTACATAAGTATAGCCTCTTTTCTAAGTGGAAGTTCAGCTTAACAGTCTCCACCGAAACACTGGTATGTCAAACAGTAGCAGAACTGAGAACATTTCTTATGAGCCTTGAAATTTGGTGGAGTGTTCGATTTAATTGAGCTTAGCCCATTTAATCTCAGAAAATTCCAAGGCCCACAATTTATGCTAGGTGGAAAAAGGTTTAGTCCCACATGGAAAACTAACAAGAAATTGGTTCAACTTAAATAGGCTACAATTATATGCACTTGTTGACAAGTTGAGGGTGGTGGATGGAAGGCCACACGCGCGCGTGCCGGGTCGGGATGGGCCGGGCCGTGGGTGAGTCAGGACCGGACCGGATTGGGAACGTGAACGGTCAGCACTGACCTTTTACCATCTGCTCTTATTATTTTTGCTGGAATGAATGGTGACTGTTCATTACTAGCAATGTCTTGTCATTAGATCATCCATTCAATCCTAGCTTCGGCTCCCTGTCCCACTGGCTTCCTTTGACTCTTCGGCTCCCTGTCCCACTGGCTTCCTTTGACTCTTCGGCTTCCTGACTTCCTGCCTTCTCCCCACACTATAAAAAGGCATGTGCCTCCTGTTCACGGAGCGCCAAGTTTGAGAGACATACTCACCATTCCACCATAGTTTGGTTCTGTGCTGCTCTGAGCTATCCCCGATCTAGGATACTTGCGTGCACAAGGTTCTGGACGAGCAAGCCTCCGAAGCTCCATCCGCTTGAGTACCTACACGGGTAGGCGGGCGATCAAGTTTTTGGGGAGCGCTTTCTCGGCGTGACTGCTCTTTCATCTTCTTCCTGCTACTGTTCGCCACTGCATCGACCTGTTCAACTACACCAACCATGTCGACAGACCAGAACAACGACACCAACACCAGCACCGCTTCTGGATCAGTGTTCTTGACACTGGACTCTCTTCTGGGTATATTCTGGTGCTTATTTCATTTGTGTTAAACATAGTAGATGCTATTTTTACTGTCAGCATGTTCATATTTAGCATAACTAGTGGATCACTCATGCACATACCTGTCACGATTATTCTAATGAATTTTTAGATTAAAATATACCGAATTTTGACTAGATTTCCAACAGTATGACCGCAGGTGCACCGAATGTGAGGGCGAGACCGAGACCACCCGCGTGGGGCGCCCGCTGAAGCCGGCCTTTTGGGCGGCGGATTGGAAAGCTGCATGACCGCGGCGGTGGAGGTGGCCTGATGCTTTCTTCGCTGACGTGGCCGCTACTCTCGATGGTCTGCGCCTCGGAGGAGGCGGCAACGACGATGATCGTTCCAGCGACGTTGATATGATCTCTTGTTCCTACGAAAATAATACGACGATTTCTTAGCGCCGCCGAAATGCCGAACTTTTTAGTCACTCCCTTCAAGGAGACTATTTCATTACTATTCGCACTGTATAATTTTTCAGTCTATTGATAATTGTTCGGTTGAGCTATTAGGCAAAATAAATATATATGGAAGCCGTAGGTTTATGATTAGTTTCAGATCACGGTGATGGAGTTTGTGAGTTTATGGATTTGCCCTTGATCTCTCTAAGTTCATACCAGTAAAATTGGGTTTGCATGTATGCTCTGTGCATCTTAGTAAGCGAATATATACTGAAGAGATGAACAGCTCGTCGCATAGCTATGTGCATGATTAAAATCACCCATATGAAATGTGGATCGCACCAGTCCCAGGGTATACTATTTACTATTTTTGTATGCACAAATCTTTGGTGTTGACCGAATTTGAATAGATTTTTGCTAAATTCACAAAAATTGAAATTTTTGGATGAAATAGTTTAGTGGCAGGGGTGGGGGTTTTAGGGTTGTGTTGTCCGAAATTTCGAACGAAAATTGCAAACCCTGATCAGTCCAGGGTGTCCAAGTAGAGAATGACACCAGTTCGTGCGGTCTTCTCAGAGATCCATTCTAGGACGTGCTCTTGCAACAACCTCAACTGTTCTTCAGTCGGAAGGAACTTGTCCATTTTGGATCAGAGTGCACGATGCAGGTACCTATAAGACGAATAGATGATGAATTCAGAGGAATGAAACATTGTTCAAGTATTTGTCATTACAATTAGGGATGTAAGTGGGCAATCCCGCTACCCGTATAAAAACTCACTTGATAGTTGATAGTTTATTTTTTATATGCTAGTAAAATATTTGGAAAAAATAAACTAAAATTGTGATATGGACAAAAAATACTCGTCTGCCTGCCCCACTTGCATCCCTAATTTATAGTGTGTTGCCTTGACTGAAAGATAAGAAAGATTACTTCAAAAGTGTCTGGCAAGAACACGATCAGCTTTTGTCTTTGTAAGATATCAGCAGAACCGGCTTCCTTTTCGAAAAAAATTGGAAAATATTTTTTTTAAGTTTTTCAAATATATATAGAGAGGGAAAAGATTAGCCAAAATATGCATATATCGCGGAGTGATGGTGCACCACCGCGCTAGTACCACGGCTTGAGCGTGCAGTACCGCCGGTGGCACGTAGCAAACGTGCGTCGACGACAAGATCGCGCGCGTGGCACCGCCACCCCTACTACGGCTATGCAGCAACTGGGCGGTGGCACGCAGCGGACGCATGCCACCGCTCGGTAGCATGTAGCCATACCGCGCTACCGCTGTCCTATCCCGGCCTGTCACTCCTGTCTCCCCGGTAGCGTGCTGCTCGTGAACAATTTATCAAAGTAAGCGCCATTAAGCACAATGACGAGCGTCACTTCTGTCTCCGGCTTTGTTGGCTCTGCATGCTCCCTTGAGCTCCCTTCACACAGAATAAAAGGAAAACCAAGAAAGCAGAGCAAGCGTTAGAGAAGGAGAAACGGAGAACTATACATTTGGAAGGGGAAGAAGCAAGCGACTATGAGGGATCCATAACTAGGGAAATCTATAGGTAAATTTGAGTTTTTAAATTTTCGTAAAGTATGAATTTAGTTTTTGTGGTACGCATTAGACGTAAGTATTAGTTTGTTGTATAAATATTTATTTTATGGTGTAGCTTTGTAGTACGTATGTGATAATAGTTTAGAACCGGGTGAACTATTTTAGAGTTGTAGTTAGTGTATTTGTAGTAAATATTCGGTGATTTGTAGCAAGTTAGAAAATAGTAAATATTGTGAAAGTAGTATGAATGTAGACTAGAGGCAATATTATTTTGTCATGTTGTGTACATTATAATACTTAAAAAATGTTATTGTGGCCGTATTAGAAATTAATTTCAGGTTAGCACGTGTACTGTCACTCGGTGACATTACTGTTTTGTAATAAAAAATAACTATTATTGATGTAAGAGTCAATGTGGAAGTAATGTTTATGAACATCTAAAATTATGAGTAAAAAATAAATATTATAGCTTATTTAGTTAAAATAAAAACGAAATTAAACATCCAGCCCATTCGGTGGCGTGGAATGGTGGTGCACATATGTGCCACCACGCAGCTTAGCATGTATACATGCATGATTGGATTAGTTTATAGAAAAGTGGTTTAGTGGGCTGCCCCCACGAAGCGCACAGCATGCACAGGGTTAATCACCTACAGAAATGAGATTTGTTTATATCAGTTTGGGGGAGAGACGAGACCGCGATGTGGCCTCTCAAGTGGACACCTTTTAATAGTGTATCTAGCATAGTAGTAGCATGATCTTTTTCTGGGCATCTCTATCAACAGAGAATCCTTAAATTACACCTAAAGTTGCTTCACAAATTAGTGAGGTCCAGGCAAAACCAAATCCAACGAGGTATTGTTTTTTTCTCTCTCCATCATCTCCAGAGCCGTGACACATGCATCACCATGTTGGCATGATAGGGAGAATCAATTTTGCTTATCAAGAAAGAGAGAAAATATCCCGCTAGGTTGCTAGGTGTTTTTCTCCATAATAATCAATGGTTATAACCTTAATTAATTGTTGGGAGTAAGGATTGGGTGAACTGCCCACGTATACTATAATGCTATATATGCAGTATATATGTATGTATGAATGCAAACCAGATAAATTAGACATGCATAGGGATTAGCGAGTAATTTCCATAATCAATGGCCTGACCTGTAATTAATTAAAGCAATATAAGACATGCATGCCGTCTCATATACAGAAGGCCATTGAAATTTGTGGTGTTACGGCAAAAAAAAAAAGCAAGGTTGTGGTATGGGAAAATAGTATTGATCCGATTGGAGTTGTGCTAGATATGTATTGCAATTGTTTAAGTAATGTTTTATTCCATATTTATTCTAAAGTATTAGATTGAATGATCTGTTGGCAGGAATGAATGGCAAACTTTACAGTATATTTTGACGATGGGGAAATTATGTCAAACGAAATAGGTGTCAACTTGAACAACTTTAGACAGTGCACACTTTATCACCCAAATTTGGACAATTTTAGAATGCCTAAAGTATGGTACTGGTTGACATACACATTCTCGTTAGACCTAAATATATGGAGTGTTGACGTTAGGGTGGTATGAAGTCGTTCGGCGACGAACGTACAACAGGAACTGAAAGAAGTAACTAAAAGTAAATTCTAGAAGGATTGGTTGGATGGTTATAGGTGCAAAGGATACAAATTGGCCATGTTGGTGCAAGCCTATCCAAGAAGGGTTCGGACAGACAGTTCGTTGGCAAGGCTAGTAGCCATGGAGACGCATGTGTTCAGTCGAGTGGACGTGACGCTAAAGTCCTCGAACATCATTACGGGATGTGGCCACTGATATGCATAACCTATGTATCCCAAGAGGAGGTTTCACAAATAAAAGGGGAGATCAGGGTGGAGCGGCACCCAATAGGTGAAGCGATGAAGGGGAGGAGGTTACTACTATAGTCGAAGAAGTTGAGAGGGAGGACAGACATACTCGTGAGGACGAGGAAAACTTGGATGCGGAGGATGATAAGGATGCAGATGAGGAAGACGACGATGACATGCCTGAGCCTGCGTTGTGGAACTATGAGTTGCCTTGATATATTACAGAGAACGAGTGCCACAACTCAGTATAGTTTTATAGTGAGAGTCCAATCAATCTGGGTGCAATGTTTGCAACGAAGCCTACATTACAGGATGCAGTGAAGTCATGGTCGTGGAAGTTGTAGAGGCAATTCAAGGTTTTAAGATCAAACAAGGAGGTCTACACCATTGTGTGTGAGACGGAAGGGTACAATTTCAGGGTTCATGGGCATGTCCCAAAGTACGAGTCGTGCTGGGTCGTGTCAACACTCGAGGAGCACAACTGTACGCTACGGAACGTGAGGTCCTCCCACCGCAACTTGATCGTAGCATATGTTGCAAATAAGTGATACAAAGAAATTATTGAAGGGGATGACCTCCCAATGCGGCATATAATCAAGCTAGTAGAGAACAGTAAATGGTACACAGTTAGTTATCACAAGGCTTGATAGATGAAGCAGAAAGCGATGGAAAAAAGGTATGATACATTCGACGCAGCATACGATACATTGCCACAGATCCTTGATATCCTTAAATAGAGAAATTCTGATACTTATGTTGTTGTGCAAGATAGAGAGTTGGTGCGACCTCCAAATTACCTTGTTATACAAAGTGTATTCTTTTCATTCGGAGCTTGTATTCATGCATTCCAGTGCTCTAGACCAGTTCTGTGCGTGGACGGTACTTTTGTTATAGGGAAGTACCGTGGGTAGATACTCACAGCTGTTGGCGCATATGCGAATAACCAGATAATTTCAATTGCGTTTGCATTTGTCGAGAGTGAGAACTATGACAGTTGATTGTGGTTCCTGCAGCATCTAAAGTGGGGTGTGGTCCAACAGTGAATGGCGATCTGCATAATTCATGACAAGAATGCCGGGTTGCTGAAGGCAATAAAAAATCTACAAGAGGATGTCAATACACCGTACAACTAGCTGGAGTTACAGAGGCAGTGGTGCATGCGTCACATGGTTGCAAACTTTTTCAAGCAGTTAAAAAGCAAGAGGCTAATGAATATGTTAAAGTGGCTCTGCATGTAGAACCAACGAGACAAGTTTAAGTAGCTTTGGAAGCAGCTCGATAAGGGAACGTCAATACATGTACAAATCAAGAAACTTATCTAGAAAAGATGAGGAGCACATCCCAATGGCTCTCAAACTGATGGACGGCCTTATTACTCCGATAGAAAAAGGCGTAGGTCATCAAGAAATATCAAATGTTTCACACATTGAATCAAGGTAGAGCCGGAAGAGAAGTAGGCATTGCTACATGACACTGATGGGATAAGGCATGGCATTATGACAACTAATTTTGCAGAGGTGTAAAACACAGTTCTGCGAAAATTAAGACCTCTACCTTATTTTACGTACCGAACTAAGGTTGAGAGCTTCAATAGGTTTGTACATTTTGTAAATTCACACTCTATCTTTAGAGTAACCACATGTGAATACTCTAAACTTACCGTAAGGCAGGGGCGTGAATTTGCAAAGTGATAGAATCTACTGAAGTGTGATAGAATCTACTGAAGTATTGTTAAGATGCAAAGCAGTTTGGAGGGAATCTGAAGACACAACATATCAGAGAAGGAATCGATAACAATAGTTAAGGGCCGTGGTTAAGGGCGAGAGGAGGGAGAGCGCTAGCGCGAGTCCGCTACGTGTGGCGGGCGAGGGTAGTACTAACAAGTAGCGGTGTCGCGCATCTGGTACGCGCCACCGCCCCGGTGGCGCTTGTCGGCCCATGGGACCAGGCGGTGGCGCACATCCGCTACGCACCACCGTAACGTGCCACAAAGCAGACGGCTCTGGCGCGCGTTGCCCATACAGCACATGCCACCACTCGGTTGCCACGCGGGACGTGGTACTGCACCCCCTGCGTGCACCACCGAGCGTGGTGCCGTGTAGGTGCGGCGCGCCACCGTCTGTGCCACTTTTCTGCTCCGCGGTACTGCCACGGTGGCACCTTCCACTGTGTGGCTCATGTATATTAATGTACTTCCCAACCATTTACGTTTATATTTGCAAAATTTTAAAAAAATGTATATTTTCAAATTTTTTTTCCTTCCTTTTCCTCCAAAGCTCACTTTTCCTTCTGCTTTGTCTGCAAAGACCAAGAATATCATACTTCTATCGACATAAAAAAGATCCAATATGTGGGTGTTCTGTGGGTGTTGATAGCACTACAGCAGAGGGTTGGGGAATAATTCCTGGTGCGATTAGAGCATCGATTGATTTTGTTTGATTAAATGGATGCGGCTGTTAATGCTCTGGAATGTCATCTACCTGAAAATAAACAACAAATCAACCATCGGCCTACCTCATTTTGCTATTTAAGTTCTTTCGATTATACTGAAGCAAGGAGATTGAACTTTAATTAATACATGATGCAGAATAACAGTGAAGATACAATATGTTCTCAGGATCGTCTCGAAAGAAATGTACAAGCCTCTCCCTTAAAATCTCTCTCAAGTCAATAGTGAATACCAGGTGCCATCCTTGTGCTTTGGGTTGCTCTCAACTGCATCAACCAGCAGGTTGACCTGAAGATCTGGCCTCATGCAGCAGGTCACATCGTCGCGTGCACGCAAAACAATCTTTTTGCCAGCAATTGCCTCAGGCAGCAAAGTACTTAAGCTCTGCAAGGTGGCTATAAGCAAATCTTTCTGTAAGAAAACAAACAAGCAAATCATGTCCCAATTTCTGATATTATGACAAAATACACTTATGTTGGTTAATTTCTCCGTCACCATGGTCCACTCGGCCGGAAAGGGCCATGACGCGTTCCACGCTTCTGGCTTCTCTGGCGGACCACATCTTGCCGTCCGGCGAGCCAGCAGTGGAAATGCCCACCGCCACGATTATGTTGCGCGTGAGGGCTGAGATGGCAAATTTGCTATCGATCAAACGTTTGATTTTTTTTTTCTGATAAACAGCAACGTTAGTCGTTGAATAGAACTTTGAGATTCGGAACGGAGAAAGTGAGTCTCAAGTTCTATATTTAATTTGTTGTAGTTACACTTTTAACTTATTGTAGTTACCATTATCGATTACGCGCAACTTTAATTATAAATTTATGCAACTCAGTCATAAATATGTGCAACTGCAATCGACTGATAGATTTATTTTTTTTAAACGTTTGACCAATAGACAGTCTTTGGGATAAATGAGGGGTAGTTTTTGCAGGAAGAGCCGGACTAGCGTGAGGAAGGGTCCTGGGTGGCTTCCACGGCCAATCATGAGACCGTGTTCTAGAAGGAGAATTCCAGCACAATCCAAACTATGCCGAGTCTAAAAAAACAGAAACAGGACAATACTACAAATTAGGCGTCAGATTTGGAAAAACATCAGGTGTTGTTTCACTACATGTAAAAAAATATTTCATCACTTGATCAAATGTTTCAGCTCATTTAATGAAATGTTTCAAATAGATGCAACACAAAAAAGATATTGAGTGCAACACCGTCTATCCACTATATAAAACATTGAGTCCCAGTGACTAAAACATCTTAAAAATTTATAAAAAATCAAACTTAAAATATGCAATAAAGTCAACTCCCAGTTAAAACAATTCGCTCTAGCACATAAAACATCAAATTTTAACTCCGAGCGTCCTCCTTCCTCTAGACGTTGCTTCTCCATTCCTGTAGCCGTATTCTCATTCCTGTTCCTCCACGTGGCACATGTCTATTTGCCGCTATTCTTCTCCGAGCGTCCTCCTTCCTCTAGACGTTGCTTCTCTATTCCTGTAGCCGTATTCTCATTCCTGTTCCTCCACGTGGCACATGTCTATTTGCCGCTATTCTTCTGGTGGACCCTACACATCCTGTTAAGAGAAAAAAAACGAACATACAATCCTCCATGATTCTTTCTTTCATACGTGGCTAGCTCTGGTGACCTGCTGCAAGCGATGGAGGGGAATGGCTCAGTGATCCGTGGGACACACGTTGACAAAAGGAAAAGGGGATGCGGCTCACCGGTTGTGGGGAGACGTTGTGCGACGTTGCGGCGGTGAGTGGCGGCTGGAGCCGAACAAGACGATGATGTTCTCCTTCGTCATGGCACGGATTGGTGAGCTCCGTTGGGGGTCTTGGTCGTGGGTGGGAGACAATCGTCATGGCGCAGCGATTGCGTGCACCCGTAGGGCTCCGATGGTGTCGTCATGTTTCCGTGCACTCTCTGCACGAAACGCAACAAGGTCAGTGGGGATGAATTCGGTGTCGAGAGGAGAGTAAGAGTAAGGAACGTGGGAAATACAGAGACTTAGATGGCTCGTCGGTGATCCGTGTCTAGAATCAAATAAATTATAGATGATGTGTTGTCTACCCAGAATTTCCATCAAAAATTCGAGTGATTTATTATGTGTAAGTCCTCGTCTAGAAATTAATCGAGGTACATAAATAACATAGTTGATATCAAAGTAATTGTTTTATATAAATTGAATGGACTTATTACATAGATGAATGACATATCTCAAAATAATAAATATCTAAGCAGCGAAACAAAATTAATGATAACGTGACGACTCTAAATTCATAGGCGTTTGACCAGGCTCTAACTCAGTCCCCCAAGAATCCCTCATCACTGAAATACTCCTCTGATGATGATTGTTAATTGTAAGATGTGTATATGAAAATACTCCGCAAGCTATAAAAAAAGTGCAAGTACATAGGTATATAAAGAAAGACATAATATGGCTCATTTGCATAAATAACATTTAATAAAGCATTTAAGAGAGTAGTAAATAAGTAATTATTAAACAGTATTAATCATCATTGTACGACTCTCCAAGGCAGTACAGGCCCAAACACTCTCAGGCTGGAGCTACACCAATTCATATCCAAATTAATTTATTATAAGTGGGACTAATCACGAAAAACATTGTCAGGCCACCCGTTAACCGCTGGCACGGCTATTCGAATAGTTTTACTCTTACCAGAGATGTACTAATTTACCTACAAGACACAACCCCACAACGCGTTACTGTGCATCTCAATACCACCATGGTACCTTAGAAATGAGTTGTGACAAGACCATCTATATAACCCGCACAACATGAGAGTTACCCACCAAACCACCTGTTTTCGGTATGAGCTGATCAGGCTCCCAACAGAGAGACAGCCCTGTAGGGTTACGGGTAGGCTACGATAACACAAAATAATTTTTTCTACCGCGTAAACCAGGAAACCATGCGAGTAAAAGATTATGGATCGTTACCACTCAACACACAGAGCAGCGGAAGCAGAGTCGGAATAGCTTGATCCGACGAAGAGCGCGCCAACATAGAGGAAGTAGTTAATCTATGCAACCCGATCGTCACCTCCTTTCGTGAACGTCTTCTCCTCGCGCGATCGCCTTCTCACGTTCCCCGCCGACTAACGGCACAATGCAGCAGTGTCTTTATCGATATCCACACGTCCAAGGTTGGAACGCCGTGCACGATAGTGCTAGCGCCCATATGCGGCTAGGGATTGCCTCGTGAGGAGGGTGCGGCTAGGTTTTTCTCGTGCAGAAGAATTTCCACTACAGCTCGCCCCTGAATATATAGACCATCTAATTGGGCCTCGCATGCCCATTAGGAACTCGATTCGGATCCCTATCCAAATTGAACCATATTCGAATCTCTATCCCAACAGTTCGTTCCAACTCGTTAAGTGTATGACCCTATAGGTTTATGTGCACTTGGTTGCAAACCGAAAACAACTTTTCGGTCTACATATCAATAGCGGTCTCTAGCAAGGCATATTGACCCGTCGGGTGCGCACAAACATCATATCGGTTGAACCTGTAGTGCATACATGTACGAATCCCTTTTGTCACACGATATCGATTAAGCTCAAGGTGAGAAGTGTGATATCCTTTCAATAGCTCAATTATTCACTTGACCATGCAATGGATTACTCAACTCGTGATTGACTCCTCAATCACTCGGCATGGTCATGCACTTTAGTAGTCCATTACATCGAGGGGCCCAGAGATAGCTCTCCCATTAACTAGGAAGTGCAAATCCCATCTTTATTACTCACATCCCACTATATGTTTCATAGCAAACCCGTATACTACTTTATAACTACCCAGTTATGGAGTAACATTTGGCAGCCCAAAATTAAGTTACTATATATGTTGGGAATCATGATAATCTCAAATACAAGAGTTTTACACCAACACTACTTGAGACCAACTAATGGCACATCACTGGCAGTGTCTCAAGTTGGGTCTATCCAACAACTTATTCTCTAACATGTATCCACATTATTAATTTGGTATTTTCATACCATGATCCACGAGACATGATCATCAATCAATACATGTGCTAATCTTATAATCATATTCGCTCCATATATGATATATAATCAGGGATCATTTAAAATAGTAACATATTACATAAAGAATCTCATAAATAAGTCACATACTTATTGATCAATAATATGTTATCTATCTCAAGAAACACTTCATTCATAAATTCATAAACATAGTATGTGATACACTCATCTTTATTATTGCCTCTAGGGCATATACAGCCCGGGGATCCTATATATAGCCCGGGCGGAGGAGATCGGCTCGGATACGGCGGGGCTGCGGTGGTGGGTTTCTAGGGCTATAGTTCCAAGTCGGAGAGCTCCAAAACTCCAAATCCGGGTGAGATTTGCCCCGATTTCTTAGGGGTTCGGCTGAGGAGGATAAGGGGATTGTTTTCCCTCAATTAATTTGAGAAGAACACGGAGGAATCGATGGGATTGGAGAGAGATTTGTGGAACCGAAACAGGGAGGAATAGGATTCCTCCATCCTGAGGTCGGGGACGACCCTGACAGGTAGGCCCCAACTGTTAGGGAGAAGGGAGGCGCAAGATGGCCGTGGCTGGGCGGTAGGTGCGTGGAAAGGAGTGGGCCGAGTGGGCCATAGAGGAGAGAGAGAGAAAGGGTTGGGCCGAATACAGCCCAGAGGCTAGAAAAGGATTTTCTAATGATTTTTCCATTAAATAAATTACTGAAATGTTCTTTTATTTATTAAAAATACTTCCCTTACTCAATTAATTTCCAGAAAAATCCAGGAGCTAAAGGATTAAGCAAAGTATTTAATGAAACTTTATCTGGACCCACTTTCAGCTGAAAATTTTCATGGATTTTTAATATTTCACTCCTTGGGCTTTTTAATATATTCTAAAAATGCATTTTCTTATAATTTAATTATGTAGGAAATTTTTAGGGTGTGACATGTGGCATGCTTGTATAAGCTTTATGATATAATAATTGCTTGTGAGGGATGATGTGTCATGTTTGCATATTGATCTTTAGAATTAGTGGGTTCTAACTTTATAGAAGATATGATATGGAACATTCATTGTGTTCTATTTTTTATTTCTTTTGCGATATTACAGTATCCCTTTGAAAGAAAACGAGGATATATATTTAGGTATAGTGGAAAAATAGACTCATTTAGCAGGGGTTAACTAACAAAGGTAGCATAGAAGAAAGAAAGTGACTAAATCGATGTTATGTTTTAGAATTCAATATCGTTAGTGGCATATCGTAAAATTGAAGCTAAGATACTGGCACACAATAGAATTTCTCTTTTTTGTGAAGAGAATTTCTCTTATTTTTAATAAATTTTGCTAATCATTAAACTAGACCAATACTTCTATTTGCATAATGTATGGTAAAATGAGATTATTAACAGAGTGTTCGGCACTGCTTCTTCGCATCTTAAATAAGCTGACACGCAAATCGAAAAATATCATTAACGCGTGATTAATTAAGTATTTATTATTAAAAACTTGAAAAGGGATCTATTTGTTTTTTTAAGCTACTTTCATATAGAAAATTTTTGCAAAAAACACACCGTTTATCGTTTTGGAAAACGTGCATGTGGTTAATGAGAAAAAAAAAAGCTGGGCAAAGGAGCTCTCCTGAACACTCAGTAAATATTGTTGTCAACTTCGATAGGCCCCAATGCCTAATAGGCTAAGCTCTATCAAATCCTCTTTTTATTTGCTCTATGTACTACCTCGGTAGCTTCAATTCCTGCAAGAGCAGACATATCAAGATGGATGCTTTACGTGTAAGAAGGATGCTCTTTTTATTTGCTCTATGTACTATCTCGGTAGCTTCAATTCCTGCAAGAGCAGACACATCATGATGGATGCTTTATGTGTAAGAAGGATGGGGGCAAAATGCAGGATACAACATGCAGATGTGTTCCGCTTATGTTTGTATGCAAAGGGTCAACCATTAAACATATGGTGATAGCTTTTTTTTAAGACTCATAATATTATTATTAAAAGTTAAAGACACAGTTCGGGGAAATGAAATCCCCAGTACATCGCTAGAAAAGATTGGTTTTACAGAACAACACCGTCCTTCCACACAGAGGAGAGAGAACTATGGAGACAAATCTCCAAATAAAACTAAACAACAGTAATGGATGAGATCGACAGGGGGCTGCGGCAACTACATCCACAAGCCTCAACTACAAACATGCACACCACTTGACAGACCGACGACCCCTTCCGCTGTCTCCACGGGAACGACACAATTCGAGGTCTGTTGTTGAGTCGTAGATTTTGTGTTAGCTTCACCGGACTCAACAAATGATTGTCATAGAGTTCACCGTTAAATCTGAGGAGCGCTAACATCAATCATGTCGACAAATGTCGCCCAGGCAGTCTGCGCTCAACCCGAACGGAGAACTCAACATGTTTACTGCTGCAAGCAACATGAGCAGAAAATGCCTCCAAAATCCAGCCAACCTTGAACATGAGAGTATTAGGATAGTGGTGATGGTACTGCTACCTTTCTAGATCTAACCGGAGCACCACAAAAGGGATTGAGGAGAAGATGACCTGAGAGGAGGAGAAGATTGGGAGCTTCAACAACTGCAACGAATCTATGACCTCCAGCATCAGCGACAAATGCTTCAACAGGGTCATCTGGTTCAGATCAGGCTTCAACACCTCTTGCTTGAGCTTGGGCCCGTCCAGCCTCGATGTTGCTATTAGCGCCGCACCGCGCTCGCGCCCGCGCCCGTGCCTGCGCCCGCGCAGCGAGAAGTATAGGATAAACGGAGAGCACGAACGCAAGAAGTTTTGCCAGGCGACGAACACCTCTGTTTTTCTATTGGACTTAAAACCGGCTACTGAAAACGATGGAGTACAAGGGCTATTTAACAGCCAGGGGACGCATACCTCGGAGCCACGAACTCCCTGCCCGGCTAGCTCGCCACGATCTGCACGATTCAGTCTTCAACGTCTCGAGCACCACACTCTCGTTTCCAGACGACTCGGCCTCCTCCAGTGCCAATCCGGTACCATGCATGCCCTTCTCCCACCTATTCTCACGCACAAAACAAACTGAGTCGACTCGGACTCACCGACGCGAACGCACCGCATTCTCCACGACACAGCTCGACCCCACGCGACACACACGCACTGACCAGAACACATCTCAGTCAGGTTTATTTTCCTAACAGTTGTTTGGTCGATCTTTGGGAGATCCACGAGCATGTAGTCTGATCTTAGCATCTCGGTCGATGGCACTATCCCACCGCAGCAAACACCAATGCAAAGCTCGACAAAAGTGGCCAACGTCTGCTGCATGCAAGGATGCCACCCAAACACCACCGCAGTCGACAAGATCCAGAAGGATGTAGCAGCCATGCCAAGAACCCGTCAGAAATTTCTATCCATTGCTCCCCAACAACCTCCTCGACCAGATTTGTCGCCTCAAGTCCCCACCACCATGCAGCCAACTCCGGCAAGAAGGAAGAAGCAAAACGAGACAAACTCGACCAACAGGAAGACCCGACTACGAGGAGAACCCAACACTACACTACTCTATGTATTAGGAGGAGGCCCGGCCCCTCAACCTGTCGTCGTTGACGACGAGCCACTGAAATCGAGGCGTGGAGGGGACGAGAGGGGAATTTTTTTCCTATGCTCTCTAGTCGCCTCTCGAGACTTCCTCCGTTGGACCTTTCCTCCATATGGTGATAGCTACATCCATACAAATTCAAAGCTACGTGTTGCAGGAAGGTAGTGTGTTTCTATGCAAATGTTACTTTCATCCAGACAAATGCAAATCTACAATGCTAGCTACGTGTTGTATGGAGATAATTGTTGGCATAAAAACGTGTCCCGTCATATACGTGAGCGTCTTGTGTGTAACCCACAGCGGCACCAGAAGACGTAGCGCCGTAGGGGTAGATGCCATTGAACGATCATCCGGAAGGGACACCATTAGGGTGAACACACGTCGGTTTGTCTTAGGCTCGATAGGACAACTAGGATGTCCTCTAACATAGTAGAGACGAGAGACGACGAGCAATTAGAGGATTGGAGATAAATAAACATAGGATATAGGAAGAAAGAAGGAGGAAGATGTAAAATATAGAGGGTATAAGTAATAGATTAATTTTGATAATTGATTGGTTATTGTTTCAATCGGTCTTGGCCCCCTATATTTATAGTAGATGTGGTCTTACATCTACGGGGTTTTGTTCAATTAGGCTTAAGAAAGTGTCAAGACTTAGGAAACCCTGGTCTTCAAGGAAGGAAACTCACTGGAAGTCTATTGGTCAGACCGTCGGGACAACCCCGGCTAGACTGCCTTGGGGTCCCGGTTAGACCGGCCCACCTAACCTGATCAAACCGTCGGGGATCCGATTAATCCGTGAGTTGAATATCGGTCTAACTGGCCTTTGCAAAAAGGTTCTATCTACTTCCCATCTTAGCCTAAATTTGGCCTAATGCCAAATTCGGCTGTCAACGGTAGTGCGTTTTTATGCGATTGTTACATAAAACATGTTTTTAGTTTTTTCACAATAGTTTTGTCAAACTTGGGGTGGATGTGTAAAATCTCTCTAATGGTAGTATCTCTTTAAGCAATTGTTACATAAAACATGTTTTTAGTTTTTTACAATAGTTTTGTCAAACTTGGGGTGGACATGTAAAATCTCTCTAACATATTCTATGCACATAGGTTTTTTTTGCACATACCATGTACACCAACTAACAAATATTATCGAAAATTCTAGAAAATTTATACATATAGTTTCAATAGTATTACACCTATATATAAAGTCTCATCTTCAAATTCATTATATATAGAGAGCAACAAAAAGACAAAATTCTGATATATCTATACTTTTAAAACTGTTAGATTTTTTTGTTATGGCTAAAATATAATGAATTTAAAGATGATACTTTATATATAGGTGTAATACTATTAAAAGTATATGTATATTTTTTTAGAATTTTTAATGATATTTATTAGTTAGTGTGTATGAAAAAAAAACTTGTGTGTATAAAGATAGGTTCCTATTGTAGTATTTTATTATCTGATTGTTTGGGGGTAAAACAAAAACGGAAGCTACTAGCGAGGCTAACGTGGACCTTCCGACTCCCCCACCCGCAGACAAACCCCGTGCCCCTCCGCTCGCTCGCTGCCGACTTGCCGTTTGTCCTAATCAACTCCGTTTCCTCTCCAGATCTCCAGTTGACTAAAAATCTCCTCGTCCTCACCACTGTTCCAGCAAGTGAATAGCACATCCTTAGATCCTTTCCTTCGCATTAACTGCTCACTAATCCCCGTGATTAATCCCGTCCCCAATCCTCTAGACCTCAACCTGTCGAAATCCTCGCGCATTCCCCAGCCACAAGCGCAAACCGCCAACGCAAAGCGTCAGACAGGCGAAACCCCCTCTCGTCTCAGCTCCGCTGCGTGGCGCAGATCTCGAGCCGAGCCCGCGCTCCTCCTCGCTTGATGAGGTAGGGGGTGCCGGCGAGCGAAGCGAGGTTGGCCGGTCGGCGGAGGGCGGCTATCGGTCGGGTGCGCCAGGATGGGGCTGATCTCGGGGATGGTGATGGGGATGGTGGTCGGCGTCGCGCTCATGGCCGGGTGGAGCCGCGTGATGCAGCGCCGCAGCAGGAAGCGCATCGCTAAGGTTCGGGTTTCGCGTGCTCGTGTTGGTGATATTTGGACTGGATTGCTCACGGTTTCTGCGTAAGGCTAGGGTGATGGCCGTCTTCGCGGTCGAGGGTTTTGACCTTTTTTTTTAGCTTTTTCGAAAATTTTTCTACAGGCTGCGGTTATCAAGGTCCTTGGGTCTCTCGGCAGGGACGACCTCAAGAAGCTGTGCGGCGATAATTTCCCCGAGTGGATATCCTTCCCGCAGTATGAGCAGGTTTGCAGTGATTCTACCGAAATGTTCGTAGGCTTATTTTTGTTGTTGTCTGTGTAAACTCCTACCCTCTCCATTCTCAAATGGTTGACGTTTTAGAATGGGAAGAACTGGTATTGTGTGTTTATGACACGGAAAGTTTGCGATTCTAGGTTTAAACCACCAAAAGTTTGGGGTAAAGTTTGCGCTGTTCTGTTCTTTACCAAAAGTTACAACCATCAGCATGGCAGTGTTGGGTGTCACTGCAGCTGTGTTCTTGCTAGAAGGATTTTTTGGTCATAGTTAACGCAGTTGGTTGAAAATGGTCTAAAAAGGAGCATTGCAAATTTTTTGGCCATATTAAAGTGTATTTTGAGCTTTTGATGGTACAAACCTAGCTAACTCATGAATTTCGGTTCATGGAACCAAATTTTCCTATGGAAGCAAATTTTCCTTCAGAATGCATGTGGTCAAATCTTGAAATCTCAACTTTTCAACATATGCAAAAGTATTAAATATGTGCATGAAAAATGCTTTCATACTATAGTAGGCATTTGATTTGTACAAGTAGATTTTCCATGGAAAGTACTTTCATACAGTTGTACTTTAAATGATTTTCATGAATATATCATTAGAAAAAGCAATGATCAAATATGTGCATAGGAGGCTGTGTTTGTCTTGAAAGACAAGTAAAAAAGAATGGACAGAACATAATTCACAAGTGGTAAATTGTACTAGTAGTTTGCATGATGACTTGTTTCTGCACTGGTTTGCAGACTACTAGATCAAACTGTAGGTCGACCTAGGTAGGTCTGGTCCAATTCTTTTTAAGAAGCAAAGATATTTGATAAACAAAATAGTGCTATAGAGGGCCTAGATGGGGTGACTTGGCATATTAGGGCAAGAGAGGAACGGGACCTGCTGGGCTTTAAACTGGCTGTTGGGCTGGCGTTAAGTGCACAATACTATAGTTTGGTGGCTGGCTGGATGTAATTCTGGCCCATATCTTTTCTCCTATCCTTCTTCTTTTCCTATTCTTTTGATTGTGTAAGGCGTCGCGTCGCCTTACACCTTACCGCTAAGGCTGTAAGGTGGGGTCGGGTCGCCTTATCGCCTTAACATCCATTTCAGCCACTAATGCTGCTCTTGAGAGGATTGGTTTGTGCTGTAGTCATTTGGGGGCCAGCAGCATACAGAGGCAGTTACTAAAGTAGGTTTTAAGGGATTTGGCTGAGTCTGGCCAAAATAGATGCATGCATTATGAGTTCAAAAACTATTGGCACGGTTGCGAATTGTTGATTGGTGATTCGCAGCATAATGGATTGACAGGATTTGATCTTAACAATTTAGTTAGCATACTTTGTGTTTACCTCAAAAGAGGTGGTAGCTTAATCAACCCAATGGTGAAATTTCAAGAAAACATTGGCTGAAATTCTAATTTCCATCCCATGCCCGTACTGCCAACTGAACACTAGTGAATCGAGGTTGTATAAACTACACATAAAACAAACCAAACCAAATAAAACTAGACTTTTATCTTCAAAAATGACCTTCAGCTGACTGTACTTGTTGTAAATTTGTAAGCTTGAGAAAACTGTGGTGGACAGGGACATCATATCAGCAACAGGATGTTTCATTTGTTTAGTTTTCTTGCAATTTATCAGTAAGTATTAATGAATGGCGATATTCATGTTGTAATCCAAATATCAAACATAAAGGGACACTTGTTGATGCTTATTGAGCTACTCATTGTAGTATGGAGAACGACTATCTTACCCACAATTTTGATTTATACAGGTGAAATGGCTGAACAAGCATCTCAGCAAACTTTGGCCTTTCGTTGACCAAGTAAGACAAATGTTTGTTAACTCTTTAGCCAACAGATAATAATGTAAAGTACTTGCTAGTTGGGCAGCCCTACAACTTCTGCTTGCTGACAATTATCCTTTGTAGAAATTTGTATTTTGCTTGATTACAGAAAATTTCATTTCTATGTATATGCTATTCCATCAAACTTCTTAATTGTTAATAACTTTCTTTAATTGTCTCTAATACTGGCATTTCGTGTGGTATAGTGTATGTTGATTTAGTTTTCGTAGATTGTAATGTTCCTAACTGCACATGTTAAAGGTTAAACGTTTTAACTTAGATATTGATCATGTCAATCATCTTGTCACTTTCATTCAAAATGACGAGGTCATTTTCTATTTATACGAATTGTGCTTGGTTTTTGAAGATATATATCAAGAATACCCTGCATCAATATAGCATTGAAGTTATACCGCTATCAAGTTATCAACATTTTCTGCTAGTATGAATAGTGTCCTAATCCTTTTAGTTGTGGTAAATATGCATGACTGTGTTAATTAAGATAGGACTTATTTCTTTGTTTTACTTGCTGCCCCAATCTTCTTGTCCAAGTTTTTTTCCCTTAAAAATATGTGCTTCTTTTTTTAGATTTTAGTTCTTCTGGGGACTACTTAAACTTTTAGTTCCATTTCAGGCTGCAACTGCAGTAGTCAAGGAATCTGTTGAGCCACTGCTAGATGATTATCGACCTCCAGGAATAAAATCTCTGAAGTTCAGCAAATTCTCGCTTGGAACTGTTTCACCAAAGATTGAAGGTTTTCCTATTAATCTCCATGTTCTTCACTATTTATCTCATTTTTACTCTGTTGTATGGCTCCTGTCTGAGTTCTGAGTTAGAGAATTCTTACAACGAGAAAAACAATCTTTGCATCTGATGTATGTAGACCAAAGAACTGCACCCAGTGGTAGTAGTGACTGGTGACATGCCTTAAGAACTGAATGATCTTAATTAAATTGTGCTTAATATCTGTTCTGTTGGATGGTTGGTTATTATATATTAAATTGCAGGAACTGGCCGATGTGACTATTAAATATAAGTTTTGACCTTCTGTGTTGTGAATCCGATGATACACTCTTTTTGACACCTGTAATTGATTCTATTTTCTTTCATAGATTGATCAACATTTCCAAGTTGATGCTTTTCGTTAACAGCAGTTGATGCAAACTATCAGTCAATGATCGATTGAGATCAATTTTTTCTAAGTATTTATGGAGTGAGAATTTTCAAAATGGCATGAGTACCTCTGATAGCTTGATGTGAAAAAGCTTCAGATAGGATTTGTCAAGAGAGATAAACTCTTCAAATAGATGAGTTATGGAAGAAAATTTTGGCACAGGCACTGTAGATTGATTCTAGGTTAAAAACACAAAATATGCCATTTTACCCTTCTTTACTGATAGCCAGCTAACAGCAAAGTTACTTTGCCTACCAATTATGTTTTGGCTGCCATTTTCACAGTTTTATGTGTTTGCTGGTAATTTGCTTCTTTACTATTGTCATGTGCCAACGTTGGCATGGGCCCTAGATATGTGCTGCAGTGTGTGGTTACTGCTCACTGCTCATGTCAACAGTACATCGTCAAAAGATTAGGCATGGGTTTGTTACTTGATAATCTCTCTTAGGTTGTTTGGTACCTTTCCAGTAGTTAGGGACTTTATTACATATAAGAGGCTTCTTGCAAGTATTGGCATCAAGCAAGAATAAACTAGTCTTTATAGTTACGCACCCCCAGCCCTTGTGGTATAGTTGCATCCATGACATTGTCATGCCAATTGGTCCAGGGCTCCAGGGGAAAGCCTATGTACCTTTTCCCAACCATGCTCATGAAATATATGCTAATATCCTAACTTTTACCTTTATGTATTATGCATATGAGTTCATGTTCTTAGCGATGCCCCACTAAGCTAAATTTTGTTTAGCATCTTGATCATGTTAATGCAATACTAAAGAAGTATGATTGACATGACGTTTTGTCATGTTGTGTAAAGGTATTCGTATTCAAAATATTCAGCCAGGCCAAATCATAATGGACATAGATTTTCGTTGGGGTGGTGATCCAAGCATAATCCTGGCTGTTGATGCTGTTGTTGCATCACTTCCTATTCAGGTTTTTCTACTTCTTTGCTGTGAGTAATTTTTACAGAAGTAAATCTCACTTGAACTAGTCATAATTTTCTTCTTTGCCAACCATCTCACAGCTCAAAGATCTTCAAGTCTTTACCATTGTCCGTGTTGTATTTCAACTATCAGAGGAGATCCCTTGCATCTCTGCTGTTGTTGTTGCTCTCCTTGCAGAGGTACGCGTCTACCCCAATAAAAATATCTTTCTATTTCAAAGGAGATTTTTTTTCAAGACAACGCAGGAGATCTGCGTGTCTTGTTTAAACAGTGACAAGTCTTGAACTAACGAAGTGGACGACATCCTAACCATAGAAGTTCAATGGCAATTATTTTAGTAACATTGTGTGCCCCTATAATTAGGATGACACAAAGTGAAATTTACTTGAGATTTTTTAAAAATCTAACTGTTAAAGAGTGCGCAGCCCAGCCCACCAACTATGGGCCACCCATGTCACATTGGGCCTGCTACCCCACAGGCCCAATTAGAGCCACAACTTTAGGTTTTAGGCCTACACAACCCAAAAGACTAGCCTAATGGGTGAGGACTGCCTCTAACCTTTTAATTTGTGCTCCCCCAACATCAATTTCTGATGCAGGTCAACCCATGTGACCCCTAAGACTTGTTGCATTAGAGCCCAAGAGCCCAACAATCTCTGCCATTGCATCAGAGCCCATGCGACCCCAGAGATTTGTCCCATGCTCCCCCACAACCATGAGGCCCTGGAATTGTTCCACTCTGATACCACTTGTTAGTGCGGATCCGGCCTACCAACTGTGGGCTACCCAGGCCACATTGGGCCTGCTACCCCACAGGCCCAACGGAGGTCCTGGGCCTACACAACCAAAAAGTTATGCTTCCCCACATCAATTTCCGATGTGGGACTAAAACACTAACTAATCTGTTTTCTTGAACTTATTGATTAAATTACACATTGTTGTTCCATGTCTAGCTGGAAAGTGGACTGACAAGTTAGCAGACTGTGAAAGGGACCTAGCGAGTGAAAGGCCAGTTCCACCTGGTCCAGTTTTAATGTTGGATGACAAAAGTAAATGTTAACTAGCTAAATGCCCGTGATTTGCTACGGATAGAGGAAAAAAATATCATAGTATTGCCTAAAATAAATACCCACCTTAATTTAATTTTATATGTGGCTATCCATTTAGATTGAGTTATGTAATATTAAGAAGTTCAAGGGGTAATATGTAAAAACTACAATAGAAGTAGGTGGGGTGGCAGATTCACTGCCACCACCATGGGAGTCTTTTTAAAGGAGTACAGATTGATTGGAAATTGGCTTCTGGTGGCATTATAGTACGGTATCACTTTTGACTCTTGCCTGTCCTTTTGATGGGATATGTGCTAAGGATGGTGGCATTGCCATGAGACAGCACCACCACATTCAAGTAAAGAGTGGTTGATGCACCTTGAGTATCATTATTTTTTTAACTTAATATATGTTTCACACTGCAAATTTGCTATTAGATATATCATTGAAAGGTTTCTAGAGATATTCTGTTGACTACATTTGACAATAAGGCGGATTGGTATTATTTGTATATTCATCTGAGGCTTGGAATCTTTTACTAATAGATATGAGCATTTCCTGTGGTATTTCTTTGATGGGGGTTTTGTGCTTCAGCCAGAGCCGAAAATACAATACACTTTGAAGGCTATTGGAGGAAGTCTGACTGCTGTTCCAGGACTCTCCGACATGATTGATGTGAGATAAAAACATTTTGAACATTTAATCTGTCCCAACAGATTATAGAAGTGTGACCATGATTCTTCTCTCCTTTGTTTCTCCGACATGATTCTTCTCTCCGACATTTTGAACATTAGGATACTGTCAATTCAATTGTTTCTGACATGCTCAAGTGGCCACACAGGCTTGTTGTTCCACTTGGTGTCAATGTTGATACAAGGTGATTTTTCTTGAGTGTTGTCACCAGTTATAATCGATCCTGCTTGTTAGCTTTCCAATTGTATACAAAAAATGTTTACACTGAGCTGCTTTGCTGTGCCATATTTATTGGTTATGTAGTATCATGTATACATTTTTCTTGAAAGGAATTTGTTTATCATAATAGTTCTTCATTCCTTTGAATCATCCAACTTCAAGATGTTCTTAACAAGAGAATTTGACTGCATTAATGATTACAAGGTTTAGACCAGATAATACCACGATACTTAGAATTTAAGTAAATTTCATATTGCTCGAGCCAAAATGGGTAGAATTAATCGGGAAGAAAGTTTGGGAAAAAGAGATGATGCAATTGGAGTATATTGATAGTTTCATTTCAAATTATGTACAGACTGCTGTTCAATATCTGGCTGATTCCTCCAAATGACCAAAACCTGGCGTGTTTTCAATGTTAGTGTTGATTAGGTGGTGTTATATTTTGAACATTGCATGTACCTGTTATTTTTTGCAACTTAAACAAAATTAGGTGGGTCATCTTGTCACTTGAGTGACCCAGTCTGCATCACACATCCAGATTTAGTATCCTCCATCTAAAAAAGTTGATAGGATAGCTTCGTTCTGGAGCACTTGAGAATATATTTCTGGAGTATCATTTCATTCAGGATTCACATCCCAATCCAAAGTCCTCATCCGGATATTGAATCCTGCTTCCATCTGGATAGGAATTATTTGGGCTACCAATCTCTCCATTATATATTGGTGTAACCATATTTGTTTTGGTAGACATGAGATATACAAAAAAGCATAATATGTTTGTTTGAAGCCTCACACTAGCTTTTTAGGCCTGCAAATTATTAATGTTTTTGTGTATTTTTTTCTGAAAAGTATTTATAATGAAATTGCTAGATCCCATTTGTATATGACTTCAAAAATTTTATTTTTCCTGCTCTACTTCACCTGCAGTGAGCTGGCGCTTAAACCTCAGGGAAGACTTACTGTTACTGTAGTAAAAGCAACTTCTTTGAAGAATAAGGAGCTGATTGGTAAATCAGATCCATATGTGATTCTATATGTGCGTCCAATGTTCAAGGTCAAAACAAAAGTGATAGATGACAACCTAAATCCTGAATGGAATGAAACATTCCCTCTGATTATTGAAGACAAAGAAACCCAATCTGTCATTTTTGAGGTACTTCTTCATTGTTTCCTGCATGTCCTTTTTCACTTGCAGCTATGACCAAAATGATATCAATTAGACAATAAAATATGCACGAATGGAATATATCTCTAATATATAGACGGACATAGTGGTGGTGAGTCTGTCATCGTACCACCACCTCCATAGTTGGTGGGTTCTTCTAAGGGTATAACTAGACTGTTTGTATATGTGCATTGGCTATTTGTGTATTGGTGTTTGTTTGCAAATTATATATGTTTTCCCCAAGGAATATATGTAATTTTAAAGTTTAGCTCTAATGAATTATGATATAGTTTTTGAAATCCATTTCAATGCACGGGTATTTTGCTAGTATTTGTATGAAGTGAACAGACAATTTTATCATTGAAAGCTTTATTTTTCATATAAACAATCTGAATTGGATTGTAAAGCTACTTGATAGCTGAATGTCTGACCATGCTGGCAAATGGTCCAGTTATAATCTTTACTCATTTAAAATGGGAGTTGGGGTTGATGGTATGCTCTGTATCCACCCCCTACTCAAAAGTATATTATAGTCAGATATATGTATGCGTGTTGGTTGTAAGATCTTCTGTCAAAGCAATTGCATTCTTTGCACATGTGTATAAATGGTTTATTGATCAAAACGTGTTGGAACATGCTCATAGAGACTAGAAAGCCTGGTTGGCTAGGCCAGCTTAAAGGCCTGTCAAAGTTGAAATGTTCAGGCCTGCATCAAACTAGGTGGCTTGTGGCCTAGATACAGATGAATCCAGCTCACTTTTGCTTGGCTTGTATAGAAGAATATTTTGCTCCATAAATGGAAAGTAGAGGGATAAACTATTCTAATCAATGATAGCTGTTGAAGTATGAGTAGATTGCCCACTTTTTCTCCAATAATTTAAGCTCTTGGGTTGGCTGGTTAGATTATGAACCCCAACTGTTGTTTGTGTCGAATATGTGTGTAGTCGGTTACAGTTTAGGACTTGGAGTTGTAGTAGGTGTTAGGGGAGAGTTAGAGTCGAACTCTATCCTAGGATCTCTCTTAAATAGAGAGGCGGACCTGTTGTAACCGGATAGCGACTTAGCATAGGCAAGAGGGAGCGGCTGGTTAGCCGCGTACCGGTCGAGGGTCGTTGCAACTCTGAGACGTTGTAATTATGTTGGATCAGGGAGAAGCGCCCGTAATCAGTGCCCCGAGGATGTAGGCTTAGGCTGAATCTTATTAACAAATATCGTGCCTTGGTGTCGTCATTAGTTTTGGATCTTCTATGGTGTTTCTTACACGCTCTGTTATTGTTGGTTTATCGGTGCCGGTTTTCTAACAAGTGGTATCAGAGCCTGCGGGAGATTCAATGATAAAGGTGCGATGGATGTGCCCCACACTGCGCAGCCTGCAAGTAATGTCTAGGGAGGGGCATTGGCACAAGGTGGAGCACAGCGGTGATCAACGAATTGATCGGTGGATTCGGACACTTCAAGGGGGCGGCCTGAACCGCTCGATGAGCTACTTTCAACAGGGAGACGATCAGATGTGATACTCAGGGTTGATTGAAGCTGGAGGCGATCGGCGTTCTCGATCGGTGGAGTCAAACACACTGGGCGGGGTGGCCTAGGCCTTTCGGTGAGCTGCGTTCGATAGGGAGACGGCTCGTAGCGCTCAGGTCGGTTCGGCGGCTGGGAAGACGGCATGACAATTTGTCGGCTTCAGCTCGTGGCGAGATTGGCGGGTGGTCAATCGGAAGTCGGAGCGGGTGGATTCGCGAGGCTGTTTTGTAAGGTGTTGACAAGGTGTGGTGCGACAGGATTGCTTCGGCGGCGGCGTTTAGGTGGCAGATGTCTAAACTAGGGCAATAGAGGTTAGACTGGCATACTGAGCCGGCCTAAGAGGGATCTAGTTCAACCGGCACTAGCATTGCACAAATAATAGGCGGTGTTAGCTATTGGCAGTGCCAGGCAGAGGTGTTGTGGATGTCGCTGATATGCGGAAGCTCAGGTGGTCACATCTCATGGCGGTGTGCACGTTTTGCGTCGAGGCCGAGCCAGTGGTTACTAGGGGCAGCGTTGGGCCGTGGCAAGGCTCTGATGGAGCCATTATCACAGGAGACTCAAATCTGAACGAGATTGCTGCGTTTGCAATGGAAACAGACGCGGAGATGACTCCGGTTCGCTCATAGTGGTGCGTATGGCGAGGATTCCAGAAGACGAGTAGAGACACATTGCGCACGGAAGGGGAAAACAAGTAGGATTTCAATTTGGTCTCTAAATCGTACCGATTTTTTCCAAATAAATACAGCAGAGGGATTCCACAGGATTGTGATCAAAAGGCAATCAAACAAATCGCCAAGCAAAGGGAGGAATCTGACCTTGATTTCTTGGAGGTGTTGGTAGTTTGGAGCGGCAAGCACAGAGGCAGCGGTGGGGCGCGTCTCGGCAGGCGGCATGCGGGCGGCGGTGGTGCTCGACGATGGTGGGGGCTGGTTGCAGCAGGAGCCAGGGCACCCTCACAGCTGATGCTTCCCTGGAGGCTTGGCGGGGGAGAGCGGCGGTGGGTCTCCAGGAGCAGGAGGCGGGCCCCACGGAAGTCTGTGGGACGTTGGCTATGCAGTGATGGCGTTGTGGGCAGCTTCGCTAGGGGCGGCACAAGCGTGAGGATAAGCGCGTGGAAGAGACGGGAGAAGGGGTTCGGTCTAACCCCTTGATTGGTTTTTGATCAGAAGAAACTGGGCTGGTTTTTTGGAGAAAAAAAAGAACTGGACGGTCTGGCTGGTTTTAGTTGGTTGGGTCAATTAAACCAGGGCAGATCAATTGGACCGAGGTGACAGTCGGTTCAGTTGATTATCGGCGATGGCATCAGCGATGGCTTCCAAATTTGATGTGGTGAAGACGATGGCGTCGGCGATGGCTTCCAAATTTGATGTGGGTGAAATTCAATGATAGGAAATTTCGTTCTCTGGCAGATGAGGGTGAAGGATCTGTTGGCACAACAGGGGATATCCAGAGGTCTTACTGAGACGAAACCTACAAAGATGGATGATGACAAGTGGGAGGAAATCAAGATGCAGGCAGCTGCGACGATACGATTCTCTCTCTTGGATTCAGTCATGTACCATGTCACGGAGGAAGATTCACTGAAGAAAATTTGGGACAAATTAACAACCTAGTATATGTCCAAGTCACTGACGAGTAAGTTGTATCTCAAACAACAATTGTACGGTTTGCAGATGCAGGCACATGGACGGCTTCAATCAGTTGGTCACGGATCTAAGCAAGCTAGAGGTGATTACGCAATGTCACTATCTTAGGACTTCTAACCAGCATTTGTATTTGCATGTCCAAATAATCATCGATTGACATTTTATGTAATCAATTTTTTATAGAAAAATGTAAGATGGTTGAGAAATTTCGCTTGGACAAATAATTTGTCTAATCAAACCAAGAGATGATGACACTTCCTTGGCATGTCTTGGAGCCTTGGACTGAAAAAACCAGATGTGCTTTGAGAATGTTTCATACCTGGCATTGATCTAGTTTCATTCAAAGTTCTTGAAAGGGCCTGATGCCTGATACCCTGATGCATCACTTGGTAGAAACGTCACTGCAACTTGACTTCCCATAAGTTGTTCTATGTGTCAATCTGCTCAATGTTGTACCAGGTAACACATGTTTCAGGTGAATTTTGCAGGTATATGATGAAGACAAACTTCAGCAAGACAAAAAGCTGGGTGTAGCTAAACTAGCAGTTAACAGTCTTGAACCTGAGGCTCCCAGTGAAATCACTTTGAAGCTTCTGCAATCACTGGATTCACTTAAAATTAAGGACAGCAAGGATAGAGGAATATTACATCTTAAGGTTAGTGTGGTACTTTTGTTTTCAGTTTCTACATGTGATGTATGTACATCAGTTCAGCATGTGACAGTACTGCCAACAATCTATTGCCTTCAAAGCAAGGTATAGAACCCTAGAGTATGACTACATGGAAAATGTCCACTTTATTTCTCTAAACTATTTTGATAGAGCACTTAACCCTCCAAACTTTTTTTTTTGGCTCGCTTTACCCCCTGAACTGCTTAAAATGGCTCACTTCACTCCCTAATGGCATTTCACATTGTACAAGTTGTGTTTTGACTTGAAATTTTGTCAGATGGTAGATGATATCATACCTTATGTCCTGACATATTTGGATTTTTTGATCACTACCTACATAAGTTGTAAGCACCTACTATGCACAAGCGTATGTAAGTAGGGATGCAAGTGGGGCAGGCAAGCAGGTATTTGTTGCCCGCTTATCACAATTCTAGTTCATTTTTTGTTCCAAATTTTGTACTAGCAAGTAGGAAGTGAACTATGAAGCGGGTTTTTATGCGGGTAGTGGGATTGCCCACTTGCATCCCTATATGTAAGTTGTCATGTAGTATTTTGAAAATTTTTTATAATAGGTTACATTGTCATTTATTATCGCATAAAATTTCAATTTAACATGATTTATATGAGGAGCTAAAAAGATGAATGCGATTAGGGAGTGAAGCGATCCAGTGTTTTTAGTTTTGGCTATGTTGCACCTCTATCATTGTCTCGCTGATTTGGTTTCATGATTGGTTCCAAGCCTGTCAGATGAAAATAATTTCCCGTAAGCCTCAGTAATCAGCTTAGAGTGGCAATTATTTTCAATGCTTTCATATGCTTCCATAACTAGCGTGTATTCTCATAACTACGGTTACTTTTGGCATATTACTCCCAAGTCTGCATGCATGTACTTGCACAAAACTGGGCACAATTATGAATTATGATTACACATGACTGTACAGGCTTGTCTGTTCTGTAGGCTTTACATTTTGTTCTATTATGCGCAATTTTTTTGCAGGTGCACATATTCTGACATGTTTTACATCTATGAACTTTTATGTGCCATGTGCATCTTATAAAGAAAATTGATGCGTTTCGGTGCTTTTGCTAGTTTAGGACAATAATATTTGTGGATTCTAGTTCTGATATTTGACTTTTCAGGTTGTATATCATCCATTTACCAAGGAAGAACAGCTGGAAGCCCTAGAGTCCGAAAAGAGAGCTATAGAGGAGAGGAAGCGGCTCAAGGAGGCTGGGGTTATTGGTAGTACGATGGAT
The DNA here is from genome assembly GCA_003991445.1 of Oryza meyeriana var. granulata. Classification (NCBI taxonomy): domain Eukaryota; kingdom Viridiplantae; phylum Streptophyta; class Magnoliopsida; order Poales; family Poaceae; genus Oryza; species Oryza meyeriana. The sequence continues at coordinate 41,541 of RYFJ01000637.1, read as the reverse complement.
GCGCTTGGTGGTGCTGCATCACTGGTTGGTTCTGGTGTTGGGCTTGTGGGCACTGGCATTGTTGGCGGTGTTGGGCTTGTGGGTTCAGGGCTCGGTGCTGGTGTTGGGCTTGTTGGTTCTGGTATTGGTGCTGTCGGCAGTGGCCTCGGTAAAGCTGGGAAATTCATGGGTAAGACTGTGGCTGGGCCTTTCAGTATGTCCCGCAAGAACGGTAGCAGCTCAACTGCTCCCCAGCCTGAACAACCTTCTGCACGACCTGATGTACAGTGATAGCGGTGACATCGCATGTTCAGTTTCATGTTAAAGTCTGTTTGATATGTATAGAGTGCCATGTTATGCATTTCAGTGTTCTGGCATCTACGGTGCCAGTTATATGACCATTTGTTGTTACCTTTCTTCGTTCAGTTTTTACCTGGAGATAAATAGCGAGAAGTAGTACTGTAAAGTGAAATAGCGAGAATATTTATACTACAATGCAATGGTATTGATATTTGTGGGTATCTCCTGTCTTGCAAAAAGTTCCTACATATTCAGATCCTGTTTTAGATGCCAATATATTCAGATCAGTAGTGTATGATTTGTGATTAATTGATGATGGATGTCAGCAATGGTCGAGGAGAATTGAGTTGCATGCTGGCTGGGGTGAGCAAGGCAGTGCAAAGGATGCCCTTTGCAGGTATCAAGCCAACGTGCAGCCGCGCACATGCTGATGCTCTGCGTGTAGCTGTCTGTCGGTGGTCCTCTGCGTAGCGTAACGGTCTTCCGTCCAAAGGATCCTTATCCTTCCCCAGCCCAGCCGGCACCTCTTCTCGACGACGGACGGCACGAGCGAAATCGCCTCTTCTCCAAACGAGCTGAGCCCATCAAGCCTTGCATCAAGATTCAAGATCGAACCATGCCAATCACCAGTGTCTCTGCCAAGCCTCTCTCTCACCTCCCTGCAAGACGAGGCAAGTGAACGAACGATCTATCCTCTCTCAGACTCTCTTGACTCCTCCCCTGCATGTACAAGACTACAAGTGCACGGCATAAACACTCTGGATATGTGCTGTACCAAAAGTCAATGGATTCCCAGATTGGTTCAAATTTGATGTAATCTCTGAATTTATCTGCATGATTTTCTTGGCTATACTTTCAGGACCATCGAGGTTCAGAAGGAAAGGTACATCACAAGTAAGGATTACGATGCTTAGGCAACAAAACCCGGGAGGCCAAGAGAGTGCTGATGATACAACAGGCGAGCCTCTGTACCTTGGGGTAGACTTTGGAACTTCAGGTGCTAGATATGCTCTCGTTGATAAACGAGGGGCCATCCATTCTGAAGGCAAAACAACTTACCCTCCTGTATGAGTTTGGTTTCCTCCTACTCAGGCTACATTTCCTACGTGAATAAAATTAATGCCTGTGAATCTCCATGACCTCATTCCGTTTGGCCTTAGAATGTAGGTTCATTATTATTTATCCAAAAATCTGTTTTAACCTTGCTGTTTAATTGGATTATAATCAGTTAATTCTTTTTCTGTACATAGTTAAAATTGACGGTCCATTGTTCATTACGGCTTTGTTGGTACAGTTGTGTGTGTTGATTCTTAGGAGTAGAAATCCGTCTGTATCTTCGTGCTAGCTTACAAGGTTTATCAGAATAAAACATGGTCGAATGACATTACATATTTATCAATATTACAGTGAAATGGTAGAACAAGATTGATGGAAAACATGGCTGTGTACTTAGCAAATCCAAGATAATCAAAGCTTAATTTTTTCCTGTCATGGTCACTGAATTGAATTATTTGTTCACTCCTAACGAGCATACACATGTAACACATCCTTTGATTTGAGTTACTAGGCAGGTTGGCAAAGTCACAAATTGGGCAAGCTCCTGGAGAGAAGCTCTCTTCCATCTTCTCGGTGATATCCCATCCATTTACCGGACATCCATCTCTTCCATTTCAATTGATGGGACTTCAGCTACCAGTCTCATCATCGACAGGTTTCTGTTCCTCAGACCCTTAAGCATTCCACATTGCATGGCTAATTGCAAGATTGCAAGTACCTGACCATGATGCATGTATGCAAGCAGGAACAATGGAGAGCTTCTTGCAGGCCCATTCCTCTACAACGAGAGCTTCGCTGACGCGCTGCCCGCCGTCGAATCGATTGCCCCGGCAAACCATACGGTGTGTTCTGGTTCGTCCACCCTGTGCAAGCTTGTGTCATGGTGGAATTCGAGTTCAGAAGGCTTGAGCAGCAGAGATTCAGCCATACTGATGCATCAGTCAGACTGGTTGCTCTGGCTTTTGCATGGAGAATATGGTGTTTCTGATTACAACAACACTCTGAAGGTATTATAGTGTCATCATCTACTAGCTAGGTAGTAGAAGAATTTCAATATAGTAGAGTAATTGCTACCAGAGATGTGTACTTTCTTGTGATGCAGGTAGGCTATGATCCAGAGATTGACGCCTACCCAAGTTGGTTGATGTCACAGCCATATGCATACATGTTGCCCTCTGTTAGAGCACCCGGAGCACCAATTGGCTCGATCAAAGAGGGTGTACGCGCACAGTTTGGTACAAAAGCCAACTTATTAATTCTCTTAGTTGCTCAGATTAAATTACCTTATCTTGATTTAGACGTCGCGACTAAAATGACATCAAACAGAGTAACTTAACATATGTAGCTTGAATGCATGGCATGTCAGGATTTTCCAAGAACTGCGTGGTCTGTACTGGAACAACGGACAGCATAGCTGCGTTTCTTGCAGCCCGCACCACAAAGCCCGGAAAAGCCGTGAGTTAATTCTACGACACGAATCACAGTTCATAAAATGTTTGTTCTTATCAGTGTTCACCGTACTGTTTAGGGTTATCGGTGTTCACTATACCATTTGGGGTACCATTTGGGGTACAGTTCCCTATGGTACGACAGTTACCAAACTGTACGAATTTTATTTTCTAAAATTTGAATTTAAAATTTTTAAATCTCATAATAAGGTCGTGGTCCGCATGATAAGCCGTGGTATGTTGAAGCTAAAAAAAATTACAGAATAAATTATAAAACGTAGTAAAATTCTAAAAATTGTAAATATCTCTAGAAAAACAATATAATGTTGCATAATTTTTTTGCATAACCTTTGCTATCATTTTTACACTTAAATAAAGTAGAAATTATATTCCAACCCATCTCTTATTTTTTTAATTTTAATTGAGCTCCAAAATATGAAGTGAACTTTCTTATTTTCACAAACTTTATTCACGATAGTGATCCATAATTCAAGTACTGTCTACTAGAATTTTTTTAGATTTTTTTATTTTTTTAAAAAATTTAAATTCAGATAAAATTTGTTTAAACTAAACCGCCAGTAACCGTCTCATCGACAAAAAGAAAATGTTTTTTTTCCTACGACATGATTACACTAATCAATGGATCAATCGATCAGGTGACGTCGTTGGGGTCAACTCTGGCGATCAAGCTGGTGAGCAATGGCCGCGTGGACGACGCGCGGTTCGGCGTGTACAGCCATCGGCTGGACGACATGTGGCTGGTGGGCGGCGCGTCCAACACCGGCGGCGCCATCCTCAGGCAGCTCTTCACCGACGACCAGCTCGTCGCTCTCAGCAAGGAGATCGACCCGTCGGTTCCTTCCCCTCTCGACTACTACCCTCTGCCCAAGACTGGAGAAAGGTTCCCGGTCTCCGACCCCAACATGCTGCCAAGGTATATAGTAAGATCATCATATACAACATCATACCTGAACCTCGTAGCGCTCATCTTCAGAACTTATATATCTGATTGATCAATTTGCAAGTTGTTTTTTGTATGTTTGGTCTCGTATATCTATCTATCTGAAGGCTGCAGCCTCGGCCGGAGAGCGACGCGGCGTACTTGCATGGCATACTGGAGTCGATCGCGCGGATCGAGGTCATTTCTTCTGTTCTTCCTTCCTTGCACACTGACTGAACTAGTTTTGTGATGTGTATTATTTGAAGCATGAGATCCAGTTAACTAAATTGCCATATATCAAAATGCGCCGGGTTTGTACGGGCAATTCAACAGGCGAAAGGGTACAATCTGCTAAGAGAGCTTGGCGCGAGCGTGGTGGATGAGGTGTTGACGGCGGGTGGAGGATCTCAGAACGAAAAGTGGACAGCGATCCGGGGGAGGGTACTTGGCGTGCCGGTGAAGAAGGCGGAGCAGACTGAGGCGGCGTACGGAGCTGCACTACTAGCACTCAAGGGTGCTACTAGCACGCACTAGCCAAAGCTGGGTGGAAAAGGTCCAAATTTTAGTGAAAAGTCAAAACTAGATATAATACTCTCTACACGTTGTTGTGAGATATTTATGTATGCATTTTTTTAATGGTATATTCATGTATGCGTTGCAATTTCAAACTTGCAATGTACTCCCTCTGTGACACGGGGCGCCCGAACTTCTCGACATAGAATCTGGATACACCATGTAATTAACGAACAGGATGAACAACATGCTACCCTTGCAGCATATCTTTCACCACGAATTCGTAAAACCACACGCAAGAGATGATCCACTCGATCACGCAAAAGTGGATCTATTGCTTCCTCAATTCCCTGAAAGAAAAAGCAAGAACAATCGATGGCAGAAACTCCCAATTCCCCTCTCTAGTTTGGCGGCGACGGTACAACCCCTAGGAGAAGAATAAGAACAATATGGCTGCAAAAATATATGTAGATTAAACGTGGTCTACCCTCCTGGGTTGTTTACAAAGGCTTATATAGCCATTACATAAGTTAAAAACTAACTAAGAATAATATACAACAAATATGGAACCAATCAAGACTGCTGACTGTTTGTTTCGGCCTTTACGGTGAAACCAGAAGGAACGGCTGTCCTGGGCTCTATCCATCATGTGGGCCAATGTAACACCCTAAAATTATCCCTATATAAAATATTGTGAAAAAGGAATTTTCAGAAATTTAATTAAAAGTCTCAATGAGTGAAAGGAATAAAATCAGGGGAAAATCTAAAGAAAAATGGGCTTGAAAATTATTTTATAAAATTCTTTGCTTAATTATTTAATTTCTGAAATTTTCTGAGAATTAATTGATTAGGGGAAGTATTTTTGGCAAAATAAATAAGTTTCCAGCAATAAAACAAAAGAAAAATGTTTTAAAAACCCCTCCACAGCCGCTGGGCTGCTTCGGCCCACTACTGTGCGCTAAGCCGTTTCCCCGCGCGCGCATGTCGGCCCACGGCCGCTAGCGTCGCTCTCGGTCGCCGACAGGTGGGGCCCGTCTGTCGGGTCGTCGTCTTCCTCCCGCTCGGGAGCACTGTCGCACCCAAGCGCCGCCGCCGTAAATCTCGCGCAATCCGTTCGCCTCGGCCTTGGTAGTTGGGGGAAAACGGAGCCCCTATCTCCCTCTACCTAATCCCCAAGAAATCGGAGTCAAATCGCGGGTGGAATGGAGACCCGAAGCTTCCTGAGTCGGACTTCTATCCCTAACCGGCGCTGCCGCAAAATCCATCGAGCCCGAGTCGGACTCCGCTCCTCTCCGCCTTAAATAGCAACCTTGAGACCCCTAGGATGGTTTTCGCGCTTTAGATCGAGCTCTAGTTAGCCCTAGCCGTCTCCCTATGTCTCGCGCTTGCTCCGCCGCCGTCGCCAAGCTTCGGTTGCGCGCCGCCGTCGCCTCAGCTGCTGTTGGAGCTCGCCGCTGCCTCGGTTAGGTTCGCCGTAGCCCATAGAAGCCAGGGCGCTGCCTCTTAGCCCTCAGGAACCGCCGAAACACCGCCATCGATGAAGATCCGAAGACCTCCGCCGCCTCAGGCTCGCCGCCGGCCATCTCCGTCGTCGTTCTTCGCGGTTTCGCCCTCGGTAAGGATCGCCTCGACCACCTCTAGCGTTTCCCGCTCTCCCTAGGTGCCGCCGCGGCGTCGATCACCATCGACCATCGGGTCCAGTGCCGCTGCCGTCGCCGCCGTCGCTGTAGCCGACGTGGCCGCCGACGTGGTTGCCGTGTAAGCGCCAGCTCGGTGCCACCTCCGCGCCGTTTGGCCGATCCGATCGGGATCAACCGTAGTCGTCGGATCTCCTAGGTTATGTCTCGGCCGTCCGATCACCGTAGGATCAAATCTCAGCCCTCCAATTTACCTTGACACGTGGCTAGATCCCGGCCATCCGATCAAAACCCTAGAAACCCTAGCCGTCGGATCCCTCTCATGGACCACGGTGGACCTAGCCCACCATGGACCCGACACCTCCCTCTCGCTGACAGTGGGCCCCACTGGTCAGACGAGAGCCTCCTCTCTCCAGTGACGTCATAAACCCCTTTTCCCGAATAAAATTAATTCAATTATGACGCAATAAATCGGGTAAATTCTTTTAAATAGGCTATAAAAGGATTAAAACTTCTAAAAATCATAACTAATTCATACGAACTCGGATTGAGATGGTTCAAGTCTCTAATTTCTTTAAAAATCAAGATCTACCTATTAAAAATATAATATTGTACTATTACTGTGTGTTGATGTACTGTTTTTTCTTGTTTTGTTTATTGCCTATAGTCAACGACGTTCAGGAAGAGACGCTATTTCTCGAGGAAAGTTCCGAAGCTTGTGTGGAGCAGCAAGGCAAGTCACAAATTCCCCCTTCCCCTTGGAGCATATTGTCCCTATGTTTAAAGCTATGTTTTTATTCAACTCTGCATTTATTTTGGAATGTCACTGGGACAGAGAAACCCTAATCTTTGTTTATGGCCCTTTTGATTTGATTACTTGACATTGTACCTATGGGATAAATTGACTAGCTAACTTTATTTACTGGTTAGTTAGAATAACTCTAGGACCCTGCTTAGCTGTGCCTAGCAAATGATAGAATAACTTCTGGATTGTCACAGTAATTTCCATACTATTAATCAGTCACAAGAAATGATGATCTATTTATGACGGTGGTCGTATGAGGACAACTTAATGGTCCACTAAAACTTGATTAAAAGGTGGGTTGCGAGCACCAGGGTTGTGGTTGATGCTAGCGGTGCTCGTGACAATTAAGGACCGGTTCGCGGACTACTTGTTGCGAAGCAACACTCGTGCTAACCACAAGCTAGCATGGGATAGTAGGAGTTTGAAGTGTGACGAGTTCAATAGGAGGCACCAGGGCGTGTTTGTGGCTGGTATAAGTCCACACATGGTAGTGACAATAAGTCCATGCATTTGGACGTCGAGCCGTCTTGCGGGAAGGTATTTGATCACCCCTATCGGAGACTGGAGGTTCGGCGGGAGGCTCTCTTGTTGTGCGAGTTACATGGATGATCCTGTCATAACTCCTTTCCGAGGTACCATGGTGGTACTAAGGGGTACAGTGATGTGCTGTGGAGTTGTGTCTTGTGGGTAAATTGGTATATCTCTGGCCAGAGTAAAACTATTCGAATAGCCGTGCCCACGGTTAAGGGCGTGTGTCGGAGGATGAAACCTCGACGGCGGGAAGTCAGGAGACCCCCCTTTGAGATTCGGCCAGGGGAGTGGTTCTCAAGTGGAGCCGGCGTCAAGCGGAAGAAGAGAGATCAGCGCTCGGGGCGGAAACAGAGGGGCCCGAGCTGGAAGATAGGGGTCCGGACCGTCCGAACACGGTCCGGACCGTCCGAACCGCGAAGATCGCAAGCGAGAGAGAGAGAGAGACAGGGGGCGTTTTATACAGGTTCGGGCCGCTGGAGCGTAATACCCTACTCCTGTGCGTGTTTGGTTGGCTATCTGTGGTAGATGAATGTGGGATTGCGGTTACAAATGGACCCTGCGGGGAGCTCGGAAGCTAGCCCGGGGACTTGAGACTTCGAGAGAGAGAGAGAGCCAGGAGCAAGAGCTGCCTGGGTGACCTGAGGCCCGAACTCCGTCTACCGAGAGAGAGGCATGGATCCTCCTTTATAGTGAGGGGAGTCCACAGTGCCCCGTACATAGAGAGAGAGGTTGCATGTCTTGTTGCACGCTCGTCGCCGCCTGCTGCGCCGCGCCGGAGAGACGTCCAGTCGCCCACGCCCGCTTGCTGTGCGGGAGGCACGCCGGGTCGCCCGCTGCGGGCGGCTGGTCTGGTCGGCTTCTTGCCGGGCGGCTGCGTACGGCTACAGCAGCGCACCCTGTTGAGAAGTGACGGTGCACGTCGCTGTGTCTCGGACTATGCAGGGAGCAGGCCCACGGGGGGCCGTCTTGAGAATCCACGCGCGTCCGACCGGGCGGCGGGGCACGGCACGCCCCGTCGCCTGTCACCCAGGTCTGGGGGCGGTGCCCCCGGGCACGGGGAGGCGCACCCGGGGCCGGGGGCGACGCATCCGGGCGCGGAAGGAGGGGGCGCGCCCTGGGCCCGGATACCGTGCGGGAGACACGACCGGCACGGGGTGGCGCATCCGGGGCCGGGGGCAACGCATCCGGGCCCGGGGAGGCGCGCCCTGGCCCCTGACACCGTGCGGGAGACACGGTCGCAGCCGGTCGTCAGTCGTGCAGGACGTGGCCCCGGGGAACTGACGTGGCCGAAGACCCACGCGTCCCCGGCGACTGTGGATACCCCCAGTCCCGTTTCGCCGACAGTGGCCCCTGGCCCTGTTGCTCGGCCGGGAACAACTCCGGGCAGGAATAGGGCCATGTCTTGAAGAAACAAGGGGACGGGGGGCCCACCTGGTTTGCCGCTTGTTTTGCCGGGGTCCGATGTGGGCCCGGGACCCGGGGCCCCGGGATGAACGCGGCGGGTATGTTCCTCTTGTGGGGTCGCCGCTGGGCTCGGAGCCACAGCCAGCGACCAGTGGATGACGGCTCGGAGCTACAGTGCGAGGTGCGGGCTCGTGCCCCGCCACCGAGGGTAGCAGGGACACTCTCGGGTTCTTTGGAACCGGAGAGGTCGCTGTGGTCCGGACAGTCCAATCGAAGGGTGGACAGTCCGATCGCGGCGTCCAATTGGAGGGCGCCGCCAAGGTTGCCGCCGACGAGGCCTGCCATGCTCGGTCCGAGATGGAGGTGCGGGAGAAGGAAAGACCCTCCCGGGGAGAACGCGTCCGGGCCCAGGAGGCCGGGCTCGTGTCCCAGGGGTGAGAGTTCGCCGCGCGCGAGGAACTCGCGGCAATTCGGGAGGAAGTCGCGGTGGTTCGCGAGGAGGCGCGGGAGGCCGTGGTCGAGTCCGCTGCCCCGGAGGCAGGGTTCCTCAACTGCGGCGAGCATCTTCTGGAGCCGATGTCGACGAAGAGTTCGAGGGAGCGGCCGGTTCCCTTCTGACGCCATCCGCGGCCGCCTTCGGGGCCCGGGGGCCCTCCATGCCCCCGAGCGCTGACCTTCTGGCGCCGCCCGGGGTTTGGTGCGAAGTACACCGGTGACCTCCCCTCGTGCGACGACATCTCCGGGCCTCGCTTGTGCTTGCGCTCCAGTTTTACCTGTCTTGTACAAAGAGAGGTATATGTATATGTATATGATCATGCATATATTTTTGTACCTTGGTTTATTGTGTTGTTCGGAGGTCGCTGGTGTTCGGAGCCTTGTGTCCGGGAACGCCGAGTGCCGGGCGTCGTCCGACAGCGAGATCCAGCAGCTGCGAGTAGCCGTCGGGCCTATGGCCCCTGTCCGGGCCCTGGCGCCGCCGCCTGCCCCGGGAACTCGGTCCTCGGGGGCAGCGAACGCGACGGTCGCCCGCCCGGGACCCGGTTCCCCGGGCACGAGTCTTGTGGAGCGGCAAGGCCCGCAGGTTCGGCCCCTGTCCGTCTTCGGGATCCGGGGGTCCTTCGTGCCCCCGGGCACCGTTGGCCTAGGGGGCACAGCGATGCCGCGACAACAGGCTCTACATGATGAACCGTGAGAGCACTTGGCTCGTTCCCCTGTCCATTCCATGCTGCGAGCTGTTGCGTCTACCACCTCCTAGGGGCCTCTTCGTGGTCGCGACCGAGCGGTGGAAAGGATTGCGCATAAGGAATCTACCCCCTAGCAGCGGAAAAAACCGAGCCCGAAGCCAACCAGAGCGGGGCACCGCAAGCCGGGGCTTAGACGATGTCCGGGGTTTAGCAGATGGGATACGGTAGCTCGCTGGTAGGGAATAGATGCTTAGGCGCAAAACCCAGCCACCGCACGGGCGCGACCCGATTATGCCCCCTGGGGGAGATCGCCATGATCGCGACGCAAAGAAAGGATAAGGGCACGAGCCCGGGAACGATAATAAAAGTATTACTATGGAAAGCAAATGCGCATCGGCCTCGATCAGTGCTGAGGTTTAGAGGCACTTACAGGATGTGTTTTCAGGTAGTATTTGTGATGATGCTTCCAGGCTTACCGAGCCCGGTTGGGAAGTTCCGATCACCAGGGAGGGGCCTTCCCACGAGGGGAAGATTTCATTCCGACCCGTAAGAAGATACGGCGGAGATTTGAACCCCAAACCTGAAGCGATCGGGCCCGAACCTGACGCCGAGGATAGCGCTTGAGGCCTAGCTGGTAACGAGCGATGCGGAGCGGAGCGCGCCACCTTCGTCCCTCGAGGAGGTCGAGGTTGTCGAGCTGCCTATTGTCGTGGTTGATGTTTGTCGATGTAGGGCTGTGCCCGAGAGCCGAAGAAGATCTGGTGACAGAATGGCTTCGGCCCGGTACACCAGGAAGAAACTATGTCTCCCCGGGCGCCCGGCTTGGGGTGATATGAATCGTCCCCAGGACCGCCGGGGAAAGATCTACTCTACACATGGTGAATAGGGATGGACCTCGGACTCGCTTCCCTCGCGAGCCCCGAGACTAGGGAGAAGCATGCGCTCGGGACCCGGGGGCCCCGGCCAGCGCTGAAGGTATGTGTCCGGGACCCGGGGGCCCCGGACTGGAATACGTTTTTGATATAAGCCGGGTTCCGGGGGCCTGGGCTTGAATATGGGATGTGAGACGACCTTCCGGACGCATTCTCGCCGGGGCGGTGCTGTCCGGGCTTCATGCCCTATTCTGGGTGTCGCGTTCCTAGGCCTGCACTCGCCTTGGCGATGCCGCCCTGGTTCGGCTCCTCGGTGTCGGACCCGGGGCACGGATTCGGGAATCCGTGCCTCGGCTCAAATATGTGCCCGGGACCCAGGGAGCCCCGGACTGAAATGCGACTTGATATGTATTGTTGCCATGTGCCCGGGCACGGAGGCCTGGGTAAGGACATGGACCGCGTCGGGACGACTTCCCCGGACCCGCCCTTGCCGAGGCGATGCTGTCCGGATACTCGCGCCCTGTGTTGGTCATTCCGGGTGCCACGTTCCTAGGCGCGCACTCGCCTTGGCGATGCCGCCCCGGGTCGGGCTCCTCAGAGTCGTGCCCGGGGGGTAAGTCCCAGTCCGTACGTTTGCCGGCGAGGGGCGCTCTGCGACGCACGCCACGATTGCTGCCTGCGGAATATGATTGGTACGTGCCCAACCGTCAACTCGCGTGTCATGACCTGAGGCCATGGCGCGAGGAGCGGGCACGAGCCCCGCTACCGAGGGCAGCGAGGATGCTCTCTGGTTCTGGCCTGCCAGGGGCCGTGCTCGGGCTCGGCTTCCCTTGCGAGGGTGCGAGCTCTTGACACCGGGAGAAGATCCTCAACCGGGAGCGGCCTGCCCGGACCTGCGCTCGACATGGCGGCGTGGTCCGGACTATCACACCGGGACCCGGAGGCCCCGGGCTGAGTCGGGACGAACCGCCCGAACTTGCCATCGCGTCCGATGGAGTCCGGGCAGCCGTACCCTATGTGTGTCCGGGACCCGGAGGCCCCGGACTCTGTCGGGTCGAACCGCCCGGACTCGCCATCGCGTCCGATGGAGTCCGGGTAGCCGTACCCTAGGACAAGGGAAAAGGGGAAGATTTCTTCTAATAAGGAGGAGAGATTTTCATTAAACCAAAAGCCGACCAAAGAACCAGAACCGGTATAGTCGACGCTTCCCGGGAGCCAGGCTCCGACCGGGGCTAGATACGCACCCGGGAGCCAAGGGCTTCGACCGGGGCTTAATATGCGCGCCCGGGAGCCAAGGGCTTCGACCGGGCTCGGCCTACTGCCGCTCCTCGAGGCGTTTGGCCAAGCGTTCGACGGCGCGGCACTCCGTCAGGTCGTGCCGGTCCGTCTGGTGGAAGGCGCACCATCCCCGGGCCATTTCCGGCGGCGGCGGCGCACGTGCGGCCCTTTGCCGCTTACCGCCGCCGTCGTCATCCTCGTGGGCGATGTCGCCCCGGGGGCTGGCCGCAGCGGCCAAGGCGGAGCTCTCAGCGGCCGCCTTGGCTTTCTGGCGCTTCCTCCTGTCCCGGCGCGAGGCGGAACGCGAGGACTCGCCGGCTCCTGCATAATTGCCGGCGGTGATCAGGCGATGGGCCGTACCTACGAGGTCGGCGACTTCACCGAGCTACCGTCTTTCCCGGCCGCTGCCCCCGGTGGAAGCTGGGGGGTGGCGCAGGAGAGCCTTCGCCGCCAGGAGGGCTTCCTGCGGCGTCGCCGGCTAGATGTCTTGATGGTGGCGCGCCGTGGAGCGGCGCGCCTATTTGCGCCTCACGAATGAGGCCGTGGCGGACCCAGCCGGGCACTTACCGGCTCCCTCCGCGGAGGGAGGTGCCGAGGCCGCTCGGCCAGGCCGCCACTGGGTGAAGTCGGCCCGTGCAGCGTGCACCGCGCGCCCCCAGGAAGACGTGGGGGAACGCGGTGAGCTAGCCAGAGGGCTAGCATTGTCCGGCGGGGTGAAGCCGCCGGACTCGTCGTCGGAATCCTACTGATGATGATGGCCGGTCGCCATGGAGCGCGCCGGTGCTGCCGGCGTACCACCTGAAAAGGAAACTCCCCCTACCTGGCGCGCCAGCTGTCGGAGGATGAAACCTCGACGGCGGGAAGTCAGGAGACCCCCCTTTGAGATTCGGCCAGGGGAGTGGTTCTCAGGTGGAGCCGGCGTCAAGCGGAAGAAGAGAGATCAGCGCTCGGGGCGGAAACAGAGGGGCCCGAGCTGGAAGATAGGGGTCCGGACCGTCCGAACACGGTCCGGACCGTCCGAACCCCGAAGATCGCAAGCGAGAGAGAGAGAGAGACAGGGGGCGTTTTATACAGGTTCGGGCCGCCGGAGCGTAATACCCTACTCCTGTGCGTGTTTGGTTGGCTATCTGTGGTAGATGAATGTGGGATTGCGGTTACAAATGGACCCTGCGGGGAGCTCGGAAGCTAGCCCGGGGACTTGAGACTTCGAGAGAGAGAGAGAGCCAGGAGCAAGAGCTGCCTGGGTGACCTGAGGCCCGAACTCCGTCTACCGAGAGAGAGGCATGGATCCTCCTTTATAGCGAGGGGAGTCCACAGTGCCCCGTACATAGAGAGAGAGGTTGCATGTCTTGTTGCACGCTCGTCGCCGCCTGCTGCGCCGCGCCGGAGAGACGTCCAGTCGCCCACGCCCGCTTGCTGTGCGGGAGGCACGCCGGGTCGCCCGCTGCGGGCGGCTGGTCTGGTCGGCTTCTTGCCGGGCGGCTGCGTACGGCTACAGCAGCGCACCCTGTTGAGAAGTGACGGTGCACGTCGCTGTGTCTCGGACTGTGCAGGGAGCTGTTGACGCCGAAAATCGCCGGGTCCCGGTTCGGCGTCTGGGTGACACGCGAAGGCCTGGGAGATTTGCTTCACTCCAGTGCAGGTCCTAAAGTTTGAGGTTCGTAGGCGTGCCAGTCAATTTGACCCTGTAATTGACAAGGAGGAAAATGTTAGATCAATGAGCCAATCGGCTGGAAGCCGATCTAGACTCGTTTCATCAGCCGATGGCCGATGCACACTGTAGCACTTACACATCGGCTTAAGTCCGATGACGGCAAGAACAATAATGTAATAATAAACAAATGTCATGCTAGCCGATCATCGAAGGGATATTCGAAAACCGGCTATAAGCTAGATAAAGTAAACAAGTATAATACATAAATAAATCAAATAGATCCTAGCTGATCATGATCTAGTGTTACTGGTGTTGTTATGAAGGTATGCCAGCACCCGGGCCCTTGCTCCCAAGATCTTCATCCGCTATCCGGGCCCATATACTGGTCCTTACCCGGGCTCATGCCCGGGCCCTTACCTGGGGTCGTGCCCGGGAACCTGCTTGTACTTGTGCTTGGATCGGCAGAATAAACCCATCGGCTAGCCCTTAACCGATTGTGACAATAATACAGGCAAGAACATATAATAAAATATGCAATAACGCAAATCATAAATAGTTGATAAGCTAGCCGACCGCTTAACGAAGCGAACACAGGATAAAACAACAAATAAATGTAGTCGGCTTTAACAGGTAACTTATCGGCTAAGCGCTCCGATAACACCATCGCACAACACCATCGGCTTATTAAGAGTAAAGCTATTATTGTCAGTCTAGTAGATCGGACCTAACCGTTGCAGCACAGACCGATAACGATAACAATGCCTCAATGAGCCGATAGATATAATGCGATCGTGATGAAAATAACTTACCGGCTATGCGCTCCGATAAAACGTCTGCACACGATGCATCGGCCTAGCAGGATCGACTTATCACTAGCAGTTCAGTAGGTCGGACCTAACCGATGCAGCACGAACTGGTGATAAATCGCTCCCAGCAAGTCGATACAGCCTGTGCACGCGTGATGTGATATACCTAATCAATCTATGAGATCAAACTGAACTGATGCAGCCATAGATAAAGTAAATATATCGTGGTAAGCCGACTACCATAAACCAACTAGAATATCGGACCTAACCGAGGAAGTCCTAGCCGATTGGTAGTCGGTGTGACGAGACTTACCCTCTCGCAGGAGTTCGGACCTAACCGATGCAGCCCGGCTCGAGAAGCAGGATCCCGTCAAAGGGGTGGCGATGCGCCGAGTTTGTATTGATCGTTGTGATGGATTACAAGGTCCCCGGGCATACGTATATATACCCCGAGTTACATGAGTCCTTATAGGACACAATATATGATTTCCTATCTATAACAGAAAACGCTAACGAGGCCTGACCGGACACGAGGTCTGGTTTCCTAAAAGAGATAAACCTTTTCCTAATAACTATAGTAATTAACTGCCACGCGCGGTCTTCACGGCTCCTTCTCAGACTCGGTCTGCTTCTTGGATCAATTTCCATTATCCGACTGCAACCGTCCTCTTGACCGAATCTGATACAGGTCCTTACCAAATTTTGGCGTTAACACATGCCCCCCAATTTCGGAGTTCTTCTGTAGGATTCCGAAATTCTTCCAACTTTGGGCCTCTAGATTTCTCCCATACCGAGGCGGCCCAAGATAGCCCACTTGCCATAAATGTTTGAAACAGTGCCAACGGCCTCAATTCCCGCTCGGCTATCATACCTTTATAAAACGCTTCGTCTTCTTGCCCTCTTTTTTATACTTTCACATCACCAGAGCACCACCGCTTCATCTTCCACATCCTCACCAAGCTCTAGCGAATCTAGACGAATTACTGCAACCTCTCTCTCATTTATTTTACCAAATCCTTTTCAGCTTGGGTCATCGGCTCCAGAACCTCAACATTCTTCTGACATCCTTCCAAGTGCCGAACCGATAGCTTCTCCAGCTCCCCCTCTTTCAGCACCAAGTCCTCCAGCCATCGACGAGACTGCTTCTATTCCATCGGCTGACATCGGCCCCTCTGAAGAACAACCCACTCATCCTACCGAAGCCGATGTTACCCGATCTGCCGACGTCCTTCCTCAGGTAACCTTTGTCATGCTCGTACTTTGCTTCTAATCCCTTATTGATCACCTTTCCGATACCAATTTTGCAGTCCTTGACCGACTTGTTCTCCTTCGACATCGGTCAATATCTGGAGGTAGAAGAAGCTACAGCCACCAGTGCAGCCTCCAAACCGTCCTTCTCAGCCGATGTGCGCGAGTATTTAACAAGCATCATCAGTCGGCTGGAAAATCCAATCGATGCACTGGTAGAAGACTGCGGGCCAATCCGAGCAAGATTTGCAGACATCGAACACCACCTGCCCGAAGAGCTCGTTGATGCATTGACCCCCGCAGCATACCTGGAGTCTCATAGGTTTAAACTTATCAAGCTCAGATAGCGTATAGCCGATCGTGCTGACCAACAGAAGATAGCTCGGAGGCAAACTTCTTGAGCATGTGGCAGTCCTTGGCCGCGTGCCGGCCCTTGGGGTGAAAGGGGCAAGGCCCGCTCATGACTTTCTGGTAGTCGTTGTTCCGCTGGGGCCACGACCGACTGCGCTCCATGTTAGCCACCTCGTTGTCTGACTTCCGCTTGCGGCTACCAGGCTTGTTCTGAGGCGGCTCGTTGTCGGCTTTTGCCCTGTTGTCTTTTTGTCGGGGCTCCTTCTTCTCGTCGAAGGCCTCTGCGACGGCTTCAGCCGAGTCGGCATATTTGTTGGCCATGTCGAAGAGAGTCCGGACAGTGGATGGTGGCTTCCGAGTGAACTTCGCGATGAGCGGGGCGTCTTTTACTCCCTTGTGGAAGGCGGCGATGACGACCTCGTCTTTGATGCTTGGGATTTGATTGCGCTTCTCGGAAAACCTTTTGATGAATTCCCGTAGAGACTCGTTCTTTTTCTGATGCAGCTGGTAGAGGTCGTGCTCGGAAGCCGGTCTCTCGTAGGTCCCCTGGAAGTTAGCGATGAACCGCTCCCTGAGTTGTCCCCAGGAACCGATCGACCGCCTTGGGAGGCCTGTCAGCCATGTCCTCGCCGAGTCGGATAACGCGACTGGGAGGTAGTTAGCCATGGCTCTGCTGTCGCCCCCAGCAGCTTGAACTGCTAGGACGTAAACGGTGAGCCAGGACTCTGGGTTGGTCTTGCCGTCGTACTTTTCAATTCCGGTAGGCTTAAAGCCGACTGGCCATCGGACGTCCTGTAACTCCCGAGTAAAGGCTGGAATGCCTTCATTATCGTGAGGACTTGGGCTTCGGTTTTGGCGGTGTAGCCGCTCGTAGTGGAGACCGAAGCGCTCGTGTTCATCCTCCAGTCGGCGGCGTTCGTCTTCTTCGCGTTCTTCGCGCCGGGCCCTTAGGGTGTGGCGAAGATCGCGTTGTAACCGCAATCGGAGGTCTTGATTGGGTCGGCGGTCGTATTGGTGACGCCGCCGGTTGTCGTAGTTGGTATTGCCGAGTGTTGTTTGGCGGGACTCTTCATGCTGCCGGGTGGAGCCGGCTGCCCGTCGTCATGCTGATGCAGATGACTCCGCCGCTGGAGAGCCCGTTCGACGGGTCGGTATGTGAGTGTTGCCTGACTGTTCTTGCTGCTGGCAGGCGGCAGCAGTAATCATCGCCTTGATCTTGGCGATGGTTGGTGTGGCCTGATGGTCCGGCCCAAACTGGAGCGTGTCCAGCAGAGTTGCGGCGGCCACGACGTTCTGTTGTGGCGTGACGAAGACATCGTGGTCGCCGACTTTGGTTTGGAGGATCTGCTGCTGGGCAGCTCGCCCAGCTTGTCGAAGCCCGTCATTGCGAGCTTGTCGGTTGGCCTCCTCTTGTTGTTGTAGTCGGCGCGCCTCCTCATGCTGCTCCTCTTGCAGTCGGCGCACCTCGGAAGGTGGCGTTGAAGCCATGAAGATCTCGCGGGGGAGGAGGAAGCTCGCCAAGGTGGAGTCCGAGTTGATGCTCGAACCACCATCCGACTTAGTGTCGGACTCCGAGTAGTTTATCGGAGTTAGGACGACTCCGACCTCCCTAGATCCAATCTGAAACGGTTCATGACCGTGTCCAAACTGAATCGCTGGAGGTCGGGTCTGCTGCGCGGGTTGTAGATGCACAGCGTCGCCGAATCCATACGGGAGACGGACGATCTCTCCCCCTCTCGGCCTAACCCGCGCTGGCTCAAGGCCTAGTGTGAGCCGGACGCCGAAGGAGAGAGTTGTCCCGATGTCCGGCGATGTGAGGGACTGTCGTATTAGATCGTCGAAGGAGATGGCGACGTCCCTGAGGCCGACTGGCGCAACGCCGGCTAGCTCCTCGGCTGGCAAGATCGGATCTGCCTCAGCCAAAGAAAGGTTGCCGAGTTGGTCGGCGACGAAATCAAGGCTCCCGAAGGTGATGGTGTCTCCGTTGGAGAACTTGTCGCCCTTGACTCCGTTGATGGGATCCATCGAATCTGTTGATGAAGAACTCGCCGGTCCCCTACCTGGCGCGCCAACTGTCGATGCTTTGCACCGGCAATAATACTATGGGGGTACTCGGTGACCTGGAATTCGGTGGATTGCAGAGGAACACGAGGGAATTATATTGGTTCAGGCCCTCAATGTGAGGTAATACCCTACGTCCAGTTGAGGTGTTATTCCTCTGAGGTGGATTTGTGATCAATGATCTGGTGTGCCCTCATAGGGCGCCCTGCCTCCCTTTATATACTAGGGGACAGGGGTACATGGCAAGGATCCCAGTCGGATACGACCAAGGGATTTCCTTATTAGAGATAGAATCCTATCCGACTAAGGCTATGTTTCCTTATTGTACAAGGCATAGCCTGCCGGGTGCTATCTTATCTCTAATTACATGATCTGGCCCATCCTCTATCCGAGTGGCCCATGTGCTGGTAATGAGGTACCCGGGGCCCATGGCTCCCACACGCTTGTTCCAACCGAGTAGTGAGTCGGGGGCTGCATGTATATATGTGTTCTGTCAATAACATACAAGCTTATTTCACCCCGGTTATGAAGACTTGCCACGACTGATGCGTTTGCCCGAGTATAGCATCTTACTCCGAACGTTTTTTATCAAGTTCTATCGAACTAACTCGGTGCATGCTACATGGTCGGGTAAAGCTAATGACAACCGAATAATAAGTTTGGCGGCACGACACATATATTTACACATGATCGTATATGAAAGCATATATATACACCGAATACAAAATGTATTGCCTTTACAGACCCAGGTCTCGGGTAATCGCTTCAGCAGTCGGCTTCGCCTATGAGATCTGCTCCAGCGCTTCCTCGGGCGTCGTCTCCTCGGAAAATCCCTCCCCGATGGCCTCAATGTCCGCCCTCAGGTAGATGGACTTGGTCATTGCTAGGGTCTGGGCCACGCCGGCGGCAACCCGCTCGTCTGAGTACCTTTTCAGGGCACTCGGCGCGTCCTCGAGACGCCCCATTATTTGAGGAATTCTGCTACAGCTGGTCCCCACTGGGCGGGGATCTACAAGGTCAAGGAGCCCTTTCACGGACCCGACGAGGGCCTCCCGTGACTCCCTGATCGACCTTATCTCCTCCGTGTAGAACCAGTACTGGGCCTGGACGTTGGCTCTCATGCCTGCCCAGACCGGCTGGCAAGTAAGCTTGTCAGATTCGGCTACACACAGGGTGACTAATGTATTGGCTGAGATCACAGTCGGGTTGAGGACTTACTTTCGTAGTCGGCCTCCCACCCGGCCACGGTCTTCTCCAGTTCGGCCTTCTCCTTACCGAGCTTGACGACGGCCTTCTCCAACTCGGACTTCTCCCGGTCAAGCTCGGTGTTGGCCTTTGTCAGGTCGGCCTTGACCCTTTCAAGCTCGGCCTTGGCTTTTTCGGCCTCCTTCAGCTGCGACTCCCTCTCCGCTCGGGTCTTTAACTCCGCTTCGAGGCCTGCACCACAGATTAGCCAAGAGCTCAATCATGCAGTCATGACACCACCGAGCAGTCGGGATCGACGTAGCTGGATGAATACATCAACGGTCCAGTCGGGAAGATATGCTTGAGGATTTTACCTCTGATCTTCTCGGCTAAGGCCCATGTCTCTGCCCTGAGCTGATCAGCGCCGCTCTTCAGCCAGGCCTCCCTCCTCGTGTGACGCGCCTCCATCTCGGCCTTCAATGCCCGGAGCTGTTGCAATTCCGTGAGGTGGGGAGCCATCTCGACCAGGATCTCCGTCATCGCCTCATTGCTGTCAACGAGCTTCTGCTCGGGATAAGGAACAAACCGAAGACAGAGTCAAACATCAAGACAAGAAGATTGCTGGAGCTTCACTACAAGAATCATACCGCGACCCCCTGGGACCCGTTGATGGCGGCACGAAGCAGGCTCTCGCGCTCTCTCCTTGCGACGACTTCATCGAGCCTGAAGCTTTTCATAGTGCCGTCGCGAGTGGTCCACGTGAAGGTCCGGGGCATCACACGTGGGGGAGCTTCGATCCGAGGCAAATGTGGGATCTCCGGCGGCGGCGGCAACGGCGACGATGGCGACGACGATAACCATGATGGTGACGGGGTCCTGGCCTCGGCACCGCCTTCCCCTACAACATCGGGGACCGGCTCGGGGGTTTCGTCCCCCGCTTCCGCGACGTACGGTGCCTCGGGGGCTGGGGCCTCAGTTTCAACAGCCACCTCTTGGTCGAGTGGCGGTAATGGCCCTGTAGTCGGAGCCACCTCGGTCTCAGCGACCGGGCTGGCCGCCGGTTCAGCAGGTGTGTTCGCCGCTGCTGGCTCGGCTGGGGCGGACTCATCAAGTGGAGCAGATGGGTCGACCTTTTTGAGGTCGATATCGGCCCGCTTCCTGCACAACGAAGCAAGACATCAGGACTGTATTTTAACATACAACGACTACAGAAGGCTCGGAGTAGCGCACCTCTTGGAAAACTTCAGCTTCCTGCCAGCTTGCCCGCTCCCCGGCGAAGCGCTAGCATCGGCACTCGCCCCGGTCGGTGTCGTCGATGGCCGAGGCATATCGGCCTGAGTCGGCCTCGACTCTAGTATGGTTGGTTCGGGTTCCTTCGCCCCAATCGGCCTCTGCTCTGGTTGGCCCCTTGGCGGCGCTATCGCTGAGTACGACAACGTCGAGCCCAAGCCTGCTGATCTCAGCCTGGGACTCGACCGCGTGGGCGTTGTGGCAGCGGTGTCCTTTATCTTCAAGCTGCCACTCACGGCGCGCGCTGTCATGGCCCCCTCGCCCCGATATAAAATCGGCTTCTTCCCCGCTCTCTTGGAGTTGGGTTGGGCATCAGAGGGACTCCTCGGCCTCTTCCTCGACACGACCGCAGACAATGGACGAGAGTCTTCATCAAATTCCTCATGCCACTACAAGCAAGTCGACAAGATACCATCACGCAAGGTTGAACAATCACCGTTCCACAGGCGTTCGCCACAGAAGAAGGTAGAAGGTTACCTTGGTCCGCGGCCGGATGAAGCTATAGGCGGCAACTCGGCGGTTATCATCTTCGGTGGCAACGACCCCTTCAGAGAAGTAGCCAAACAAGGTATCGGTCACTGCCCCCTTGTCCGCCGTCTCGCTGCTCACCCGGTCGGGATCGTGTTTACCTTTGAAGGCCCAGCCGAAAGCGCTTCTCAACTTCAGCGACTGGACGCGCCTCGTCAGGAAACGACGAGCCACCCAGGGCCCCGTCAAGCCGGCCCTCTTGAGGTCATCTATTTTCGTCAGCAATATATGTGCCTGGCCCAGTTCTTCAAAGGTTGGTTCCGAGGACCAGCTTGGCAGCACCGCCAGCGGCATACCAGTGAACGGGCGCAAGGAAGGAGCTAGATTGGCGCAATAAAACCACTCCTTGTGCCAGCCCTTCAGAGAAGATTTCAAGGGCAAATCGATATATGTTTTCTTCCCATCACTCCTTAGTTGAAGACCAGCCCCCCCAATCACACTGATATTACTCTTGGAAGGCTGGGGCTTGACATGGAACAAGTGTCGGAAGAGGATGAAATGGGGCTCAACACCCAGAAAGCACTCGCAAAGAGTAACGAATATGGAGATCTGAAGGATCGAGTTGGGATTTAAGTGCACCAACTCTAGCCCGTAGAAATCAAGGATGCGGCGGAAGAAATCAGACGACGGAAGACACAAGCCTCGATCAAAGAAAGAGGCGAAAACTACCGTTTCACCAGGCCGGGGGTTGGGGCTCGACTCATCCCTCGCCGACCGCCAACAGATCACTTCTTGGCTGGGCAACTTCAGCTCGCTCTCCAGCCGTCTCAGCTTCACCGAGCCGCAATCCGAGATCGGCCAAGAACTCCCTGGCGCACCCACAGGATTCGTCGCCTTCGGCATGACTGGAGGTGTTGAGATTTGGGGGAAAGTGGATCGGGGGCTTGGAATAAACGAAGAGGATTGAAATCGCCCGAGTCCGGGTGGGGAACAGCTGCTGCTAACCCTAGCCGGGCGGGAGGCGAAAAGTTAGGCGCGAAGGTGGAAGACGAAGAGATTGGCTGCTTTGGGGAAGACGATGGAATCTTTTTCTCTCTCCCCATCCTTTTATAGCCTGAACCGACTAGATGGGCCCAGGCCTGCACAGTTGGTATTGGGCCGACAAGACATGAGTTCCTACAGTAGCATGCTCCATGTGGGCCGCTCGCAGGCTGAGTTGAAATTATAGCGTTGGTGCTACCCACAGGAATCGATGAGGTAAACAGATATGCTTCATGAAAGCCTTACTGCTAAACATATATGTTTGGGTATCTGTTTTATCCACCAGGTCTCGAGGATATATCCTTACAAGGATCACAAGCTGGTCTTCATTAAAATTGGGGACGCAGGTATCTTTCTCGGGAACACCTGACCACGTCATGGATTTATTTTCATAAAGTGGTACTCGGCCTACATGCATGGCCATCAGTTGCCATGAGCAACATTATTCCAGCCGACATGACGCTGAAGAGTCTAACTTTCGAGTAGTGCACTGCTCGGGAGAGACTATAAATATCTATTCCCGCTGACATGATGCGGAAGAGTCTAGCTTTTGAGTGGGACGCCACTCGGAAAAGACTATAAACTCATATTCCGACTGACATAAAGTCCAAGAGTCCTATATACGAGTAGTCTCCTACTCGGCAAGACTATAAATTATATTCCGGTTGACATGATACCGAAGAGTCTCATATACCAGTAGTAATCTACTCGGGAAAGACTTCCAGGTTAAAGATCTTTGACTTTATGTTTAATTGTTTTCACAATTAAGCACAAAGTCGGGGGTTACACCTAATAGGTGCGCCTATTCGGCGCACACTATTCATATATTTACATGAAGCCCTTCATAGCCTCGCTGCCAGCTGACATGAAGCAGGACTCGGGAAGACTTACTCGGACAAAGAGTACTCGGGAGCATCGCACTCGGGTAACCTTCACCGTGGAGGATGAGCACTCGGCATCAGCTGTGACTCAACTATGAAGGTCTCAGGGGCTACTGTGGGAGCCATGGGCCCCGGGTACCTCACTACAAGCACATGGGCCACTCGGATAGAGGATGGGCCAGATCATGTAATTAGAGATAAGATAGCACCCGGCAAGCTGTGCCTTGTACAATAAGGAAACATAGCCTTAGTCGGATAGGATTCTATCTCTAATAAGGAAATCCCTTGGTCGTATCCGACTGGGATCCTTACCATGTACCCCTATCCCCTAGTATATAAAGGGAGGTAGGGCGCCCCATGAGGGCAGACCAGATCATTGATCACAGATCCACCTCAGAGGAATAACACCTCAACTGGACGTAGGGTATTACCTCGCATCAAGGGCCTGAACCAGTATAATTCTCCCGTGTTCCTCTGCAATCCACCAAATTCCAGGTCGCCGAGTAGCCCCATAGTATTATTGCCGGTGCAAAGCATCGACACCTCTCATCGCTGTTCCTCGTCGTTTCACCCACAGTAAGGTTCATCTCTGTGTCCTCTACCCATTTTCGCCCTCGCCACGCACCGCCATGCCACTGATCACCGGCGACCATTGGTCCCCGTGCTGCCACCGTTGTCGCCGTCGCCCGTGCTGACTCGGCTGTCGACGTGGTTGCTGCGTAGGTGCCAGCTCGGATCCGATCGGATCTAATCGGAGCCATCGATTGCCTGATCTAATCTCAGCCATCCGATCTGAGTAGGATCAGATCTAAGCCTTTGATCTCTCGTAAAATCTTGGATCAATTTGGACTGTCCGATCTGTCTTCATTAAATCCTAACCGTCGGATCGTCCTGTGGACTCCTGTGGACCTCAGTGGACCTGGTCTACCATAAACCGGCACCCTTTCTCTCTCTACGTAGTGGGCCCCGCTTGTCAGCTACCAGCCCACACCCCTCTCTCTCCTGTGCTGACATCATAATTCCTTTTCTTGAATTAAATTAATTCCTAAATGACGCAATAAATCAGTTTAATTCTTTTTAAAAGCTTTTAAAAGAGGTTAAACTTCTAAAATTCATAACTAATTCATCCGAACTCTGTTTGATGTGATTCAACTTGCACAATTCTTTAAAAATCAAGATCTACCCATTAAAAATATAATATGGCACTGTTCATGTGTGTTGATTTCCTATTTTGCTCATTCTTGTTTATTGCCTTTAGTCGCCGACGTTCAGGAAGAGCCGCAGTCTCTTGAGGAATGTTCCGAGGTTTGTGAGAAGCAGCAAGGCAAGTCACACTGATTCCTCAGTACCTTTGAGCATATTGTACCTATGTTTAAAACTATGTTTCCCTTCAACTTTGCATTTATTTTGGAATGTCATTGGGACAGGGAAACCCTAATCTTTGTTTATGACCCCTTTGACTTGATTAATGGATATTGAACCTATGGGATAAATAAGACTAGCTAGCTTTATTTATAGGTTAGCTAGATTATTTCTTGGACTCTGCTTAGCTATGCTTAGCAAACTATAGAATAACTTCTGGGCTGCGGGGTTCTGGAGGGCAGGCTGTTACAATTGTGCGACATCCTGGCCTAATTAGGATCTAGCCTATGTGGCCCATGAGTGCTGTGTGCACTTGATTAATACCACCTTGCTAGTGGAGCAAGAGATGAACCAACTTATAAGGCCTTGTCCCTCCAACCATAGCATTTCTGGGTTAACTTTGTTACATGAAGCGAGGATGAAAGTGTAAGTGAGCTGCTATGTGTAAGTGGGCCTGCCCGTCAGATGGGCTGGGTTACGCGGTTCTGGAGGGCAGGCCGTTACAAATGGTATCAGAGCTGACCCTCGTGGTTGTGTGTACGGGTCAGTGTGCGGGCATATGGCTGTGGCGCCTCCCGACTAGGTGGAAGGCCACCATGTGCATACTGCACCCGATCCCAGGATCAGTAGTCGGGTACGCACAACAATGATACAACTCAGAGATTACAATAAATACATAACAGGGTATTCACATATATATACAAGGAGATCCATCCAGGACAAACCCGGGATGGGCAAAAATGATCAACAGGTAAACTAGCGTGAACGGCAAAACAGGGCGGAAGCTGGACAAAACTATACCACAGGCTCGGCTGGGAACTAGGCTCGAAACCTTCAGAAGTCTTCGTAGTCGGCCTGGTCTTGGAGGAACTCGGCAGCAGTCGGATCTTCGTCTTCTTCTCCAAAACCTACTATACATATATAAACAAGGTGAGTACTTTCGTACTCAGCAAGCCGGGAAAGATGCCATGTCGGTCAGATAGAAAGGCTAAGGGTTTATGTGCGAAAATTAGCCTTACGAAACATTTTTCTTTGCAAACACTAGTGAGATCCAAATTTTAGTTGTCAGAAAGAGGCTCACGCCTCAATCCATTCCGCAAGTTGCTTTTCAACAACTCGCCAATTAAAAGAATCATCTTATATATCATCTTTTACTTCGCATTAACTGGTCCTGTATCTCCCGAGTAGCTACAACCACTCGTTGACCCTGAGACTCGGCTACAACCAAATCTCAGCTGTGGCACTTGATGCCCGCTACACTGGCTACAACCAGTTAGCTAAACCGCCGCCCTGGCTACAACCGGGGGCTCGAACACTGCTGCCCTGGCTACAACCCGGGAGCCTGTTCATGGCACTAAATGCCCGCTAGGCTGGCTACAACCAGCTAGCTAAGTCGCCGCCCTGGCTACAACCCGGGGGCTCGAACGATGCTGCCTTGGCTACAACCGGGAGCATGTTCATGGCACTAAATGCCCGCTAGGCTGGCTACAACCAGCTAGCTAATCGGCTTCCTGGCTACAACCGGGAGCCTGATCAATCTGCTGCCCTGGCTACAACCCGGGAGCACGATCAATCCATCTTCTGGCTACAACCCGAAGACATCTGTACAACTGCCGCCCTGGCTACAACCCGGGGGCATGATCTTCATCCTGTTTACTTTTCAATCACTTGATTATGGTGCTTAACACCCCGGATCACACAGATCCGTTTCTAGCCACACAGGCCTTCCGTTTGCCCACTCGGCAAACTCTGGTCACGGTTCCCTTTCCATCAAAACACTTTCACAAATCACTGGCAAACAAATCTACGCTGTGGGAAACACCTTAATGATAATACATAGCCAAGCCACACAGGCACTGTCTCTGTACATCAAGATTTTCACAACTTTATTTGTTTCGCAAACACGCCGATACACAGAGTACCGGGTTTTCCAATCAGTTTAGTAAAAACCCAATGTTTTTTCCCAACGACAAACAACGTTGCAGAGCTAAGCCATTCTACTCGGCATCGTATCCTCAGATAGGATGCTAGCGTGCCATTTGTGGGGCTCTCAAGGGAGAAATATAACAACATCCTACCAAATAAGTGCTACTACTGGGCGGGTCCATCGGTTTGCGCTTGCATAACCGAGGCCAACAGTTTAAAAAGGTGTAAACTAAGCATGCATATATTTTCCAAACAATATAGTTTTGCATATATGGGAAACAATATGATCAAAGAGGCTTGCCTTGCTCCAAGGAGGGGTCTTCTTCGGCGAAGGCGGCTTCTGGATCGTCCACCGGTTCAGGTTCTGAACAAGCAGAAAGAAACACCGATGAGCAGGAGGGTTAAAACACCAAGAAAAGGATCAAGAAGTAGTCGGCTGCAGAAAAGGTGGCAGTCGGCTGAACAAGGCTTGCGAACCAGACGACAGAGCTCCAAAGCTTGAGAGGATGAGAACTCAACAGAGCTGGAGCTGGCCGGTTTGCAAAACAAAGGAAAAAGGAGCATGGATGGCTCAATATATAGCCGGCGTGCAGGGGTGAGGCACGGTGAAGCTGGCAACGGCTAGGGAGAAAAAGTCAAGGTGAACTGACAAAGGATTTGATGTCCACGCAGGGATTGACTTGGGAGTCCGGCGTGGTCAGGGAGTTGGCAGGCACTGCAGCTGCGATGAGACATTAAGGTCAAGGCTAGGACAGGTTGGAGAAATCTCACTGACAGGGCTTCGGACTGACCACTGGTCCAACAATGCAGTAGGTTATTGTCCATCGGTCCAAGCGGTGCTGCGGGCAGGTGAAAACTGATTCTTCTCCACTTCGGTAGTCGGCATCCAACGGGTGAGTGCAACTCGGGGGGACAGGGAAACATCAGGTCTCAACAAGGTAGTCGGTCACTACACAGCGCTTACTCGGCAGCAAGGAGATCCGAGTAAGACAGGGAAAAAGGGTTGGATACAAGGACTGAGTAGCAATCTACTCGGCTCAAGGGAGAAGGTAGTCGGCTGGCCGGAAGAAGGAAAAACGGAGGCACAGCTGACAGGACAGGAGAAGATTAAGATCCCGAAAACAAGTCTCAACAGGGAAAAGGAAAACGGGTCGTTACAATGGCGTAGGATGCATGTGTGCTCTGTGTGAGGCACATGGCATGTACAAACATGCGCTAAGAGGGGGCGTGTTCCTGGACATTTGCCTATATACCTGTGTGGCTATGCAGGTAAGTTGGACTGGCGGGGACACCAGGTCCTTTGAGGTGGTGTGTGCGACATCCTAGCCCAATTAGGATCTGGCCTATGTGGCCCATGAGTGCTGTGTGCACTTGATTAGTACCACCTTGCTATAGTGGAGTAAAAGTTGAACCAACTTATAAGGCCTTGTCCCTCCAACCATAGCATTTCCGGGTTAACCCTTTTACATGAAGCAAGGATGGAAGTGTAAGTGGGGTGCTATGTGTAAGTGGGCCTGCCCGTCGGATGGGCTAGGCTACGCAATTCTAGAGGGCAGGCCATTACAACAATGTGGAGGCATATGTCAATGACGTGGTGATCAAGACAAAGTTCAGGGAAAACCTCATCGCTGACTTGGAAGAAACTTTCCAAAGCCTTCGGAGATTCAAGATGAAGTTGAATCTAGAAAAGTGTGCTCGTATGTTGATGACGTGGTGATCAAGACAAAGTCTAGGGAAAACCTCATCGCTGACTTGGAAGAAACTTTCCAAAGCCTTCGGAGATTCAAGATGAAGTTGAATCCGAACAAGTGTGCTTTCAGTGGAAGAAACTTTCCAAAGCCTTCGGAGATTCAAGATGAAGTTGAATCCAGAAAAGTGCACTCGTATGTTGATGACGTGGTGATCAAGACAAAGTCCTGGGAAAACCTCATTGCTGACTTGGAATAAACTTTCCAAAGCCTTCGAAGATTCAAGATGAAGTTGAATCCGGAAAAGTGCCCTTTCAGGGTACCATCCGGAAAGATACTCGGCTTCATCGTATCACATGGAGGCATCGAGGCCAATCTAGAAAAAATTAATGCTATCATGAACATGGCACCCCCAACTAGCCAGAAGGACGTCCAAAAGCTGACAGGGTGCATGGCGGCACTCAGCCGATTCATCTCCCGACTAGGTGAACGGGGCATGCCCTTTTTCAAACTACTGAAGAAAGCGGACAATTTTCAATGGACACCCAAAGTCCAGCAAGCCTTCGAAGACTTCAAAAAATTTCTCTCATCACCACCAGTGTTGGCATCACCTATGCCCCAGGAACCACTAATATTGTACTTGGCGGCAACCACTCAGGTAGTTAGCACTGTGCTGGTAGTCGAACGATCAGAGCCAGGTCAAATGCAGAAAATGCAACGGCCAGTCTACTTCATCAGTGAGGTCCTAGCTGAGTCCAAGATGAGGTATCCTCAAATCCAGAAGCTATTATATGGCCTACTCATCACTGTCTAGAAGTTGGTGCACTATTTTCAGTCGCATCAAGTCACCATTGTCACATCATACTACTCGGGGACATCCTACACAATCGCGAGGCCACTGGCAGAATCGCTAAATGGGTGCTCGAGTTAATGGTGTTTGACATCATTTTTCAACCACGGAGAGCAATCAAATCTCAAGGTCTAACCGACCTTGTGGCTGAGTGGACAGAAATTCAGACGACTACAAACACGGACAAGCTAGAGTACTAGACAATGTACTTTGACGGTTCTCTACGGATCAGCGGCGTGTGGGCAGGCGTTGTGTTGACATCACCCACCGGCGAAAAACTCAAGTACATCCTCCCGATTCACTTTCTGGCTTCCCACAATGTTGCCGAGTATGAGGCACTTATCCACAGTGTCCGCATTGCCATATCACTTGGCTTCCGTCGACTGGTTGTGCGCGGCGATTCTGAACTCATGGTCAGCCAAGTCATGAAAGACTGGACATGTCTCGACGACACTATGGCGGCGTATTGTCAGAAGGTTAGAAAGCTAGAAAACAAGTTCGACATGCTGGAGATAACTCATGTATTACGATAATACAACGATGCTGCAGACGAATTGACCAACATGGGATCCAAACAAGAAGTGGTCCCGACTAGGATTTTTGTTGAACAACTACTGGAGCCATCAGTCAAGAACAAACCAGTGCTTGAATAGTCGGGGGCTGAACCTACCCCGGCAACAAATGAAGTACTAATCATCTCTCAAGATTGGCGGACTCCAGTTCTCAAATTCCTCTTGGACGACGAACTCCCAGAGGAACACAGTGCAGCCGAACGGATCAAGCATCGAAGCAAATGTTTCCTTGAAGTCAGAGAAGACCTATATCGCAGAAGTGCATTCGAGGTCCTCATGCGCTGCATCACACCGAGGAGGGCAAGCAGATTCTGCAATCGATCCACTCGGGTATCTATGGCGACCATGCCGCATCTAGGACATTAGTTGGAAAGGATTATAGGCAGGGTTTTTTCTGGCCGACTACAGTAACAAATGCTAAAGATATAGTCTGCACATGCGAGGGATCCAATTCTATGCAAGATCAACACATCTTCCAGCTCAAGAACTCCAAATAATTTAACTCTCTTGGCCCTTTGTAGTTTGGGGACTCGACATGGTCGGGCCGCTCAAAAAAGCGCCAGGAGGGTTCACACACTTGTTCGTCGCCATGGATAAATTCACTAAGTGGATTGAGACAAAACCTGTTTCTTCCATACTAGCGGCATGGGCAAAGGACGAAATCATGAGCATTTTATACCGATTTGGGGTTCCTAATTGCTTCATAACGAACAACAGTACTCAGTTCACGGGGGCGTATTTCAACGGCCTGAGTAAGTCATGTGCACAGGAATGAAATGGATGACCTTGGTGAGTCAATCAACGATCACCTAGATCGAATCACATCCTGAAGATGTTCGGGGCAAACCGGTGATGTAGTCCATCCCGATCTCTTCCCATTTCCACTCTAGGACTCTAAGCGGTTGTAGATGGTGTTCTGCTTTGACTCGCTGGCACACATCATAGAGTGCCATGAATTCCGCGATCTCTCTTCTCATGCTAGCCCACCAAAACTTTGTCTTGAGGTCTTAGTACATTTTAGTGCTTTTGGGGTGAATAGGGTACTATGGCACATGAGCTTTCGGAGTATCAGCTCTTTGAGTTCCTTGTTTTCTAGGATGCATAACGTTCGCCCATCTAGACTATTCCGTTTTTGTGGAGGCCATGGCCCCGTGTACCTCATAACAAGCAAATATGGGCACTCGGACAGAGATGGGTGTGGAGGCCATGGGCCCCGGGTACCTCATGACAAGCATATGGGCCACTCGGACAGAGGATGGGCCTAGCCTTGTAATTAGAGATATGATAGAGCTCAGCAAACTTAGCCTTGTACGATAAGGAATATACAGTCCTAGTCGGGCAAGTTATATCTCTAAGAGGAGATCCCTTGGCCGTAGTCCAGCTGGGACTCCTACCTTGTACCCCTGTCCCCCAGTATATAAGGGGAGGCAGGGCGCCGCCTAAGGGCATACAGAGATTCATCAGAATCATACATCCTCAAAGGAATACACCACAACTAGACGTAGGGTATTACCTCACATCGAGGGCCTGAACCAGTATAAACTCCCTGTGTTCCTTTGCAGTCCACCGAGTTTCGATCCGATGAGTAGCCCTATAATCATATTACCGGTGTAAATCATCGACAGTTGGTGCGCCAGGTAGGGGCTTCGGCGAGATCAACCTCAAGCTCGATGGATTCGACAATCGGAGTCGACGGCGGCGGATTCTCCCCTAGAGACACGATTACATTCGGAAGCCTCGACTTCGTCATCGACCAGCTCGGCAACCTCACCTTGGCCAATTCAGACCAGATCCGATCGGCCAAGGAACCGGCCAACTCCACGCCAATCGACCCACCCGACACTGCAGCAACCCTCGTCGTTTTTGCTGCGGCAATCTTCTACTTCCCCAGGTCTCGGGACAACTCTCTCCTTTGGTGTTCGGCTTGGACTTGGCCTTGAGCCGTTTCGGGCAGGGCTAGGAAGGGGAGAGATCGTCAATCTCCCATGCAGACTCGGTGACGCCGCGGACATCTACAATCTACATCCCACGTGGCAGACCCAATCATCTAAGGTTTAGTTCGGACATGGCTCAGAGCTGTTCTAGATTGGATCTAGGGAGGTTGGAGTCATCATCACCCCGATGAACTACTCAAATTCCAACTCAAAGTCGGACAACGGTTCGAACACTAGTTCGGACACCAGTCTGCTGAGCTTCCTTCTGCCCCGAGAAATCTTCATGGCTTCAACCCCTCCACGGGAGGTGCGCCGAGTACAAGAGCAGCAAGAAGAGAAGGCACGCTGACTGCGGCAACAAGAGGAGGCCGAACACGAGGCTCGCAATGATGAGCTACGCAGCGCTGGGCGGCCTCTCAGCAACAAATCCTCCAGACTAGAGTCGGCGACCACGACGTCTTTGTGACGCCTCAATAGAACATCGTGGCCGCTGCAACTCTACTGGATACACTCCAGTTCAGGCCTGACCACCAGGCCACCCCGATGATAGCAAGGACAAAAGCCATGATCACTGCTGCTGCATGCCAGCAGCGCCAGCAGTCGGGCAATACCCTCATACCGACTAGCTGGTCGGCATCTCCAACGGCAGTCTCATCCGTCTCAAAGTGACACCGAGCGGCCGGCTCCAGTCAGCC
Organism: Oryza meyeriana var. granulata; assembly: GCA_003991445.1. Lineage (NCBI taxonomy): Eukaryota > Viridiplantae > Streptophyta > Magnoliopsida > Poales > Poaceae > Oryza > Oryza meyeriana. Next base: position 9,582 of record RYFJ01000637.1, on the reverse strand, counting down.
ACACATGGAGTCATGCCACACGTCACTCGGCAACCACAATAATGCCCAGTGGCGCCGATATCCAGACGACCGTTGGGACAACCGGGATCTCCGAGGCCGACTACGACATGATCTTCGGCAGGATATCAACGCTCGGCGCCGTGAACGAGAGGAAGATGAGCAACGTCAACTGGAAGATGAGAACGAGCGCTTTGGCCTCCACCACGAGCGGTTTCACTGTCATAGGCGGAGCCGGAGCCCTCATGCAGATGAAGGCATACCGGCCTTCACCGAGGAGCTACAATAGGTCGACTGGCTGTCGGGTTTCAAGCCTACAGGCATCGAAAAATACGACGGCAAGACCAAACCCGAGTCCTGGCTCATAGTCTACACTTTGGCAATCCGAGCAGCCGGAGGAGATCACAAAGCCATGGCTAACTACCTCCCAATCGCTCTAGCCGACTCGGTGAGGACATGGCTAACGGGACTTCCCAAGCAATCAATCGGTTCTTGGGGAGAACTCCGGGAATGCTTCATCACCAACTTCTAGAGAACATATGAGAGGCCATCTTCTGAGTACGACCTATATCAGTTGCATCAAAGGAAGAACGAGTCTCTTCATGATTTCATCAAGAGGTTCCCTGAAAAGAAGAATTCAATCCCTACGATTAAGGACAAGGTCGTCATCGCCACCTTTTGAAAAGGAGTCAAAGACACCTCGTTCATCGCTAAGTTCACTCGGAATCCTCCTAACTCTGTCAAGGCTCTATTCGACATGGCAGACAAGTACACCGACTTGGCCAACGCTGTTGCTGAGGCCCTCGATGACAAGAAGGCACATTGATAGAAGGAGCGGAAGGACACCGATGATGCGGCCCCGAATAAGGCTGGGAACCATGGGCCCCGGGTACCTCATGACAAGCATATGGGCCACTTGGACAGAGGATGGGCCTAGCCTTGTAATTAGAGATATGATAGAGATCGGCAGACTTAGCCTTGTACGATAAGGAATATACAATCCTAGTCGGGCAAGTTATATCTCTAAGGGGAGATCCCTTGGTGGATACTCGGGGCTTCACTTAGGTGGCCCATAGTGAGCGTGCTACTGTAGAAGCTCATATCTTGGTGGCCCAATACCGACTTTGCTAGCCCAAGCCTATGAGTCGGAAATGGCTCTATAAAAGGCAAGGAGAGAGAGAAAAGATTTCTTCATCTTCTCCAATCCACCAATCATTTCATCTTCCGCTTCCGCGCCGAAATTTCGCCTCCCGCTCCGCTAGGGTTCGCTGTTATTTGCTCTTCCCCACCAGAACTCGGGTGATTCTGCTCTTCCTCGTCCATTCCAAACCTCCAGCAACATTTCCCCCAAATTTTCTCATCCTCAATCATGTCAAAGGCTTCGGATTTTGTGGGTTCATCTGACGAGGTCTGGCCGACTTCAGATTGCGGGTCAGCGAAGTTGAAGCTTCTGGAAAGCAGCTGAAGTTGTAGAGCCAAGAGATTATCCACCTGCGTCCGGCTAAGGACAAATCGGTTCTACAGCCCCAGGACGGTGAGACCGTCGTTTTTGCCTCTTTTTTCCACCGGGGTCTTTCTCTTCCATCTTCCGAGTTCTTCCGCTAGCTCCTTTCTTTTTACGAGCTCAAGTTGGTGAATTTGAACCCCAACTCGATTCTTTAGATCTCCATTTTTGTGACTCTTTGTGAGTGCTTCTTGGGTGTGGAACCCCATCTAAATCTATTCCAGTATTTGTTCCACATCAAGCCCCAACCTTCCAAAATAAAATCCAAGTGATTGGGGGGGGGGGGGGCTGGTGTCCAACTTAGGAATGAGATGAAGAAGATCTACTTAGATATTCCTTTGAAATCTTCTCTCAAAGGCTAGCATAAGGAATGGTTTTACTATTCCGATATTGAGCCATGCCTTCCCCCTTTTATGGGTTTGCCCCCGGTGATTATTGCCAAGTGGTCGTCTCTGCCCACCTCTGAAGAAATGCGGTAGATTAATACACTTGTCGGCAGGATTAGCAAGCTAAAGAAAGCCGGGTTGACTGGTCCATGGGTGGCCAGACGCTTCTTGACTCAGGGCCTCAGGCTGCTAAAGTTGAGGTGCCACATCAGCTGGGACTACAGGGGCAAAGGTGATCCCAGCCGGGAATTCTCCGACCTGATAGACAAGTATAAGGTGACCGACATCCTATTGGATTTCTTCGCCAGCGGGGTGGTCGAAACTGAGGACACAGATCGGTCCATGGCGGCATACAGCAAGAACAGGCCGTGCCCAAAGGTAACCTTTGCTGATGTTATCTTCTAGTTCATCTTTGGTGAATGCTTGCAGATATGTGCCTAGATTGGCTTCATAGTGTATAACTTGTACTGTTGAACTGCTTGCAGTCATGTGAGGAGTTCGATGACGACTCCTGAAAGTTGTCGGCCTGGAAATCGAAGAAGAGGCCAAGAAGTCCTTTTGCTACCTAGCCCGACTCCAAGAGAGCTAGGAAGAGACCTGTTGTAGATCAGGGCAAGAAGACGCTTATGAGGCCGAGTACTGCTGCCGGCAGTCTGAAGATAAAGGACACCGCCGGTGCAGCGCCTAGGCTATTGAGTCCTAGATCGGGACCTGTGCAGTCGAGCTAAGCATCATCAAGCCCAACCAGAGTGCCGCCGAGTACAGGGCCGACTCCAGCCCTGCCAGGCTCAGCAACATTGAGCCCAAGGACGGCACCACCGAGTACCCGGGCACCCCTAGCCGCCGCACTAGGAGTGGGGCCAACCAGGATAAAAGTGCCACAGCCGACTACCACGCTGTGACATCCTGGCCCAATTAGGAATGGCCCATATGGCCCATGAGTGTTGTGTGCACTTGATTAGTACCACCTTGCTAGTTGAGCAAGAGTTGAACCAACTTATAAGGCCTTGTCCCTCCAACCATAGCACTTTCGGGTTAACCCTTTTACACGAAGCAAGGACGAAAGTGTAAGTGGGCCCGCCCGTCGGATGGGCTGGGCTGGGCTGCGCGGTTCTGGAGGGCAGGCTATGACAACTGGTATCAGAGCCGACCCTCGTGGTTGCGCGTACGGGTCAGTGTGCGGGCATATGGCAGATGACGCATGTGGGCTCTGTGTGAGGCACATGGCATGGCATATGGCACCGACACTGGACGTACGGACGTGCGCTAAGAGGGGCGCATTCTTGGACATTTGCATATATGCCTTTGTGGCTATGCGGGTAAGTTGACTGGCGGGGACGCCAGGTCCTTTGAGGGGGGGGGGGTGTGTGAACATCCTGGCCCCAATTAGGATTATGACCCATATGGCCATGAGTGTTGTGTGCACTTGAGTAGTACACCTTGCTAGTTGAGCAAGAGTTGAACCAACTTAATAAGGCCTTGTCCTCCAACCATAGCACTTCCGGGTTAACCCTTTTACACGAAGCGAGGACGAAAGTGTAAGTGGGGTGCTATGTGTAAGTGGGCTCGCCCGTCGGATGTGCTGGGCTGCGCGGTTCTAGAGGGCAGGCTGTGACACACGCCGATTGGCCCGACAGCCGGTCGCAGCCCACCGCCGGGGTCTAGATCACTCGGGCAGAAGCTTAAGTTCTCCAAGAGGTAAGTTGCTCTGGATCTTCTGGAAATCTTGTTTGTCATGGCAATGTCTTGAAGTTTGACTCGTTACGCAGGAAGTGGGCCAATATTGATTTCAAGGAGACTACTCCAGCCACTCCCATTGTAGAGCCAACCCCAGCCGAGCCAGTGCCAGCGAGCACACCTGCTGAGCCGGCGACGGTCCCAGTTGCAGAAACTGAGACGGTCCCGACTGCAGGGCCACCGATACCGGTCGACCAAGGGGTGGCGGTTGAAGCTACTACTCCAGCCCCTGAGCCAGCCCCCGAGGGCCCCTAGGTCGCCGAGTTGAGGGCCAGGACCCCGTCGCCGTCCTTGTCACCGTTGTCATCATCTTTGTCGTCGCTGTCTCCTCCTTCGGACAGACCAGACCTCCCCAGGCTCGAAGCTCCTCCCCGCAAGTTCCCGTGGGACATTCGCTGGACGGCGCTCGATGGAACCACGAGGAGTTACAAGCATGATGAGGCCGCGACGGAAAAGGAGTGTGAAGACTTGCTTCGTGCCATTATCGCTGCGTCCCAGGGGATTCAGGTATGATTTCCGTTGTGTTGGAATCTTGGTAGTCTTCCTTGACACTTGACTCTGCTTTGACATGTTTCTCCCTGAGCAGAAGATTGTTGACCTCGGAGAAGATGCACGAGGTTCTGACCCAGGTTGCCCCCCAGCTCCAAGAATTGGACTAGCTTCGGTCCCTAAAGACTGTATTGGAGGAGCGCCATCGAGGGAGGGAAACTTGGCTGAAGGACGCCGTCACCCAGCTCAGGAACAAGATTTGGGACCAAGCCAAGTAGATGAGAGGTAAGCGTCCAAAATACTTCTTCCTAACCAAATCCTTAGTATATTTCTCTAGTTGTGTTGTTCCCGACTACCCAGTTGTGCCTTCACTGCGATGTTAAGTTCTTGACTAATCTGTCGTGCAGCCCTTGAAGCTGAGCTGAAGACCCGAACAGAGGGAGAAACCCAGCTAAAGGAGGCCTAGAAGGCCAAAGCCGGGCTTGAAAAAGACAAGGCTGACCTGACAAGGGCCAATGCTGAGCTTGAGCAAGAGAAGGCCGAGTTGAAGAAGGCCAACGCCAAGCTCGAGAAGGAAAGAGTTGAACTAGAGAAGACCATAGCCAAGTGGGAGGCTGACTACAAAAGTAAGTCTTCACCCTGACATTGATCTTCACCAATCCATTAATTCCCCCATCTGCAGTTTTGCCTGACAAGTTTGCTTGTCAGTGAACCCGGGTAGCTGCTAGAGCCAATGCCCAAATCCAGTTTCAAGCTTTCGCAGAGGAGATAAGGGTTGTCAAGGAGTCACGAGAGACCCTTGCCAAGTCCATGAAAGGTCTCCTTGACATCATGGATCCTCGCAATGTGGGAACCAGCTCCAGCACGATCTTCCAAGTGGAGGCGCGCCTTAAGGATGCACCAAGTGCCTTGAAGAGGTACTCGGATGAGCATGTTGTTTCCGGCGTGGCCCAAACCCTGGCGATGACCAAGTCCATCTACCCGAGGGCAGACATTGAAGCCATCGGGGAGGTTCGCCGAGGAAACGACACCTGAGGAGGCGCTGGAGCTGATAGCCAAGGCGAGGCCGACTGCAGAGATAATCACCCGAGACCTGGGTATGTAAGAACAGTATATCATGTAGTCGGTGTATTGTGGATTTTTGTAAAGACAAGTGTAAATATATGTGCAATGTTGCCAAGCTCTAAATTGTTACTCAGTTATCATTAGTTTTACTCGACTATATAGTCTACGCCGAGTTAGTCTATAGGAACTTAGTAAAATTGTTCATCGCAGAGCGTTGTACTCTGGCAAACGTGACAAAGTCATAGTAAAACTTCATAACTTAAGTAAAACAAGCTCGTATATTATTGACAAAGCACATATAATACATGTAGCCCCCGACCTCACTACTGGTTGAAACAAGCGGCGTAGGTGAGTTAGGAAAAACTGTACACATTGGGAAAGTAAAACTCAGGTATAGAAAGGTACGTAGTTGTTGCTATACTCCATGAGTGCTGATGAGGGCACCGTCTTCGGTCGTCTTCAGTCGGTAGGCACCTGGCCGAGTAACCTCAGTGATAATGAAACGGCCCTTCCCAGATTGGGGATAGTTTATGCTGTCTTTGTGTGGTTTGATTTTTCTCAAGACGAGATTCCGACAAAAAAGGCGTGGCCATGAACACTTGCGATTGTGATAACGACCGCAGGCCTTGAAGATGCCTTGCCGACTGGATTGTTGCGATATCCCCTGGCTTCTTCCAACTGATCTAGTTCGACCAATCGGGTATTGTTGGAGCTGTCTTCTGAGTAAGCCCAAACTTGCAGAGTGCCGAACTCTAACTCGGTTGGTAGCACAGCCTCAGCACCGTAGACCAGAAAGAAAGGGGTTGCCGTGCCCTGTTTGCCCGATAACCATGGTTCTGAGAGACCAGAGAAGAGATGTGGAGTTCCTTGAGTACCCACCGGCTTGCGTATGGTTGTAGTCATCTAATATCTTGGCCTTTGATATCCTTGTAAGACGCATACCATTGGCGCATTCACCTGCCCGTCCGTGCTCTCAGTCCGGGGGTGTGCCACAGATGTGTAGTAAGATCTGATGCCGAAATCGTCACAGAAATCTTGAAACATGCCGGCCGTGAATTGATTACCGTTGTCAGTGACGATGCGGTTAGGGACCCCGAATCGGTATAATATACTCATGATGAAGTCCTTTGCTCGTGTCGCTTGTTATAGTAGCTACGGGTTTTGCCTCAATCGCACTTTTTGTGAATTTAAATCCGCTGCGACAAGTGTGTGAACCCTCCTGGCGCTTTCTTGAAAGGGGCCCGACCATGTCAGCCCTCATACTGCAAAAGCCAGATTGGTAATTTGTTTGGCAGTTCTTGGCTCAAAGATTGGCTGTCTTGCGTAGAACTAGCAACCCTCACATGTGCGAATAATGTCTTTGGCGTCTGTTACTGCTGTTGGCCAGAAAAATCCCTGCCGGTAAGCCTCTCTGACTAACGTCCTGGATGCGGGTAATGGTTGCCACAAATGCCGAGTGGATTGCTGCAGAATCTGCTTTTGTGCCTCCTCGTGGTGACGGCAGCGCATGAGGAACACACAGATGCACTTTCTTCGTACAGGTCTTCTTCGACGACTAGGAAACTCTTGCTTCGACGTTTGATTTGTTCGGCTTGACTACGATCTCTCTCAGGAGTTCATCGTCTACCCGGAGGAATTTGAGAACAGGAGTCCACCAATCTTGACATATGTGCAGCACCTCGTCTGTCGCCGAGGTAGGTTCGCCTCCCGACTGCTCCGGCACTGGTTTCTTCTTGACTGATGGCCCTCCATAACGTTGCCGACAAAGATCCCTGTCGGGACCTGTTATAAGCCAAAATATTGGTGCGTTTCTTTATTGGATTCGGTTAAGGGAAAATCACGGTTTAACTGGCGGGAATTAAATCTAGAAACAAGCCGAATTCGAGAGGATCGTGAAGACCACGGAGAGGCAGTTAGTATCTTAATCTATAAAAATTAGGTAAGGGATAATAATTTTAGGTAACGCTGATCTCGTGCCCGTCAAGGACTGTTATTTTCTTTTTTTGTATTAGGACTCCTGTTTTCGTTTCCGTCAGGACTGTATCAACTCGGGGTATAAATAGTATGCCGGTACTGTAATCAATCAAACAGATCAATACAAACTTCGGCGCATCGCCACCCTATCACGGGTTTCTTGGCTTCTCGAGCTGGGCTGCATCGGTTATAGTTCGACTCCTACGCAGAGGGTAAGTCTGCGTTACCCGACTACCGTTTTGGCTAGGATTCCTCGGTTAGGTCCGTATTCTAGTCGGCTACGGTAGTCCGGGCTTACCATGATATATGTTCTGGTCTACGGCGCATCAGTTAGGTTTGATCTTTCATAGGCCGAGTAGATATAATCCCATCACGTGTGCATAGGCCTTATCGCTTACTGGGGCGTAACTATCATCAGTTTTGTGCTGCATCGGTTAGAATCTGATCCTATAAACTGGCGTGATAAGTTATTCATGCTAGGTTGGATCGGTTTTACTGCAAGCGTTTATCGGATTTATAGCCGATACAGTTATCATATATCACATCAGATGCATCGATCTATCGGCTCATCAAAGTTCTTTTATCGTTTAATCTGTGCTGGCATCAAGTTAAGTTTGAACACTAGATTGATTAATGGATAGATTTATCCTTGTTAAGCCGATGGGTGTTTATGCAATGTTCTATCGGGAGTGCCTAGCCTGTAGGTTATCTTTTATTAATTAAGGCCCGATTGGCATCGCTTCACGTTATTGGCACTTTATAACGTCCGGCTTTTCCTGTGATACACGTTATATTAGTATTGGCTAGTTTATTTACGTCATGTTTGGTTATTGGTTCTTACCACATGGTTATTTATTTTATCCAGTCTATGCGATCATCGGCTTTCCAGTCGGATGTATAAGTGCTGTCGTCTATATCGGCCATCGGCCAATGGAGCGAGTCCATTCGGCTTCCACCGATTGGCTCAATGATCTAATATTTTCTATCTCCATGTCAATTGCAGGGTCAAATTGACTAGCACACCTACGAACCTCAAGATTTAGGACCTGCACTAGAGTTAAGCAAATCTCCCAGGCCTTCGCATGTCTCTAGGCACCGAACCAGGTCATCGGCTTCGTTCCTGACGCTACCGGTGATTTTCGGCGTCAGCACATTTTTGGCACGCCTGGTGGAACACGGAATTTCAGCATGGCCGGAAAAGAGATCAAACAGACAACCGTGATCCCGGTCAGCATGGAGGATTTAAGCAGACGAGCAGAGACAGCAAATGGAGCAAAATATAGCCAATTTTCAGAAACTCTGCTTGGAATCTTTCGGCATGACGTGACAAGGGCCGATTCAAAATTCAGTTTTTCCAAAACCAATTCTGGTTGGAGAATCGAGCCGTTAACCACCTGAGAGTCCACCAGTAACTTACAGGAGTTGGTGAATGAAGCAGTCCACATCATGCGCTCATCAACATCAATCCGGGATCTGGTGACACGCTCCATAACCTCAATCAAGAAGGTAGGTAGATGGATCGATTGCTCAAGAGGCCTGGCTCGAGGTCCTGGTATATCTCACGCCAAAGGATTTGGAGCCAATCAAGTTACTTATGGCACCAACAAAGGATTATATGGAAAACTTGTTTCATACAACCAGGCTAGGGGGCAACAAGAATATTCCTGCTGGATACCATCCGGAACTACTTATTATGAGGATACAGCAGAATTACCCAGGAGGTGTTTTGCCGATTCAGGAATTATCAGAGAGAATATCCCAGGCAGAATTCGGCTTTACAACTCCACCCATACAGATTAGCAGGGAAGTCCCAAGGAAGAAGACTTATCGCAAGGGTTGCGAATAGTGGGGAACATTGGGATAAAGCCAAAAGGAGCAAACATTATATAATCGGCATCCATATCCCGATGGTTTGGATAGGGTGTATGTGCCAACGATACAGAGACCTAGATTTTTCCAAGTTCTCAGGCAGGAAGTATATGCTACAGTACAGCATATTAGCGCGATTTTGGCACGTGTGAGAAGCATCGGCTGGAGGAGGCTTCTAAGAGTGTAGGTTTTCCCCTTGTCATTGTCTGGATCGGCCTTTACATGGTTCTCCTATACCGCGAATTCAGTTCGGGATGGGCGATCTAGAAAATGTTTCCACAAATACTTCTTTTGCTAAATCATGAAGATGAACTAACAGATTTAACATCGGTTAGGCAGAGAACCAGATGAAACGGTGCCGAATTGCCGCGAGGTTCGGGACGTTAGAAACCGATGTTACAGCTTGAAATCTGAGCAACGGACATCTAGCCGACTTGGCTTTTCAGGGTCCTCTTAGCGCCAATTAAGAGAGGATTTTCATCAAACAGGAGTTCGAGTCCTTGGAACCTGGTACAGAAAGGTATCGGAAACTCATGAAGCGATTTCAAGGAGGCGAAAAAG